>CM054112.1:119765321-120390946 GCA_028673005.1 Tanypteryx hageni
TACATATGGTTTTCTAGTTCTGTGTATAACGCTTACGTCGTCAATGGCACTTTTTAACGCTTTTTAAAAACAAAACTCCCGATTAGGTGGAAAGTTGAAATTCCGCAGGCATGTTTGTTTCAGATATAAAAATTAGATGACGAATAGAAATTCGAGAAAGACCCGGGTTCGACTCCAGGGGGGTGATTTTTGTTTCCCGTAATATAACACGTAAAAAGATATTTTTTAAAGTTCAGGCTTGTATTCTTTTGGAAATTCAAATTAGAAAGAATTGACGTACGATCTTCGAATTTGAACTGTTTTAGGAAAATTAATGAAGTTTCTTATTCTCTTCATCTTTTTCTTTCTACCGTTTAAAATCTCATATTAAACATTTAAATCACATATTTTGGGAAAATATCGCCTTTTGAACGGGTTGTTGCCTTGCCGAACACGTCATTGTTAAACTTCGAGAATCAGTTGTTGTCTCAACCCTCATACGTGCAATATACACGAGTGCATAGATTGCCTTAAATTATCGTAGGATTTTTAGCGAAATTATGTAATCCTAATGTGACTGGTATTTAGTTTGGATTCTTTTACTTATATAAACGACTATATAGATGTAGAGTAAGAGAGAGTGGGACGTGGGGAGGGAGGTAGGAAGGAAGGGATATAGAATACATACATAGAGAGTAAGGGAGGTATAGAATTAGAAAAGGACGGGAGGAAAGAGATAAGATGGAGACGGAGAAAAAGAGGGAGAGCTATGAATTGTGGCATGAGGGAATGAGAATGGGGAGGTGTGAGAACAGAGAGGCAGAGAGGGAGAGGGAGAAAGAGAGGAAGGGAGGGTGACAGAGGGAGAAACGGCGAGAGGGAGGGAGGGAATATTATTATTTATCCATATTTATTGCAATACACTAGTATGTAGTAATTATTCAATAATTAATTTAAAAATTTTAACTTTTTCCTATATTCATTTGGTCAGAATCTTAATTTGATAATTTTGAAGGCACCCCTTGCCGTTCACCGATTTTTTAAAAACATTTCCTCTGCAGTGTTATATGTAGATCAGTGTTTTTTAACGCTTTTAATAGCACGGCCCACTTAGGCTTTCAGAATTTTCCGGGGACCCACCTATTATCTATATACTAATTTCTTCAAGCAGTAGATAGGACATGTATCCACAGGAGGTGCACACTGTACTATCAAGAGTTCTTTAAATATTTTATCTCAAAGCCATTAAAAAATGGAAAAAATTATCAGATTAAACTATTTAGGAATCTTTCCCCGGCCCACCTCAAGTTTCTTTGCGACCCACCGGTTGAGAAACTCTGTTATTAAAGGTCACACAAATAGAGAAAATTTTTAACCATTTGCTCAGAATCTTAATTTGAAAATCAAAACCATTTACGCCATTTTTGAATAAATCGTTATTTTACGAAAATCAACATGAGTGAACTACCCTCCATTGTTGCGCTATATCGTTTTTCTCTTCAAAATAATATTATACCTATTTACGAAATATCATTTGATTTCGTTAAACCGTTTAGGATCTAGAGCTGCGCACAGAAAGACAGACGGTAGGGCGAAGACCACTTTTTGTACTTGGGGACCACTAATACATGTATTACCGTAAAAATCTCTAGATAATTTTTTTTCGCGATTACAATACTTTCTCTATATACAACGCATTTGAGAAAGTAAAGGTTAATGAATCCGAACTTTTCATTTACTAAAAAGTGGACAATAAATATAAAATTGACATACATATATGTTCCAAAATATAATAATATTTTTAGGCATGTAAAATTTATGTAGAAAAGAAACATTAATGAAAACTTATTTGTTAAACAATACCCTAGGCAAGTTTTATATGCAAATAACTATTTCAATTTGCTGGAATATACTATTATGAGAATTGTTTATTTTTTGCTTTTTAGTAAATATATATAAATTTTTATTTTTCTGCTTTTAGTAAAAGATTTCGCAGAATATGTACTCAAAATCATTTTTATAAATTCAGCAATTTTTTTATTTTTTATCTGACTGAAGACTACACATTAGTAACATATCAATTAATAATGGATTATTTTTTTACTGTCGTTTGGTTCACATTACCAACGTATTGTTAAACTTCAAAACACCCTCTAAATTGCGCAAATGTATGGGCAGGTGCGACGAGGGTTTACAATACCAGTCAATCACTCTTATTTACAAAAAATCAGTCAACAATGCAAATCACATTCACAACGAAAGATTATAACGTAAAATTACGTCAAATTTCTGCATTTAAAATCTATCTGTGGACCTTTTCGACGCTTATTCGACTATCTACGGCAGAAAAAATATATTCTTTCAGGCGTTCGTTGTTTCAAGTCTCGAACTCCTACAGTGATTCTAAGTAATTTCCAAAAGCAAATGTGCTGCACTCATCCCCGCGTTAATGAGATGGAGAAAATAAGAATCTAACCCGTCTTAAATGTTGACGGAGAGATGCTTAAAATTTAAAAGGGGTTAAGCCCAGGGTAAATCCTGAAAGTATGATTCTTATGGAATTTACGAACATGCCCCTGCATCTTATGCCGTCGGTGGTGATCTACTATTGAGCGTTATAGCCAGACAGATTAACAGGTCTGGGCTATTATAATAGAAAAAGTAAGTTTATTTATTTATCAAAGATATGAATTTACGATCAAACAAAGGATCGAGAAATGATCACAGCGAACTCAATGGGTTTCTTTCGTCGCAGGCGTTTACCTTCCATGCATCCAGAACATCTTTGGCGTCATCTTGTTCATCCGGCTTACATGGGTCGTGGGCACAGCAGGAGCGCTTCAGGGCTTCCTCATTGTCCTGTGCTGCTGCTGCGTGGTAAGTACTTACTCTCCATTGCCTTTCAATCACTTTGAATCTCTCCCGAAATCTCCTTCCCCATCGCCTCTCTCAAGAGCGCTAACCATCATCCCTCTATCCCCTCTCCCCACTACATTTTCCTCCTTACCTCATCTACTGCACTCTCACAATTCCCATGCATTCCAGTCATCCTCTCCCACTCCCGCTCCCCTATCTCCCATTTCTCTCCCTCCCTCTCCTCTTCTCCTGTCTTCCCCTTCCTCTTTTCTTCTCCTATCTCCATTGGGCCCCTCTTCTCTTCTCTCCCTACCTTTTCTCTTATCCTTTCTCTCCCTCCCCTCCTCTCCTCCTCACTCCATCCCTCTTCCTTCTCCCACTGCCTTCCTTTCCCACCTCTTTTATCTTCTCCTTAACATTCTCTCTTTTCAAGAGTATTTTTTAGCTCAGCGCCATCTTTTGTATCAAATTTTATCCTAAACTGTATTTACTTGTCTCTCTATATTATAAAATCGTAATGGTCATCATCATGATGTGTAACACTCTAATTTTGTGAATAACTCGATTATAAATTAACTTAGAATCCTGAAATTCCTCAGGATTCGTGTTAATGAATCTCTACATTATTACTGAAAATTATTTCGAATGAGGTCACAGGTTTGACTCCAGAGGATTCGTTTCCCATAAATAACACGTAAAAATCACCTTTTTGGTTTGAAGGCTTTCATTCTTTTACTATTTAAAATATCTTAAAATCAAGTTATCAAGTGGTCCGGCCGAAAATGAGATGCATCTACAACCATCTTGCAGAGATATTTAGCAGCACTTCTCGATTTACAATCCAGCAAGGGATTGTTCCATAGGTTCAAAAAAGAAAGAGCCTGCATAACATGCAGATTGTTGGTGAGTTAGTATCAGCAGATCATGAGACAGTGATAAGTTGCATCATTGAGCTGAAGAAGCTGATAAGAGGCTAAAGATTATCGTCCAAAACAGGTCTTTAACGCTGATGAAACAGGTTTGTTCTGGATGAAGATGCTGGCCAGAACCCAAGCAGGAAAGGTCTGCTTAAGGATTCAAGGCATCCAAAGACAGGTTTATGCTTCACCTATGTGCAACTGCATCAGGCAACTGCATGGTAAAATCAATGCTTCTCTATAGAGCAGTGAATCCATGAGCTTTGAAAGGAAAGAATAAACATCACTTGTCAGTCTTCTGGTAGGTGAATCGTAAGGCATGGGTTGGGTTCGTGGACTAGCTCCACAACTGTTTTGCTCATTATGTGTAGTGGTATCTTGCAAGAAGAAATCTAGAATTCAAAGTGCCAGATCACCCAGTTGAGGAGCTCCAGAAAGTACACACTAATATTGAATTGGTCTTTTTACCACCAAATACCACCTCTCTACTGCAGCCTTTAGATCAAGGAGTCATAAAATGTTTCAAGATCTATTACTCCCACAGTACTCTTGCTTTAATCTGTAAAGCTATGAAAAATGATTCATCTTTGACTATCACTGATTGCTGGAAGAAATACACAATAGCTGAGTGAATTTTAAACAAAGGAAGCCATAGATGAAGTCAAGTAGACCACTATTAACTCTTGCTGTGGAGAACATTGGAAGGAACCAGTGAAAGAAGATAAAGGATTCCCCACTATTGATTTGGATGTATGCAAGATATTGGAGCTAGCACCTCATGTGGGAGGTGAGGGATTTGAGAACCTCAATGTGGAAGTTGAGGGTCTTCTCAAGTTCCACTGCAAAGAACAGATTGAGGAAGATCTGGAGGAGTTTATAAGGTTGAGCAACAGCAAGGATGAGGATGATGAGGTAGAAATGGAAAAGCCGAAAATTACTCTTACACAGATAAATAAAATAATGCAAGCTGCCAGAAATCTCACTGACTTGGTGTTAAATGCTGATCCATTTATTGAATGGAGTTTGAAGTTTAAGAAAACACTTTTGCCTTATGAAGAGGTACAGAGGGCCCTGCAGCAAAAAATGAGGCAGTCATCCATTCACAGTTAGCTATTGCAATTGCCTACTTCCATCATCATCTTCACTATCTACCACCATCTACACCACTATTGCCACTTCTGATATCATGATGCTGCACCAAAGATCTCCATCCACATCATCAGATACACATTATAATGATTTGGATTAAGAAAACAGACTATGGACCACCATCATCATAAATATCATCAATAAAGGTTAGAAGAACATTTTGTAATCTATTTGATTTATATAGGTTATTGAGTTTTCAGCTTAAAAGCAAAAGTTAATTTGAAGGATAGTGATGAGTTTTTCTTATTTTTTGAAATTTTAAGTATAATTGGGCTATAAAAACTTCTTTTAAATAGAGTGGATTTTTTCTGTTTTAAAAATAAAATTAATTCTGAGGGTAATTATCATTTAATTTTTTTAAATCTTGTTAAATAAAATAGAAGCCTATGAAATAAGTTTTTAATTTTGTAGCTGTACATCTGGTGGCCTATGGATATTTACTAAATGTAAGGGGAGCAGTGTTACTAGGGAGAGGCTGTGCCACCAAGCTGCTATGTTATTGAGAGCATAAGACCAGGAGAACGACATTATCATTACATTTTTACTGTACATAACTTTTTTGTACTATTTATGTTTCATTTTATATAATAAATAGATTTTTTAAGGTTATAATATTTTATATATACATTATAGGTACCTAATACCCAGTTCCCATTGGCCATGGCCCTTGCCAACCACAGTTAAGCCAGGAACCTTTCCCCCGCAGTTGGCGTTAAATCACAAGTTCAATATTTCCTTGACATCGCTTCTGATATATCATTTTGCAGTGCTAAGACAATAGGCTAAGCCATTAGTATTTACCTTATTTTAAGACGATAACATAAATTGTAAAGAATGCCTTTGGAGCAACTGCACTCCAACATGGAGTACACCTTTACAATCTTGTTATAATATATGGTTTAAAATTAAATTACTTTTTATTTTTCATTAATTACATTGTGGTTGAATTTCGATAAAAAATATTTCCAAAATAAACCAGAAAATATTTTTCATTGAACATTTTAATTTTTTTGTCATTTTTCTATTAAATCATAACTATTACAAATCTTAAGTAATTGAAACTCCTACATTGCTTTTGAAAATGTGAAAACCAAAATAAAAATGCACAAAATATATTGAAGAAAACAAATTACTCTATTTCAATTTTAACCGAATATAATATTTGTTAATATTATTAGTGGTACTTGAAATGGAGAGCAAGTTTGAATTAATTTTTAAATTGCAAACATTATTTATGGAAATATCTTGATATCAGAAGAAAAATTCTGCCATGATAGGGAATCAAACCCGTCTTATACACCACCTTTTTGAACTTCGCGTGCTTGGAGTTCGCGAATTTGCACTTCGTGACAAAATGTTTTATTACTTGTGTTTCGCGCCGATTATTTGCATTTCGCGCCATGCGTTGGCGATAACAACAAGCGTGAACTTCCTGTACTTCTTTGTTTCGAAGTTCAGTTTAAACTTTGGCACTCTAGAAAAGGACTTATTATTATTATATTTATAATGCTCATTATTAGCAATTTTCGAACTAAACAAACGTCATAACTCTCAACTTAATTATTTCATAGCACAGATTGAACTTCACCGCCAACGTTGCTATTTTCGGTGATGAAATTTTAGTTTAAAATTCAAAGAAACGCCATCATTTTGGAATGTAAGATTTTCATTTACTATTATCATCTTTGTATTTTGAATGTAATTTAGAGAAATTTTATTTTGTTTTGTTATTGTTTCATTTTTTATTACCAATTTTTAATGTAACTCTTTGAATTGCTATTATCTTGTATACGTAAGATTTTCTGCCGCGTATTTTGAACGCTAAAAGAAATGTTACCACTTCAATGCTTCGTTTTTATTTTTTGTGGCGTATTTTGAACAATTAAAAGAAATGTTATCATTTTCTTACGCTAGGTTTTGATTTTATGTTACCCATTTGAAACATAATTTATAAAAGGAATGTAACCACATTTTAATGCTAGTGTTTCTTTTTTACTTGGAAATGTTTTTTGCAGAACCCAAGAATACATCCGTGCATCACGTACTCAACATTCCATTTCAGTAATTAATCCATTTAATTTAAAGCATTTCCTTGGAATTAACAAATGAAGATAGAAAATCGCATGCGAAAATGTGCTGGGGTTAAATGTACTAATTCAAAGAAATTTTCACCTTATGATGCTAGGTTTTCATTTGCTGTTACGTTTTCTTTTATTTTCTGTTAAGTTGCATTATTTAAGATAAAAAGCGAATTTTTTAGGTCGACTCGGAACCGTACTCCTATTTTTACATTGCGTCTTATGGGAAATTAGGACTTGCACTTCGCGAATTTACATCAGTTTTCTGGAACCAATTATTCGCGAAGTTCAAAAAGATGGTGTACTAGAATCCCCATTAATATTGGGTTATTTCGACCATGTGTGAAATGTGAAATCAAATTCACTCAGTCACCTGCTAAATATATGACAGAATGCCACTGCATATAAATGAGTACCGCATGAGAAAGAGCAAGCATAATTAAAGGTGTACTAAAAGGAAAACTTGAAGGAAAAAGATAAAGTGTTAGGAAACGATTTCAGCTGATTGATGACTTGAAAGGGAAAAACAGCCATCAAAAATGGAATAGAATGCGCAAAATGGAAGTTAGTCAAGAACAAGTTTTATCCTATAATAATCATTGATCTGCCTATGAACAGACTACCATGGGTGATATAATAGATTCTTGGAACTAATTATGAAGGAGCCCAAAATTTATTTTCATGGGGAAACCAAAAGTTTGTAGTTCTTTCACTGAATTGAGTGGAGAAATGTTGAATAAAATCACTAAAAAAGCCAAAGAGCTAAGTATCCCAATGTAAAATAAAGAGACTTGTTGTAATTCCACATAAATTTATTTAAAACGACCTAGGTTTCGTTGCAATGCAACATCGTCAGGTCTCTTTATTTTACACTATGAATAAATTTCACCAAGTGATGCCTGAAACCATTAACTATATTAAGTATCCAAACATATAATATCTGATGTGGAATACAATGAGGGCAGCTCATGTAATAAAGTGATTCCCAATTCAGTGAAATGCCACATGCAGGATGCTATTTACATGAAAGAACTTGATATAATAATGTGCCTAGGGTGACTATTCATCATAATATTAAACAACAGTGATGTAAATAGAATATGAATACATATATGCAATCACAATTTACATAGGTGCACCAGGTCAGTAACAGATGTCAGTAAAATATAAGAGATAACTTGGTGTAACAAACAAAGCATCGGATAGTGCAAGAGGATATAAAATAGTCAGAAATTATTTAGATGAATTTGGAAAATATTGGCTGAACCGATTTTAAAGAAATTTCGTTTGCAGGGCGAATAAATAATATAAAATGAATAAACGAAATGAACATGTTTAGAACGAATCTTAAAAGTAGGACTACCACAATAAAAGGAAAGTTATTTACTGATTTCATAGCAAATACATTAGTATACGATTATACTACGGCGAATTAACGAAATGCACTTCTGTACCACGAGAAACCCGTGTAAATCCCTACTTGTTTATAGTTCTCACGACAGACACACTTTCGCCATGATCAAGGCGATTTAGAATATCCAATTTCTTCTCCAATTGCATGACTTTCCTCGGTACGGTATTTACAGAATATGTGAATTAAACGTTAAACATGAGCGATTTCGAAAAATCGATGGTCAATTTCTTCCAATTTTACTCTACAAAAGAATGAAGTTTGCACGTCGAAAAATCACTTTTTACGGGAAACAGAAATTATGTCCTGAAGTCGAACCCGGGTCTTTTTCGGAGCTTTTTTTATCGCCATTGACTTAAATGCGTGATTGAAGTATTCCTACCAAATTTCAATCATCTTCCTAGTCGGGATGTTTATTAAAACTCGTTACGTGTAAGAACGTCCATATGGAGGATAATGTTGCTTATTAACTTTTTCAGGACAAAATAATTACCGAAAACTTGTTGAAGCCGTTATAATTAATCATCTGACTGATTTTAAACAGCGTACCAACGTCGGAAAGGGAATAATTAATACTACTTCTGGTGCGTGTGGACATTTTGTCCTACCTTCCGTTTGGGGACATTATGTCCAGGGCCGTTTTGTCCGGGAATATTTTGTCCTACATCCGTCATCCCAACGGTGGATTTCAATTTCTGGCCTAGGAGCGGCGGAGAGGGTAAATCAGACCGTGGTGATCGGAGGCCAATACGTGGGGAATTTTTGCCAAAATACAAATTTGACGAAGACGGAAACTATTACCAGAAAATGCAAACAAAGTCAAAATAGCTGTAATGAGGAAAGAGGAGCCGAGTGATGTTACTAAAGTGACCTGAAGATGCAATAATAATGTACAGTAAAAATATGCAGAGAAGGTAATTGCCAAGAGAAAACAGAGGAATGTAAATAAATAATGGTGCCATCAGAAAGGGAAACCGTTCGTTGCGTGGACTAATTGCACTCCGGAGAGCTTTCGGCCTCTTCATTAACATGAATTTTAACGATATTAGATCACTAGCGTAATTGCCCGTCAAATATGACGGGTATGTGTATAATATGTATTAAAATTAAGGTACATCCCATTCTTCCTCCCTTTCTCTCTTTTTCGCTCCATTCTCTTCCCTCCCTCTACCCTTATTCTCTCTCTCCCTCCTGTTCTTCGCCCTCACTTCTTCCCATCCTCCATCTTTCTCCCTCCCATTCTCCTCCCTTACTCCCTCACATTTTCCTTCTCATTCTTCCATAAACAATGTAGCTGTCTCTCTCAGCGTGATATACGTAGATACAAATCTTACATACAAAAAGAATATTTATTTGTTAAACATTACGCTAGACAGCTTTGCTGGTCCAAATCATTTCAACTCTGAAACATATTACGTATAATGTGAACTATACATTTTTTAATTTTCGGTCCACATAAAATTTTGTTTTATTAAATTAAACGTATCAGTTTTAATCTGAGGAACAGCAATATATCTCCTCCCCTCAAAATAACGCCACAAACGGATATTTATTTCTTAAATTACCATGTCAACCCTAAATAAACAAATTCTGATTAGCTCATTATATAAATTTCTGACAAATTTAAATTTTCTATCTGCATCCTTGATCGAGTTATATGCGTTTTAATAGCTTGACTTTGTGATTCTTTTAAATCTCTCTTTCTCTCCCTATTTTCCAAACCGTCCTCAAGTCCTCCATTCTTCTATCTAACTCTGTAACCTGTCGCCCAATCCTTCACTCTATACAAAATATTTTACATGCTCGGTTTGTTTATTAAAACGTCCAGCAAGTACTTCAGATTTGCTTACCGTTTCTGTTTCAATAATAGTTGATTTAGCTCATTATTGCAATTTTTAATCTATTTGAATAATATTTCAGCTCTTTAGGTATTCCTTCTCGTAAAGAACGCAACGAATGTTTTTTACTTTGATTGCTATGGAAATCATTTCCTGCTCCTACTTTCTCTCCTTCTCGTATTAAAATCCTTCTAAGGACGCTTAAACCCATACGGATTGAAATAACAATAGGAATTCGAGGTTTAACAATGTAATTTGTAGGCAAGGCAACATTCCGTTAAATGGTAAGATTTCCCCAAAATTTGTGAATTAAACTTTCAACATAAGAGATTTCGAACTGTAGGCGAAGAACGTTGAACAGAAAAAGAAACTTTATAATTTTATCTTTAAAATGGTAAAGATCTATAGGTCGTGGGTCGATTTTTTCTAACTTTAATCTAAAAAGGAGAAAAGTCTACACGTCAAAAAATCGATTTTTACGTGTTATCTTATGGGGAATTCAAATCATCCCCTGGAGTCGAACCCTGTACGTTCTTCGTAAATTTTCCTTCGTCACAGCATTTTTAGCCTACTTTCCAGATTGGAAATAGGCTTATAGTTTGGTCGTTGTGTCTGTCTCTCCGTCTGTCTGTCTGTCCCCCCTATTAACTTTTGAACCAATAGACCGATTTTCATGAAACTTGGTGGAAATCTCTTGCTACATGGATCGAGCTCCCGAGGATAGTTTTTGTTGCGACGATTGAAGTCCCGGGTTCGATTTCAGGAGCTATCCTTCCCATTTGATTTACATGGGAAATCTGAAATCCATCGTGAAGGGTAATTTTCTTTATCACATTAAATATCTTTGAATTGTAATACCGGAGCGAGTTTTGTACTATTCTCTGAGGAAAGAAATGAAGATTGTAATTTTTATCTTAGAATTATTCTTATCTATTGTATTTCTTAGAATTTTCCGTATATACTGACGATTTTGCAGTTTTTATCACTCATTATGAGAGTGTTGCCATAGCAACAACTATTGTTTGACTCACATTCGATATATTCTAATACGTACACGCGTTATTTTTGCCCCACAAATACGCGTGATCAATTTAATATTCCGTTTGAATGTATTTGTAATATTTTATAATGATAAATTATGAAATTTGGGAACACAAAGAGCTACATATCCGCGATGACATTTTTAAGCTATTAAAGCCAACATAAGTATTAAATAACAGATTAAATGGAAATTAGGCATCATAAGTTCTGTTTGAATCATCTTGTTATACCTGAGTCTCTCTGCCAAATTTCAAGTTTATATCTGCATATTTAATCGGACCAACCAACATAGCCTTTTATTATAGGGGAATATAGGAGAGGTTATCATTATTCCTTCTTCTGTTGCTCGTTTTCTTTACCAGATTTGTTACGAAAAACCAACGGATTTTAACGTGACTTCGAGATTTTTGTTCGTATAACCAAGCACTGGACAAACTTTTGGCATCGTAACTTCGAAATTTCGTAAAACGGGGCAAAGTAAATCGAAGTCGATCTGTATAGTGAACTTCCGTATATCGTAAACCTCTGTCTTTCGTAATACGTATCTTTTTAGTACCGCCAAAACCTTGCGAAATGGTATTGACAAACCTCTAAATATTTTCGTAATTCTCGGTACTTTAAAATGGAAAAACATACACCTGATAAAAGAACAACTTCCATGCAGTAGAGCAATTTATTCTTCTTTACAGATAAAAGAATGAAGCTCATGTGAAGTGAATATTCGCATATGAATAAACAATAAAAATCAATCGTTGGTACATAGTACACGCAAGGTTGTCCCGTCGAAGAAACAGCCATAGTGTCCTCTCGAAAGAGCGAAAATATGACTATATTGTTACAATGATACATCATTTAAATGTTTCAAGTCAACGTTAGGTCACGTGGTTTAGTCTCTAAGCTGGGCCCTTCAGGCAAGGGCTGCGCGAGATATTTTGTCGTCCGGGGCAAAAAACCCCTAAAGCGCTCTAATTCGTAAATGTATCGTACTTATTCATTGCACAGTAAAATAATTGATGGAGAAAAGTAAAATGAATTTCATCTAGATTTCCGCATCTTCCGCGATATAAATTGGGCATCCACCAGGCCCGCCCGCATCTCGAGTCAGCCAGATAAATTTCCTCAGACTTACGTTCCATTTCTAAAAAGAAACAGCGGCAAGCAACATGCGTCAAATCTACCACGATCCTCAGTTTGCCAAGGTGACCCGCATTGTAGCTTGTGATTGAATTAGCGTCTATTAAACCTTCTAATGGACGAAAGAATCAAGTTATCCGCTTTGCGCTTTTTATGAAGAATCGAAATTATTTTTTAGCAACGTCAAACTTAATAGATGGCAACGTTAACAACTGCGGATAATTATTATTTAGTAAACTGCGTGTGGAATGTGGGCGTTTTTACCGATCGACCAAAAGAAAAATTCTTCTTTTTTTATTTCCAAACTTGAATATTACCTTTTTTGTAAGGGAGAAGCAATCAAAATTGCACATATAAATTATAAAAGCATACCACATACAAAATGTCAGTTCTCTAATTTTATAAGGAGCATATGGACTATTAATAATAAATGAATTACAAAATAATTTGTTTTGCTAATAATTCATGAGTAGAAAATGAATTAAATGGTTGAATTAATTGTAAATGAAAAATGCATATATTGCAAAAAAGTGTGTATGTATTTTTGGCTAATCAACCTCTAAGATTATTAATGTAATTAATAGCTCCTTCCACACTGAACACACTCACAAGGGAGGAGGGAAACCCGGTGCCAGCATTAGCCTACTCTTAATGAAGAGCACCAAGGAGGCCAACGGCATAACATCCCTTCTGAAGGACGGAATCCTGACTTTGTGTGGTCTCCTCAAACCACACAAACAGGAGGCTAGGCAACCTACTTTCGCAGGATTCGTGCCCACTGCCCTTTCGAGCAGCATGCGAATAACAGCCAGCATCCTATCCACTACACCACCGGCACCCCCTATTTCAGAAAAGAAACAATTTTAAAGCATTAATAACATAAAACTTAGAAAATAATAGCTGTGTATCACTATTATGAATTTTAAACATGCAGATTTCTGGCTGATTTCAGAAAGGTTTTTGAGTCTACCACTAGTAAGACTAATTCTTCTTGACCATTTTGAATCGAAAAAAACCTTAAACAGCCATGACATTAAAAATCTGTTTATTCTTGCAAGGAATCAGTACTTTTGATGATATGTAAACAAAAATTATTTAATACTAGAGTGATTGTCCATCAAATATTACAGGTTGGCATGGATTAAGCATTAAATTTAAGGTACTTTCCATTCCTCCTCCTTTTCTCTCTTGCTCTCTTCCATTCTCCTCCCTCCCATTCTCCTTCCCTCCCCCCTCTCCTTCTCTGCAATAATAGACTTCCTAGTGTCAATCTTACCCTAATAATGACCATTATCTATCTCTCCCCCTCTCCCTCATCTATCTCCCTCCCTCTCTTTCTTTCTCTCTTTCTCTCTCTGTCTCTTTATCTCTCTCTCTTTCTCACTATCTCTCCCTCTCTCTTCTTTTCTGGAAAAATAGACTTCCTAGTCTCAGTCTCACCCTAATAAAGAACATTATCTGTATATCTTCCTCTCTCTCCTATTAAAACATTCAAAGCATGCTTTACTTACGTATATAGTATAATGATTGAGACGATAATAAAATCTCAAGGTTTAACAATGACACAATCGACAAGGCAACACACCATTAAAAAGCTTAACATTTTCCAATAAATATGATTTAAACATGTGACTTTAGCAATTTCGACTCGTAGGTGAATTGTGACGATAAGAATAAAAAATCTGATGTGGCCACCACATGACTTTCTCCATATCTGTAATATTTCTAAAAATTTCAAATAGTTTACATAATAATAAATATTTTAAGAAACTGCAAGAAAATTTTAGACTTTACAAAGAACAGAAATAAACTCAAACCATAGCCTTCTGATATTAGATATAGCCACAAAGCTCTAACAATTAAGAAAAGAAAAAGGAGCATTACTAAGATGTAACTTAGCGACAATTGTTAACAATAGTCGTCGGTAGGTAGGACTTTTATGAAAATGTTAAATATAAAATTTCGCGATGACGTGATTAATAGTTTTTGAGTTACAGCACACACAAAAAGCTATTAAAGCATTCAAAGCACACTTTCCTTGCAGTAATAATTATAGTATATACATATTGTATAGAGATAGTATAAGGATTTAGACAAAAATAAAATCTTGAGGTTTAACAATAACATGGTCGGCAAGGCAACATATCATTAAAAAGCTTAAAATTTTCCAATAAGTATGATATAAACGTGTAACTTAAACTATTTCAAATGGTGGCCGAAGTATGACAGTAAGAATAAGAAACAATATTTATTTATCTTTAAAGTGGTCCAGGTTTGAAGATTGTAGGTCAATATTTTTTCTAATTTTAATTCGTAAAAGAGTAAAAACCTGTTGTTGAAGTTGAAAAATCAATTTTTTACATGTTATCTTATGAGAAACAGAAATTATCTACTGGAGTCGAACTAAGGTCTTTTTTTGGGGATTATTTTTGTAAATGGCTTTTACTATATGAATCAAAGAATCCTACCAAATTTCAATTTCTGCATATTCGGAAAGTTTGTTAAAAATAGCATTACTGTCATTCATAAATATTAGTCGTGCATTACCAGATTTCTTAGCTCATTATTTAAAGAGATTAACTTATTGTTAGACCAAAATTATCTGTGTTTCTCTTGCCACATTCTATTTTAATAACTATCTATGAAATAGTATTGTTATCATTTTTAATATTATCATTTATTTTTACAAGCTATGATCGAATAGTGGGTCATGTGACTATGGTATCAAGTTGCATTAAGAACATTACTATTTAATATGTGTGTTTAGATTAATTACTTCCCATGATTAATGCCCTAAGGAACATGTACAGTGTAATTTTATTTGGCATTCTTTGCCAGCTAAGCAGTACGTTGTTGCAGTGGGTGCTGGTGGTGTAGTGGTTAGGATGCTGGCTACTACTCGCCTGCTGCTCTAAATGGCAGCAGGTACGAACCCTGTTAAAGTAGGACTTTTTCTAAGGTCGCCCGACCCCCCTGTTTGTGTGGTTTGAGGACATTGCGCAAAGTCAGTGTTCCGTCCTTTGGAAAGGACATTAAGCCATTGGCCCCCTTGTTGCTCTTCGTTAAGAGTAGGCTAATGCCGGCACCATGATCGTGTTCTGGTTTCCCTCCTCCCTTGTGAGTGTGTTCCGTGTGGAAGGAGATATGGCTATAATAATTCAAGGGGTTGATTAGCCAAAAATACACACGCACACCCTCAGTAGATAGTTGTGGAATGCCTTATGGGCTCGTCACCTCCATCCATCTGTCCATCTGCATGATTAATCTCCAAAACTACTGGGCAGATTGTAATTAATGATGTATTAGTGTTCCTTATTAAAATTTATTGCCCTATTTTGATTTTGAATTATATTTGCCAATTACAACTTCCACTTTATATAAGCACTTAAATAAATGCATACTGGTATCTCGTTTAATGCATTCCTTCAAGCAACAATTAAATACCATATTTTTTTCTCCATAGCACTTATGTGATCTGTAAGGTATCAATATTATGAAGTACTATAGATTAAGAAATTTATTCAGAGAGAGGTCATCATTAACCACAAAAAAGTCCATGAGACCACATTATTACGACTTACACTTTCGAAGGTAAAACTTTGAGAAAATCCCAAGCTTAATATCACATATTTTGTTTACATCGATTGCTACTAAGATTATATTGCCAAACATCAATTAAAAATCCTTTTTTTTTCCTCCCACACCCTTATATGACCTGTGAGATATACATTAAAAATTTATTCCGATAGAGGATAACATTTACCACAAAAAAGTCTGTGAGACCACATAATTATAACTTATAGTTTCAGAGATAAAAATTTGAGAAAATCCCAAGCATAATGCCATATATATTGTTTACATCGATTGCTACGAATTGGCAAACAACAATTAAAAATCCATTTTTTCCTCTTCCATACTCTTATATGATGTTTGAGGTAAACATTAAAAAATTTATTTGGATAAAGGGCAACATTTGCCACAAAAAAGTCTGTGGGATCATATAATTACGACTTATAGTTTCGGATTTAAAAATTTAAGAACCATCCAAGTTTTCATACTGTTTATGTGCATTTCCCATAAAGAACATCTTTGAAATCCCTGTGTACTCCATTTATGGGGTATACTTTTCCTACTTCTTATATTTGAGGGAAGATTTTATGCAGTAGGAATGTAGCTCACATTGTATAATAGAAGTCAATAGGAAGTTATGTTTTGATTTACGAAAAGTTTTTAAAGAACGTAACCCTTTCATAAATTGAGGTCTACCTGTATAGAGATTTTACTTTATTAGTTGCATTTCTTTTGATATCTCTGCTTACTGTGTTTCTCTATTCACTCACCTTCCAGACAATGCTTACAGCAATATCAATGTCAGCCATTGCGACAAATGGTGTTGTTCCTGCTGGAGGATCATACTTTATGATCTCACGTTCTCTTGGCCCTGAATTTGGTGGTGCTGTGGGTATGCTCTTCTATACTGGCACTACACTTGCTGCAGCTATGTATATAGTTGGAGCAGTTGAGATTGTAATAGTAAGTATTTAATTATACTTTTTCTCCATTTGCCTGTCATATTTTCTTTTCATCATTTCTGCATTAAAATATCTCTATATTTGCAAAAACCATGATGTCAAATGAATGATTTTCTGTTCTTTTATTCTACTTTAGACCTATATGGCTCCCTCGCTGTCTATATTTGGAGATTTCACCAAAGATGCCAATATCATGTACAATAACTTCAGGGTTTATGGTACAGCACTCCTTTTAGTGATGGCAACTATTGTGTTTGTGGGAGTGAAGTTTGTCAACAAGTTTGCTACTGTGGCTTTAGCATGTGTTCTTCTCTCCATATTGGCTGTATATGCAGGCATCTTTATCAACTTCCATGGAAATGACAATCTTATGTGAGTCACCCCTGTCATATTAAGCATCCATTTTGTGTATTTGCAATTATCTATTGATTGATTTTATATATTTACCAGTGTTATTTCACATCTAAAATATTGGGTGTGCATGACTGAAGTATAAAATTAAGTTTAAACTTATATAAAAATTTAATAATACCTGCTTTTATATGCCCTAAAAGTATAAAACAAATATAAAAGCCATCTAATTGAATAATCCAGAAAGTAAAAATAGTTTTGAGTATATAAAATTTTTGTGGAAAAGGAATATGTGATGATGTTTTTTAAGAATACACCACACAACGTTTCTATGACAGAAGGTGTTTTTACTTCTTGGAACCTTTAATGGAGTATTTTACATTTGATTTTTACTTTTTAGTCAATAAAAATGGTGATTTTATCATTTTTACTTTCTCCATATATGTAGTATAGGGAAAAGTATTGTATTCATGAAAAAATCGACTTTGTGATTTCAATGGAAATGGAAATGTTTTGAGGTCCCCTGAACACATTTTGACCATTTTCTCGATGATGTCTGTGTGTTTGTGTGTGTGTGTGTGTGTGTGAGTGCTTATGTGATAGCTTTTTGTGGGTGCTCTAACTCAAAAACTATTAATCAGGTCATTGTGAAATTTTATATTTAACATTTTTATAAAAGTCAGAAGAACTGATTAGTTTTTGGTAAAAATTGGTCAACCGAAAGTGGGTGTTTACTATTGTCACTTATCAGTTATTTTGAAATATTTGCTTTAATATATGATAAATGTACTAGAATAAAAGTTGTAGGAAATTTAATTTTCTACAGCCTTTGTTTGAAAATTTTTTACATCTTCTATTCTTAGCTGCCACCACCATGCCACCTACCAATGACTATTGTTAACAATTGTCGCTTAGTTACATCTTAGTAACGCTCCTTTTTCTTTTCTTAATTGTTAGAGCTTTGTGGCTATATCTAATATCAGAAGGCTATGGTTTGAGTTAATGCCTGTTCTTTGTAAAGTCCAAAATTTTCTTGCAGTTTCTTAAAATATTTATTATTATGTAAACTATTTGAAATTTTTAGAAATATTACAGATATGGAGAAAGTCATGTGGTGCCCACATCAGATTTAAATATATATTTTTATTTTGGAACAAGGTCACTATTCTACTTTTTGAAGTTTTCATCTTATTTTTTCTTGTCTATTTATGAAATTAATTTTTCACTTAAAACATGTTACAATAAGTGTTGTAAAAGTTTGAAAATAAGATGAATGTAATTCACTCAACCACATGAATCCCAATCCTATTAACATTATAAATTTTAAATAGCATAATTTCATATATAAGTAATCACAAATATAACCAAACATTCATGAAGCAGCCTATTATTCTGCATCTATTAATAATGAGACAAATAAGTATATAGTTGTCAGTTAAAAATTGGGAGAAGGTTTTATAACAAATATTTGTCTAAATTGGTTTGGTTTGGGTTTTTAAAACACTCCCTTAATAATTTCATAAGTTTACACATCATCAAATAAATTAACCCCCTTGTATCTCACATATGGTAACAGCTAGAATAATACTTACTTCAGCAAAGTTTATTCATTTTTACTCCTCTCAATCATAATTAAATCGTTTCCATACAAATAGTACTCCAGCTTCCAATATAAGAAAACATAAAAAAATAAATAGAATTGGTCTGATTTTCTGGAAAATAATTTTGTTGCATCTGGTTCACATTATTCCCAGGGGTTACGTACCAAAAAACGGCTGCGAATTTATTCCCATAAAAATTCATTATATATGTTGGGTTATGTTCCCATTCACCACTAAAATCACAAAAAAGGGTAATTTTTTCTCATGTACTCTATGACATCCAAACTAAGGAAACAAGGCCATTTACAGGCATGAAAGTGTTAATATACATGACAGTACATGCACTGAACATTGCCTAACCTTAATATAAATTAAAATAACTTCTAATTATATACTTAAATATGAATGGAAAGCATGATGAAAAGGATAAACACAGATATTGCGGGATAAAACTTGCAAGAATCTTGGATACTATGTTCATGGCACAATTCCAAAACAAAGTGCATGATGCTGGTGCATAATAACACACAGAAGATGATAAAATGGTGTTTTAGCTCACTTTCTTTTACTAGTCATAAGAAATAAAAAGTAATAAGTAATTAGCAACATAGTATAATCATTATCAATAGCAAACAAGAGAGGAAAGATGCACACATCATGCATGCATACATGTGGAGCAGAGGTATTCTTTACAATTTATGCAGTCATCTCAAAAAAGATAAATATTAATGGCTTAGTATAATGTCTAAAAACTGGTATGCCAAAGAAATATCGGATTTTTGATTCACTGATTTTTTTCATAATAGGATGTACTTAATAAAACTATCGACAATTATTTAAAGCTTACTTGGACAGTAGTAATATAATCATTATGTTCATATTTATTCCTTCATCATAAATTACCCATTTCTTTTCACTTACAAATGCTTTGTACATGTAAAGAAAATACATTTTACATTCATTTCTTCATCGTAGATAATCCATTTCCCTTCATTTACCAAATGTTGCATGTGCACAAAAGGAAATTAAATTAATTAGTTATTTACAGCAGATAGTATGAATTGAAAATAAGACTCAAACCGTTTATGGTCAGAGACGTATTTTCAATTCATGTTTTACTCGCCATGGTCTCCTCTCCTATTTACAGCAGTTGCCAGTAAAATTGTTTTCATTGACAACAAAAAACGAAAATTTTTGTCCAAAGTGATTTACGACTTTAAAGTTTGATTTTCTTCAAATCGGCTACTCCTTCGATGAAAATGTACAGAACAAAACATATGCTATTTTATTAGCTATACAAATTTAGTTTAAAGATTTTTTGTTATAAGTGATATTTTGCAAGATATATGGAAAAGTTAATTTATTGTCACCAGTCAAGTGGCACTCCTGATTACACTACATGAACCATTTATATAATTTTCATATTTTCTTTGCCCTTATGTCCTAAATACCAAATTTAATGACCATCCACCCAGTAGTATTGAAGATGAAACATGCCGATGGACAGACAGACTGGCATGACTGGACCATGAGGCATTCTTTTTTACTTTTTGTAAAGAACACCTAAAAATGAACAAAATAGGCTAAAAAATAAAATGAGTTTAATGAGGCAGTCACCATTGAACATTTAGCATGCGTGTCAACTTCTTACTCTGCTACAGCAAATAGTCTGAGTGATGAATAAGCGAAACAAAAAACCGAGGATTGCAAATATGGTTCCATAATACATAAATGATAAGTGAAATGACAAATCCTGGATCCGCGAATACCAGGGGCCCACAGTATATCTATTGATGACTGCATTAGATAGCTTAGTTGGGAAATCAGGAGTCTTTGATTCACTTCCCAGTCAGGTTCAGAACATTCCTCCTTCTCTAAGTTGACATTTATGTGTTCAGGCATAAAAACTATATTTACCAAAATTTTTCTTTTTATTGAAGTTTCTTGCAATTCAGTAGGAGTATATTTAGCTCAGAGTGAAAACTAGACTTTAAAATGACTGAAGATTGACTTAGTGGTCTGTGAATGTTAAGTGCTCAAAAAAAATTTTGAAGAAACATTTTATCGAATGAGTAATAGACATTTATGGAGAAAAGTAGGAGACTTTTGTTTGTCTTTACAAATGAATAAATATTCTTCTATCTCATATTTTTTAAATATAAAGATATAAACAATAATGCTGACACAATGATTAATTTTTATGCAAGTTTTTGGACAGGTTTTGGTAGTATATTAAATATTTAAGCATTGTAGTATTCAAATGTATAAAAATCTCTTTCAGTATTTGTTCAATACATAATCCATCAAAGTATTAAATTTCAAATAAATATTTTAGAGATGTTATTTATATTAATAATAGACAGCATGTGTCTTACTTAATTGAAGCATCAAGAACATAGAGTTTATATTGTATGTATTATGTTTCATTAATTAAAGGTGGCATGTGTTTGTGTGGGTGTGGACATCATTTCTCAAAAACCAAGAAACTTAGAGACTTATAACTTGGTACACTTACTAATGAGACCTTGAGGATGTGCACCTCAGGGCCAGAATTTTTAATTTTTTGGAGGTGGAAGGGGATGGTGGTGCAATAAAAAATCATGCCCTAGAGCATTTCTCAAAAACTAAGTCACTTAAAGGCTTAAAACTTGGTGCCCTTACTAAAGAGATCTTGATTAAATTTTCTATCCCAAAAATTTAGTTATTTCAAGATCACAATGAATACATGCCACTTTATGGAGAATACATTTCTGTATTTTGTAACAATAAATAATATGATATAAATCTAACACTATAAAAGATCACTAAGATACTAACAGTTTTAAGAATAGAATCATATTAGTGTACATACTGAATATTAGCAGCAAGTACAAAATTATGAGTTTCTAATCATTTATAATAAAATTTCCTGTTTATTATTTTTTGTTTAATTAGTTGAATGTTATGAATTTATTTCATTCTTGTTGCATGTAACATGTTAGTTTTTCTTCTTATAGCATTGTTAAAAATTATTCACACTAACAGGATGTGTGTATTGGGGAAGCGGCTGTTAAAAGATATTCCACCTGAGAACTGCACAAAAGAGCCAGGTTCACCACTCTATGGGGTTTTCTGTGCCAACTCATCAAATGGTGTCCCATTTGCATGTGATCCTTATTTTGAAGCCAACAATGTAACGCAAGTTCGTGGCATCAAGGGGTTATCCAGTGGAGTTTTCCTAGGTAAGAGCATATTTAATTCAATAGAGAATTATCAAGTTTATCTTATAGCTGAAAAAATTCAAGAACAGGCATTTAAAAAATATTTGTCCCAGGTATCTCCAATAGCCAAAATTTTTTTAATGCTTGATATTGAAGAGAATATTTCTCTTATAGTGAGATTGCTTGGTGTCTGATATGCATATTTAATCTAGGCAATAAATGTTTGATCTAAGTGAAGGTATCACTCCCATATCTAAAAATATTTTTAAAGAGAAGTTAAAAAGGTGTTTTTGAAATATTTTCCTCTTCGTAGTGCATCAAATTTGAAGCCCTGTTACTGTCCTACTCTCCCCAGTCTTTTGATGTCATGTGACAATCTTCATCCAGTAATAATGCTTTAGCACTTATATGGATCCACCAATTCACATAATCTTATATATATTTCTCTTACTACGTCTGCAACAACTTCCACCACTTGCCACCAGACCACACCACTGACTGACTCTAATGCTATTTTTAACAAACTTTCTTAGTATTTAGACGATTAAAATTTGGTAGGAATATTTGTCTCTTATAGTAAAAATCATTTACAAAACAAAAATTCCAAAAACGACCTGGGTTTGACTTCAGTAGATAATTTCTGTTTCCCATAAGATAGCATGTAAAAATCGATTTTTGGACTTACAGACTTTTACTCTTTTGCAAATTAAAATTAGAAAGAATTGACCTGTGATCTTCAGACCTAGATCATTCTAAAGAACAATAAACAATGTTTCTTATTCTTATCATCGCATTTTGCCTACTATACAAAATGACTCAAGTTCTACGTTTAAATCACATTTATTTGAAAATTTTAAGCTTTTTAACAATATGTTGCCTTGCCAACCGTGTCATTGTTAAACCTTAAGATTGTATTGTCACCTTAATCCTTATACTATATTCATAAGGAAAGCATGCTTTGAATGCTTTAATAGAAGAGAGAAGAAAGAGACATAGAGGGGGACAGAGACAAAATTAAATGCTAAATAGATTAAAAATAATTTTGGGCCTATAAGAATTGTATAGCATAATGTATTTCTTTTTCAAACAATTTCTATTCGCTCAAAACTATTTTACTCTCTGGAACGCTCAATTATGTGAATTTTATATTTATTGCTTACTTTTTAGCACATAAAAATTGGTTTCATTAATTTTTATTTCGATTTTAACTTAATATATACTTAATTCATGCTTACCCATCATATGATGAGCAATTATACCAGTATTTTCATATTTATGTATGGTCCAACTATTTATCAAGTACGATTTTCACATAAATGAGTTTATCAATATATTAATAATATTTATGTGCAGAAAAACTTTCCTGCGTTTTTGTTGTTTTTTTAGAAACATTACATCTTTGGAGTTCCTTTCAGTCAGAAATGATTGCAATTAGACTAGATGCATATATAGATGAGAATGTTTTTGCAATGTATATTGCACTGATTTTTCCATTAGGGATCATGAGCACAAGAAAAAATTGGCCCTTTGTAGGGTACTAGCTACCACACAATCCCTTATACTTCCTTCTTTTTTATAATGTAGCACACAGTCACTCTGTAATCACTCACCTTCATCTTAGGCACCATGATTAATAGCAATAGTGAACATGATAAATGTGGCAGAAATTGCATTAATTTGAAGAATAGAATGGATGTGATCACAGTCCTCTCTGAGGGCAGGAGACGGCAGTACTGACAGGTACAATTACAAGTAAACACTGACACTCAAAATGACCCTCATAACTACTAATATATTAAATAATGCATAAAACATCCAATTGCTTTGTTTATTGTCTAAATATAGGTCTACTATCACATATATTTATCAAAAAGAATAGGTTTTTGGATACGCCCGTGGATGTGGGGTAGATAGGTCCCCCTCCTCCCTTTTGATCCGTCATTGCTTTATATTGCACAAACTAATTCACAAACAAACAAACTCATCAAAATGTATAGTAGATGTACTGATAATTTTGTCCTAGGTAGAAAGCAATCAAGCATATTATTTGAGAAAATTATTGGCACTATTACCTTGTAATCTAAGCACTGAGACGTTTACATTATAAGATTATCCAAGAATTCCTTAGACATTCCCTCAATGAAGCACTGAGAAAATGAGGCTAATTTACATTCTTCATTTTCTAGATAAACTATATGAAAAAGTAGGTTAGTCATTTCTATTAATAAAAGCATTAAAATGGGATTATGTAGGGATGTATGGATGTGACGATGATCTTTGTATAGCAAAACATTTTTCCATAAGAACAATGATAAAAGTAGGGGTTACGTTCCTGGTGGATATTTCGCAGTTATGAAATTATACTATTAGTATTTTTACAAAAAACGCAGGAAAGGTGCATTTGCTCAAAATGAAGATAAATAATAATAATAATGAATGAAATTTCTGTACCTAACATTAATAAATGAAGTTGAAACTACTGTGTAACATTGCTCACACATATTTGGTCATACGGTAAGGAGCAGGCCCAGATGGGGTCACAAAATGAAATGAAATTAATTTATATAAATAATAATAAACATGAAATTAGAAGACAAATAGAGGGGTTTTATTGTTATAGTAATAATTTATTTCCCACAATTGGAATTTATGGAACCTAAACATTTATCTATTTTTTTAAATTTTAAATATTTTTAACAGCCAAATAAATTCAAATATCAAAATTTCTATAATCCCTATTCGGTTACTTTACGAATTTTACCTTCACAATTAATTTAGCTCATTCAGAAATACATAAACCTTAAATATTAGTTTCAACTTTCGCAAATTTTTACCGGCCGTATTGTTGAACTTTATTGAGATTTTCGATTTTTTTGCGTTCTTTGCACGAAGTGAACGCATATAGGGGAGGTCGTTTCCGTCCGTCCGCATGTTAAAACTCGGGAACCACGTATTTTGATGAAATTTGTTATTTGGGAGTTTTGCTAAAATTGGTCGATGGATTCCAATTTTGGTTAAAATCGGACAATGACGACTACTTTGCATGAAGACCTACATGTATTTTACATTGTTCCTCTGTTTCAACTCGGAAACCGCTACACGTATTTTGATGAAATTTCGTATTGGAAAGTATTACTAAAATAGGTACACCGATTCTAATTTTGGTTAAAATCGGACAACAATTACAACCACGTTACATGAAGACCTACATGTAGTTTACAATGTTCCTTTGTTTCAACTCGGGAACCGCTGGACTTATTTTGATGAAATTTGGTATTAGGGAGTTTTGCTAATATTGGTGACTGGTTCCAATTTTGGTTAAAATCGGACAATAATTACGACTACTTTACATAAAGACCTACATGTATTTTACAATGTACTTCGCTAGCTTCTCGTTAAATACTCATCTGAGCGAAAAATATTGAGAACATAGTGAAATCTCAAAGAATGCATTTGGATACTCTGTGTACTACGACATGGAGTACACCTTTCCAATCTTGTTCTAGTCGGTTGGTTATACACTCCACTTACATTGTTACACCTTATGTATCCATGTTGCAATGAGCACATACGTATGTAGCCGCTGCGGTGCCAGGAATGCAACAGCGTAACTTTTTTATAAAAGATATCTAAAACTAAAAGCAACAACTTCCGAAAATGTTAGTTACTTTTTTTAAAGAAAATGTAAAAATTGAACTTTATAGTTTTGATTTTAATTACTAGCAACTATGTTCAAAATATCGAAGCGCCTCTGAGGCGCCGTGAACCCAGATAAGTGTTAAAGTTGTCTGGCGTAATGTTCATCTAATAAATATTAATTCAGTATGTACAATTTTTATAATCAACCAATCAATCAATCCCATTCTCCTCCTTTTCTCCCTCCCTCTCTCACTTCCAATTTTTTCTCCCTCCCATTCTTTCTCCATTCTCTTCCCTATCTGTCTTCCTCCCTCCCTTTCTCACTTCCATTCTCCTTCGCTCTCTCCTCTCTCTCTCCTCACTCTCCCCTCAATAATATAGTTATGCCTCTCAGCGATATACTATATATAAAAATCACGCGCACAAAATGAATACGGTATAAAACCTTATATTATATTGTATTCCACGTATCCGGAATTTCAGTTAACCGGATTTTTTCAAAACTAATGCATTTTTTTAAATTTGTTAGGAGAAAATAATTTAAATTTGGCGCCTCGCTAGTTATAACCCGACTCACCACCACGCGTTGAGTGCGCTCCGATGCACCGAGCTTTCGTTTTTCAGTGCCTTGCTGTTTGTTTACTAGGTGCTTTAAAAGAACCAAAGTTTTCCCTGTGCACTATAAGCCCAATAATAGAGCATGGATTACGTCTTCAATATTTAATGAGTGGTTCGAAAAGACAATTATTTATATTGGTAATAATCCGATTACTGTAGGTTTTATTATCATGCAGTAAAGTTATAGTTTACAGAAGTGGTCGAAATAGAAATAGAAAATATAAGGAAATAGAAAGCTTGTCCTGGCGGTGGAACCGAAAGCAATGGGCGCGAAATAAATGATAGAACATTTACGACTGAACTAAGCTTGGATTTATTTCTTATTACTATGATGAAAAAAGTAAAAGAAAATTATATTATTTTTATTAAATGAACTTAACACACCTGTATAACTAAATGTTTGACCAGACGGAGCAATTTTACCGATGCGTGTGACGAACTGGTACGTAGTTCATTTGCGTTCGGCTCATTCCGAGCACTGTTTATGAGCGTATTCCAGATAATCGGAATTTCCAGATATCCGGCTATCCCTATATCCCAAGCTTTCCGAATAAAAGGTTCTATACTCTATTTCTTTGTTAAAATTTGCGCTAGACGACTTCTATGTAGGGCCAAACTATTTTAACTTTCTGGAACATAATATTAGGTGAATTTTATATTTGTTACCTTGTAGTGCATATAAAGCGTTTTTCCACTAAAATATATATATAAATATTATTTTTTTAAATGTAAGCATTTACGTTACTTTAAATATTGTGATACTCAATGACTTCAATTGAATCAAATTGATCAATACTTAGGTCAGTTTTGGTTATAATATATTGCCAATCAACAACAATTATGCCAAACCATTGATCAAATTGTATACAAATCTACTCGTAAAAGAGTTTTTTTCTAAACGAAAAAATTTCCTTTGCCATAAATTTCTATTTTTTAATTTCTTACTCGTTACAATTATTTTACTTATCCTTAAGTATAGACAATCAGCAATTCTCAGCCCAAATCTTATGCAACCACAATAGCAAAACTGTTAGCTCCACTCTCTCGGAGCGTGACACGTTACATAATAAGATTAATATAATAATCTAAATATATATTGCGTTTTGTCAGTGCATCAGAAAAGAACGATAACACTTCACATCTATCATATGCGAAGGTCTTGGGTCACCCGACCGTGAAAATTTACCATTATATTTTGTCCCCGATTGGTTATTGGACAACACTGATACATGGCCTGTTAACTACGTTATTGAAATTTTCATGTATACACGCAGGCGAACTCCAAACGGCACGAGTACTCTCAGCTTATGAGGCAATAAGATCAGTAAGTGTAAGTTACGGATGGCAGAGAGGTGGAATAGGTAGGAGTGGGAAAATGTTCAAGAAAAAACGCCATTAATGAAAATATTCAATGCCTGTGATATTGTTCAGCTTGCTTAATTTTTTCCAAAATAATTCCAGCTAAATAGGTATGAGGTGCGGCCTAAAAATAAACTAATTTTGGAAACCTCAGTGAACTACCAACAAAACCTTCGCGGACCATAGGTTGAGAAACGATGGTCTAGATCAGTGTTTCTCAAATTGTGTTTCGCGGAACACTGGTGTTCCGCGGGTTGGATCGAAGTGTTCCGTTGATTCTTTCTAAGTAAAGTTTTTTAAAAATTTTTAATTTCAATATAGATTATGTCTATTATTTTATTTGTACTTCCTGGTCTAGTGTAGTCTATTTGGCAATACGCGTCAGATTTAGTAGTTGCTGAAATCGATAGTGGCGTTTGTTGTGTATATATTATATATTACATATAATATATTATATATATATATATTACATATAATATATATATATATATATATACTTGCATATATTGTTTCTCTAGTGTTCTGCAGATAAAATCATGATATCAAGGTGTTCCGCGACTTGGAAAAATTTGAGAAACACTGGTTTAGATGATTTTCATTGTTGCCGGTTTACTGTAATTGCGGGTGATTAATAGTGATTATAATTTCGCGTCGCATCTGTCAACATATTCACGAAATTTGGACACAATTTTGAAGTACTCGTATATACAATGATGAGCTGAAGCCGGCTCGGTCCGGCTCGCACGAGCCGTTTGTTATTTTTTCCGGAGTTTGCGACCCGGCTGTTAAACTTAAATGTTTATAAATTTCATATTTTTATCCAACACTCATTACTTTATGCATACTATTAGCTATAGTGCTCGCCAGCGTTTATGGTCTCAGGTCGCGCAGAGAGAGATGGCGACACTTTTTGCGATGTTGCCGCCACTCCATGTGACAACGCACAGTTCTTATCACTATTCCATCGCAGGCTTCGGCACACAGACAACATCGCAAAGCGGCTGTCCTGCCTCCTTCTCCCTAGAGAAGTATGTAGCTGTGCACACGGAAAACAAGGTCTCTGGCTTGCTTACGTAACACTTCGGGCGTTTCTCGTCCGACATTATAAATAAACATTAAAATAATACCTAAACTAAACTATTATACTAAGACACGAAAACTAAAGTTAAAAATAACTGTATATCGCAAGTATCACAAGGAACGTCCACTCTACTAAAGCACGGAACTCTGAATGATGCTGATACGTTCCCGGGACCCACGTGACTCACTTCCTACTGCGCATCGCCATCCAGAGGCGATGAACAGTGGCGAGGTGGCGTCTACTATAGTTTTAAAATAATCATATCAATATAAGACCAACGAATTGCGCAATGTGTAAGTGTTGTTTTATTCAAATTTAATCAGTTCGCAGCGAAACTTGCTCCTGCGCACTGTTGGCGTTCACCACTCTTGTAAATTACTGTTTGAGAGTAGCGTTCATCAATTGCCGCATATGGTAGTACTACGTGTGTCCATCTCACATGCTGGAGTCACTGAAGTTAATTTCTGATGCGTGTTTTGTGGAGTTCGGTAATTTTAATGTTGTGCAAGAGGGCGAACTTAGTATATGCTTTGAAGATTCATATAAAAATATTTTCTATTATATTTTTTTTAAATTTCAGTCATACATAAAAATGAAAAGACAAAGTACAATTTTGTTGTTTATTAAAAGTAAGAAAGTAACTCTTCGTGACAACATAGACGAGAACACAATAGGAAGAGAATCTACAGCTTCTGTAGCCATCGAACAGTCATCCCTAGCTATAGCTTCAGCATCTACATCTAACTTAGAAGAAAATTGTGAAGCAGAATCATCAGTGGCAGACTCAGACTTATTTAATATTCCTGATTGCTGTAATGAAAAGCAATTAGAAAATTTTCAAGAAAAATATGTACATCTGAAGATCAAAAACAGAAGATTAGGTTATTTAATATGTGCAAAAGTGTCGCATTTGGGAGCAGAAACCGCTAAATTCTATCATCTTTCAAAAGAATGATTAAATAATGATGCTGAATGCAATGGAAATTCAAAAGCGTCAAGGCAGGCTTCCCTCGAGCGGGCGCGCTGGTGTATAAAGTACGCCAATTTTACGAATTTTAATGTGGCATCGATGGATTTAAGACAATTTGTGTATTTCTTCAGTGTCATTTTGACTTCCAAATGAGAAAGTTTTCGTACCTCAAAGATCTATAGTAGCTTAATAATTGAAGTGATAATAGTATTAGTCATCCGTGGCGTACTGAATACGCCGCGCGTGGCCATTGGCAATATTCTTCTCGCTAATTAATATAGCGGGGATAAAGGCGTAAATACTTTATTTTTCTAATGCTGACAATCCAAGGCAACCAAGAAGAAATTTTTTGAAGAAATTATCATTGGCAATGATGAAGCCCTATCCCACTGAAAGAGCAAAAATAAATTCTATACCGTCAGAATAACAAAATATCAAAATATCGAGAATCAGCGGAAAGGGAATTTATATGCCAGCACTAGGAAAGAAAAAAGCGTGGACGATGTGTATTATGTGGTAGAAGAAAAAAATGTGGACACAACCATTAAATGTGATTCTTGCAATCAATTTTTTTGCAAGAAACATGTCAAAGTAACATATATTTGTCAATCATGTAATGCTGAAGACAGTAATTCAGATTAATAATGCAAATTTTATGATTGTTAATTGGTTTGTGTGTTGATATATAACAATATTTTTAATTGGTATATAATTTGTTTAATCAAGAACTATCATTATAAGTTGTAATTGTAAAACATAAAACATCATTTTGATAAAAATTAACTAATAATATTATCAAACATGAGTTATTTTGTAAAAATTACGCCGTGGACAAAGTACGCTGCTCGAGGGTTAAGAAAAAAATTGTTTGAACATTTTACACCAGATTCCCATTTGAAAGCTCTTCATATTGTAGAAGAAAGTGAAAAAGAAAAAATACAGAATTTATTAAGCTATCTGAAGCAAAAAGAAGTTGACACAACTGTAAAAAAAATTTAATACAGTTTATACTTTAGTAAAAAGAAACAACAAATGTCCGATATGGATGCAGTTTTACAGCTACAAATATTTAAAAAAGTAGAGATTGGCACCTGTTTGCATTCCCGATTTACATCTGTTCGAATTGTTGAGCACATCGTCGAGGAAATGAAATTAAACTTGTTTAAGAAAATTATAAATGGAAATGTGAAAATCACCGTAATAATTGATGAATCATCAACTCTTGCTAGCAAATGTGTTTTAATAATTTTCATTAAGTGTGAGTTGAACATGTGTGATTTACCAGTTTTTTTTAGTGCTTTTCGTCATTGTTGAAAAGCACTATTATCTTCGTGATGTCCGTCCGTCCGTCCTTACGCATATATCAGGGAAGAATTGGCTGAACTGATTTCAACCAAATTTGGTACATAGAATATTCACAAAAATTAATTACCAAAATGGCATATTTGGACCGGATTGACTCAGCAGAGGTGCCACAATTGCAAAATTTCACTATTCGGCAATTGTAAATTTGGATGGAATTGGCCAAACCGATTTCCGCAAAATTTTGTCTGAAGAAGGAATGCAACATTAAATAACAAAATAAATATTTTTATAGATAAATATAGCAGGGCTGCCACAATACAAGGAATACAAAATTTTCTTTTTACACGAATTTGTGTTAAACTGTCCACATCAATTTTAACTAAAATTTAATATTTATAATGTACACATATATACTAAATTATAATGGCATATTTGCACCGGATCAGCCAAACAGTGGTGCCACATTTACAAATTACACTCTTTCAGTAATAATGGATTTGGAGGGAATTGGCTTGACGGATTTCAACTAAAATTCTCACATATATATATATATATATATATATATATATATATATATATATATATATATATATATATATATATTAACTAAAGGAAAAGAAAAGGTAGTGATGAGGGTGGCAACAAGGTGTTGAGGGAAGCCCAGCGGACACTCACCAAGTTGAGGACTAAGCTGGCAGGCTGCTGGGGGCGTCGAAGAGACACGTAAAACACACGAACACAAAAACACACGCAAGCTTATCGGGCCTATGCCCTTCTTCAGCGAAAGAGTAACGTAAAGTGACACACTGGGCGGGGAATGACAGGGTGATGTGGGAAGGTTGATGATTGGAGGAGGTGGGGAGTAGGAGGGGTGGATAGCCAATAAAGAGGGAGTGTGATGAGGTAGAGTGCGAATAGTTACAAAGTAACAAGGAGACATTGTAAGGGGGCTAATAGGGTTAGCGGAGGTTGAGGCCAGGCGGAGAGAAAGAGTCGAGAAGATGGATATGTGCTAGTTCCCAGTGTCGGAGAAGGGGGGCAGGAGTGTCATAGGGTAAAGCGCGAATAATCCTAACATTGTAGCAACTATTGAAGGGGACATTGTGGGTATTAGCATGTAATGCAACTGGGAGGGGGCGTCTGAGAGAAACGCTATTCCGGTGACCGTCCATTCGGATGTTTAACGGATTGCTGGTGAGGCCTACGTAAAACGCGGGACAAAGGGTGCAGGTAAGGAGGTAAATGACGTTACGGGTGGTGCAGTTGCTTCTGGAGGTGATGGGGTAGGTGATGTTGGTGGAGGGACTCGAGAAAGAAGATGATGGTAGGTGGATAGGGCAAGTGAGGCAGCGAGGTTTTCCGCAGGGGTGGGAACCTATTGCAAGAAGCGTGGTAGAAGTGGGAAGTTCCTTCCTCCACAAGATATTTCCCAAATTTGGGGGTCGGCGGAAGGAGAGGAGCGGAGGATTGGCAAAAAGGTTGATAAAGAGGGACTGATGGGAGGAAGAGGTAAGAATTGGGTGGGCAGCATGAAGGATTGTTTTGAGAGCTTCGTGGATACCAGGATGGAAAAGTGTCGTAAGAGTGAGTGGAGGGGTAGATGCAGGAATAGTGGGTGTGTGAGGATGAGATCCAATGTGGGTAGGCGTCATCGCCCTATGGATCTGTTCGCGGACCAAGACTGGAGGGTAACCACGTTTGAGAAGAGCATCCTCGAGGACAGAGTAATACTCTAGAAGGGATGCTCTATCGGAACAAAGCCTCCATCCTCGACGAGCAAGGGCATAGGGGATAGAGGTTTTGGTATGAAGGGGATGGCAGCTATCAAAGTGGAGGTATTGGAGGCTGTTGGTGGGTTTGATGTGAACACAGGTGCGGATTTGGCTGTCTTGAAGGTAAAGATCGACATCCAGGAATGTGATGTGGGAGGTAGAGGATTGGTGGGTGAAGGACAGTGAAGGATGGGAGGAGAGACGCGAGAGAAAGGAAAGGAGAGAGTCAGGTCCATGCGTCCAAATGAGGAAGACATCGTCGATGTATCTCAGCCACAAAAGTGGTCTGAGTGGAACGTTGAGGAAGAGTCTTTCCCATTCTCCAAGGTAGCAAATGGCGTATGAAGGCGCCATTCGGGTGCCCATCGCAGTGCCTCTAATTTGAAGGTAGTGACGACCATCGAAAGAGAAGTTGTTCAATTTGAGCACCATTGCTGCCAAGTCTAATAAGAAATGGGAGGAAGGTCTTGCGTCGGGTGGTCTTGAGTCCAGGAGTTTATTAAGGGCAGAGAGTCCATCATCGTGGGGGATGTTTGTGTAGAGGGAACAGACATCGATAGTGGCCAAAATGGTATTGGTTGGGAGAGGAAAGGGGAGGTGTTTGAGACGTTTGAGAAAGTGGTTAGTGTCTTGGATGAAGGAAGGGAATTGACGAATGAGAGGTTGTAGGTGGGAGTCAACGAAGGCGGAGATGCGTTCTGTAAGGGAATTAAAGCTGGCAACAATGGGGCGGCCGGGGATGTTGGGTTTATGGATTTTAGGGAGAAGGTAGAATGTGGATGTGCGGGGTTTGTTGGGGATCATTAGAGCAATGGCGGAATCGGAAAGGCCTTCCTGTTTGCCTGAGGAATGAAGATAGGACGAAATTTGGTAGGAGTGGTGGTCTGTGGGGTTGGAAGTAAGGTGATGGTAAGAGGTTTCGTATATATATATAGAAAAGATTTTTACAACATGCCATAATGAAATCAAGATGTTTAAAGTGGGATAAAGGGCAGGGCTACCACAATAAATAGTTAAATGATATTTCTTTTACACGTATTTCTAGAGAACTGGCCTCAAGGATTTTAACGAAATATGATATACATAATCTTCACATACATAAATAACCAAACTAATATATTTAAACAGGCTGGCCTAAACAGGGCTACCACAATATCAGTGTTAGAATTTTTGTTACTATAAATTTAGAAGGTATTAGCTTAACGGATTTAAAAGAAATTTCGTTTGTAGGACGAGTATAGAATGGGAAGACTAAATGTACATGTATAGATCGTATCTAAAAAGTAGGGCAACCACAATATAAGAAAAAATAATTTTCTGATTTCAAAGCAAATACATTAGTAACGAATATACTACAGCGAATTTGACGAAAAGCACTTCTGTACCACAGGAAACCCATGTACACCCCTACTTGTTATTTTCTTAGATCTCTTTGAATTGGCATCAACAAAGGCTGAAACAATATATGATGCTTTAATATATTGTTTAGAAAACAATGGATTCCCACAAGACTAATTGTCAAAATATTTAATTGTGTTTTGTTCCGGTGGTGCCAGTGTTATGCTAGGTGTTAAATCTGGTGTAGCAACCAGGGTTTTACAAGATATTCCGAATATAATTATCTGGCATTGTTTAAATCATAGTCCGCAACTTGTGTTAGATGGTAGCATCAATGATGTAGCAGAAATCAATCATTTTAAGCCTTTATTGAATAAGATTTATTCTATTCATCATCATTCCAACTAAAATCGGTATACAGTAAAAGCTATAGCGGAAGATCTTGATATTGAAATTATTAAAATCAGAAGAGTTCTTGGACCGAGATGGTCATAATGTAGTTTGTGCACTGCACATGCTGTTTGGCAAGCATATCCTGCTTTGTATCGCCATTATTCAGCAAATATGAAGTCTGGTGGTCTGGCAAAAAGATTGCAAAACAAAAATTTTATAAAAGATTTAGTGTCAATTATTGACATTTCAACTCAATTTTCATTGCTTTCTAATGCATTACAATCGAGATAAATTACAATACAGAAAGCGGACGAATTAATTAAACGTACAATCAATGCCATAAAACAATTAAGAAATGATAATGTCAAATATGAGGCAATGGTTGAAAATTTAATAATTAGCGACAATTTCAAAGATATTCCACTTGAAGAGCAGACAAAATTTAAGTCTTCCTAAAGATATATTAATGACGTTTTAGTCAACTACTTGACTTCTAAAAAGTAGTCACATAAATTTTAAAAAGGATTTAGATAACAACAATTATACTTCTGATGAATTTTTGGAACTTTTTAACATACTCGACCCCAATTCTTGGAACTTGAAAAATATTATTTCTTTATGGTAAGAAGGAGAAAATAAATTGGATCGCGTTTGTAAAATCATAAAAATATGAAGTTGATGTAAATGATTTTAGAGATTTTGATATGAATATAGAATCAAAAAATGAAAGACTCCCATCAACAATAATAAGAGCAAAAACTCGTAAACACAGTTGCAATCAGTAGCGCGGAAGCTGAAAGAGGCTTTAGCCTTATGAATATAATTTGCAGTAAAAGGTCTAGACTTAACATTCCCCATTATCAAATTTTCTAACTATTAATACTTGTGGAAAACCTGTAGATCAGTGGAATGCAGACTATTATGTTAAAAGGTGGTTAAAAAAGTCAATTCCGCTGCAGATACGCATAGCCAAAGACAGTGGTCGGCAACCTATGACCCGCCATCACGATTTGGATGACCTACAAAGGTAAACATGTTCAGAAGGATTCACGTTTTTAAAATAAAAGAGTAATTCAATTACTAAATATAGCTTATATAAACATCCACGTTCGATTTTTCTTTTCACTCCAATTTTTTTTTTCTAAAAATCATTAATTGACCCGCCATCAAAAAAAGTTGCCGACCACTGAAGAAAGTTCACACTCAGAAAATCAAATGAAATTATGGAAATATATTGAATAAATGAATGAGTTTAGATTGAATTTTTCGCTTTACAAAATCGCCTGCGGCGCGTTTTTGGATCCTGAGAGCCGGTTCTTAAAAATTTCTCAGTTCATCATTGTCAATGAGTATATACAATGCCTTGGTTACGATAAACAATACGACGGTAACGAGCATAAATTAACATTTCATTTTTTACTGATATGATGTTATTAGCCAGTCATACACGAGCGGACTTTTTGACGGATCTGGTCCGTCAAGGACCAAATCCTTTAGTTCAGGGAAAATCATGAAAAGGGATGGAATCGTAGGACCAGATCCGCCGGACTAGGTCCGACGGACCAGTCTCTCGCTCCCCACGAACGACCGGACTGTGACACAGATTCCTCGATTTATCTTGCCTCGAAACCTTCATAATTTTAATATCTTTTTATTTCATTAATTAAAATACTAATTTATTCATTCATATTGCGTAAATTTATTAAAAATTTATTACTAGTTCAAGATAATTCAGCTTTAGATGCTCGTGACAGTGAAACTGTTGAATATTTGGCATTTGTTTCATTCTTAGGTCTTGTAAACGAAACGCTTTTTCACACGAGTTTTCATTTGCTCTTTTTTCTGTTCCTATTTACAAAAACTACGTAAACGCTTTTCTCTATCATCTGCTGTTTCGTTTCATTTCTTTATTTTGTAGTCATTCTTTTTACGAGCTAGTCTTTTCTCCCGTTCTTCTGGAGTTACATATATCTTTTTCGTCATATCTTAGAGGCCATCCAAAGTACAAAATAAGCCAAGTGGACATGTCCAAAGAATTAAATTATGTTCACGAAAGAAACGATATAAACAAATATTATCATCTAAAATATTTTTCAAATTAATTTTCAATGTGTACTATTCCGAAAAGATCACATTAATGATTATTAATAGTCAATCAATACGAATGTAATTATAATTTCATTATAATACAATGCATATATAACGCATTATTATTAGAAGCACATTGCAAATTTCATTATACTTTAATAAGAATAATAAAATTCATCAATGAGATTATATGTGCCTTGATTTTCCAGACGTAATTTATATTGGTTTTAATCAAACCCATTTATGGGAATAATCAGAAGTCACCATTAAAGTTTTCAGTGTTCTTTTTATAGGCAAAGGTTTTCAGAATAACCTTAAAGGAATAAAGATATAAAGGTTTTCAGATAAATGAAAGCTTACTATTATTAATAATTACGATCAACGAGTACATACTATTATTAATAATAATATCTTTTCAATAAATGTAGGAACGGTCTCATTAATGCAAATTATTACATCAACGTACTAGCGTTTTCAGTCATTGCAACATTATGGAGTGGGATAAGACCGTGTTGAGTGAATTTATTGAAATGTACCGGCTTAGATAGTGCCTATGGAAGATTACGTTTGGAGAATATATAAATTAAAATTTTAAAAATTCGGCGTATGAAGAGCTCGCAAAATTTTTATTTTCTGAAGGGATGATTGATGTTACCACGAAAAGTGCGAAAGAAAAAAGTCAAAACCTGAGAAGGGCCGTAAGGAAGAATAAAAAGAAATCTGAGTCACACATACGTAAATAGTTCTTAAAGTCACTTTGTTCGTTGCATTTCAATTCTTTGGCCAAAAACGTCTTTCTTAGCGATCAAGTTTTTTAACCAATTCGAACGTTTTTTTCGTTTACATAACACTGCGTGATAATATACATAAATCCCAGCAGCGACTATTTCAATTTTTATTTTATACATGAAAACACTTTAAAACGTTTCAGAAACAGTAGATCCGCCGAAAACCTGCTGGTGATTTTAAGCAAGTTGAATGGTCAGCGGATCTGGTCCGCTATCACCAGTTCCGTCGAAAACCGGCGGATTTTCAGCCGCTAACTAGGGGACCTGGCCCGACGACGGACTCAATCCTCAACGGAGCACGGAAATTTTATGTAACGTTAGTGGGCGTCGAGAGATTTGATCCGTCGGACCAAATCCGTCAAATAGTCCGCTCGTGTATGACTGGCTAATGAGGGTTCCTAAGTTAGGTATAGAGATTAAAATTGCTAAATTAAAAAATTATTAATATTTTTTGCGAGTGCTGAATAAATTTTTAATCTTGGAGTAAAAACAGAAAAATAAAACTTTAAAATTTATTTTGGTAAAAAGCAAGAGAGAATGGGAGGGAGGAGGATGGGAGAAAAGGAGGAAGAATGCTTTAATTTTAATACATAATCTACGCATACTCATCATATTTAACGGGCAATTACGCTAGTTATAAAATAGCATTTTTTAAATACTTACAATTAAGATATAAACTCGGGATGAAAACAGTTCTAGAGTTGAAAGGTTTATTTTTCCGAAGTCTAAATTCAGATCGGTTCCGAATTCGCGTAAAAATTTGTTTTTCATCAGAAAAAAGGAACATTGTTAACACAGGCGAAACTACGGAGTATACTAGGTGTGTCTGGGGACGCCATAATCTTTCAGTCAAACAAAAAATTACTTCATCACATATATACATTTTGCTATTCCCGGCGTGAAAAGGAGGGGCGGGAGCTGATCTTCGCTTTTAGGAGAGGTGGGAGCTTGAGGGCGCACTCAGCAAATGACTGGTGGGGAAATGGAGGGGTGGGAATAGGTGTAACAGAGGGGATATACCGGGAGGGGAGAAGAAGAGGGGGGAAGTGGCGGATTTAGTAGTTCTAAAACTCATTCCTCTCATTATAATGTAAATCAAGAAAACTCTTAATTGGCAGAGAAGTGAATGCGATAAGAAACATGTCGTCTACTAAGACAAAGCACGAAAATGGGGATTTATACCTTAAATATATGCCGAAAGGAGGGGGTAAACATGGACAGCTGGCGAATTTGTCTCGCGGAGCGAGGCACGGGGTTGACGCGCGAAGCACTAAGGACGGAGCCCCTAGTACATAAATATGCAAAGAAAATATCTATTGTCCTCTTTTTCATGCGCGCCATGTGTTTTTATTTTATTTTGTGTTTGTGTGGCGCGTTGGGTGCATTTTTGGTAGAGTAAAAGCGCTCTCTCACACAAATCGCCATGAAACTCCTATTCTAAGTCGAATTGTTTGCGTCATAACATCGCATTAGATAGTAAAATATTGTTGTTTGCGATGATATTTGTTTTGATTATATTCTAGGATAACTGAATGCACTTACCTCAGTTTATATATAGCAGCAAAATTAAATGAAAACACTAAAAAAATCAAACTTTTAATTACTACACACAGTCAATGCACGCCAAAGCAGCAGTAACCATTTCACAATGTTTCTAATTTCTGCCACTAGGAAGCAACACTAATCGGAGGCCTCAGCGCTGCATCTTTTTTAGGCAGCAAAAAGATAACAGTAATTGCCGATGACACTAGCGACGTTGGACATCATGAGCTGATATCACTGGTATATCCTTCGGTACTATGACGAAATAACGAGCATGCCTGTAGAATGTTTTCTGGCTATTCAGAGGATCATGTCTGTTGACGCCTTGTCAATTTTTAATGAACTTCATTCCGTTCTTTGTTAACAGGCAGTTGATTGGTCGAACGTTATCTCAGTTTGTTCGTTGATGCATCAACCATGTTTGTATGTACATAAGGTGTTCAGGCAAAATTCAAAGAGAAAAACAGCAACATACTATTCATACACTGTTATGCACACTATATAAATTTGGTATTAGTAGATGGGTGAACCTCTTCAAAACAAAACCGAGTTGTTTGAATCTTTTGGTGTAATACAGTATCTGTACACATTCATTGAAGGAGGTTGCACAAGACATGCAGTTCTTGAGAAAATTGCTCTAAGTGTAGAAGTGGCATTATAGACTTGAAATCACTCTCAACAACTCAATTGGCATGTTGGGCCGAAGCTGTGGCTGCCATTAAAAATTATTACTACGAAATTATTCCTGCTTTGAAAGAAATATTAGATACAACTCGACTTGCCGATGTGAAAGCAAAAGACCGTGGACTTCTTAACCAAGTGAAGACTTTTGAGTTTATTTTTGCTCTTGATGTTATGCATCCCATTCTCCAGCTAGCACTTAAAGTTAGTAAAGTATTACAAAGCTTAGCAGTCAATCTGCTGCGTGTCAAATCTCTCCATTCTGCCCCTACTACAATGAGAAATGATGAATATTTTCAAGACCAGTACAAGACAATTATTGAAATTTGCAAAAAGCATGATATCTATTCCAGCTGTAAAGAAAAGTTTCTTGCTATATTAACGACGCTCTAAATACCCAGTATTTTCCAGAATCAAAATATGAGGAAATGAAAAATAGTTCATTTTACCCATTATTTGACACCATGGTAAAAGAGCTCGATCAGAGATTCAACCAAGAAACGTTAAATGTAGTAATTGTAATGGGTAAACTTTTGGATTTGAATATCGCAATAGGCCAGCAAAAAATTTTGTCCGAGACATTTGCAGTTTCTGTAGACGAATTAGAAGCAGAAATCAGGTTGCTGCTAAGCGATGATTACGTTACAAACGACGTTAATAAAAGAATGGCTCAATCGGTTAAACGTATGTGATAGATCCAGGACTTTTAATTCATTCATAAAGATTATTCGTGATTTTATAGTGGTTCCTGTAAAGAGCTGTTCATGCGAAAGGACATTCTCGAAGTTGACTCAGGTTAAATCCAAGTTGCGCTCAACAATGATGCTGTACCATCTCCAAAACTTGATGCTTCTCTATGTAGAGCAGGATCTTGCAACATAGGTCAATGTCGATGCTGTAATTGATGAATTTAAAACAGTGGTAGCATTTGAGCAACGATTTCTTTTATAAAAGAACATTTTTTACGTATTACTTTTATTTTTGAATTTGATTGTGATTATTTGTGATTCTTTTTATTAATGGACACAAACATAATTTTTTCATTGCTTTTTTTACTATTATTGTTTTATTTTTCATTCATTAATAATTAATATGTATATATTTCTGTGTGCACTCAAATAAATAAAAAACACCAACAATTTATTTCCTGATTCTTAGCACACCCTAATAATTTATTCTAGTTTCGCCTATGATTGTTAATTATGAAAAATATGAACTACCATGGCAACGATTACAATTTCATATCGACCTATAATTTAACGACAAATAAAATCAAATTTATCAAGTTTTGTGGATATCTAATGCAACGACTAATATAAATAATAATGATTTGCTTGAATATCAGTTAAGGTTTTAGCGCCAAATTTTTTATTTAAGATATTTAAAAAGATCTTTGGTATCACAAAATATTTTCTTTCTGTTTGCGCACAATTTTACGCTGGCAAATCACCCCCCTGCCTGCAAATTATAATTTATCGTTCGGATATAATAAATTCGATTTAAAAGGTTTTTATTATACAAATTCGGAGAGATCTCTAATCCATAGATCGAAAATTGCAAAAATTACGTTATATGCAAGGGTTATAGCAATATTTTTCAGCTGGAGGTACGAAGTTTTTGCGGAGTAAATTATTTGTATGCTATGATTTGCGTAAATACGTGTAATTAACTATTTAAAAGTATGGATTTTAAAGGCTAGTAGAATAAATAATTATAAAAACTTGATTTTTTTACGTGAAATATCAGTGCTTTTCAACCGTAGTGTGGCGGCACACTCGAATGACGCAATTTAATTTTTGGTGTGCAGCGGTTTTGTTTTATTTGTTTGAAATTTTGAGACATTCATTGAGGTAAAGATGCTGCCACCATGTCAAATCATCACGAGGCAGTTACCGTGTTAAAAAGTAAGCGTAAATGCTTAAATGTTTCGTTGAAAACCTTCTTATTGATCCGTTTGATTGTATGAAATATTTAAGTGAGTAAATGATCCAATTGGTAATTTTATATTAAATATTTTAAAAATAATGCTTAAGTTCAACGTTCTTTGCGTGTTGTTTTTATCTGTGAGGAAGGATAATTTTTACTAGTGATTAAAATTATTCCACAAAATGACATTGTGAAATCTGGTTCGGTATCCCGAGATGATCTAACAAACTCAAAAGTGCACCGCGAAACGAAAAAGGTTGAGAAGCACTGAACTAAAAATACCTAATTGCCCCGAATCAGAGCCGCGCCAAGTGTGCTTGGCGCTAGGGTGTGCAATATTTTTGCGGCGCTCCTCCCCTTCCCCAAAATAAACACTAGCGAATTATTCTTTTTCCGGATTCTGGAGCGATGTATCCATTTAAAAAATAATTAGTCAATAATTGTTAAAGTTTTATTTAAATTAATGTTTAATTTTGCTACGATCCTTAACTTATTACTTCCCATTCAGTAGCGGATTTAAAATAAGGGCAAAGTAGGTAATGGCCTAGGGACGGGGAGATTTCGGGGCAGTGATAAAAACGGGATTTCAGGGCGGGAATAAAAAGTTAATATTACGCAGACTTTTGATGAATTATATCTACTATTACGAACCGCAGACGAACGGATGAGCGAACAAACCATATATGAGCGATTCTTTTAGGGGAAAAGCGCTAAAAATGGGGCGGAAAAATAATTTGGCCTATGGGCTGGATATTTCCAAATCCGCCACTTTTCCCATTACATTGCCAGTTGAGCAAAATGGTCAACTTTTCTGTTTCTTCTTAAGAACATTTTCATGATGGGGCAGCTAATTAAATCTACTAGTGGTACCCGCAAAAATGTTTGCGAAGTCATTCAGAAATCTGCATGTTTAAAAGTCATCTTAGAGAGGAGAATAATGATACACAGCAATTATTATCTAAGTTTTGTTATTAATGCTTTACAATTGTTTCTTTTTATTGAAATATGTGCAATATTTTCATATACAATTAATTCAAACATTTATTTCATTTTTTGCTCATGGATTATCACCAACAATTGTTTTTTGTTCCTCACAATGTGTTATTACTTTCTCCATATACGAATTATAGAGAAAGTATTGTTTTCATGAAAAAATCGAACTCGAGATTTCAACGGAAATACATGCTTTAAGGTCCTCTGAACACGTTTAGACCGTTTTCTTGATGATGCCTGTGTTTCTGTGTATGTGAGAGTTTTTTGTGGGTGCTCTAACTCAACAACTATTAATCAGGTTAATGCGAAATTTTATATTTACCATTTCTATGATAGTCACAAGAACTTACTAGGTTTTGGTAGAAATCAGTCAACCGGAAGGGGGTGTTTGCTCTTCTCACTTATTCATTTTTTTTAAATATTTGCTTTAATATTTGATAAATGTAAAAATGTACTGGAATAAAAGTTGTAGAAAATTTAATTTTCTACAATTTTTATTTGAAACATTGTTCCATATAATGCATTTTTAGGAGATATCTTATATTTTTAGCTGCCACCACCACGCCACCTACCGAAGACTATTGTTAACAATTGACGCTTAGTTACGTCTTAGTAACGCTCCTTTTCCTTTTCTTAATTGTCAACCGGAAGTAAATATTGACAACGATCCCAGAGCTAACAACCTGTAATTTGCCACATAAATATGGAGAAAGTCATGTGTTGCCCACATCGGTTTATTTTTCATCTATATTAATAATAGGCCATATTTGCCTTATAAAATTAGACAACTGACATTTTGAATGTGGTTTGTTTGTATAATTTGCATATTTTTTATTTTGGTCGATCGTTAGAAGCACTCACAGTCCACACGCAGTTTACTGAATAATAATTATCTGCAGTTGTTAACGTTGCAGTCTATTAAGTTTGACGCTGATAAAACATAATTTCGATTCTTCATAAAAATTTCGTAGCGAATAACAATTAATTCGTCTATTTGAAGGATAAATAGCCGTTAATTGAATCTGAGGTAGCACCCGGAAAGAATACGAAAAGGCCATAAAATTTAGAAAAGAAATGCGTATTTCTGACAAATTTTTCCGTGTAACATATAAAAATTGCAAGAATAAGATATCACCGTCACCAGTCACCTTGGTATAAAACCCCCCTTAGAGTACCAGCGTCTATTAGATTGACTCTGCATATATCTGTTAAAAATCCGAACAGAAATAAATCAATAGAAAAAGTTAAACACTCAAAATTCATGAAAATCAGTACAGCTGGTCACTTAAGAAGGCCCGCTAAGCTTTTTTGCCCCGGGACCCGTTACTAAGTTGTTCCGCCACTGTGAATGAAGGAAAGAAATCTTGCACCTTGAGAAACCGAAAATCCCGTGTCAACTTATGTGAAAATATCATCACCTTCTGGTGTCGAACCTGAGACACTTCTGTAAACGAAAATAGTTTTCCCGGTGTCTCCTAGTCGGCAGAAACAAAATGGGGTTTACAGCATTTCTCTATGGCCAACTGTTCAAGAGATAAAAGGGGACAGACAGGCGGACAGACATTGAGTAATTATATATAAAGATTATATATTCTTAAGTTTTTTATGCTTAAGAGTTTGTGCGTTTGTTTGTCCATAGAACTCCTAAACGATAAAAGCTAGAACAATCAAATTTGGTACGATTATCCATACATTCTAACTTAGTGAATGACCCAAATTTTGCTCAACATCATATTTTACTTATTGAGTTATTTTAAACCCCATTGTTCAATTTCAATGCCCCATAAGAATAGCACGGGATTCAGGGTAAGGCAGTCTAAAAATGCTTTTCTAAATTACTAAAAATAGAGTTGCGAACTTGGGATGAAAACAGTTCTATGGATAACAGAATTAAATTTATAAATTTTGAAGACAGGAAATCAAAACCGTGCCGAATTCGCTTATAAATCGGTTTTTAATCGCGAAAAAGGCTATTTTTAGGTTTTCAACTATGTAAAATGCTAATTACCATGGCAACGAACTCTATGATTTTAAATGGGAACTGATATCACATACGTTACAATAACATAGATTTAATGCTTTTAATGAGAACTAGTAGTTGCCCGTCGATAAATCCACTAGTTGGTTAGATTAAATATTGCATTGGTAGTTAGCTTTCTGTCACATTACCATGAAGCTCAGCTACTGAAAGGTTTATTTCCTTCTACTAATGTCCGTCAGGAGCGCCACGTTATTTCCTACAGCGTCTAATGCCCGCTAGTAGCGCCACCTTAACGCCAACCACTACAGCTACGTCGAGCAGAGCTTAGCCCGTCACAAAAAACGTTTGTCTTATTTCAATTATATCATTTTTCTGCAAATCTGCAGGTCGAGACGTTTAATTGGATGCATCACACGTTAAGATGGCTGTTACTTCGTTTTAAAAACTTATTTTTACGCTGTATATATATATATATATATATATATATATATATATATATATATATTAACTAAAGGAAAAGAAAAGGTAGTGATGAGGGTGGCAACAAGGTGTTGAGGGAAGCCCAGCGGACACTCACCAAGTTGAGGACCAAGCTGGCAGGCTGCTGGGGGCGTCGAAGAGACACGTAAAACACACGAACACAAAAAAAACACATGCAAGCTTATCGGGCCTAAGCCCTTCTTCAGCGAAAGAGTAACGTAAAGTGACACACTGGGCGGGGAATGACAGGGTGATGTGGGAAGGTTGATGATTGGAGGAGGTGGGGAGTAGGAGGGGTGGATAGCCAATAAAGAGGGAGTGTGATGAGGTAGAGTCCGAATAGTTACAAAGTAACAAGGAAACATTGTAAGGGGGCTAATAGGGTTAGCGGAGGTTGAGGCCAGGCGGAGAGAAAGAGTCGAGAAGATGGATATGTGCTAGTTCCCAGTGTCGGAGAAGGGGGGCAGGAGTGTCATAGGGTAAAGCGCGAATAATCCTAACATTGTAGCAACTATTAAAGGGAACATTGTGGGTATTAGCATGTAATGCAACTGGGAGGGGGCGTCTGAGAGAAACGCTATTCCGGTGACCGTTCATTCGGATGTTTAACGGATTGCTGGTGAGGCCTACGTAAAACGCGGGACAAAGGGTGCAGGTAAGGAGGTAAATGACGTTACGGGTGGTGCAGTTGCTTCTGGAGGTGATGGGGTAGGTGATGTTGGTGGAGGGACTCGAGAAAGAAGATGATGGTAGGTGGATAGGGCAAGTGAGGCAGCGAGGTTTTCCGCAGGGGTGGGAACCTATTGCAAGAAGCGTGGTAGAAGTGGGAAGATCCTTCCTCCACAAGATATTTCCCAAATTTGGGGGCCGGCGGAAGGAGAGGAGCGGAGGATTGGCAAAAAGGTTGATAAAGAGGGACTGATGGGAGGAAGAGGTAAGAATTGGGTGGGCAGCATGAAGGATTGTTTTGAGAGCTTCGTGGATACCAGGATGGAAAATTGTCGTAAGAGTGAGTGGAGGGGTAGATGCAGGAATAGTGGGTGTGTGAGGATGAGATCCAATGTGGGTAGGCGTCATCGCCCTATGGATCTGTTCGCGGACCAAGACTGGAGGGTAACCACGTTTGAGAAGAGCATCCTCGAGGACAGAGTAATACTTTAGAAGGGATGCTCTATCGGAACAAAGCCTCCATCCTCGACGAGCAAGGGCATAGGGGATAGAGGTTTTGGTATGAAGGGGATGGCAGCTATCAAAGTGGAGGTATTGGAGGCTGTTGGTGGGTTTGATGTGAACACAGGTGCGGATTTGGCTGTCTTGAAGGTAAAGATCGACATCCAGGAATGTGATGTGGGAGGTAGAGGATTGGTGGGTGAAGGACAGTGAAGGATGGGAGGAGAGACGCGAGAGAAAGGAAAGGAGAGAGTCAGGTCCATGCGTCCAAATGAGGAAGACATCGTCGATGTATCTCAGCCACAAAAGTGGTCTGAGTGGAACGTTGAGGAAGAGTCTTTCCCATTCTCCAAGGTAGCAATTGGCGTATGAAGGCGCCATTCGGGTGCCCATCGCAGTGCCTCTAATTTGAAGGTAGTGACGACCATCGAAAGAGAAGTTGTTCAATTTGAGCACCATTGCTGCCAAGTCTAATAAGAAATGGGAGGAAGGTCTTGCGTCGGGTGGTCTTGAGTCCAGGAGTTTACTATATATATATATATATATATATATATATATATATATATATATATATATATAAATTAATCGCATCATATTTGAATCGTTATTTACAACATGTATTTTTAAGTAGTTTACACTCGAATAACACAGGACAACAAATTTTAACTTTTTGTCGATAAAATGAACGAAATAAGCTGTTTTTTTAAATAAATCGAGTACGCTGATCATGAAAATGACGGTCAAAAATTTGTAGCAAGCAGATTTTTTTTCTTATCTCCTCATTTGTATTTGTATTCAAAATATATGAACTTACATATCACCTATTATGCAGTTTGAAGTATTGACGCTATTTAAATGAGATTAAACTTGGAATCACTATTTAAATATCATAGACTCACACCATGGTTGCAAATATTAAAAAACACCCATAAAAATACACATATGAAGAAAGATGCGCCGTTTGGACTTTAAATTCAAATCACAGAAAGTTATTTTTCCTCTTAAAAGAAGCACATAATTTAAGTGAGAATAAACTTGGAATCCACTAATTAAACATCATAGCCTCACATTACGGTTGACAAATATAACAAAAACCCTCAGAAAAACATAAAAGTGAAGAAAAACATGTTATTCTGACTCTAAATTCATTGCAGAGAAAGTTATTTTTTCCTTTTATGAACAGTATCATCTTTCCTTTGCAAAAACCAGCAATAGTCACCCATCATGGCAGGATCCCACCCTCCATGGTAGAAATGTTCCATGTTACTTATATCTTGGTGGGATATTTCACCTTGTTCATCGCTAACAGCACCCAAGTTGTCTGGGAAGAAGTCCAAATGAGAATGTAAAAAGTGTATTTTGAGTGATATCCGGTATCCTAATTTTTATAGTTATGTTATAGTTATTCTACCCATTGTTCATAGTTCTCCTCTTTTTTATTACCCAGAAACCATGAACTTCGAGTTTAAAGGATTTCCATGCAGCTAATTAAATGGAGTTTAGTTTTCATTCGAAACTGTTATCATGCAAAAGTTTTCTAATTTGCGGACCAACACAGATACCTTCTTTGAGTTTTGCATCACTCAGTTTTAGAAACCTTCCTTTTAAGTAAGCAAAACCATCACTATTTTTGTCCAAAGATTAGGTGGTGGAACAAGCGTAGGAAGATTTCTGTGCGGCACTGGCTTCATTGCAGACTGGATGTTTGGATAATGTACTTTATTTTTTCTCCTCCTCGAAAAACCCTCAATTTTTGTAAGACAGAAATAGCAGTTATTAAGGTGGCTGGTTGTTTTACGCCAGATTATTGGAACAGCAATTTCGTCTTCTTTCCTTTCATCCATTCTGTCAGGTTTACGTAGCTTGTTATGCAGCATACATGTGGTTCCCAACTTACAATTAGATCTTGATCTCCCAAATGACAACCAAAATACAAATAATAGGTTTGTTTGACCGTCTTTGTTATAGATCGACAATGTGATTTTGCTGTAAACTGTCCACACACATAACAAAAATTGTCTGGCGAATTCACAAAGCCACGACGGTGTCCTTTCTCCATCTGTAGAACACAAATTCACAGAAAAACAACGTGACTGATACCTAAAATGTATGTGTTTGATACGATATCATACTCCTACTTCCTCCTACTGTCTCGGTCCTTATCTAACTACACTGTTGCCAATTATCCGCAAAACTTCGTCTAGACAGCAACTGTTAATAGTGGGAACTGACAATCTAAGGATGAGAAGGATGGGCAAGTAGTGGGGTGGGGGAAGTCAAGATGACCGAGGGAACTTCCCATCCGTGACAAAAGAATTTCCCCTTCGAAATCCGCGCATGTTCTTATGTTTGTGGCATACCTATAATAAAAAATTAGAAAAGTTTTTTTAAAACTTTCAAGGCATTTGCTTTACCCAATTTACCATGAAATTTACTACAAGAAAATATCATAACTTCAATGAATCATGTAAACTGAATCTTTACTAGCATTTACTTTGTTTGCAATCAGTTCGATCACACTCAGGAGAGACCTCACTTCGCCTCCTCACTAATCAATTCCAACTGCGAAAATTTCTCTTCGTTCTTTTTAACTTGCCATGCTCTTCCTAATAAAGTTTTCTGCAATATCTTCCTCTTGCTCATTGTCAATATATGTTAGTACATCGACTTCTGTACGATCTTCAATACAATTATCACTATCGCTGTCTGAGGTAATACTATCTTCTGAGTCACTTTTCATTAACGCTTCCGTCTCCATTTCCTTACTTGGTTCGCTTGACCTTTTCCTACTCGTTGATTCCATGATTGTATTTAATTCCCAAAAACTAACATAACAAAAGACAAATAAAATTGCCTCCGCTCTATGCAAAGGTTTGATCCCTACCAACTTCTTTAGAGCCGCACGAGAATATTTCCCATGCGACCCGAGCGTAAGGACACGTGCGCTCGCTCCGAAATCATTTTCTCTCAAGAAATAGCATCAGACAAAAGTGGCTTATTTGTAAACAGATCTAGGGCACGTACAGGCATTTCTCTCTCTCTCATACTATATTGCTCTCAATGAATACTAAAGCAAGCACATGGCCCTGAGTGCCGAACAATAGTTCGGCTATCCTCATCTTATAGCTCTCAATCGCTGACGCATAAGAAAAATCCAAGAGAGAGAAATCTGTGGGCAGATAAGCAGAGTCAAAATCACTTTTCAGTTTGCAGTAGCATTCATGTCGAGATACGGTTCGTCTCAGTATTGGATAAGGGTTTTTTAGAAGACGCGATTCCCCAATTCCCGTAGCTAGGTAAAAATCAATCACAAAATTTAATGCATATTAAATGTTATAAGAAAGACAAATAATTGCAAAATGACACTAAATAGGTAGTCTAAAGGTTCCTATTATGAAATGTATCAAGGTTATCCAGATATAAGAAAATTCATCGTGTGGAAAAAAACAATCATGTTGAGCGATGACCGCGACGTACTGAGTACGTCGGTCGACGGTATATGAAGGTGGTCACCGCCATACTCAGTATGTCGCTCGACGTTGAGGGGCTAAAGGAGGAAGTGATGGATAATAGAACAGAGGAAGTTTGGTATTGCTGTATCGATCAAAATCGTTATATAGGTAAGAGGCAAAAAGAGTCGCAGACGAAAAGGGAATAGTTGAACGTACATATCATTATTACATATGCATTCCATTTATTATTTATCCCATTATATTAAAATATCATCTTGAAATTAAGTTTAAGTAAGTACTATCGGTAAACGGTATCTATACATGTATCATGTGCAGCGCACTCCGACAGCTTTAATTAATACGACTGCAGAGTTCATGCAGGGCACATTTAGCTATACAAGTCTCGAACCAATTATTTATGTTTTAGATCATCCCTATTTATCTTACGAATGAAGTTTATCTAACACGTTATATTTAACTGTTATCACGCAGGAATATTTTCTGTAAATGTTGCCGAATACGGACTTAATCACGGCTGGAAATGATACACGACGTGGCCCTTCGTAAATGCCTTGGTGAAACAATATTTTTTTTTCTGAAAAATCTTCTAAAAAACTGGGGTGTTTCTTATATGCAGCGAAATACTGTATATGTATGCATTTATATGTATATATATATATATATATATATATATATATATATATATATATATATATATATATATATATATATATATATCATCATCATCATAAGTAGTCTGTCCGTAGACAGGTCCGTGATTATTTATGGTTAAACCTGGTTCTCCATATACTCCTATTTTCCGCTGTCCTCTTTATATCTTGATATCTCTCTTTCCCTTTCAAATCGTCTATCAGCTGAAACCTTTTCCTACCTCTTTCCCTTTTCCCATCTAGTTTTCCTTCTAACACGTCTTTAATCATACTCTCTCTCCTCAGGTAATGTCCAACCCAGTTAGCCTTCCTCTTTCTGATAGTCTGTATAATCATTCGCTTCTCTCCTATTCTTTGTAGCACTTCATCGTTTTTCATCCTATCTGTCCATTTTATCTTCAACATTCTCCTCCAAGTCCACATTTCAAAGCTTTCCAAGTATTTTATGTCATTTTTCCTTAGCGTCCATGTTTCTGCCCCATACAATGCTATACTCCATACGTAGCATTTTATCAACTTCTTGCGGATATCTTCCCTTATATTCCCTGTAAGTAGTTGTTTCTTTCTCCTGAAAGCCGCTTTTGCTTTTCCTATTCTATTTCTGATCTCATCCGTACATTTTGCCTCTCGTGTTATGATACTTCCAAGGTATTTATATTCTGAAACTTGTTCTAATGGCTTTCCCCCAATAGTTATGTTCAGATTCTCTTCTTTACCCGATATTCGAATGACCTTGGATTTTTCTGTATTTATTTCCATACCGTATTTTCTACCTGTTATCACTAGTCTATTTATCATTTTTTGTAGCTCCTCTTCCTTTCTTGCTAGAAGTACTTGATCATCTGCGTATTTTACTGTTCTTAAAATCCTTCCTCCAATTTTGAAATCCCCTGTGCCTTCTAAAGCTTCTTGCATTAGACTTTCTCCATATATATTGAATAGGGTTGGCGATAGGCAGCAGCCTTGTCTTACTCCTCTACCGATATTTATTCCGCAGGTGTCCACATTCTCAAACCTGACCTTTACAACTTGATTCTCATATAGATTCCTAATCAGTCTCCTGTCTTTCCAGTCTACACCTATATCCTTTAATATCTTCATCAACTTGACCCAATTTACTCTATCAAAGGCCTTCTGCCAGTCTACGAAACATGCGCAGATATCTTGACTGTATTCTATTGCCCTTTCTGAAAATATTTAAAAATTTCTTATTAAAATATTGTCCTACACCGTGTCGTAGAATTCATGTTTAGGCACTTAAAATTATCATTTTGGTTTATTAATGTAACCATTTGCTCAACAACTTGTGTGTTACTATATTCGTATAATAAAAGAAAAATATCGCGCCAAATTAACGACAGCCTTAGACAGATAAATAATGCATTTGTCGTTATAGTTAAAAATTTCTCGTTAAAAAACTTGAAAAATTCCGCTTCTGTCTAAAAGAATTTCAAATATATTCATCAAGGATTCGATTTCTCTCTTCGACAAAAATAAATTTTGTTAATTTATGCGTAAAATCTTGTCTCAACTTCGTTGTTTAATTTAAGAAATCTTAAAATGAAAACTAAATATATTCTACACTATGTTAAACAAATGAAGGAAAGAAATACTCTTTGAATTGAACCAGTCCAGTCATTGCAGACGATGATTAACATTAACCGTTCAATGAAATACGCTGTGCAAATGGCCATTAAGGATTTTTTCCGAAAACCCCCTGAGTCTTCTCGCGATCCTCCAGGAGGTTCGCGAACCACAGTTTGGGAACCTCTGCTCTAAAGGATGACGACTTGACCTCAATTATCGGTCGGTTCAGTAGTCACTACTTTTGACCCCGAATATCATCATGAAGTAAGCGTATGTTTTTATATATAAGTTCATAGGTAGATTTTGGATGACTATTATTTTCGACACCACGAGTCGCCCCTGATGGCACATAGGATTTTACTGATCGTATTTATTCACTAGAGGACCGTTCAAGTATTACAACAGCAAATTTTTAACTCTTTTTAACCCCTCTTCCCTTTATGGCAGCAACAGTTAGCATTTGGGTTACCACTTCGTTGTACTCCCCTTTTTAATAAAAATTAGAAAATGCATAGTTATGCATGGCAACATTATCTAATGCCTTCTTATAACGTTGCAATGCATTTTAATGCTCTTTAAAGCACGATGAGGAAAACTCTATCAGATTAAACAAGGTAAAGTTATGGGAATGATTTTGAAACGAGAAAAAAATCTGCCATGACCGGGAATCGAACCCGGGTCTTCCACTTGCCGGGCGGATATTCTACCACTGAACTATCGTTAGTATAAAACTGCCCCAACGGATGTCCTCGAAGAGATACACCGAAGAAAACTCCTCCCTCTCAAATAGTGAGATTGCCAAGCAAGAAATTGATGGAATAAAGCGATCTAAAGATCCTATGCAGACAGGCATAAGCTGTAATGTTGGGAATGATTTTGAAACGAGAAAAAAGTCCGCCCGGCAAGTGGAAGACCCGGGTTCGATTCCCGGTCATAGCAAACTTTTTTCTCATTCAAATTCATTCCCAACATTACAGCGTATGCCAGTCTGCATAGGATCTTTAGATCGCTTTATTCCATCAAGGTAAAGTTATGTTGACCGAAAAATCAGTTAAATAGGGCGTAAAGAATTCTAATGTCGGGCGAAACGCGGGTAACGAGCAGGTGGAAGCTGGTTGTGGACGAAAATCTTGCGTAAGCATTGGTCATACTCCCCTTCCCCCTAAGGAGGATTATTTACAGATGCCAGGGGCTTAGCTACCTAATCTCCCATATGAAAAGGGATTCTTTGAAGTGCACCGACATCGTACAATATACGCGATCGACGGCTTCACTTTCTCACCAAAGGAATAATTGCCATATTTTAGCTGTAAAATACCATTGACCTCGGCCGAGAATCGAACTCGCAATATTTGAAACCATTGACGAGTATTTCAACCACTGCCCCACCGGCATCGACTGATACTATATATGTTATCATTATATATAGACGTTCCTTACAGAGGAGGAGGAGGATATAACATACTAGTAGAAGGTGCTTGCATACTGCAAGCATTTCATCTCACCTTGAAAAAACATTCATTTTTCAGTCAGACATTTCATCATTACAAATATTCTTTCAATTCTAAAGATTTCACCTCCGCAGCGATTTCCGTTTTTCCCACATGTAAAAATAATAGTTTAAAACAATCCCCAAATGTTGCAATTTTAAACATTTTACACTTTCTTCATTATGGGGTACTAATGCTACACATTTTAGCCAAATTTTAAAGTTGTAGCACTTCTAGAAGTAAATAAATATTTTTTAATTGTTTAAATTTAAATAATTTTTAACGGCCGTTGCAATTCATATATGGTAAAATTGAAATGTTTTTTTGTGCAAATACACAACTTTGTAAATAATTTAAAAATTTCAGCTTCCTAGCTCATCCCATAGTACCTAAACAGTTATCTATTTGTTTAAACTTTATGAATTTTTAACTGCCAAACAAATTAAAATATCGAAATTTGTATAATCCCTATTTCGTTTTTTTTTAGGAATTCTAACTATTAAAAAAATTTCAACTCAGTAGCACATGCGGAAATACATAAACCTTGAAAATTTGTTTAAACAATTGCGAATTTTTAGCGGCCGCATTGTTGCACTTTTTCATGATTTTCGTTTTTTCTAGTTGGTTTTCCACAATATCCTACCTATGTAAAAAATTTCGAATCTCCAGCTCATCTGGAAGTGCCTAAACATTAGTCCACATTTCAAAGCTTTCCAAGTATTTGATGTCATTTTTCCTCAGAGTCCATGTTTCTGCCCCATACAATGCTATACTCCATACCTAGCATTTTATCAACCTCTTGCAGATATCTTCTCTTATATTCCCCGTAAGTAGTTGTTTCTTTCTCCTGAAAGCCGCTTTTGCTTTTCCTATTCTAGTTCTGATCTCATCCGTACATTTTGCTTCTTGTGTTATGATGCTTCCAAGTTATTTATATTCTTATATTTTTTAGAACAAGTTTCAGAATATAAATATATATATATATATATAATCATAATGATAATAAAGAACTATGATGATGACAATCAGTGCTGTAACTAGGGTAGTAGGGCATCTGCCCTGGGCGCAACTAAATAAAGGGCGCAAAAATTATTGATGGCAAGTTGTACAAGGTTGTATGGCATAAAGATTGGAGATTTCACCACTATACTTGTTCCGGTCAATATGCATAGCAGAAACTATTAATTTAGATGTTATTGGTGAGTTTGCTGCATTAAAATCACATAGAATAACCATTTAATATTAAAATATTTATACTTTCTTTATTTAAATTATGTATGTATGTAATTATATTATTAATTATGTATTTAAAATATATACATTTATAGTGAGAAATTACATCATTTATAGTTTATTTTCATTATTAATTGTTCACACAAAATCCATATAGTAAAAAAATATAGATATTAGAGAACTTTTTATGAAGGGGTGCATATTTGGTAGTTTGCTCCAGGTGCTAAAATAGCTAGTTATGGCACTGGTGATGATAACTATAATATTGATAATGAAAATTGATAATTTTATCACATTTTTTGTGCAAGCTCATTAAAATAATTGCATATTTCCTTTACTCTATTTTCTTATAGATAACATAGTGGACAGCATGCTTGAAGAAGGCCAGTTCATTGCAAGATCAAAAGATCCAGAGGAAATAGAAAGACTTGAGCGACCACCATATAACCAGGTGTATGCTGACATCACAACCACTTTTACTATACTCATTGGAATCTTCTTTCCATCTGTAACAGGTAATTAATGCTGACATCAAATGACCTTTTGTTTACCTTGATTCATTTGGAACTGACAAAATTCCACTTAGTTCTTTTTGTTATGAATTCGGAGAATAAGAGAAAATTTCTACCATTAATGTTGTAATCTAAGCAGCTATAGTTCAACTAAAAACAATTGCCAGGTGTTGATAGGTTTTCATTTTGGAAGAGGAAAGGTAAATAAAATAAATAGATGGCAACAAGTTGTTGGGATATGGAAGCACAGTGAGCACTCACAAATAAGATGTCTTCAAGTTGGCAAGCTGCTGGGTGTGTTGAAGTACCAGATGTATTACACACAAAAAATACGCAGAAGTTTTCATGGGTGATCCCTTTGTCGGCAAAAGAGAGAGACATCTGATGGAAGTGACACTGGGTAGGGTAATTTTGAGAACACGTGTTTATTAGCCCTTGTAGGTTTTTGAGATTATATTTGCCGAATGTTTCTCAGCAAATGTAACAGCATATTGTTCAGATTTCAAGAGATATCGCATAATTTACTCTATACATTGACGAAATTAAATATTTGTAAATGACGCGATTGGAAGAATTATACAAAATCAAAAATATCTAGATTTGGAAATACCAGCTTACTATATTTGAGATTAAAAATATACTATGTTTCAATGGGGTAGAAAAACAATAATTCTCATGACCAATATTTAAGATGCTAATTTGGTTTAATCATCAAGATTCAGTCAGTAAAAGGGGTGAATTTACTATTAATATATATTTTCTCTTATAGGTTGGTTGTTATAAGTCACGATTTAATTACTAAAAGATCAATTATTAAAATATACTTCTTACTTTGTATTGTATACATACTTTTTTACTGTTAGTAAAAGATAAAATAATATTTTAATAATTGCGTTATTCAGTGTTCTCTGTAATATTAGCATTTAAAAATTGAAGAATTTTGAAATAAAAAGTAAATTTAAATCATCGAATTGATAGGCTGAAAACTGCCAGCCATATGTGTAAGTACCATATGCTGGCATATAAGTTGACCTGGCATATAAGTCAATCTCTTTTTCGGATTGTAAACATGACTGGGCATATATTCGCCATATAAGTTGATCCGCCAGTTTTTCGATAAAAAAACTTCCCATGGTATTTTTACTTTCTCCATGTATGAAGTATATTGAGAAAGTAGAAGAACATGTTTTGACTATTTTCGCGGTGATGTCTATGTCAGCTGTGTGGCTGTGATTGGAATTTTGTGGGTGCTCTAACTCAAAAATGTATTATCAGATCAGCACAAAATTTATACTTATAACTCAAGAACTGATTAGTTTTTGGTTAAGATTGGTCAACTGGAAGTGGGGGTTTATTATTGTCAACATTTTCAATTTTCTCAAATAACTCCTTTAAAACTTCGTTATTCATAATTATTGTCAAGAGCAAAGTTGTAGAAAATAATATTATCTACAACTATTGTTTGAAATAAATTTTTGTAGACCCTGTCATTTAGGAGATATTTAATTTATTCGTCATTTACCAGTGTACATAGCACCATCTGTTAGATAATTCAACATATCCAATAAATACTGATGACAAAAAAGGATGACTGTAGCCTTATTATAGACAAAATAGTAATTTTTGCGTGAAATTCTTTTTTTGAGTATATCTTAAGCAATAATTTTTTATTTTCAATTGTTTTCACTGTAACAATTTGCCACCCTTCACAACAATTAACAATTTTGCTTATTGATGCTTAATCAGCTATTTAAAACAATGTTACTGGTGTGTATATATATATATATTGAAAAATTCCTAATATGAGAGAAACTTGTAAGTATTGCTCTATCATATAAGCTGTAATTTTATTTCTTTATATAATAGAGAGATTATAACCTACAAACCCTAATGGAGAAAGTCATGTGTTGGACACATCAGATTTTTTTAGACAAAATCATGGTTTTCAATCCAAGTGATAACCTAACTCTGAAATAAACATAATAATTAAATTATGTAAATATTGTTTATACATATCCTCAAAGTTAAGTTTGTGAACACATAAGGCTATCATAATAGTTCTGCAGATTTGCAAGGCTATTATTTGCTATTTTTTTCTCCCAAGCCACTTACCATAATTTACCATATATACCGTATTTCTCAGCATATAAGACGCACTTTTTTCCAGAAAAATTACCCCCAAAATCAGCCTGCATCTTATATGCTGAAGGTAAGATTATTACTGTTCTCAATACTGACACTAACGAACTCACTCATCCCCAAAATGGAATAATTGGCAGTCATTCATCGCAATATGTAATAATAAAATGCATTATTAATAATTAATAGTGAAAAATCTGTTAATATATATATTATATATATAATGAGCCCATTGAATAATGTGATTAATGCCACGGAACAGTAGAATTCGTGTAGATGCCATAAATATTTTATACATATCTAGGATAAATAACGTTACGTGTATTGAGATTGAGAAATGTATGTCAGATATGCAAGACCCGAGTTTGAAATTAACCAGCCTTAAAAACTTATGCTGAACTTTCTCGATTGAGTGAGAATGGCTTTGGTAATGTGGTGACCACACAGGTGAAGCATATTCTAAATGGAGTCTTACCAGGGAACAATACAGTATCTTTAAAGAAGTGACATTTTGGAACATGCTAGTATTCCTTGAAATAAATCCAAGCATTTGTAATCCCTTCTTTACAACAGAATTAATATGGCTAGAAAACATAAATAAAGAATCAAAACACACACCCAAATCCCTGATTTTGTTAACTCTATTAAGTGCTGAATCATTTATAAAATAAAGTTATAAAACAGGATATTTGTATTTATGAAAGGTGATGACATTACATTTAGAAATATTCAATTGCATTTTGTTGTCAGTACACCACAGCCAATTGTAAAATATCACAATCACTAGAGGACTGTAACATTTTATAAATTTTGAAGTCATCTGCAAAGAGAAGTATATTTACGTAAATATTTATTAATGATATCACATATTTTGTTTACATCGATCGCAAGGACAGTTCTCGGTTCTCTCAGCAAACAATTAAAAATCCATATTTCTCTCCCATGCTCTTATATGATCTGAGGTATAGATAAATAAAATTTATTTGGATAGAGAACAACATTTACTACAAGATAGTCCCCAAGTTCAGATGGTTACGATTTATAATTTTGAGGATAAAAATTCGAGAATTGCCCAATCTTTTGATACCTTTCCATACGTATTTCCCATTAAGAATGCCTTTAAAATCTCTATGTATTCCATTTATGAAGAATACTTTTCCATCTTGTTAGACATGTTTCGCTTTCAGCATAAGCGCCTATTAGCGTTGGTTTGTCCATCTGTCCGTCCGCATGTTCATTCTCGGCTTCTACCGAACGGATTTTTATGAACTTTGATATTAAGGACTTAAGTCGAAGACAATAAGAAAATCGCAAAAATAAATCACTTAAGTCAATATGGTTACCACTTAACTGGTGACAAAAAATGAACTTTCCATTATATCTCATAAATTTTTGGTCAAATTAAAATAGTTTTAAAATAATCCTGTAGAACTAGTAACATAGAGTATTTCATTTCCTATACTATTTTAATTTGACCAAAAATTTATGAGATATAATAGTTAATTTTTTCTCACCAGTAAAGTGGTTGGCTTACGTGATTTATTTTTGTGATTTTCATATTTTCTTTGACTGTCAGTCTTTAACCCTCCAGTATGCACGTGGATCACAATAGTGATCCAGCTTTATGTTTTTCACTTGTGCTGCTAAATAACACATCTGATGGTCACGTGCTTTTGCCTACCTCTCGTTTTGATGTCGACCTTGAATTTCAGTGTGTTTTGCTTCTTTTGCTGCTTGAACTGCACACTTTGCCACTGTTGTTACCACTGTGATCCACACACCTACTAATGTGAGTATTATTATTTTTGCGGTGTTCCTTATTTTCTGATTTATTTATTTTTTCGAGTAAATATATTTAGGCAAATAGTCGTTATAATTATAAAACGTGTTTTAATTTTAGGTTGAATTATGTCAAAAAAGGCATACGCAATGATAGATGACCCCTGTTTTTCCGAAACCATTCTTGCCTGGCTAAGGGAAGATGATTGTGGTGATTCAATAGATAGTGACATGGATTCCGAAGAAGAAACAGAAGATGTAATGGAAAAGAGTTCATATGAGACTGAGTCAGAGCAAGAACTGGAAGAAGCAGAAGAAGATGATGAAGAAGAGAACACTGATGCGACCAAAAATAAATTTTATTTTGGAAAAGACAGCACCAAGTGGCACATAGAACTACCCTCAAAGAATGTCCGGACTCGTTCCCACAATTTGGTAACGCATTTACCAGAACCAAGAGGTATAGCGAAAAATGCTTCTTCAGAACTTGATTGTTTATTTGTTTTTATCGATGAAGGTGTAATTGACATGATAACAAAATACATAAATGTATTTATTCAGTCTCTCAGACAAAAATTTGACTGTGAGAGGGATGCCAGAGACAGACAAATTGGAAATAAAAATATTAATAGGTATTTTGTACCTAGCAGGTGTTCTAAAATCTGGACAGCAAAATGTTGTCCAGCTCTAGGACAATTCACAAGGAACTGGAATTGAGGCCATCTATTTGTCAATGAGCATAACGAGATTCCACTTTTTGAAGATCTGAGGATATAAGGGATATATCAGAGTGGTGGAAAAGAGTTAAACTTGCACCAATTAGGAAACTTTTTGAAAAGATAGTTGCCAATTTTCAGAAATACAGGGTGTCCCAAAAAGATGTATAAACATTTTAATGCTGAAAAAATAATCCTTTGAAAATTAAAAAAAGAACAATATTTGGTATGTGTGAAGCAATAAGCTTTTATTAAAAGTTTAATTATCGCAGATGTTCAAAATGACCTCCATTAGCTTCAATGCATTGTTGGCAATGGGTAGCTACCGACTGACAAACGTCCACCAAGATATCCGCTGGGATGGCTGCACATGACTGTTCAATTTTTTTGCTTGATTTCCTGAAGCGTTGCTGGTTTTATTGAATACACTCTATCCTTCAGGTAATCCCACAAGTAAAAGTCGAGTGGAGTTAAATCAGGTGAATGTGGTGGGTACTCGACACTTCCTCTCCAACTTAACCACCGGTCTGAGAAATTGTTATCAAGAAAGAACCTAACATCACGATGATAATGTGGAGGCGCCCCATCTTGTTGAAAAAAATTCCTCTCCTTCATAAAGCTGTTGAATTTTGGGCATAATGGATACTTTAAGCAGATTAAGGTACTGAGTACCAGTAACAGTCCCCTTGAAAAAGTATGGCCCTACAATACCCCTGGGCGACACACCACACCAAACTGTAAGACCTGGTAAATTCACTGCCTTGTCTAAATGAATTTGTGGATTTTCTGATAATCAGTATATGCAGTTATGCCAGTTAACTGTACCATTGAGTTTAAATGTTGCTTCATCAGACCAAACAATCTTGTGAACAAAATTTGCATCCTCAGTCATTTTCATTTTAAACCATTCACAGAACTCAGATATTCTCTCAGGATCATCTTCAGACAATTTCTGTAACAGTCTTGGAACATAACACTTCCACCTAGCAGTTTTGAGAATCTGGTGTACACTCGTTTTATTGATTCCAGTCTCATTAGCGCATCATCTTACAGACTTTTTCGGTGATCATTCAAATTGCTCTAACACAATAGCAGAATTTTCTGCATTCGTTCAAGTTCGACGTCTTCAAGATCATTCACTGCACACGTCTTACACGGTACCGTAAGTCTCAAATTGATCACGAATTCTTGAAATTGTGGTTCGTGTTGGTGGCTCAGCCTTGAAATCATGTCTCCACTGTCTTTGAACCTCACACACATTCTCAAATTTCCAGTACCACTTCAAAATTGCTTTTCTTTGCTCGAAAGTCAAATGATGCTCCGCCAGTTTTATTATGTTGTGAATTATGGGTATTGAATTGTTGCTTTTCATTATGACTGAAGTCATCATTTAATTACATGTCATGAACAGTGAGTCACTATAGTTTTCATCCAAACAATAATCCGTGAATAGATATTCTATAGGACAATGTATTTTATCCCTAGTGAATATTTGACTATCGATGAACAGCTAATTGCTTTTTGAGGAAAGTGCCCATTTAGACAGTATATACCAACAAAACCATCTATGTATGTGATACAAAAACTTTTTACGCTCATAATCTTGAGATATATGCCAGTACACAACTGGATGGGCCTTACAAAATGGGAAATTCAGCTGCAGAAGTTGTTTCTCGTATGGTGAAACCAGTGGAAGGTACAGGGCGAAATATTACAGGGGACAACTGGTTTAGTAGTATTCCTCTAGTTTTAGATTTAGTTTACAGGAAAAATCTAACTTTTGTCGGAACAATATGCAAAAACAAGAGGGAGATCCCTAAAGCGTTCATTATGCCTAATAGAGTTGTAAATAGTTCTTTATTTGGTTTTTACAAAAATTGCACTCTGGTATCTTATGCTCCAAAACCAAACAAAATGGTTTTAGTGGCGTCTACAATGCACCATCACCATGCTATAGATCACAATTGTAATGGGAAACAAAAACCCAAAATCGTCACGTTTTACAACAGGACAAAGCATGGTGTGGATATACTCGATCAATTATTCATGCAATACGATGTATCCAGAAATCCACGATGTTGGCCACTTACGGTATTATTTGGCCTACTAAATATATGTGGCAATAATGCTCTTGCTTTATATTCAGCAAATCACAATTATGAAAAAGTTGTAAGGAGTAAATTTTTGCAAAATCTTGCACTTGACCTTATAAAACCTTCAATTCTAAAAAGGACAACTATTCCACAAGTTCCAGATGCACTAAAATCTTGAACAAGAGCTTTCTTGGGAATTCAAGAAGAAAAAGTAGAAATTAAACAAAGGAGAACTGCTATGGGCCGATGCTATGTTTCTGGAAGAAATAGAAACAAGACAACAAATCTTGCTATAAATGTGGGAAATGGGTCTGCCCTGGTCACCTCGAAGACATTTGTGTGAATTGCAAGATTAATGAATGAAGACATTTACCCTTTAATTATTGTACTAATAAACTATATCATTGTTTTTTTGATTACTATAAAATTTCAAATATTTCTAAAGGAATAATATTTTTGGATGAAATTGTAAATGTTTTTACAACTTATGAATTCTACAAGTCTGTCAATATTATTTTCAATAAAAGTGCATGTAATTAGTATATTTTAACTTATTATTCCTAAATTACTTCATTACTTTTTGTTAACAGTATGTATGCTGAAATATACATCTGGATCACGTATATGATCCATGCGTCCACTAAAGTGACAAGAAGGGGTGCGCCTACTGGAGGGTTAATGTAAAATTTCATAAAAATCTGTTTGGTATAAGCCGAGAATGAACATGTGGATGGACGGACAAACCGATGCTAATAGGTGCTTATGCTGAAAGCAAAATGCACCTAAAAAGTGGGGCTCAAAAAAAATGCAAGCCCATTGTTAAAATATTCATAGCTCAACACTGATTATATGTATATTTATTGTACCTGATAGTGGTCTCAATTTGGCTGAGCACATAAAAAGATAAATGTGAGTAGGGCTACCAAATTCTGGGCTATAAAAGTGATGATGCCCTTTCCACTGATAATTTTAAATTTATTTTTTTGCAGAAAGACTGGAATTCATTAAAATAATTGAAAAAAACAGTGTGTACAATATCTGGATATGGTTAATGCTTTAAATTTCCAGAGAATTCATCTTTCTTAAATTTCTTACTAAATGTCAAAAGTGAGGTGGTAGTCTTAAATATGAATGAATGTGAAGTATGTGTGTTATATCTATATAATGATGATAACTTACTTATAAAATGCAGTGGTGAGCAGCTGTCATTGTTACCACAAGTGAAGTCACAACATTGAAGTCAAGCGAGGTATTTCTCATACCAATACATATTCCTTCTATCTGTAATTTTTTCTATAACTATTTATTATTCTCAATAGTTAAGCAAAAAAATTGCTGAATAACTTTATCTTAAATCATTGAAACATAAAATGTCATAGTTCATAACTTCCCATGAATATCTCAAGAAACTTTGTGAACTCTAAGTGCTTTTGTTTGTTTACCCTAATAAGGAAATATTTGACATTGGTTATAGGAATAATGGCTGGCTCCAACCGCTCTGGTGACCTGGCTGATGCACAGCGCTCTATCCCTGTTGGTACCATCTGTGCAATCCTTACAACTTCAACAGTCTACCTGTCAGCCGTTCTCCTTTTTGCTGGCACAGTGGACAATCTACTCCTCAGGGACAAGTGAGATTGGATGCTTGAGGGCAATTTTATCACTACAGAAAAAATTATTTTTTACAGCAATGTTAAGTGTACTTGAAAACTAAGGAGGTGAAATGTTGAGAGTTAGAATTGGAAAATAACTTGATTTTCACAAATATATATACATACACACATAAGTGGGACTTCCATAACACTACTGTCTTTAACTCGAATTTTCCATAACTCAAATTCCTATGAGAATACATATCTCCATAAGTTGAATTTTCTATAACTCATATATTTTTTTCACTTGAAGTTCGACTTATGGAAGTTCCACTGTGTGTGTGCATGTATACCCAATCCCTGACTAACAAAAATTCTACCAACATGATTTCAGTTTAACATGGTTTTTGACTAACATGACTGGTCATTCGGTTTAACATGATTTCTCCACAACTTCTTTAAGATCGTGAAAAAAGTCTAGAAAGCAGAAACAAGTTTAGACTCTTGCGGGATGTTTACTGTACATGCTAATCTACAAGTCGACCACTATTTTTTAACTAAAAATTGATTTTTTTACATATATATATTTACATTATGTATGTATATTTACATTTAAGTCGAGTCACTTTTTCACTTAATAAATCTTATAATCAGCTAAACGGTCATGACAAAATAATAATTAACCTTCTAATAAATTTTATATCGAAAGATGACAAATGTCTGTTTGATATTTATGTCTGCTCTTCATTTATTGCGGATGACAATGAGCCCATTATCGTAACATATGATCCAGAGGATGAATTTCACAGTTTCTATGAGTCTGATGAAGAAGGCGAGGGATTTCATGGTTTTTAAACTGCAATGTAGAAAACTACCATTCTTGAATGTTTTTAAAATTTCCTTTGACCATTTTTGTAATTTTCTATAGATCGTATGTTGTTCTCTTTTGAAAAATTATTTCCTGTATTAAAACAAAAATGTTTAATTCCTAAATAACGTCTGCTAAACAAATGGTAATCAGTTGAACAGCTGATTCAAAATGGTGGTCATCTACATTGAATAATACACTGGGGTTTATAGCTCACATTTTATTGGTGGTGGGAGTAAGAAACCAAGAAACTTATATCACTAAAGTAGAAACTAGATGTACTTAAACGTTATGAGAACAATGAATGAATACGTGATATTATTCATGATACAGGTCTTAACGAAGCAGTGCTACGAACCATCCATATTATCACTATCTTTTCTGTAAAAATGAGTTACATCTATGAAATATACATAAATAAAAACACAAAGCATTAACCAAAGTATAGTCATAAAAAGGAATAAAATTAAAAATATTTCATTCAGATTGGGATGCTGGAACCCATCCACTCCTATTTACATTATTTCTTAAACAATTTTTTTTAAGAATGCATCTATCATGTTAGTCGGGGACTGGGTGTATCTCTCTCTCTCTCTCTCTCTATATATATATATATATATATATATATATATATATATATATATATATATATATATATATATATATATATATATATATTAACTTAAGGAAAAGGAAACGTAGTGATGAGGGTGGCATGAAGGTGTATATATATATATATCAGTGGCATATCCAGAATATTTGTGTTGGGCGTGCAGTTAAGATTAAAAAATTATGCAACCAGAACCGCATCAGGCAATATCTAATTGTAAGTGCTACTTCTAAGATAATATTGCTGAATCAATTTCATTCTTGATTGCATCTTTAATGACATTTGATATAGACTTTATAAGATAATTTTGTAGAGTAAAAGAAATTCCTTTAAATACAGTTGATGTACTTAAATGATTATCTAAAAGAGGATCATAGTCGCAAAGTACATTTTAAAAATTTATATAATTACCTCTATTCATTGAATCCTTAGGCATCATGAACTCACAAAGGAAGCTCTTGTTTAGATAAATAGCACATTGCATCACTGAGCCTTTTCAAACTATCTATATTTTTATTCTCCTGTTCATTATGTCGTCTTATTTCAATTTTTCGTTGGTTGTCAAGTAAAGTGTTGATTCTTTGTTTTCCAAACAGTTTAAGATTCAGTAAAGACTGAAAAAGTGATTGGGATCTTTCATGCTTTTGTAGTGCTATTGCTAAATAGTTAAGATCAGAAAACCCATGTTTATTCCATGTGCCCTTCTCTTTTGAGAACAATAAACACGGCCAACAGGAAAGTCTATATCTAACGTCACAGCCAGTTATCCTTTCCACTGTTTCATAATGTGAAACGGAAAAAGTCTTGTATATTCAGATTTTGTCTTTATGTTTACATAGCAGATTTGGAAGAGGCTTATCTTCTTCCACAATTTTCATACAATCAGCATAGTTTTGAGTTGAACATGGTAAAGTGTACTTAATAAATCTTCTTTACTATTTCCCATTGTATGAGATGGTGGAAAAACTTTGCATCAAAAAATGTCAGAAATATTTAAAAAAACAAGTAAAAATTCAAATTTAAAAATCACTGTAACACAAGAAAAAAACAGTTGGTAAATCGATGCTCTATTTACTCGGCAGCTCACAACTAACACCAAATTCCTTTATACTAGGGCATGCTGAAAAGTATTGCCTCCTAATTTTTAGTATGGAAATGGGATTAGATATTTAATTGAAACCAAAACAGGTAATGTTCTTGAACTATATTTTATAACTATACACAGTTATTTCACAACATAATCTCCTCTGCGGTCTACATACTTCTGCCAACGTTCAGGCAGTTTTAGAAGTCCATCCTGATAGAACTGTGCATCATGCTGATGGAACCACAGTTTCACCGCTGCCTTGACTGCATCGTCTGTCATGAAATAACGTCCTCTCAGATGCTCCTTAAGTTTTGGGAAGAGATGGAAATCAGATGGTGCCAAGTCGGGTCTGTATGGCGGATGATCCAAGACAGTGAAACAAAGGTGGCTAATCTCTGCAGTTGTCCTTGCACTTGTGTGAGGCCTCGTATTGTCGTGTTGGAGGAGAGGTTGCTGCATGTCAGGACGAACTCTTCAACATTGTGCTTTTAACCTTATTAGTGCTTGAACATATCGCTCAGAGTTGATTGTTGTGCCAGTTGGCATAAATTCCAAATGCACAACACCTCTGACATCCCAGAAACATGTGAGCATGACTTTTCTGGCAGACGGTGCAGTCTTGAATTTTCTCAGCGCTTGCAAACCCTTGTGACGGTACTCCATTGACTGTCTCTTCTGTTCAGGTTTGATATAATGCACCCAGCTTTCATCCCTGGTGATGATGTTGCATAATAATTTGTTGCCTTCACGTTCGTGGTGCAGCAGCAATTCTTGACAAATGTCCATCCGCTTCTGTTTCAGTTCTGCAGTGAGCATTCAGGGAACCCATCGAGTGCCCAATTATCTCCTGCACTCGCTCAAATGATATTTCAGTTTTGTCCACTCTTGCCTGCTGAGAAACACGACGATTATCTCTGATGATTTCGTCAACAGACTTATGGTGAGCCTCGTTGGTTGCAGTTCGTGGCCTTCCACTATGATGTTTGTCATTCAGGTCCAGGGTGGCATGTTTGAGTTTTCCACCACGAGCACATGCAGCCCAATGTCGAACAGTACTGATGTTGACACACTCCTCTCCATAATCAGCATTCATTTGCCAATGAATGTCGATCAGAGGAAAGTTTTCTGCAGTCAGAAACTCAATCACTGCATGCTGTTTCAATCCCACTGACATACTCTCATTACACTCCACCATGTTTACGAGTACAACTCAGAGACCTCTAATGGCAGACTTATGAAATTTCACTCAGCGGCGCGGAATAGGAGGCATTACTTTTCAGCATGCCCTCATATGTGCTACTCACACACTGCAAACTGTTCAGGCCATTATCCACAATGCATTAGCCAAGTATCTCTCCATGCACAGCTGTTCTGCTCAAAGCTTCTCAGAGCTAGAGAGTGTGCATTAGCCCAGGTCACATGCTTCAAGGCACTTCCAGTGAAATGTTTTTCCATGAGAGGCATTGATGAATAATCGAACACTCTCCAGGCTGGTATCTACATCACCTAACCTAAGTATCTCTACCCTGCACTGCTGCTCTGCTCGTGCCTTGGAGATGTGTATAGCCCATATTCCAGGTTTTAATGATTTTCTAATGATTGTATGTTCTGACAGGTGGGATTAAATTGAAAAATGAAATATCACATTCATTGTGATTCATCGGGTGTGCACCAAACACCTAGCACACCCTGAATATACGCCCATGATACACACACACACACACATATATACATGCATACTTACACACACAGAATGTAAACAGCACTAAAATGCCTTATGAAAATATTTCCAATATTTCTGATAATGTGTTATTTCAGAGTTATGATCCAATGAAACTTTAAAAAAGTCATACAAGTCAGTACAAAATGAAATTAAATTATTCTTTCAAACAGGCATACAAACATAATGACTGTTCATAATTACAATAAATGTTCGAAGTGGTGTCCGTGAACTTGAAGGCAGACCTCAACTTGCATAAGTGACCTTTGAACATGTCTCTACATGTACCCTTGCATTCTCCCTTCTCTCAGTAGAACTCTTCCTTCCACTGTGTAACAGTTGTTTCCTGACTCATTCATTCTTCACTGGGGCTTGTACTGTTACAATAGTGTGATTGTGATGGTTTTTCCCAATACTGAGCATGCAGCTATGCACCTTATGTATGGTCTTGCTAGAGGAAATTCACTTGATGCAAGGTGATTGTACCACGAACATTTCCCTAACAGAAGATTGCCAGACCATCAGACATTTGCAGCTGTAGATAGGCGTTTGAGGGAATGCGATTCATTTCGCCATGCCTCAGGGCAAGTGTGGCATCAAGCATATGGAGAGGACATTGAGGAAGAAATTCTTGAAATGGTACAAGAAGATCGACGGGCAAGTACACGATGAATTGGTGCCGGTGTAGGGATTCACCATGCATTCATTGTAATTATGAACAATCGTTATGTTTGTATGCCTGTTTGAAAGAATAATTTAATTTTGTTTTGAACTGACTTATATGACTTCTTTAAAGTTTCATTGGATCATAACTCCAAAATAACGCATTATCAGAAATATTGGAAATATTGCCATAGGGCATTTTAGTCTTGTTTTGTCCTTGAGAATATGTCCCTGAATTTTTTACACTTAATAATAATAATAATTATATATATAAGTAAAAGGTGATTGCAATCTGCAAGCATTTCAGATCACTTTCTTTATTTTAGATTATCAAATCTCATGCACAGTGACTCCAGTGAGCTCTTGTGTCATCCAAGGATGAATTGAAGCACTTCGTAAAAGCTTGTTTTGTGAAAACACACACCAGCCATATTCATTGATGTACCACACCGAGCAAAAGTCCCAAAATAACAAACATCACATGATTGAATGGTATTCATATGAATAATCATTATAGTAAAAGGTGCTTGCATTCTGCAAGCACTTTAGAAGATACCAAGAGTGATGCATTGTAGTTTTCTGCAGCAGTACATTTAGCCTCTGTTACGATGTTGACAGCATGACAAAATCTGCAATATCACTAATTGCCTTCCCTTGCCCTTATCAATTAAAAAATTTATTCAGGTAGAGAACAAAATTGGCTATAGGAAAGTCTGCAACAGCACATATCTATGACTAATAGTTTCTAAGATAAAAGTTATTAAAATGTAATAATCATAAAAAATATTAACAATAATTGTTTTCCATTTTCTGACCCTTATATGATGTAAGGTATCAATTAAAAAATGTGTTCAGGTAGAGGGCAACATTTGCTACAGAAATGTTGTGACAGCATTTATCTATGACTAATGGTTTCCGAGATAAAAATTATTAAATCTTATTGTATAAATGGTGTAAAAACAACCTCTAAAAATTAACATTTTTGGAATATTCGCTTTTCTATTTGGTTGTGAGCAGAAATCATGCCAAATTTCAAGTCTACAGCTCTTCTGGAAGTTCCTAAACATTAGTTTCCTCCTATATGTAATATATTAATTATATATAATAAGTAAAAAATGTCAATATAGTATAGATATAGTATACAAGTAGTTGGTGCTTGCATTCTGCATGCATTTCATCTCACCTAGAAAAACATTAATTTTTCAGACATTTATTTATTAAAAACCTGTTTTATTCAAAATTTTGCACTTCTGCACTGATTTTTTTTCTTTCCTTATGGGACAGTATTGGAGTAAAAGCAATCCCTAAAATTTGCAATTTTAACCCTCTTCTGTAACACAAGCAGGCGTGCGTGGCACTTTGTGCAACACCATGTTTTATATATGTATCTATAATTTTCTGGAAAGTGGTAATTTCATTTGTAAAATATCTCGCAGAAGGTTTTGGTCCAGGAAGAATTTTTGTTATATTTTTGCTTTTAGTTTTTGAAGTTTAGTTTTTGGAAAGGTATTTTCTCCATTTGCATGACTGGTCTTTTTCAGTGAAGTACCTATATTTCCTCACCTTTAATATTATCAGTATCTTCATCTGAAGTTGACAATTCCTGTTCTGTCTGACTTTCGTGGTCACTTTGGTGAATGCTTTCTTCTTCCATTGAATCATTATAATTTTCATCTATACATTTCTCCTTTTCTTCATCCGATAGCTCCTGAAGTACCCTAGCATAATCTTCTTCTGCTACATAATGTGCCCTGTTAAATTTGTTAGTAACATGTAAAATAGGTCACAGAACAAAACTACCATAAAAATACCAGTAGATCGCCTTTAAAGTAGTAAAAACAAGTACTTACATGGCCAGTTGCACCATGTATAGAGTATAACAATGACAACTTAGTCCACTTTTATCAGATTTGCAAAAACACTTAGATATATGAAACAATGGACACTTATACTGTCTGGAAGATACTGAGCCTAACTAGGAATACTGTGCATGTTTGGCTTGCTAACCACACTGTATGAATCATTTTCTTAGAAAAACTATGACTGTTGCACTTTGTGCCAAAGTATACTTGCTCAATGGTTAAGAATAGGGATGGGACATTCGATTCCTCGAATCCTCAAATCCCACGAATCTTGAAAAAGATTTGAGATTCGAAAACTCGAATCTTCGCGCTTTTTTCGTCATTCGAATCTTTCGAATCCTAACCTAAAAAACCGTGAAACATTTTAACTTAAAACTTTGGAAAGATTAGTTTTATTGACATCCAATTGAAGCGTTCATTAAAAAAGAATGCGATTGTTGCAATTTCAGTGGTACCTGGATCACCAATATCACCTCGTGGCGACCCAGAGCAAGTTCGAATGCTAGTTTTCTTAAATAAAAATCTCCATTGAAGATTTCTGCTCTTTTAGATTGTCCTAAAAGTGTTCAGTGTTCAGTACTTTTATGAACTCTTAAAATAAACAAGTTTTTGATTTTTCTTAATTTTTAATTTAGTGTTTCATGTTTAGTGTTTATCTATGTTAACTCTTGAAATAATCCTCCCCTCTCTACACTTGCTTTGATTTAAAAAGGTTTTGGAAAAATTGTAAAAAATTTGAACTGATACTCAAATATTTTTGTCAAATTATGTTGAGAATATGAACCTCAAGATTCAAGAGTTTTAATTATGTACTTCATTAACAAAATTTCATTTGTATCTTCTTAATAAATATAGGTGTATTTTTAAAAACTGTATTCTTAAATTTATTTTTCATTAAACACAGATTTCAAATTTTGCTTTAATTAAAAACTGTTAATTTTAAGTAAAAGTTTTTTTCTTTTTCTTCTTATTATTATTCTTATATGAAGGATTCGAGATTCGTGAGATTCGAGGGATTCGAGAACCTTTTAGGATTCGGGTTCGGATTCGAGAAAATTTTGGATTCGTCCCACCTCTAGTTAAGAACATTATACTTTTTCCATTGTTTGGTACTTATGCCACACATTTCTGCCAAATATTAATGTTGTAGCACATCTAGAAGTACAGTAATATTTATCTAATTGTTTAAATTAAAAAAAATGTTAATGACCGCAAAAACAACTACATGAAAATTTTCAGATGTTAATTTGTACCTTTGCACCAAGCTCCAGTGGCGGACTGGGCTTTCGGGACACTGGGAGATTTCCCGGTGAGCTGGTCACAAAAGTTTATCATGGGGCCGGTTAGTCGGTGGTTGTTGTAAATAATTAATAAGTAATGGGCTGTAAACCAAGGTCGAATGTGGTGACTTACTTATTGGAGGATATAACTAAAATAGATTTAAAATCTATGGGCCACTGGGCCTATCGACAGCATATTGTGCAGAACGATTACAGGATGTAATTTATTTGTGGGCGTATAGTCGTACGCCATGTTTATTTGAACACTGCCCTTTTGTAAATGAGACGTGTTTTTTAAATATTTCATTTTCCATGGATTTTACTAAAAATATATTTAAATGAATATTATAAATTACACTGAAATACGTGATTTATGTACTATTAATTTTTCATCTATATTCATAGTTTTCCAGAAAATTGGAAAAATTAAATAATAGAATAAAATAATAGTATGCAGGGTGCTGCATACAAAAGGTCAATTGCGCAACAACAAATTTACGATGCTGAGTGCAGACTATGTACTTTGCATTTTTGTGCAACTTTGTTTGGCTGATGCAACATTTTATCCAAATGATTGATAAAGCCGCCGCTTGCGCCGCTAGTTGTTTTGCGGCTACCTTGGTTTCAACTTAGTGTATGGTGAACGGTGTTTATATTCACTTGCTGCTGTTTACTAATACATCTTGTAGTTTATTACAAGTCTGTCATTACGTTACACCAAAATACATTTGCTTCAACAAATTAACATGCAATTTAATTAATTTCTACCCATCTGAATTACTTAAGGTAAGATTATTTGCATTCCGAATTGTTTCTATAGTGGAGCAACTATTTTAAAATCTTAGTAATATTTAAAAAATAATATAAGAAATCTAATTCAAATTTGTTTCTTTACATTCTTTTAAAACTTGGCTATATTTTAATTTCAAGACTACCGGTGTCTATATTAAAAAAGGGAAAATATCAAATATGGAAAACAGAAAATTTAAAGGTGCTCAAAAAGAGAGGGAGAAACGGAAAAAAATGTTGGAAGATGCCACCAGCAAAAGTTACAAGTTGACTGACATGTTTGCCTCGGCTTCTAATGCCACTTCCTCTCAAATGTAGCAAGTGAGTACCCTATTGTTCTAGCGTTAAATGAAGAGAGCATTGATACAACTGAAGCATTGGACACTGGTTTAGAATCTGAACTCCAACCAATGAAGATGTTGTTGAACAGCCTAGTTCCAGTCATTTTGAGTTCCTGTCGGTTAGCTACTTCTCGTGAACAGCAATTCAAAATTTTGAAGATTTAAAAAAAAATCATTCTTGACACCCGTCTACTAATGATGTTTCTTATTTGCCATTTCAACCAAATTTGGTGTTTTATCAGAAGGATATGGTAAATTGAAGATGGCTATAATATTACTTGGAAGAAAACTCGCTTTATTGCTGCGTATGCCTGGTGTACAGCAAAAATGACAAAAGTCCTTTTGTTTATAATGGCATGAAAGACTGGAAGCATACCATGCAGCGTGTTAAAGAACACGAAGAAAGTAGACTTCATGCAAAATGTGTGGAAAGCCATATGCTAAAAGTTAAAAGTAAGAACATTACAATTTAATGTTTTCAAAAGAATTAACTATACAGCAAAAAAATGGTTGTGAATGAAAGGAAGTGTTAGAAAGAATTATTGATGTAGTGACATTAGTTGGTAAACGGGGATAAGCTTTTCATGCTCACACATCTGAATCCTCATACATGTTGTTGTTAGATATACATAACAAAGAAGTGGATCACGGAAATTTTTTAGAAATAATTTCATTGCTATCAAAATATGACCCTGTTCTAAAACTGCATTTATCTAATGTGATAAGTGCCAGTAAGAATCGAAAAGAAAATTACGGATCTTCCAAATTTTAATTTCGAAAACTACAATCAACCATATAATATCAGCAATTAAAAAGTAAATTCAAGACAAAATAATACAGAAGTTCTTTGCAAATAGATTAAAAATAATAAAAAACCGACTCAGGAGTTCGCTGTGTCAATACAACTTATGTTAGAAGCATTTATGCTTATGTGCATAGAAAAAGATAGTTAATTTAAATACATCTAAAATAATTTATATGATCGCTGAAAGAGCACTAGGTATAAAAAAATATTTGATGGGCTGATTTATTGTTTGCTAATAAAAATGTACATTTTGTTTTGACTTTAGTGTTTGATTTATATATCTATTAATAAAAAATGTAAAAAACTTGCGTGATACATAAATATTCCTATGGTAATGACATAAACCATGGCCAACTGAAGCTATACTGCATGAGTGGGTGCTTCAGAGAGGATGCCACATATGGGTAACATTGGCGAGATCGCTATGTTACTGATCCATGAAATTGGAGCAGAAGCGTTGACATCATGTGTGGATAACTCAACAAAGAAACATGATCATGACCAGAGATTCTTTTGTTCTGTTGATATTACTTCTGTATAGTAAAACAAGAAGTCCAGACTAGACTAAAAGAGGCTGGTTTCCCAAAGTTAACATGCCAAATTGATTACTTATATTGACAGGAAATGTTTCAGCATGTGTTACTTTAAATAAACGAATTTGATAATTGTCACTGTTTATCCGCTAATATTTATGGATCAACATGGCTGAGGTTGTCGATTGGAAAAATAACCCATTTGTGCATTCATCTATGCTTAAACCAAGTTCAGCAATAATCGTTGTCATAGTAGCACTCATTTTCTCACAGCTGAGGCCGGTTCACAACAATTTCCAGGGCCGTTTCAATTTCCCAGTCTGCCACTGCCAAGCTCTATGTGAAAAATTTCAGCTCCATAGCTCATTTCCTAGTACCTAAAAATTTATCTGTTTAAACTTTAAGAATATTTTACAGCCAATTAACTTAATATGTCAATATTTCTATAATCCCTATTTGGTTATTTTATGAATTCTACATTTACAAAATATTTCAGCTTCATAGCACATTCAGAAATACATAAACATTAAATATCTGTTAAAATTTTGCAGATTTTTAGCAGCCGCATTGTTAAACCTTTTTAAGATTTTTCAATTTTTTTAGTCGGTTATTGCACATAGTCTTCCCATCTAAAAAAAATATGAGCCTCCAGCTCATCTGGAAGTGCCTAAACATTAGTATCCTCCTATATGTTATATTTTAAGTAAGAAATAGCTATATAGTATAGATAGTATAAAAAGTGTACAAGTAGTTGGTGCTTGCATTCTGCAAGTATTTCATCTCACCTTAAAAAACATTAATTTTTCAGACAGATATTTCATTATTAGAAATATTTTTTTAATTCAAAAGTTTGCACCTCTGCACTGATTTCTGTTCTTTCCTTATGAAACAATATTGGAGTAAAGGCAATCCCTAAAGTTGTAATTTTAAAAATATTATACTTTTTCCATAGTTTGGTACTAATGCTACACATTTCTTCCAAATTTTAATATTGTAGACATCTAGAATTGGAATAAAATTTATTTAATTGCTTATATTTTTAAAAATTTTAACAGCAGCAATAACAACTTTATGGGAGTTTTCAAATGTATATGTGTGCTTTTGCACCATGCACTAAATAACTGAAAAGTTTCAGCTTCCTTGGTTGTCTCCTAGAACCAAAATATTTATATATTTGTTTAAATTTTAAGAATTATTAACATCCAAATAAATTAATATATCAGAATTTTTATAATCCCTATTTCGTTATTTTATGAATTCTACATTTACAAAAAATTTCAGCTTCATAGCACATTCAAAAATACATAAATCTTATATATATTTCTGTTACTCTGTCTGCAACAACTTCAACTACGCCCCACCAGACCGCGCCACTGAAGCACCCATGCCAATATTAATCGTTTATATCTCAAAAACAGTAAGAGATAATGATTCAAAATTTTCCAGGATCGCTTGATTCACATATAAAAAGTGATTGATGAAAACATATTTGGAAAAATGACCCAGGTTTGACTCCAGGAAAATATTTCTATTTCTTATAAGGTAACAGGTAAAAAGGGACTTTTCAATGTGCAGGCTTTTCTTCTTTTGGAAATTAAAATTAGAGTTCAATCTTCGGATCTGGACCATTCTTAAGAAAACATTTTCAAGTTTCTTATTCTATTCGTCTTTCTTTGCCTTCAGCTCGAAATCACTCATGTTAACGGTTTGAATCGTATATTTTGGAAAAATCTTGGCATTTCAGCGGGATGTTGCCTTGCCTACCAACTGCATTGTTAAATTTCAGAATCCTTTTGTTACTTCAATCCATATAGGTTGAAGCGTGATTTGAAGGCTTTTATTAAGAGAAGGAGAGAAAGATGGAAGGAGGGTGAATGATTTTCATAGTAATCAATGTAAACAATATCCTTTGCATGTTTCAAAGAATCACCAAAATAACAATAAAAGGCTATGTTGTCCATGCATTGGTCTGAGTGTCAAGATATTAAAATGCGAATAACTCAATCAAGGATGCAGATAGAAAATTGACAGAAATAATCTATTCAAATAGAAAAATGCTTTGCCGAAAGATAATTCAGGAAAAAATTCCTGAGTTCGACTCCAGGGTAATATTTCCATTCTTCGTAAGATAACACTCAAAAATCAACTTTTTGTCATGCAGGCTTTTCTTCTTTTGGAAATTAAAATTGGAAAAACCTGACCTACAATCATCCAATTTGAGCTAATTTAAAGAAAAATTAATAAAGTCACTTATTCTATTCTTCCTTTTCTGAAATTGCTCATTTGTTTATCTTGACAATGGACTGCTCTGAGAAACAAAATCAATATAAATAATGATTTTTAAAATAATTTATTTAAAGTTAAAAGTTTTAATTCAGCTTTTTATTCATATTTGTTTAAAATTTTGCGAATTTTTGCAGGTCAATTACTTAACTTTCTAGAGATTTTCAACTTTTCTAATCACTCCTACCCACAAAAAATTTCAAGTCTCTAGCTCGTCGAAAAGTGCCTAGACAGAAGTTTCTTCCTATATATATGTTAATATATGTCTAGGCTTCGTAAAATTCAACGTTTATTTTTTATTAAATCCACGATTTAAATCAACCTTTATTTTCCCGAGATATTTTCCAGGAATATCGACGGTTAAAATTATTACTAGGTAGAATTCAACATTTATTTTTTTAAACCATCATTTATTTTCCCAAGATATTTTTGATGAATATCCACCCTTAAAATTACTATGTACTTACATATATGGCTTGCGGTTTTTGGCCTTTCAATTCAATGATTTAAATTTTTTTATTTTGAAATTCTTCAATTTTTAAATGTTAATATTAAAGAAAACACTCAATAACGAATTTATTAAAATATTATTTTATCTTTTACTTACAGCAAAAAAGTACACAATACAAAGTATACCAAGTATACAAAGTAAGAAATATATTTAAATTGTTAATTTTATCTTTTAATAATTAAATCATGACGTTTAACCAAGAAAATCACATTTGAGCCATTCATGAGATTCCGCTTGTTTTTTGGATTTATGAGAAAATGTCCAGGAACTGAATATAGTACAGGAATCTAAATCTGGTACAAAACATGTTAATGCAACATATGCATAGCATACAATCATATTAGGTAACTGCACCTAATATGGCCTGCTCCCCAATATGGCCTAATCGCTGTATCAAATGTACTTTGTGACAAAATTGATAGATGGTGGTTGCAGTATATCGGTAGACTGATATCAAGTGTGTTTATATGGAATTCTGCTGGATGTGCTCAGCTGGCTGAATTTTCTGGAATGTTTTGTTTCAGACCAGCATTTGTAGTTACATGCATCTAATTTCAAGACGTTGGTTAAGTCATTGTTTGTACAGGTAACAGTTAATTAATAAATTTGACCTTAGGCATTCTACAAGATAATTGTCACTATTATTAGTGGTGTGATAGGTTTGTCAATTCTTTGAATGTCATGTGGTTCCAACGGAATATATTTTACTATTCCAAGTCTCCCCATTATGGCATATGTAGGCCATATTGCCCATTTTGTGATCCTTAAATAATGACATTGAATTTTTTTAATGATTTTAGATCTCATTTTGTTGTTCATTTCTTTATTTAAATTAAATTTTGACCTCATCTGCCTAAATCTTTGGTGGTTCAATTTTACGATTTTGACGTATGTAAAATTATAAACTTGTCTTTTATTCTCTCATTTTTTAGTTATTTTTGCCTATTGACAATTTATTGTAACCATTTTTGAGCAATCAAGCATTAGAATTTTTATACAAGTACTTGATAAATATTTCAGTTTCTTGTTCTCTTATTTTTTAACAATAATCAAATAGGCCATATTGATAGGATTACCATATTTTTAAACTTACTTCCCGGACAAAAAAACACAAAAATCCTGACAAAACCCAGACTTTTGAAATTTAACTTTTTAAGCACAAAACATTGTACTGTGGTATTATATCAATAATGAAAATGGTACTTATCGGTTACCGTGGCACCAACTTCACAGCGACCATCTAGGGACAACATATGGAACTATAAGGTGCTGAATGTGGCGAGATTTGGAACTACGTGAAGCAGTACTCCATTGGCACTCAGCTGGGCCAGGGAAGGGAAATTTGTACATTAACTGAAGTTTTACTCAACCCCACCAGGTTGGGTAAGTTGGTGAAACTTTTTCATTCCTCCTCACGTTCACTGTGTTGAGAGGCATCTCCATTCAAAGAAAAAAGAAGGGAAGTGCCACAGTAACTGATAAGTACCAAAGTTTTCTTTATAACTTATCCTTTCTTTTGGTGCCATGGTAACCAATAAGTACCAAGAAAATATAATTAAAGTAAATTGTCGAACATAAATGTTTTTATTACTTAAACATTTACACATAAAAAATATCATAAAATGCAACAATACTTAAAATTTCATGTGTTATTATGACAATAATTCTGAGGATGCAAACTAAATATGTAAATAATATATAGGAATATACAACTTTTTACTCATCTTGAATAATATATACAAAAATATAAAATCTAAACCTAAGTTTACCAATTAACTTTGAAATAAAAGTTAAACTGATTATTAAAGAATAATAATATGACATTATATAAATGCTGCAGTTTGCAAAATGACTTATTTACAAATTTAAAGCATAATGATTGATTAAAGCATCAAAAATGATATTTAACATCTCATGATATAATTGGGGATAAAACGTTAAAATCACCAATTACAATACTGACCTAAATTGTATAGACAAATTCTTGAATGTTACTACTAATTTTAAAATTTCTTCCCAAAAATTAACGTAAATAACATGAAAAACGTAAAATAGAAGGAAATAATCAAATTCCGGACAGGTTTTAAAATCCCATCTTGATGTCCCCAGACACCCTAAAAAGAGGACATGTCTGGGAAAAACCGGGCATCTGGTAACCCTACATATTGAGATTATATGTTCTTAATATGGCCTAACAGCATGGTTTTGCAAAAATTCCAGCCAGTAATTCCATGTTGAGGCATTATAGTTGTAACATTTTTTTCTGTTTATTTAAATAAACTGTCTAAGAGTACAGTATGTTAGTTTTACTTTCAGCATTTGGGAAAGGTGCTTAAAAAATTAATAAAGCTTAGTTTGACCATATTGGGTACCTTATATACAGCTGACTTGATTAATTATAACAAAAAATAATTAGTGCAGAAAAAAGTTCATTGTGCAAACATGAAACGATATTTCTTGTTCTTGTATTTTCACTTCTTTCTTTACAAATTTGCCATACGTGATGATTTCGACAAAACCTATATATGTATATAACATATATTAGTAGCTGATTCATGGCTTTTACTAACTGAATCTTGAGGATTAAACCAGATTAGCACCTTGCATATTGTTCACGAGACTATTATTGTTGTTCTACCACACTGAAACTTAGTATATTTTTAATCTCAAATATTGTAAGCTGGTATATCCAAATCTAGATATTTTTGATTTTGTACAGTATTTCTTCCAATTGCATCATTGACAAATATATTATTTTGTGAATGTAAACAGTAAATTATGCTTTACATCTCGGAATCTGAACAATTAGACGTTGCTTTTGCAGAGAAAGATTCGTTAAAAAAAGAATTTGTTAGTTGTTAAAGGCTTTTAGACATTCGTTGATGCCAATTAGTTAATTAAGGAATTAATTAGTTAAGGAAAATCATTAATCATATATATATCGCAATAATATTTTAGCCTTCAAAAAAGAAATATCTAATACATTACATTGCTTCATTTGATAAGTTTCATCACTGTACTAAATATTCTCTTTATTTAACAAAATATATACAGAGAAAAATTAGACTTAATTATTCAGCATTTGATCAACAGTCTTACCTCGAATCCTGATTAAAATGTGTTTTTACAATCAGCAAAATATTTTACAACAAATAGCAAATAAATATAATCGCTCTTCAATTTTAAGTAATGATTGCTAATTTATGTGCATCTTTTTTAAACCATTATATATAAACTAGCATAATTGCCCATTGAAATTCAATGGGAAAATTGGAACTTTATATATTCAACTATATTGGAAGGAAGTGAGCTAAATCTAATGCATTATTATATTTGTTAATATTAATATGTAGTCAGATTTTAACTAAGTTAAAAACATCTTTAACATTTTATTCTGAAAAAATTAGCTATTATGGACTCACCAGATATGTTGTTTTTCTGTATGAACAACAATACCAAGGGAACATTTCAATAAAGATACAAAATTTTGACAAATTTTCGAATATTTTAGCTTAATGTGAGTGAATTCGATTTTAAAACAAAAATCGACAATAAGAATAAAAAATCTTCATTTAATTTCCTTTAAAATGGTTTTTATCCAAAGATCGTGCATCAATTACTTCTAATTTAATATTGAAAAAGAAAATAAGTCTGCAAGTGTGAAAGAGGTATATTTAAGAACCCTCTTATGGGAAATCCCATATAGTACTCCAACCAACAGATTAATGCTTTTATTAATAGTCTAATTGAAATTTACTAACCTGTAGCAAAGGATGAAGAAGCCAAAATTGAGAAAACGGAACTATCCTTCCTGGATAACTTTTTGAGAAAGACAGCCAAAAGAATGGGTTCATTGCATACAGAGAAGGGGTGAAAGTGCATACAAAAACATCCATATATAGTAAAAACCCAAACAGGCAATTGAGAAACATTTGTTCCAGGAATACACTCCACTGGGTAGATGCTTGGAATGGATAGCAAAATGATTGGCTTCAAACGACCACCGAAATTCCTTTCTTCCAAACCTCAAGGAACTCTCAGCAGGGCAAATCCATGACCTTAGCTGTATAGAGAGGCTCATGGAATGTCCCACCATTAGGTCAGCAAATATAATCTCAAAAACCTCAAAAGGGCTAAGAAACACGTGTTCTCAAAACTACCCTAGGGCCTTGCAGTTACCTGATAATAATGATAATAATAATACTTTATTCATTAGTAGATGGCACATCCACAATAAATGTCATCACATAAAATACAGAGATATTTTACAAATATATGGTCAAAATATTTACAAAACAAGTAGATTAAAAGGTCAGGTCAGAGAAGTCACAATCCAAGTACTCTTAATTGAATAGAGAGACATCAAGATTAGCCATTTTGCAATAATGCATCTAAAATTGGCAGTGCTTGTTAGTCTAGCAGTAGATGGTAACATATTAAAAAGCCTGATGCACAGGGTATTACAAGATTTATAGGTTTTAGTGAGTCTGCACTGAACTAGCTCCAAGTTCTTTTTCTTCCTAGTGTTATTGGAGTGAATATAACATCTAGGAGAATAGTCAACAAGATTTTCTTTGACATACATTAAATTACAAAATATATAGAGACTATGCAATGTCATTTTTCAGAGTAGAAGCATGAACTTTTCAAAAAGATGCATATGTGAGTATAATGAAATATGCTTCTTTCAGTCCCACTGTTAAGCCCAGAAAAGGAACAAAATCGTGGGTAGGAAATAATATTGCAAAAAAGTAAACAGAAACGACTTAAATATTATAATTCAGAATAGGTTTTTAGATGTATACTTCTCCATCTTGTTGGAAAATCGACACTTATCGACGACTATTCATTTTTGTCGATTTTTACAATTAAAAAAATCAACATTTATTGATGTTTTTCAATTTAAATAAAATCTTACCAAGCCTATATATGACAGATAATAAGTAAGAAGCAGCTATATAGTATGATATATAGCAGACATTGCCAAAGTGCGGCTCTTTGGTACCCAATGTGCGGCTCACAGAGAAATGTTATCCATCTTTTCTCTGAATCAATTTTATCTTAACCTCCCAAAGGCATGTTTAAATATGTACCAAATCTATGGAACTAATTTTTCGGGGTTTTGTTAAAGAATAAACAAGTTTTTTGCCCATCTCTTTCTTTAGATTTCCTTGTGTTGCATTTTCAACCCATCATCACATTTCCCACTAGTTTTCACTTGAATGCAGCTCTTAATATTTTTGAGGATACGACGCGTGGCTCGCAAACTCAAATGTCTGGCCACCCCTGATATATAGTATGATATGTAGTATGCTCCACTTAATGCAGTCTCAAGAGATAAGCTATGGTCTCATAATGGGATGGAATACCTTCCTCAGGGGACAGATGAACTTCATAGAGGTCTTAATGCTTATCATTCAAAAGAAAAAAATGCCAAACATAAATATCAGCCTTTTTAACAACAAATTTAGATCTATCATTGATATTTGCTATATTTTTGTAATTATTGTATTGTAATTAACTTACGATTAAATTAACCATCATTAAACTATCCAATCAACAAAAACTGTAATCCCTTCTATAGTTTTTGGTACTATTTCAATGGCAGCTAATCTACATAGATTTTGTCTATATCAAGATGAATAAATCTTACTTATTCGATTTCACTATGACATGTCACCTTCATTTATTTTCTCATCTGTGCATTCTACAGGTAGCGCTTATTTGCTTTTCTATTAACTTCTACTTGGTTACAAATTATTTGACAATGATGTCCTTGAACAAAAGAAATTTTCATTAAGGGTCATTCTGAGGCCAGTTCACTTCTAAAAATATATTACATAGTTGTGCATGCAAACGCGTTGGGATGGAAGTACTGAAGGTGCCGCTAGTTCATTCTGCATGTTGACCACTCTTTCTTAAAAAGCAAGAAAAAAATTCCCTGCATAAACAAATGTGAATCCTTTCACCTATATTCAGCCTTCTATCTGATGTGGTATTAGTTGTGTGATTAATGTGGCCATGGAGTTATTTTCTATTTTTTGAACCCTCATATTATTTGTAATGAATCAAAAGCATGAAAATACATGTGCTATTACTGTTTCTGAAAAGAAACAATGAAAAATTTGTCACTTTCAGTTAGTTATGTATGTTCATAAAAAGCATGTCTTTTTACTTTTTAATTTTCTCTGATTTAAGCATGAAGATATAACTTATATTGGGAATTAATTAGCATTGAGAGTAGGTTGAAAGTATGGATTAAACCTATTTACATTATGAGATGTAATAAAACAACTATGTCACTTCCACATGATTTATTAAAATGACCGGTTTCGCTACGATCATAGCATCTTCAGGTGAAATGGTGTATGAAACATTTTCATATATAGGGAGAGAGGGGGAGGGAAAAAGCATTTGGATGGTGCTTAACACATTTGTTGTAGTCCAAAAATCTAAGAAATTATCACAAGCGAATGTAACTTTCAGACTCAAAAAATCATATAACTTTGTTTTTTAATTTATAATGCATTTTTATGTTAAATTAGTCGAAATTTCTTTTAAATTAAAAAAAAATATTGACATCGTATGATGTCGTCCAACCCGCGGATAGTCCCAAGATAAGCTAACCCTTTTATTGCATCTAAAATATCACCAAAACAAAATATTCTAGATATGGTTTCTAGGTTTCAAGGATTGTAAATTTGAAAAAAAGGTGTGGCTTATATTCAAACAAATTCTTATAAATTTATGAGTTATTTTTTAATAATAATTATGCAATTCCCTTTCAAAAAAGTCTATTATAAAAATATATATTATTTTTCACAATTATTGACTATTATTATTCTTACTATAGTTGACAATAATATTTACAATTTACATTAATAGTTTCAATTTACAATAAAAGTTACAATTGACAATAATATTTAAAATTTACAATGATATTTACAATTTACATTATAACTAATTGTTTCGAGAAAAACAATTATTGATTATTATTATTATCTTTTATATATAATTACTCAATGTCTGTCCATCCATCTATCTGTTTATCCCTCCTTTTTTCTCTTGAATGGTTCGTCATAGAGAAATATTGTAAATGCCATTTTGTTTCAGCCAACTAGGAGACCTCAAGAAAACTATTTTTGTTTACATAAGTGTCCCAGGTTTACTCCAGGAGACGATTATATTTTCCCATATGTTTACACAGAAGTTTCGATTTTTCTCTGTTTTTTTTATTCGATGGCTAAAACTATCAAATATCTTATTCTTGCACTGTTTAGATGTTACACAAGAATTTGTCAGAAATACGCATTTCTTTTTGAAATTTTATGGCTTTTTTGTACTCTTTCCAGGTGTTACCAAGGCGACCCTCATTGTTGCCTCCGATTGAATGAGAGTCTATTAAGCCTTCAAATAGACGAAAGAATTGCTTTGAGCTTTTTATGAAGCATTGAAATTATAGTTGTAGCAACGTCAATCTTATAGATTAACGTTACATAAATAATTGCACATTATTATTATTCAGTAAACTGCATGTGGACTGTGGGCATTTTTAATGATTGACCAAAAGAAAAAATCCTCTTTCTGTATTTCATTACTGGAATGTTACCTTTTTCCTTGGGGAGATGCATTTAAAATTGCACATATAAATTATAAAGGTTGGGGTTCAATGTTTGCATCCAGTGACAACTAAAAAAAATCCATTTCATTCTATATAAAATTCTTTGTTACAAAATTGTAGAAACAATATAATAAAACCAATACATACAAGCGAATTACATTTACTTGGATCAAGTTCAAAGGCCGTTTGAGTTCAATGATCTGTTTAGTTTGAAAACTAAAACTATAAAAATTTTTTTTTACATTTTCACATGTAAATATTTTGATACATTTCAACAACTAAAAAAATAAAAGAAAAATGTTTTTCTGCTTTTTCAACACAAACATATTTTGATATTACATTGAAATAAGGAAGTAAATAAAAAAAACAATGTGTATAAAAAATAATGCTTACCTGAAATTTCCTACAAAAAATCAGAAAACTTGTTTTCTAATGAATGTTGCACTCGACTAGAAAACGGTGCACATGGTTTGAAAGCCCACAAAGCACTGGGTCTAAACCCCTCTTCAGCCTTTTTCCCAAAGTTCAATCCTCACCATGGGAGAGAGAGAGAAGCAAGGAAGAAAAAGTCTTGAGAGGGAACATCATATGCTGTCATCCGTAACAAATGTGTTAAAAAGATGGTTAGGAAAAAGGAAGGCAATACCAAAACAAAGTTACAAAGTGTATACAAAATCTTGGTAAAAGGAAGATTTTGTACCAAGATGTTTTATACCAAGATGTTTTGTATGAAGATTTTGTATACACTTTATAACTTTGTTTTGCTTTCGCCTTCCTTTTCCCATCACTTCCTTTTTCCTAACCGTCTCTTTAAGCACAATCCAATCACTTTCTGTGTAATCCCTCCTTTCTCCCTCCCCCTCTCTCCCTATATATGGAACTGTTTCATACACCTTTTCACCTGAAGATGCTATGATCGTAGTGAAACCGGTTGTTTTAATAAATTGTGTGGAAGTGACATAGTTGTTTTATTGCATCTCATAATGAGCAAATTCCACAAGGTTGAGCCTGACTTTATTAATGCTATTTAGATTAGTTCTTATGAGAAAAATTCTCTCTCTTAGTGTAGTTTATGTCAGTACTCTGTTTTTCAGGAACCAATTAAGTGCATTAACTGAGGGATGCCTCTACACCGATAGTTTTAGGTCATACTGCCAAAACGTCACGAGTGTCAAAAACAAAGTCTCCTCTTTTGCCTCAAACGTGGGCAAAATGTTGAGTTTCCATGTCATTGCACTTGCTGAAACATGGCTGTCTGCCAGTGTCAGTGATAGTGAATTCACCTTTTCAAACAGCCATAAAGCTTTTTGCAATGATTGTGTTGGTAGAGGCATCAGCAGCACAAAGCATCGAATGAATTTGAAAACTGCATGTGAAATCCTTTGGACTGAGGTATGTGAGGATGTGAATTACAGTTCTTCATTGAGGAAGGATAAACTTTTTATCAGCTCTTTTCAGCGTCTCCTCAACAGCTACTTAACCATCCTTGAAAATTGTTTCGACTTGGTGCTGAGTGCACTCACTTTAGGAAAAGTGATTCTTTTTGTGGATTTTAATCCATCCACTGTCTGGGCATCTCCCACTGGGGGTATTGACATTAATTACCACAGTCAGTTCTTCATCGACATTTCATCCATGGCATCGGACTATTTCAGTGCAATTTAAATCTCACCAGAAATCTGGCATCGTTGGATTTTATCCTTTTTCTGACAATGTGGATGTTGTGTTTTCTGGTTGGAATGTTTTTCAAAGTGGCCATAACTTGCTGGAATGTATGCTATCCTCCTCCCTTCAACAGTCTTGGTCCTCCCCACCCACCAATGGCAACATCAAAGCCTGGAATAAGGCTGACTGACCTGGTATTAGCCATGCTCTGTTCCTCCTGGGATCTCCTGCAGCTCCAATCCCCTGACAGTGCCTTTTCACTTCTGTACAAGATCATGAATGGTGTAAAATAAAGAGACTTGTTGTAATTCCACATAAATTTATTTAAAATGACCTAGGTTTCATTGCAATGCAAAATCGTCAGGTTAACGATGTTGCATTACAACAAGTCTCTTTATTTTACATTATGAAGAAATTCCACTAAGTGATGCCTGAAACCATTAACTATATCATGAATGGTGTTATCCTTGACTTCATTCCCACCTGAAAGATTTCCAAGAAGATGCACCTTTGGATACCGTCCAATACTACCTCCCCTCAGAACCAAGAAAGCTGCTTGGAGACTGATGAAATCTTTCCTCAATATCCACACCCGCGCCTTTGCAAAACTTCAGCGATGGACAGTTCACTCCTCCAGCATGATTACATTAATTTGATAAAAATCCATCACATCAGAAATGAAAGACAATTCAAAGAGGTTCTGGATGCTAATTAAATTGAGGATAAAATCTTCCCATATTTCTCCTCATGTTTTCTGGCTCCATTTCATGTCCAACTGTCGAGGGATCCACTCTTTTTAGCGATTATTTTTCCTCCAATTTTTCATGGACCCTCCATCCTACCCCACTCCCTCCCCCAAACCAATTTATCCTCAGTTTCTCTCTTTAATCTTGACCTCTCTTCATGAAGCCTATCACCTTCTTTCATTCCTACCTCCTAACAATGCCACCAGTCCAGACAACAATGAATGGCTCCCTTTTTTGTCATACTACACCTGCTTTCTATCTGCCCATCTCTATAGTTTTTAGTAGATTTTTTACCATCATCACCTTCCTGAGTACGTGGAAGACAGCCAACATTACCCCAATCTCAAAGGGTGGTCCCAAAAATCATGTGTAGAGCTATCGCCCAATCTCTATTCTTCCAGTCTTATCTATCCTCTTCGAGCATATTATCCATAACCATCTTCTCTCCTTCACCCTTTCCTACATTTTTCATGATCAACATGGATTCCTTCCTTATGATTCATGCCTTACTAATCTCTTAGTCCTTCTTCACCACATCACTCAAAGAGTCTTTCCAACTCGACATCTGCTAAATTTTTTTCACCGTTTCGACTTCATAAACCATAAACTTCTTACACATAAACATAAAAACTGCAACAATATCCATGGTTCTCTTCTCTCACTATTCTCTGGTTTCTTATCTCATTGTAAACAGCATGTCATTCTAGATGGCATTTATTCTTTCCACATTTCTGTTCCTTCTGGCATCCTTGGGCCCCTCCTGTTTGCCTTATACCTGGACCACATTGTGGATTCAGTCATCCCCAGTGGCTACAAAATCATTTTATGACTGCAAAATATCTGAAAGGTGGATAATCATTGTAATAGTGGATCTCTCCAAGTTGCCTTTGATTCCACAAACAATTGGTGTTCTCTGTGAAATCTTAAAATCAATCTTGCTAAATCTATTTCCCTAATCTTCACACTCCATATAAATCCCATACCTACATTATACCATTACACCCAAAACTACCACTCATGCCATCCATTACTAGCCAAGAACAAGATAGCTGTGTTCTCCCACCCTACATTGCTCTCTGTCACTTCTCCTGTTCCCTAATAGAATATTTTCACTCGGCGGGCTGAGATTTCATGATATTTTGGAGGTCCAGGAAAAATTACAAGACCCAGTGGCAGAATTACTGGACTCACTCTATTTAGTCTCAAAGGGAATATTTCAAGGATCACGGCATGGAATAGCCAGTAATTGACTCCATTTTTCCTGTTTTACTTTCTACAAACATAGTATAGGGGAAAATATTTTTTTCATGAAAAAAATCAAATTCGAGATTTTAGCAGAAAAAGATTTTCAGTTCCCCTGAACATGTTTTGATCATATTCTTGATGATGCCTGTGTCTGTGTGTTTGTCTATGTGTATGTGATTGGAATTTTGTGAGCACTCTAACTCAAAAACTATTAATCTGATAAACCCAAAATTTTATATTTGACATTTTTATTGAAGGGAAAAGAACAGATTAGTTTTCAAAATTGGTCAACTGGAAGTGGATGTTTACTCTTGTCACATCCGTTTCTTTCAAATATTTGCTTTAATACTTGATCAATGTAAAACATTGCTGGAATAAAAGTTCTAGGAAATTTAATTTTCTACAACTTTTGTTTGAAACTTTTTCCCATATAATACATTTTTAAGAGACATTTTAAAAACCATATTTTTAGCTACCATCACCACACCACCTACAGGCAACTTTTGTAAACACTTTTGTTTACACTTAGTTATGTCTTAGTAATGCTCCTTTTTATTCTTAATTGTTGGAGCTTCATGGCTATTTCCAATATCAGAAGGCTACAGTATAAGTTTATGTCTGTCCTTTGTAAGGTCTTGGAATTTTTCTCACAGTTCCTTAACATATTTATTATCATTTTATTTATTTGGAATTTTTAGAAATATTACAGGTATGGAGAAAGTCCTGTGGTGACCACATCAGATTTAAATACAGTCCAGGATTTTTCTGATAGCACATTATACACATTTTCTAAACAAGTTCGCAATCAGTAACAAATGAAATGCGTACATTTCATATTGTTATGTAAGAATAATCATGAATGAAAACCTTAATTACATGAAGAATAAACTATTGTGATTTGTGCAATTATGTATTTCTATTTTATAAGGTCAATTTTTATATTTGTGATATAAAAAGTAAAGTAATTTTGTGTTTCAGTTTAAGGAAACCTCTATTTAATGTTATCCTGAATTTAAGATACGGAAAGCTTGTTTCCCAGACAGAAGTTAATTCGGGATTCTACTGTACTTGGATATCCCTTACAATTGCATATATCAACACACATTCCCACCCTCCTTCCCCCAGGTTTGGACAAAGCATAGGGGGAAAGCTGGTGGTGGCTAACATCGCATGGCCTAATCAGTGGGTCATCCTCATCGGCTCCTTCTTATCTACGCTGGGTGCTGGTCTCCAGTCACTAACAGGAGCACCCAGACTACTCCAGGTGGTGGTTCCCCCAGCCCATTATCCTCTTTCCTTCACTCTATATGCTCTCTCTCTCTCTCTGGTTAACTTGATCTTATAGTCTTAGAGTATCTTTCTTTACCTTCCGGTCTTACTCTAGCTATCCTCTTTTCGAAAGCCAAAACAATATGCATAACTAAGGTTTTCATAATTACTAATTTAAGTTTTACTTCAGTTAGAAGCTTCAAAATCTGCTTATATAATCAACTTTAAAATATATTTTTTTAAATTAATCTCAAGTCAATCAAGTAATATACACTGTGTAATTTTAAAGCCTAAGCCAAACAGTGCTGTTTATATAATTTTTATGGTGAATGTGAACTTATACTGAATGCATAGTTTTAGTTTTTTTTTCTTAACCCTCGAGTACTCACATATAGGACAAATTGACCCAGACCAGCTTTAAATGATCATATCTTTTTACTTAGATATGTGTCTAACTTCATTCTTCTAGTAACTGAGTTTGATGATGCTTTAAGCATGTTAAATGCTTTCATGGGCCCCGAATCAAAAATTTAAAGATGTAGAAGAGCAAATATCTTGAAAAGGATGCAATAGGTGCAATAGAAATTCACAAGTTAAATAGAAAATATCAACCTGGCAACAGCAGGGAAAGCCTGGAAACCTTCCAAAGGCCGCCCAATTCAACCCAGAACAAGATAAAACAACACCTCTATTTAGACAAAAAATGATCTTGATGTCAAATTTGTGCATCAAAAAAGGATCAGAAAACTAAAACAATTTGTCGGAATTGTTACAAACATATTTCCAATGAGCATATGGGTCAACTGTTTTGAAAGGTTTAAGATTTAAGAATGAATATTTGTATAAGAAATCTTGTTTTTACAAATACAATTGGACCTAAGGGGCTTCAGACCAGCTAAATTATAAAATCTTTGGTATGAAATAAACATTTCCAAATAAATTGTTGGTAAGTTATTTAAAATTAATTAGGTAAACTGTTTGTTATTTTGTATTGAGAGATTTTTAGGATTACTAATAATTTTTTAAAATATTCTGGCCTTCTAATCGTTTTTTCTTAAGCTTTAAAATACATGGGTCGATTAGAGGGTACTCATGTCACGGTTTATAGTGTGAGTAATCAAGAGTTAAAAAACAGTGTATTCAGTTTCTGTCTGTCTGTATGAACAAAATCTCTGAAATCCTGCAGCCTGGAGAAGCCAAATTTTTGTTATAGGACAGTCTACAGATATGCCTCGCTTAGCGCAAGAGAGACGTTCTGAGACATCAGTGTGCTAACTGAATTTGCGCTAAACACACATTTTGCAACATAGCAATTAACCAGGTTGATTTTTACTTTTCAGAAATTTTGCTATTTTTGTCGTGCAACTTATATAATGTTAGGCCATTTTTATATACTAATTCAAAGTCAGGAAAATGAAGTATATGACGATTATTTTTAAATAGCATATTTTCTGGTATATAATGCATGCATTATCCATGCAAAAAAGTTCGAAAACTAGATGAAATAGGAAATAAGAAAACAAGTGAATACTTGTGACTTAAAAAATGATTTACTTCTAGTATTATGATTCTTCGATTCCTATGTCCTTAAGCTGACAAATTCACAATATTTCCTCTCATTCTGTTAAAAAGCCTGAATGTACATAATTCTGCTAAATCGGATGACGACTAGACTTTTTATTATTAAAAACAACAAATTTTCAAGTTTAAAATATTTTTATGGACAGATTTAGTGCATAATAAAAAATTGGCGTTGGGCAAAAGAACATTTAATCCTTTAGGCAGTCTTTCATTTATGTCCTGAGGAATGAAAAGCTTCTGTATTAGAACCCAGTCCATTTTTCTACATGGTAATTAACTAAAAACCTCTTTACTGATCTATCTCTAAAGCTGGAATAATGGTTAAAATAAATTATGCTCCTCTACTTAATCAACATTCTTTGAGAGTTGATACATTTACATAATGGTTTTTACCAATCAACAGAAATTTTTCGACTATGCATTATGTACATTTTAACAAGTGTTAAAAATAATAAGATGCATGTTATCAACTAGGTGTGCATTATCGATGGGAAAATATGGCAATTAATTAATATGAACATAGTGTACAACAGCTTCAAAAAACTAATTCTTTATAATGGAAAAATCACAATTTTCTATTAACACAAAATATCATAAATATTTCGATTTTCTAATAACATTTACCATGAAAAAACATTATAAAATTAATGTGATATATAGAATATCTCTATCTCTCTCTACATAACATAAAAACATAATGGTGATCATCATCATGCTCATGATCATCATGAGTAATGCTATCTTAAGGCTTTTGAAGGCCATGGGCCGTACCTTTCTTGAGGTGCCCTTCCATTTGCAGAGCATGTCTTATTTATAAAATTTTTCCATTAATTGTGAAATTTTGTGATGGTTGCTACCTATCTGATTTCATAGATAATAACAATATACAGCATTATGCTATAGAAGGGATAGGTGGCTGGAGGTGTAAAAAAATACAAAAAAATAAATATTAAATAAACAAAAAGTTTAAAGTAAACTCACGATTTCATATTATACATTTACCATATATACTCGTGTATAATGCACAGTTTAAAGACCAAATTTTTAGATCTTAAAGTAAGGGTGCACGTTATACCCGGGTAACACTTCTGTGCAGTTAAAATAAAATAAACGGCACAATAGGCATTGCAGTAACTTGCTCATATACATATAGATGTTTGGTCTCACTACACTCTTTGCCCCGAAATTAACTCTGTGTGCTTGGCAATTCACTGCCAATTATGTTAATAATGCATAGCAACAGAACCAAATTGACTGACACCATCAACCTCTCATGTCTAATAACTCTCACTAATAAGCACGTGGCATTAAAAGAGAAGTACGGAATTTTAGACTACAGAATCCCCGGGTTCTCCCTTCCCTCTGATGCATGCACTGAGCATCTTGTACAGAAATTATGCCACTGGGCGATATATAGTAACTTTTTTGGGGCATATGGCTTAGTTAATATTATTTGTGACATCAGGCTGTACATTTGGTTGGATTTTAATCGAAATCCTTGTGGCCATTTATGAGTAAATCGAATTTTGTTCCAAAATATCCAAGAATAAAGTAACCTTAATTGTTTTGCAATATCATTTATCTCTTCAGAATGTCTTTTATGAATGATATTATCCATAAATATGAGATATTATTCGATTTAGTCTAACCGTAAGGCTGTTGTAAGAGTTTGAATGGATCGCAGCAGAGGCATGACGTCATAGGGCTTGGGTAAGGTAGCTTAGCGTACCTTGTAATGCCACTGGATGCCATATAGTGATTTCAAGAGATATATGGCTTATGTAGTATTATTTGTGACATCAGGCTCTACAATTGGATTGGTTTTTATCAAATTCTCTGGAAACATTTTTGAGTAAATAAAATTTTTCAAAAAATCGCCAGGAATAAACTACCCTTAGTTTTTGAGCAATATCATTTTTATGAAAAAAGGGTCTGTAAAAGATGATATATTGCACAAATACGAAATATCATTCGGTTTCATATATGCATTTGGTCCCTAGAAGATTGAACAGATCAACAGGCAGACAGATGGCATGGCAAAAACCACTTTTATGGACTCAGGGACACCTAAAACGTGTTTCCATCAAAATCTTAAAGTCGAATTTTTTTATGATAAAAATACTTTCTCAATATACATACTGCGTATATGAGAAAGTAAAAATCAAATGTACCTAACTCGCACCAGATCCTCACTTTTTGGGTGAATTGAGGGGAAACCATGCTAATTATTGATAATACTGCTTATACATATAGTAATTAAACGTATCAAACACCTAATTACTTCCTTACAATTGCATTTCCATCCTCTCCAAATATTCCACATTTTACTAGCTAATCAGCTGTTTGCTGTAGTCTCCTGCAAAATCTCCAAGGAGACTTCCCGCAAAACACATTGGAAACAAAAAACCTTGTACATATATATGCAAATTGAAATAATTGTTTTATTTAATGAATGTATTATATATAATTAATGATGTAAGTAATTTAAAACCTCATCATCTTCAGCACCAAATAACGATGCAAAGAAGGCTACCTCGATACGTAACGAAATTTTAGATTTCCTATTAAATACTGTCATTAAATATCTCGAGCCATTCAATATTCCGTAAATAAGTGTTACGCGTACTTTGATAAATTTAAAATAAATCGTCGTGTTTAAACTTCATTCAACATTTGAACTTAAGTCTGAAGCATTTTGCCTTGTAAGCAAATTTCCGCAACTTGGAATTTTCGAATTTTATAAATTAATTTTCCAAGGTATTTCCGTCAAGTTGAATTTCTGTAAACGAGTCTTGCATTACCTGGAATGGGTCTGTATTTATTTATTTATGGTACTCTAGTTAATACCTATCATGACAATATAATTCTAAAATTTTGTTCTTATACCCTTCAAAATCTAGGGTGCGTGTTATACACAGGTTATACAAAAAAGTTGGGATGTTTTGGCAAAATATATGGGCGCTTGTTATACATGAGTATATACGGTATTAAAAATTCAATCTAAAATAATCAGCGCAATATACACTGCACAAACTTTCTTATATATGTATGTATATATGTTTGGTCAACTGTGTATGTTTATAAAAGAAAAATGCTTATAAATAAAAGTTAATCGGTTTAGTTTATATTTTAGTGCTACTGGTCGATATTTAGTAATTTTTTGGGACATATGGCTGTATGATTGTGTGGATTTTAATCAAAATCCTTATAGCCATTTTTGAGTAAATCGAATTTTGTTTCAAAATATCCTAGAATTAAGTACCTTTAATTGTTGCGCAATATCGTTCATATCTTCAGAGTGCCTATTATGAATGATATTATCCACAAATATGAGGTATTATTCAATTCAGTTTAACCATTTAGGCTCTAATAAGATTTTTAGTGGCTCGCAGCGGAGGCGTGACGTCATAGGGCTTGGGTAAGGTAGCTTAGCGTACCTTGTAATGCCACTGGATGCCATATAGTGATTTCAAGAGATATATGGCTTATGTAGTATTATTTGTGACATCAGGCTCTACAATTGAATTGGTTTTAATCAAATTCTCTGGAACCATTTTTGAGTAAATAAAATTTTTCAAAAAATCGCTAATAATAAACTACCCTTTATTTTTGTGAAATATCATTTTTATGAAATAAAGGGTCAACAAAAAAATATATGTTGCACAAATACGAAATATCATTCGATTTTTATATATGCATTTGGGCTCTAGAACAGCAAACAGACCGACAGAGAGACAGATGGCATGGCAAAAACCACTTTTACCGACTCAGAGACACCTAAAACGTGTTTCCATCAAAATCTTGAAGTCAAATTTTTTCACGATAACAATACTTTCTCAATATTCTACAAATATGAGAAAGTAAAACCAAATAGGCAATTTTTTGTTTCTTTCCTCGTGTCTAATAGTTTATAAGTATTTCCGACTTTTGAGCCTCTATTTTATTTCTCCTCTTCGAATTTTGAGGGCCCCCTCTAAAGTGAGGCCCTGGGTTAAGGCCTTTGTGGCCTCCCCCTTAAGACCCTACACCGCATAACTTTCAATCAATAAAATTACTTAGATCATCGTACGAATGTAGGATTAGTACAAAACAATGCCTAAAAGAATGAAAATTTAGTTTCCTAACATTGATTTTTAAATATGTCGAATCTGTTCACAGATACCTTTTGAACATGAAAATTGCACGTATTTTTCGTGTTAATCTTTTGTCGTCAATTGCATTATTGCTAATTTCAGCATACAGTACACTGCTTAAAGGTTCCCCTCCTCTCAAAAATAAATAATAGGAAATTTATCTTTAATTAGAATGGAATGACTCCCTATGAACCAAAAAATAGCTGTGTTTCAATTTTTAACATACAGATTATGTAACATCCCCCTCAATAAAATCAGATATGCAAAGGAACTCAAACACATAAAACAAATTGCCGCTAAACTTGGATACGATAATAATTTAATTAATAAATTAGTGAGAAAACATAACTTTAATAAAACCTTGTCCAATGCCACTTCCCTCAAATTAGACAACAAAAAAGAGGACAAATATGTAAAATTGCCTTATTTTCCACCATTAAACAGAGGCTTGTACAAAATTTTTAAACATAAGAATTATACCATAACATATACAAATCCTTATAATTTGAAAAATTTACTGGGCAGTACAAAAGACACAACAGAATCTTTGAACAAGTTTGGTATTTATAAAATACAATGCTCAAACTGCGACAAAAAGTACATAGGACAAACAAGAAGGAAACTAATAACACGCTTCAAGGAACACATGGCTCACTATAGATATAATCGTTTTGAAAAATCAAGCGTTGCCAACCACATTTTTGAAACAGGTCATAGTATACACGTAAAGGATTTAACATTGATAACTTCAGCCAATAACTCACTAAACTTGTTAGAAAACCTTCACATTTACAAAAACCGTGATACACTTATGAACACGGACACAGATTTCAACAAGACCCTATACAAACTGACAGATTTAAACGACAAACACGCCGAAAAATCTTTCCACGCTTCACTTGTTTCTCGGTCGTCTTCTTAATACTTTCCGTTTCAAACCTTGCAGTTGGCTCCCAGTCACTGTTGAAACAGGTTTTACCCCTGACGATGCCCACCTTGTGGGCGAAATGCATTGGGTTTTGTAACCCTCTAATTGTTTGGCTAAAGGAGTATTTCACCTTTATTAATCTTAGCCAAAGTTATTGAGCTACTATCAATTAACCACATCATTGTTAAACTTTGAGAATCAATTGTTGTCTCAACCTGCATATGTGTAATTTATACGAATGCATAGATAGCCTTAAATTAACATAGGAGTTTTCGCAAAATTACGTAATTCTAATGGGACTGGGATTTAGTTTGGTTTCTTTTGCTTATCTAAATGACTATAAAGATGTAGAATAAGAGAGAGGGGGATGTGGGGAGGAAGATAGGAAGGAAGGGATATAGAATGGAAGGTACATATAAAGTAAGGGTAGTATAGAATTAGTCTATTTTTCCAGAGAAGGAGAGAGAAAGGAGAGGGAGGGAGGGAGGATGGAAGGGAGGGAGGGAGGGAAGGAGGATGGTAGGAAGGGAAGGAGGATGGAAGGGAGGGAGGGAGGATGGTAGGGAGGGAGGGAGGATGGTAGGGAGGGAGGGAGGATTGGAGGGAGGGAGGATAGGAGAGAGGGAGGATGGGAGGGAGGGAGGATGGGAGGGAGGGAGGATGGGAGGGAGGAAGGAAGGATGAAAGGGAGGGAGGGAGAGAGGATGGGAGAGAAGAAGAGAGAAAAGGAGGAAGAATGGGAAGTTCCTTAATTTTAATACTTAATCCATGCATACCCGTCATATTTGACGGGAAATTACGCTAGTATTATTCATTTGAAAATTGAGACAGTAATTTGGTCTCAAACCGACATGTTATTCAACCTTCTTGGCAAAATAAATCTCTTTCTTTAATTTACATTACCATTTCCATCGAAATAAATGCATTTGCCCATTGTTGTTTACAATACCACTGTGTCGTCATCATTTAACAGAATTTGTTTGCTTAAACTTCTAAATATATCATTGATAGCTCACAATAACTTTGGCTCAGATTATTAGGTATAAAGTACTCCTTTAGCCAAACAATTAGAGTGGATTAAAGCACCCAATGCATTTTGCCCACAAGGTGGGCATCTTCAGGGGCAAAACCTGTCTTGACAGTGACTTGGAGTCGACTGTAGACAGTATACTCCAAGTCACTGTCAAGGCAGGTTTTGCCCCTGGAGATGCCCACCTTGTGGGCGAAATGCATTGGGTGCTTTAATCCCCTTTAATTTTTTGGCTAAAGGAGTACTTTATATCTAATAAAATTCTAAACACCAATTGCAAATAACAACTTAGCACAAACGTCATGGATGTCATCGTAACACAAAACACATCACAGGAAATACAAACAAGATATAAAATAAAATACAAAAAAATATAAAATAAAAATACAAAAATATATAAAATAAAAATACAAAATAGGAAATAAGAACAAAATTGGGTGGAAAATACCAGTCAAACATTACACATTTTGTGGATGCTCCTTATCGTAATAAATCTAATTCCCCTCTTCGTGAGTACTGATACACTTTATATACGATTTCTCTTGCTTGTTTGTGCAAAACCTTGTGTTTACTTCCTTCGCCCTCCATTTTAGAACACCACAAGATGGTAATATTTAATTCTCAATCGTAAAACACACAAATAAACACGAAAATCACACTGCAAATGTACGAATCACATCCCATAAGCTGCTGTAACTGACTGATGCTGATTGGTCAAGTGAAGGAGTGGGAGAAACCACGTGACATTCCTGACCTTCTGCGCATCCAGTTGACACCCGCCTTCATTCGTGCTCCCTACTATAGTCCTCTATGCTGTGGTTCTTAATGATTAGTTAAAAGTAAATACAAATTTTAAACTATTAGTTTAATTTTTCCATTATGTAAAAGAAATTTACATGGCCTGTGTACTTTAAATTTGGTTCAATGCCCTCAGTTCTCATCCAACGCAACAGTATTTCCATTTTGTGGCAAAATGCGGAACTTCGCGATGTCGTTACAAAAAAGTGCCATATTAACGAGAGTGCCAGATCAACAGGTGCCAGATTATCGAGAGTTTACTGTAACACTGAACGATACACAATATAAAAGAGCATGAATACTTATGGCCAACATTGTTATGCAACCACAATTATATTCAGAATCAATCACAACATAATTATATTTTTTATTATCTTAAATAAATATAAAAATTTCTAATGCTTTGGAAGTGTCAATCAAGGAATAACAGTGTAAGAAAATATTAGTATTGTTGCCAATAAACTAATATAAACAGAAATAAAGATAATTTATTTTGCTTGCTAAATAAATATGTTAATGAAGCCGGATATAGAGATACAAATTGATGAATATTTGAAGATCTTGGAGGACATTTTCTGTGAAAACTGTATAAATCTTGAAACTTTGGCTAAAAACAGAAAAAAAATCTGAATAAATTTATGTTAATGAAATCAAATTTTTAAGCACTAAAAAGTAAAAAATGAATCTAAAAATCACATATTTCAATGTTCAATAAAGTAAAAAACAGTTTTGGGCATATTAAATTTATGCAGAATGTCTTACAAATAAATCTTCAGTAATATTTCTTTGCTACACAACATTTATTTGCTTAAATCTACTTTTAATTACTGCAACATTCAATATGTATATTTTATATTTATTTTTTACTTTTTAGTGCACATATAAGTTGATTTCATTCAGTTTTATCAAATTGTTTAACATAGTGCTTAATTCATGCATACTCATCATATTTGATGCACTATTCCAACAAACTAACACTTAATGAAACACATTCTAAAAAATTATGTAAACTTATAGCAAATACTATCACGTAACCACAATTATTCATACTCATTCGAAATACTGTATTTACCTGAATCCAAAACAAGGTTCTTTTCCAAATTTCAACTTGCGAAAATTGGAGGTCATCTTAAATTCAAGTACAAAGTCATATAAATACATCACAGTCAATTGATCATGCATCAATTCGCTGCCCTTCAATTCGTGGAGCATCTATTCGTCACACGATAAACTCGTCATGCATCAATACATTGCTCGGCAATTTCATTACATGCCAATTCATTGCTAGACAAATTTTTAGAGTGACAATTTGACATGTGATGAGTTTGTCGTACAATATATTAACATGCAACAAATTAACCACGACGAATTGATGTGCGACGAAATGTCCGTGATGAGTTGCCATAGAACTGTAGGAAGTATGGTTATGCCTTTAATTGGTGTTTTTTCAAACAAATGAAACAAGATAAAATAATTGTATTTTTCATTGCAAGCTTACGATCTGGAATTCAATTAATAAAGTCTTAATTTTAAAAATACATTTTTAAAATTCTTTTTTATTTCAGAAAAAATTTGTATCAAACCATTTCAATTAATGAATGAACTAGTATACCTATACTGAATATGTGTGTTTGAAATATACACCAAATACAGTCAGTGAGAAATTAGGTCAGAAAATATTTTTTCTGTTTTGACAATCTGTCTTAGATTCGGGGTCATCTTGGATTTGGGTAAATGCTGTAATTATTTTCTTTTGATTATCTCAAATAAATATAAGCATTTGTTTTCTTGGAAATAATTATTTAGGACAAACATTGGAAATAAGCCATCAAGATTCTGGCTCAGAAGGCTTAGTATCTGGTCAAAAATGGAAAATACATGAATAATTTGGTCTATAAAGAAATATTGTAAAATTAGCACGTCATTTCTACAATCCGTTTACTACTACGTAAAGATTAGAATTATAAGCTAAAAGCTTACCAAATGGGGCTGAAGACCTCCAAGCACTCTATGGGAGGTAGGAGTTGGTGGCCTGTAAGGGTGGAAACCTATTAGTTGATTTAATGCTCTTAAAGGGAATTCATAGATTGGTGTGTTTTTCGGGCTATAAGGTTTTTAGAGGATTTTTCAGGAAAAAAGTATTTTGATTCACTGAGGCATTTAGCAAGGGCCACCTTGTGCATCATTTCTAGCTGAAATTCAGTCTGTATGGCAACATTTACAGAAAATATTACGGTGTCATAACAATTAAATATAATGTTTTAAATAAACTTTGTTTGTGGCAGTAAATAGGGATGATCTAAAGTAAATAACTGCTTCAAGACTTGTATAACTAAATGTGCCTTATGTGAACTTGGCAGTCCTATTTATTAAGCTGTTGCATGCACAGCACACGCCGCATGTTACTTTTCAAATGATGCAATGTTTTTCTTTTCCAAAGACATTGCCATATCACTTTCAGCAAAAAATGCCAAAATTTTCTTCTTCTGCTTCTTTAGATCGTAAATGGTTGAGCTACTAACACCATACTCTCCACTTTTTTTTCCAACTTATTTCATAATTCAACCTTCTTTGTAATATTAAATGTCAATATACAGAAAACTATGCAAAAAAGTCACTATGCACCATATTATGCTATGCATGTCCAAACACAGCTGAATCGTAAGGAACACAGAGTAGCGTTGCTAGTAAATAGAAAGCAGGAGTGGGAAACCTTTTGGAGAACCTATTGGTGGGCTGTAGGTTGCTCATCTATAGTCTAAAGTAGGGTTTCTCAAACTTTTTGGCTCAGTGACCACCTAGAAGCCTTTAATTTATTCATTTACGCCCTTTGGTCATATACAAGGTGTCAAGCGACTTTATGTCATAACTTCGGGATCTTATTCCTTAAGTGATTTTGAGTAAAAAATGACATATGAACATGGGTCCAATTCTCATTTGTTATAGAGCTACGGACAATTGAAATTATCTCGTACTTTGATTTGTACAACTTAATGGCTGAAAAAATGCATTGTTTAAATAATTATTCATATACATTGTTAATTGTAAAAAATGTATATTTAAATAATCATTCATTTACATTGATACTTAATCCATTGTTACAACAATGAGAAGCATGATGCTTGCACAACAGACGTGGATGTAATTTGCAAGCTTGCAAGCAGCATGTCAGTAGAACGTAAGCTAGCATTCAGTGTAGTGCACTGTGACACGTGTGGTATCATTAACTTTCAATAATGTCGTTTACATTTTCAAATGAAGAGTATGCAGATATGTACTTTGTGTATGGGTTTTGCGATGGAAACTCCGTTGCTGCCATTTATGAATATCAACGATGATTTCCACAAAGAAGAACACCAGATCGATGTAATTTTATTCAAGTTCACCAACATTTACAAGAAAATGGCTCATTTCTGTGTGTGTCTTTGAGAGCTGAATGTCCAGTACAAGTTAATGTGGATGAGGAGGAAAACATTATTCAAATGGTTCAGCAAAGTCCACGTCTTAGTACACAAAGAATGTCCGACCCTCTCAACGTTCCGCAAATGAGTCTGACAAACATTACACGATGAGGAACTTTATCCATACCATATCCAGCAAGTTCAGCATCTTCAACCTGGAGATATGGCTAGGCGGTTGAAATTCTGCCAATGGTTAAATGCACACCCCCGCCTGAACCGTTACATCTTGTTCACGGATAAGGCACAGTTTACTCGTGATGGAATAAACAACACAAGAAATTACCATTTATGGGCTCTCGAAAATCCTCATGGAACAGTTGAAAGCAACTTCTAACTCCGTTTTTCTGTGAACGTGTGGTGTGGTGTCATTGGGAACTAGCTTCTTCCCGCCACGTCTGACAGATGCCATTTATGCTGATTATTTGGAAAATGATATGCCAGGTCTCTTAGAAGACATTCCTCTGCAAACACGACTTCAGATGTACTACCAGCATGATGGGGCACTCCCCCATTACGCTGTATTTTAACAAGAAGTTCTCTAACTGATGGATCGGTTGTGGTAGTGTGCAGGATTGGCCGCCGAGGTCTCCGGATCTTACTCCATTAGAGTTCCATGTGTGGGGGCAAATGAAAAACATTGTGTATGAAGCCAAAGTGAGCATGAGGGAAGAACTTATTCAGCGAATCTTCAATGCTGCAAGGCGCATTAATAACGCCGCAGTTCTTCGTGCTGTTTCACGTTCCCTACTCAAACGGGTCAGATTGTGCATCAAAGCTGAAGGCGGCCATTTTGAACGATTGCTGTAACAATGAATTAAGTATCAATGTAAATGAATAATTATTTAAATAATACATATTTCAACAATTAACAATGTATATGAATAATTATTTAAACAATGTATTTTTTCAGCCATTAAGTTGTACAAATCAAAGTACGAGATAATTCTATAACAAATGAGAATTGGACTCATGTTCATATGACATTTTTTACTCAAAATCACTTAAGGAACAAGATCCCGAAGTTATGACATAAAGTCACCGGACACCCTGTATATACTCATGTCAAGAAAAAAACTTCAAGGGTTAAGAAATAAATAACACAAGAATAGATAGATATAAATATATAATAAAATAATGAAAAATGTATTTTCACCAATATTAATGTTACAGTTGATGGAATAAAGCGATCTGAAGATCCTATGCAGACAGGCATAAGCTGTAATGTTGGGAATAATTTTGAAGCGAGAAAAAAGTCTGCTATGACCGGGAATCGAACCGGCTTTGATATTACATGTTTTGTTTTATAATAACTTACTAATAGTAATAATTTGGAAGAAAATTTTATCATTACCCATATGATAACATTAAACTAAAATACATCAATTTGTAATTAGAAAAGCTTTAATGCAGTGGAATATCTGATATATTCTGGTTTAGGTAAGATTAATGATACAGGTGGGCTTGGTGTGCTTTCTCCTGTATATGAATATTGGGTTTTATGTTGGTGAGTTTTAATATCAGGTCGCCACATTCTTTGACATTGAGCATGTTTCTCTGTTTTCTTAGAAGTGCATTAACATCACTAAATCCAGCTTTCAACCATGTATGTACTTGGAAATACCAGCAATAATGCTTGAATTACTTCATGAAGATTTGTATATTTTGTATTAGATTTTTCATTTCTCCAATAATCATTTAAGCTCATATTATTGAAAAATAATTTTTTCTTGAGATTCACTTTCATTAGTTCAAGTTCTTCCTGTAGGTTAGGATCGATACTTGCCCTTCCTACTTCAATAGCAAAAGGAGAAACAATCCAATCAGGAATATCCATATTTTAGAGATCTTCAAAGTGAACCTTCAAATCTTCCTTCAGTTTTTCGAGATGGGATGCATAAATCAGCAAGCCATTGTCTGAAATAGTGTTCTCGGCTTCTCATTCTGCTGTGCAAAGCTCCTGGTGGTGCATTATGCTGAAGAAACTAACATTTATGAGGGAGAGAGAAAATATAATGTGATGGAGGCAAATATTCAAAAGTGGAAGCCTGGAAAACAGAAACTTTACGGGGGCTAATTCATCACAGGCATCATTTGGTGAACCCAAACAAGGTTGATTTCAAGAATTAGAAGAAGAAACTGTAAAACCTGAGTGTATTCAAATAGCAGAGGAAAAACCAGTGTTGGGAGAAATCATTAACCGCTTCCCTGATGGTTTTTAAAAAATTATATGGTCAAAAAAGACATTTTTTATTTTAGATTTGGTAAAATCACAGGGAGACAATTATGGAAATACTTTTATTTCTTTTTTAAGTTGTGTTACAAATTTCATTAAACTCCAAAATATGTAACATTATTGAAAAAATCAAGGATTTGACAATTTCTATTTCAAAACTAATATAGGGTGTACCATTTAAAATGCAACCCACAGAAAGAAAGTATCATTTATTGCAAGTTTCATTAAATATACACTATATATATTGTTAGTTATTTGTTATAAATAGTGTCAACTGCTTTACAGATGATTGATGAAATTGCCCACCTTCTCGATGACATGCTTCAACCCTTTTCACCATGTTCATGTATCATGAAATCTTTTTATTAGATAATATATAGATGTATTGTCCGGTAAATCCTTTGCTGGATATGCATTCCTGAATGCCTCACATAGTGCAGTAAAATATTTCAAAGAAAAATAATGCTCAACAATAAACATGTTCTCCTTGGGTAAAAACCATGTTTGCACCTCCAACGCTATTCAGCAACTGAGGACACCTGCTATGAGATAGTCAGGGTCATCTTGACATGCACATGTGCAGTAGTGTGAGAGGAATCACCAAAGAAGGAAAGAACCACTCTTGATGCAATATCTACGCTTGACAATATTGAAGTTTGGGTTGCATTTTAAATGATACACTGTATAACTGTAGTGGTAAGTATATATACATATAAACACATTGTCCTTTGCGATTCATTTGGAGTATGAAAATTGATATGAAATCGCAAAACAAAGACGAACTAAAATAAAAAATCACCAAAAACAAATAGAAAATTAACAAAAATGATATATAATAATGAAATAACAAAAACAGTGACAATGACAAACTGTAATGAATGGAGAACAAATGAAAAGAAAAATTCTAAATATATTCACACAAAAGCACAATGAATAACTGCTGTGAAAAGGTCTTTGAATACCAATCCCAAAAGGGTGTGTCCTTATCTCCGAAGGTGAAGGGAAGGGCCTGCCAGGAATTGAGGAAAGAAAAGGCATCTAGAAAACCCACTGAGGGTGAATAACCTAGCACTTAATGGATTCATTGGTAGGGTAAAGGATATCTGAAGTTGAAATCAAAGCATCTGGGTCATACAGAGAAAAATTCAGTTTATGTGGTGAAAATGACTGCACGAATTCACTACCCCAGCATTTTGAAAAACACGTTCTGAGAGATCAAAATTGTGCCTACTTCTAACCCCTGATGTCAGATCATAAACTTCTAGGAAGGAATGAAAAAATTCGGTTGAGTTTCACAAAGGAAGGAAATAATACAGTAGTCCAAGTATACTTGGACTTGTCAGAATTTGACCATCAATTCATTGTGTGTTTACTCAAGGTAATAGGGAAGCTGTTAAACTGAAAGCTCATGAATTAGCATGATCACTAAATATCCAGCAAGAATTCATGTCTAGTAATGGTTGGTGTATATGGATGATACATCGTAATGGTTTTTACCTGTGATGTAGAAGTTCTCTTTACCAACATTTACTTTCTAAGTACACATACGAAATTATTGCTTTCCCAAAACATGTAATTGCATTGCAGAAAATTCATGATTACCTTCTGAGTCAAATGGATAATGTAGACGGGACACCTATTTATTTCGACATGCCATCCAATTACACAGTTAATGAAAAAGGTAAAAAAACATCATTATGAAAACTTTGGGGATTGAAAAAATGCGCTTTACAGTAATGATGCCAGTGTTAATGGATGCCACAAAGTTACCAACTGTATGTTATTTTGAAATTGATATTACAAAATTTTTTCCTGAATAGATCTTGTTTTTTTATTATGGTCGTCTTAAATTCGAAGTAATCCCCCTTTCTGGTTAATATTGTAAGTATGAGTTATCCTTATTAAACCTTATTGCCCAATTGTGATTTGAACTGCCTCCGTCAATTAGAACTTTATATATGCACTTTAATAAACTTAGAGTCATATCTTGTTAAATGGCATCCGCCAAGCAACAATTAAATATCAAATTTTTCTCTCCTTTGCTCTTATATAATCTGTGAGCTATAGATTAAAATATTTATTTGGATAGAGAACATCATTTACCACAAATAAATCCCTGATGCCACATAATTACTACTTATAGTTTTGAAGATAAAAATCCAAGAAAATCCCAAGCATAACATCGCATATTTTGTTTACATTGGTTGATACAATGATTCTATCGGTAAACAATAACAAATCCATATTTTTCTCTCTTAAGCTCTTACATGATATGTGAGGTATAGATTAAAAAATTTATTTGGATAGAGGATATCATTTACCACAAAAAAGTCTGAAAGGCCATATAATTACTACTTATATTTTTAGAGATAAAAATTCAAAAACCGCCCAACTTTTTGATACCATTTTTAACGTATTTCCCGTAAAGAATGCCTTTGAAATCTTTTGAGTATTCCAATTGTGTAGTATACATTTTTAGCTTATTGACTTAGAGCACACAAATTTCTATCACACAAACACACACCCACAGACATCATCAAGAAAATAGTGAAAACATTCAGGGGGTCTTAAAACATGTATTTCCACTGAAATATTTTGTTGTTTTCCTTTCGGGTTAATACGGTATATGTCGTTTCTCATGAGGATATTTTTTCTCGCCTCTTCCTATAGAGAAGGAGTGACCAATCTCCTCAATCACCAAGCTGCAGGTTCGGTGCTGCCACTCCAGCATACTTGCATGTACATCTACATAATATATTCTTTGATGTTAATGCACCTCAGCATGACCCTCTGTGCCAGTTTGCAAGCTAACTGTTCAAGGACATCTTTGTCAGTGAAGTTATAACAGTAAAATAAGCAAGCAAAAGTTACTGGAGAAGCTGATAAGCTGTATGAGTATCATATATGGGAAGAAAAACAAACAAAGATGACTTGTCGCAGCAACATCGGGTAATTAAGACCCAATATCTTGTTAATGACAAAATCCCTCGCTTTCTTATTAACTGCAATCAAAAATGCATATAAAAAGCTATAAGCTATTGTTTGCAGAAAGGATTGTTTAGAGATATTTAATTTACTCATAATTTACCTATGAATACTAATTAGGCCTACTACGTATAGAGAAAGTTATGTGCTTGTAACATCAGATTGTTTTAAAAAAACATTCATTTAAAAATAACTTAAGCTGCTTGTACAGTAGTATTATATGACCAAAGCAATATGTCATTGATATGGGAGTTTCCAAGAGGACTGTAGAAAAATAACACTAAGTGAAGCACACTATAGCGAGGGATGACTGTACTCGCCATATAAGTCTACCTACTTCTTCCACTTAAATAATACAGAGTGATACATTTGGATATGGATAAAATAAAATGCTGTGAAATGGAAATATTTGTGCATTCACAACCATCTTCAATTTCTCAATATTTTCATGCTGCACATCCGCAGTTAATACCACATAACAAACTTCCAAGTTTGATGACCATACATGCAACAGATGAGTGCTGTACCACTTGCTTCATTTTCACAAAGTTTTTATTTTATCAATACCCAAATGGATGACACTTTTTATGCAACCTTCAGACAAAAGAAGCTCTCATACAGTCAAATTTTTGAAGAAACCATGGAAATAATTGTTTATTATAATGTGCAACTAATTTTATGATCGGGAGATCTGTAAGAAATCCCAATGATATGGCATCCATGATGTTACATTCCTACCATTCATTGCAGTTGTCTAGCTGAAAGAATGGAGTTCTTAATTTTTGAAGGCAGAATTCAAATACCAACCGAATTAGTGTAAATATTTGCTTTTAATCAGAAAAAGTGTCAATTTTTCCTCTTTTCAATAATGGAAATCTTTAAATACCATGTAATGACCTCAATGCTTTTAAATGGACCTGATATTATATGTTATGATTGCATTGATTTAATGCTTTTAATGGGAACTAATGATGTCATAATCAATTACAGTGGAACTTCTATAATTTGAATCTCAAGAGAAGTAAAAATTATTCGAGTTATAGAAAATTAAAGTTATGGAAATATATTTTTTATGTATTTGTATATATACAGTAGAACTTCCATAACTTGTATCTCAAGGGAAAGCAAAATTTATTCGAGTTATAGAAAATTCGAGTTATGAAAATATATTTTTCTTTAATTGAACTAACATCAAGTTTATTTCCTTAAGCATATAAGTTAACTCACTCTAATTTATAATATCAAGCATATTATGAAAAAATTATCTCATATTTTCTTCTGATAATGTGTAAGATTTTATTGTATCCAAAATGCTAACTGCATCACATACTGTGATTGAGGGTATCATAGATAATTGGAATTCTCACGTACTACTGAAAGCAAAAACAGAATGATTACATTTGAGATATAAATTGTAGGATGGATCAGATAGGTTTGTTTTTCTCAAGGACTATCAGGGATCACAATAGGAGAAGCAACCCTGATAGGGGTGATGTTAGGGACTACCTGATGCACTGCATCCTCTCATAAAATCCTCGAGTGTTACTTTCAACATGGGCTGAATTGCTTGCAGAATGAAAGCACCAACTACTTGTTATAAGAAAACTGCTAAAATCTAGTTGAAATCTGCTACTTTAGTAATTGTTTGCAATTTGTCTATTCATTATCAAATTGCATTAAAGCGAATCACACCAATATGTTTGGAGAAGTTTGTCGTATTTCTGCATAAACTGGTATCTGTGTTTGGATAAGCCACTTTCAAGTAAGTTTTACTCCACATTGCAGCATATAAGTTAACATTAATTTTTCAGCATAAAAATTCATCATTAGGCATATATGAGGTGCTACCCAAAAGTTATGAGACTGTATTTATAAACAAAGAATTGTTTAACTTACCTAATTCTGCATTATGTCCCTTCCAAAATACTCCCCTTGGGAGTTAATATACCGAGACCAGTGATTCTACCATATTTGGAAGCATATCTGAAACTCTTCTTTTGTAATACCATAAAGTATCTGCCACAATTGTTGCTGAATCTCCAAAATATTATTAAATCTCTTTCCTTTGAGCTTCAATTTCATTTTTGTAAACAAATAGAAGTCACAGGGAGCAAGGTCTGGAGAGTAAGGGAGGGCCTAAGGCATGTTTTTCTTGGCCAGAAACCATTAGACACACAGGGCAGTGTGAATAGGTACATTGTCATAATGAACCAACCAATCTCCATTTTGCCATTTCTCTGGATATTTTCCTGCATTTGTCGTAGCACCTCAGGGTAATACTGCTTATTAACAGTTTAGCCAGAGAGGATGAATTTATGATGCACAACCCCATCACAGTAGAAAAACTGATCAACATGCACTTCACGTTTGATCAAACTTGTTTGGTTTTCTTTAGCTATGGCAACTGCAGAGATTTCCATTGTGATGACTGATACTTTGTTTTCAGATCAGGGGGGGGGGGGGTTGTGACAGTGTGGTTGGTTAGAGCATTGGCCTTCCACTCAGCCATCTCAGGTTCAAATCTGGCAGAGGTCATATTTTTCAACCTGGGATCATCCCGTACCCTAATTGTGTGCTTTGAGGAGACTGTGCAAGTCAGCACTCCATCCTTCGGAAGGGACATTAAGCAGTTGGTCCCCTTGGTGCTCTTCGTAAAGAGTAGGCTAATGCTGGCTCCAGGTTTCCCTCCTCCTTTGTGTGTGTGTTTGGTGTGGAAGGAGTAATGGCTATAATAATCCAAGAGGTTATTAGCTAGAAATTCCATACAAACCAAACCGTTTCCAGATCATACCCATAAACCCACATTTCGTCACCTGTAATGACCTTTGACAAGAAATCTCGGTCATCTTGAACTTGTTGTTGAAGATCACGACACAGAGTCAATTTTCCTTTTGTTCATCCATTAACACTCAAGGAACAAATTTGGCAGAGACCCTTCGCATGTTCAGATCCTCGGATAAAATGTGTTGGCAGCTTATATATGAAAGATTACGTTTTTTGTATAAATCATGAACAGTGAGTTGCATGTCTTGATGAATTAACTCTCAAACCCTTTCAACATTTTCATTCGTTCTGCTCATCAATGGCCATCCAGAACGTTCTTTGTCTTCCAAAGAAATTTTCTCATCTTTGAATCTTGAAAACCACCTGTATGTTTGTGCTTTTGATAAAGCATCTTCTCCAAAGGCTGTTCATAACATTTCATGTATTTCAGAAGCTGTTTTACCAAGCTTAAAACAAAACTTGATCCAAACTCTTTGTTCTTCTGAATCGCTCATTTTGAAAAATCACAGAACACGTGGTACATGTCTTCACTAAAAAATGGTGTATGAGAAGGCAAATTACTCTCAAAAGTATACCCTATCGCCACCTAGTGAGATAATTTTTGCACTATTCTTGGTTATATTGTTATGCGAGCATTCTCATAATTTTTGGCTAGCACCTCATATACATAAAATTAGTCAAGGGTCATGATGTGAGATTAGTTTGAGAGGTGACTGCTTCAAATGACACTTTTTTAAGTATATATAGTGTACACACACACACACACACACACACACACACACACACACATATATATATATATATATATATATATATATATATATATATATGGATGTCAACAAGGTGTTGGGATGAGGAAACCCAGTGAGCACTCACCAATCAGGAAGCCCAGCGGACACTTACCAAGTCGGAGACCAAGTTGGCAGGCTGCTGGGGGCGTCGAAGAGACATGTTGAACACACGAACACAAAAACAAAAAACACGCAAGCTTATCGGGCCTATGCCCTTCTTCAGCGGTAGAGTAAATGAGAGTGACACACTGAGCGGGGAATGACAGGGTGATGTGGGGAGGTTGATGATCGGAGGAGGCGGGAAGTAGGAAGGGTGGATAGCCAATAAGGAGGGAGTGTGATGAGGTAGAGTGCGAATAGTTACAAAGTAACAAGGAGACATTGTAAGGGGGCTAATAGGTTGGTAAAGAGGGACTGGTGGGAGGAAGAGGTTAGAATTGGGTGGGCAGCATGGAGGATTGTTTTGAGGACTTCGTGGATGCCAGGAAGGAAAAGTGTAGTAAGAGTGAGTGGAGGGGTTGATACAGGGATAGTAGGTGTGTGTGGAAGGGATCCATGGTGGGTAAGCATCATCGCCCTATGGATCTGTTCGCGGACCAAGACTGGAGGGTAGCCACGTTTGAGGAGAGCGTCCTCGAGGACAGAGTAGTATTGTAGAAGGGAAGCTCTATCAGAACAAAGCCTCCATCCTCGATGAGCAAGGGCATAGGGGATAGAGGTTTTGGTATGAAGGGGATGGCAGCTATCAAAGTGGAGGTATTGGAGGCTGTTGGTGGGTTTGATATAAGCACAGGTGCAAATTTTGCTGTCTTGAAGGTAAAGATCGACATCCAGGAATGTGATGTGGGAGGTAGAGGATTGGTGGGTGAAAGAGAGTGAAGGATGGGAGGAGAGGCACGAGAGAAAGGAATAGAGAGAGTCAGGTCCATGCATCCAAATGAGGAAGACATCGTCGATGTATCTCAGCCACAAAAGTGGTCTGAGTGGTACGTTGAGGAAGAGTCGTTCCCATTCTCTAACAATTGGCGTATGAAGGTGCCATATGGGTGCCCATCACAGTGCCTCTAATTTGAAGGTAGTGAAGCCCATCGAAGGTGAAGTTGTTCATTTTTAGCACCATAGCTGCCAAGTCTAATAAGAAATGGGAGGAAGGTCTTGCGTCGGGTGGTCTTGAGTCCAGGAGTTTACTAAGGGCAGAGAGTCCATCATCGTGGGGGATGTTTGTGTAGAGGGAACAGACATCGATAGTGGCCAAAATGGTATTGGGTGGGAGAGGAAAGGGGAGGTGTTTGAGAAAGTGGTTAGTGTCTTGGATGAAGGAAGGGAATTGACGAATGAGAGGTTGTAGGTGGGAGTCAACGAAGGTGGAGATGCGTTCTGTAGGGGAGTTAAAGCAGGCAACAATGGGGCGGCCAGGGATGTTGGGTTTGTGGATTTTAGGGAGAAGGTAGAATGTGGGTGTGCGGGGTTTGTAGGGGATCAATAGAGCAATGGCGGAATCGGGAAGGCCTTCCTGTTTTCCTGAGGAATGAAGATAGGACGAAATTTTGTCGGAGTGGTGGTCTGTGGGGTTGGAAGTAAGGTGATGGTAAAAAGTTTTGTCAGAAAGTTGGCGCTCAGCTTCCTCGTTATATTTGGCGCGATCCATCACAACCGTGGTGGTGCCCTTGTCGGCAGGGAAGATGATGATATGGTCACTATGTTTGAGTGTAGAAATGGCATGTCTTTCACGTCTGGTAAGATTATCTGTATGGTCGATAAGATCGGAAAAGTTGGGTTGGGAGACTCTGGAAAGGATATAATTGAGGTATTGTTCGACCGGGTGTAGGGAAGGAAGGGTGGGTGGAATGTATTGGTTTGAAGATGGAAAAGGTAGGTGGAAGGCCGGGAGGGAGTTTAGGGTTGGCAGAGGTGAGAGAGTCTTCTTTGGGAGGGTTGGTTTTTAGACGTAGTGTGCAGGCAAAGGACTTGACGTCGGCAAGGAGGCGAAAATGATCAAATTTAGTGGTGGGACAAAAAGAAAGGCCGCGTGATAGGAGATCATTCTCGGCAGGGGTAAGTATGTAGGAGGAAAGGTTCAAGATATCATCTGGTTGGCAAGATGAGGAGGTAGTGGCAGGAATGTGTGAACAATAGGAGCGCTTCAAAGGTTTGCGGGTTGGGAGAGTGTGGGTCTTTTTCAGGATATAGAGTGATGGTGGCGTTGGGAATCCCAGGAGATCCGCAAGACAGGGAGTTTGGCCGATGAGTTGCAGGGAGGGAGGTGGTTTGTTGACCTCGCCAGCTGAAATGAACGGAAGGGGAAGACCAAGTTTGAGGTGCCGGACGCAAAGCAGAGAGAGTTTACAGAGAAGTCTGTTGCGATGTGCGGTAATATCATTAGCAGCTTGAAGGAAAGCGGCGTGAAGGTCGGATATGGATTGCGAAGAATGACGAAGATAAAGAACGAGAGATTTGCAATTAGCAAAGTGGGTGTTAGAGAGGGTGGTATAATGGTGTATGGTGGAACGGATAATATGGATAGAGGTGAGGTGATGTGTGAGGGCTAGGGAAGCACGGATAGGGGGAGGAAGGCCTGAAAGAGGAATTCTGATGGTGAGGCATTTGGGGGTGAGTCCAAGTGCAAGGCAGGAGTTGAGGAATTCAATCTGGCAGTTGAGGGTGATGTGTCTGCAGAGATGATAACGGAGACAGGTCAGTTCCATGGTGGATGAGAAAGATAAGAGAAAAAGACGACAGGAGAGATACCTAAAGATATAGACAAAAAGGAGAAAAAAAGGACGGTATATATATATATATATATATATATATATATATATATATATATATATAGACTTAAGGAAATGAAAAGGTAGTGATGAGGGTGGCAACAAGGTGTTGAAGGAAGCCCAGCAGACACTTACCAAGTCGGAGACCAAGTTGGCAGGCTGCTGGGGGCGTCGAAGAGACACGTTGAACACATGAACACAAAAACAAAAAACACACAAGCTTATCGGGCCTATGCCCTTCTTCAGCAGTAGAGTAAATGAGAGTGACACACTGAGCGGGGAATGACAGGGTGATGTGACACACACACACACACACACACACACACACACACACACACACACACACACACACATATATATATATATATATATATATATATATATATATATATATATATATATATATATATATATATATATATATATATATGGATGTCAACAAGGATTTGGGATGAGGAGAGTTCTCTCTCTGTAGCTGAAGAAGGAGTAGTTCCGAAAGCTTTACGTTTGTGATGTTTCTGTGTTTTTGTGTTATTTTACGTGTGTCGCTTCGACATCCCCGGGGCCTCGCCAACCTGAAGTCATCTGATTGGTGAGTGCTCACTGGGTTTCCTCATCCCAACACCTTGTTGACATCCATATATTCATTTTACCTTTCCTTTTCCGTAAGTTGTTGTTATATATATATATATATATATATATATATATATATATATATATATATATATATATATATATATATATATATATATATATACAGAGCCGTAGTGAGGGCAGGGAAACTCGTGCCCAGGGCTCAATCTTGAAGGGGGCGCCAAATGGAAATTTTATTATACACTATTTTATAGATAACTAAAAGAAAATTTGTTGTCTGTGAAGCTGCGAGTCTGAGAATTTGCAATCGCTTCCCATTTAATACGAACTGTCTCTCTCCCTTTCTCATACACACAAACACTTAAGGAGGTCCTGGGTTCCCCTGGATGTGAGGATATACTTGTGTTTGGATAAACATATTTTTTAATAGGGATTAATATGCCATAAGTGGACCCAACGTATTCTAGAAGCAGGAATTTTCCCTTTGTGACAGATTTGGCCAACCTTTACGCCTCAATGTCTTACGGACCTAAAATCCGAAACAGCAGGTTGGCTATCCTCGCTTTGGGATAGTGAGGAAACCCCCTTGACTGCAGAGCTAATCAGCGAATCGTTAGTAAAGTATTCAGTCACTACGTTTACCAAGCGGTCTCAGATCGGTCTAGCGACTGCGAACTGATTTAGATCGGTTTGGTAAACTAATCGACCTGGCTAGACCGGTCTGAGAAGTGAACTGGCTCAGCCCGTTTGGGGAGCCAATCTTAGGTGTCATTTTAACAAGTAACCTCTCGTGGGACACACACATACGAAATATATCCGGGAAAGCAAAGCAGAAACTAGGATTCATGAAATGGATAGTAGGTAAAAGCGAAGAAAAAGTCAAAGAGACATGTTACTTTTCTTTAGTTAGACCGCTGCTAGAGTATGCGTCGAGCATATGGGATCCGTACGAGAAAGGATTAATCGCCAAGTTAGAGAAAGTGCAGCGAAAAGCTGCTAGATTCGTCAAAAATTGTTATGATAGAAATAAAAGCGTTACAGGCTTGATACAGGACTTAGGATGGAATCACTAGCTGAGCGCTGATCACGTGCTAGGTTAAAACTTCTTGAAAGATTTAGAACGAGTACTTTCTCCAGCGACGTCGAAGAAATAATAAGAACTCCCACCTATATCGGTAGAATGGACCATCCTCGTAAAATAAGAGAGATAGCCTGTAGGACGGAGAGATACAAAGGCTCATTTTTCCCTAGAATGATAGATGAGCAGAATAAAACTTGCGATCAAAAGTAACCTCGCATAGGGGCGTAAACCCAGACCTAATTTTGGAGTTTTCCCCTTGGTGTTAATGCACCCCCTGCCACACACCCTTGCGGTGGCTTGCAGGGTAAACTGTAGATGTAGATGATATAGTAGGAAAAAATAGGGAATAGGGAAAATAGGGAATGAATGAAATTGGCACCTCAAAACAAAGTGCTATATCACTTGTGTTGCAGTATCTCAAAATTGCTTCCTGAGCTGTTGAGCTCACTATTTTTTATATTACGATAAATTGCACTGTTGCAAATAAAATATGGAAATGTTTCAAAACACACTAAACACCTAGTGTGGTGTCATTTTATCTAGGTCAAGGATGGGGGTACAGTGGGGATTCTTGAGCAAATGTGGGCATGGTAAGATTGGAAACCACTGACTTAGGGACTGCTCGCAAATTTTGTGATACAGAGGGGAAGATGAAGTCTGAACAAGTGTTATTTTGTGCTACAATAGGTAGCCATTCAGGGATCGTTTCATCACCTTACCTTCTCCTTTCCCTCCCCAATCTTTCTCTTCCCTATTCACTTGCAATTTATCATTTCAAGAATTGTCATCAATGCTAGTGACAGCTCGTGAGTCCAAAAACTTGTGGATTTTCTTTGGTGAGTTTTTTATTTTTCCGTAGAAATTATTATGCCTACTTTGATGCACATTAGGTAATTCTGCTAAAAACTTTCAAACTGATTATTCTATTATCTCATCGTAGTTATAGTTATTAATAAATAAATAAATTATATATTTTAAAGGGAAAATGGCAATAAAATTAAAAAGCGTCAACAGATATCTACTGAGACGAAACTAAATATTTTGCATGCAGTTGACCAAGGAGAAAAGAAGACAGAAGTAGCAAAGAAATTTGGGGTTCCTACTTCTATGCTGCCAACAATTCTTGTAAATCAGTATCAAATTACATTGCAGTTCAGTCCAAATAGAAAAAGGCCTCGCATGTGCATTAATGATGACTTCAACAAAAGAGTATTTGAATTGTTCTTGAGAGCATGAACTTCTAATAGTCTCTTGTCCAGCCTGATTTTGCAGCAGCAGGCAAGAGATGACGCTGTGAAATTGGGTTTGAACAATTCCCAGTCATCGAATGGATGGTTGCAAAAATTTAAGATTTAGTGGAACTGAACCATGCTGAAAACATCTGGGTAGGAAGCAGCAGTTGATCCCTTAGTCGAGGACGATTGGAAGAGAAAACTGACTTCACTGATGGTACTGAAAATAAAAAAATAAATATTTTATCAAACATATCACATAATAACAAATCAGTGTATATCAGGGTCATGCATATCAGGGTATATATATTGAGAGGCAATTAATCTAGTAATAAATACAAATTCATATGAATATAAAATATGAATACTTGATAACTTTTCATTATTAAAAACAACTTATTTTGTAAATATTGTTACATTTAATCTTTTATATAGTACTCCAAAAATAATAAATATTATGAGAGATTTTTAGTTTATTATCAATTAGTAGTATTTGGAAATTAGATGCAGGGTATGGAAATATAGTTATCAGCATCTACAGAAATTGCTTCTCATTTGGAAAAGTTATCACGCAATGTCCCATTTGGTAGTTACTATAGTTGAGCTGGCCAGAGTTGGCACTTGGCTGCTCAGAAGCAGTCTAGTGCCGCATCTGGGGGGAGAGAACTTTAGCCAATGAGACAGCATAAAGAGCAAGCTGTTACCATGGCAACAGTGTGCTGTTGTCATTTTCTCTTACTCCTCCTGTTTTGCTAGTCCCACACTCGTAATGAACAGTGACTCAGTAAGTTGGGGTAAACCAATGGTCGTAACAGCATTTGGCAACATCGCCTTCCCATCGGTGGGTAGGAAACCAGCTCTTCAGGTGCCAACTCTAGCTGGCTTACAGTTTAAGTCAACCCACTCTGCAAATAGTTTTCATGAAATATTCATAGTAAAAATTCAGGATCCTCTATGGTGAAAGTTTTGAATAAAAGAAAAACATAAGTATCTGATTTGATGAATTGGAAATGTGTAGAAATCTCTAAGCATTTTTTATCCAATTTACCCTAGCCCATAGCAATTATTTATGCCTCGTAATGTGTTGTTAAGAAATATAATTATAAATACAATCATTTTTTAAACATTAACATTAGAACTTAAATTATAATTGAACGATAATCAAGCTAAATTTTAAAAATTCTGGCAACAAAACGATAAAAATTAATATTGTAGTTAGAAAGGAATTTTACTTGTTTTTTCTTTTGCAGAATTAACTTTTATATCATTAGTCTAATTTTTTAACTTCTTTGCTTTCAATGTACAGTAAAGATAGTGTTGATAATTTTAGCTGAAGTAAGGCATCATTAAAAATATTTTTTTTTACATTATGGAATGTTCTGGAGATTTTGCTCATTTTAATTAATTTTGGCATACTTTATGATGAGTAAAACATTAAAAAAATTTCAAAGTATCTCTTTAAATAATGAGCTACGAAATCTGGTCACACTTGTGTAATATGAACTATTTATGACTGACTGTAATGATATTTTTAACAAACATTCCATGTAGGTAGAAGATTGAAATTTGATAGGAATGTTTGATTCTTATAGTAAAAGCCATTTATGAAACAATCCTCAAAAAGGATCTGCATTCAACTCCAGTAGTTAATTTCTATTTCCCAATCAATTTTTCAACTTACAGGCTTTTACTGTTTTACAAATTAAAATTAGAAAGAACTGATCTAGAATCATTGAACCTAGACCATTTTAAAGAAAAATAAATTGTTTCTTCTTCTTATCACATTTCACCTACTATTCAAAATTGCTCAAGTTATACATTTAAATCATATTTATTGGAAAATTTTAAGCTTTTCAACAAAATGTTGCCTTGCCAACTGTCATTGTTAAACCTCGAGATTTTATTGTTGTCTCAATCCTTATACTATATATGTAAGGAAGGCATGCTTTGAATCCTTTAATAGGAGAGAGACAGGAGAAGAGAGAGGGAATGAAAGAGAAGAGAGAGGGAGGGAGACAGAGAAGGAGGGAGAGGTAGAGATATATAGATAATATTCCTTATTAGGGCAAGACTGAGACTAGGAAGTCTGTTTTTTCAGAGAAGGAGAGAGAGGGAGGGAGAGATAGTAAGGAGGAGAGAGAGAGAGGCAGACAGAAGGATTGAGAGGGATAGAAATAGATAACAGTCTTTATTAGGGCAAGACTGAGACTAGGAAGTTAATTTTTCTAGAGAAGGAGAGAGGGAAGGAGTATGGGAGAGAGGAGGATGAGAGAGAGAAAAGGAGGAAGAATGGGAAGTGCCTAAAATTTAATACTTAATCAACCCAACCCATCATATTTGAAAGGCAATTAAGCTAGTTATTAAATAATACTTTACATAATATTGACTTGAAAATGGCTTTTTTGCCTCTTTGGCACCCCTTGCACCGAGTTTTCTGTTTTAGATGAAATGGGGCCTGCCTGAACCCTGTTGAGAGATGGCCCTAGGCCAGGGGTGCCCAACCTGTGGCTCTCTTAGCAATTTCCTGCAGCCCACCACCAAGGTTTTTTTAGTTTTTCAAAACTTTTCATTTTTATTTCGATTTACCCACAAAATGTTATTTTATATCTATCAAAGCCTGTTAAAATGTCTAGCATTAAATTGAGACCCCATAATAAATATTTCTCAATTGAAATAAGTTCATTTCAATTTTGTTTTAGATCATTTCTCAAAGGTATTTCTAAGGTTGAATTCCATAATGATTCATAATATTGCATTGTTAACCCTAAAAACCAGTGGTAGGCCAGAAAATCTGGTGGACCCCCGCAGCGAATAATATGGTGCCCTCCGCAGCAAATAATATGTAAATCTTAAATATTTTCCAAACTGAATTACTTATCATTGCCTGTATATTAATGAAGAATTCCCCCCCTCACATAAATGCTACTGATATTTTGAAAAGCCTGAAATTATAAAAAATTATATTAATAAGTTTGTTTTTTTTATTAACTTCAATCCATTTGGAGAAATAGGTTCAAAATATTATATTATGCATACTAATCCTTATAATGCCATAGAAACAAAAAAAATAAGACGTATTTATTTCTGTATGGCATTGAGTATGCTTATTAACTTACAGTTATCGGTCGACGTTTGTGGAGCAGTGGTTGAAATACTCATCAGTTGTTTAAAGTATTGCATGTTCAATTTTTGGCTGAGGTCGATGATATTTTACAGCTTAAAATATGAAAAGTATTCCTTTGGCGAGGAAGTGAAGCCATCGATCCCGTGAATTGTATGATGTCGGTGCACATCAAAGAACCACTTTTCATATGTGATGTTAGGTAGCTAAGCCGCTGGCATCTGTAAATAACCCCCCCCCCTAGGGGGAAGGGGAGTATGACCAATGCTTACATAAGATTTTTTATCTGAAATTTTTTACTTTTTACGTGCAATTTAGGTGTCGAGACAGCTTGTTCACAGCAAGATTCCACCGGTTTGTTACCTGCATTTCGCCCATTATTAGAATTCTTTTCGCCGTATTTAACTGATTTTTTGGTAAACATAACCTTACCTTGTTTAATCTGATAGATTTTTCCTTACTGTGCTTTAAAGAGCATTAAAATGCATTGCAACGCTATAAGAAGGCATTAGAAAGTATTGTCATGCATAACTATGCATTTTTCTCATTTTTATTAAAAAGGGGGGGAGGTGCAGTGAAGGGGGAGAGGGTAACCCAAATGTTAATGGTTGTTGGCATGAAGGGATGAGGGGGTCAAAAATAGTTAAACATTTACTCTCATAATACTTGAACAGTCCCCTAGTGAATAAATACGATCTGTAAAATTCTCTGTCCCATCAGGGGTGGCTCATGGTGTCGAAAAGGAGGGCTTCACATCAACCAAAATCTATCTATGTACCTATATATGAAAACAAACACTTCATGATGATATTGGAGGCCTAAAGTAGTGACTACTGAACCAACCAGTAATTGAAGTCAAGTCATCATCCTTTAGAGCCTGAGTAGTGGATGCAGACCTCATGCTTCACTTAACAACTAAATCGACACAATTTACACAAATAAGCACAATAATCTTCCCTAGCTATATATAGCACTTAAGAAATGTTGACACATGAGAAAATACATAATCATAGCCTATATCTTGCACTGGTTTTCATACTGAGAAATCCCTCTTCTCAGCATTATAAAGCCGTATTGTAAAAGTTGCAATAACATTTATCAGGTTCCAGACACCTTCGTCAGTACGGTTTGAATGATTGAGGGCCCCTTAAATCTCAGGCCCCTCCCACATTGCGGGAGTTATGGGGCCTATCAGTATACCTCTGCTAAAAACCTAATTTTAACTTTATTTCCACTCATATGGTGCATAGGAATCTCTAAGTAACTTTTGATTTAACATTAATCCAGTCCGCTGAAGCATTGACAACTTCCTATGTGGCCCACCGAAGGCTTCACTGCCACCAATGCGACCCACCAAGTAGAAAAGGTTGCTCACCACTGCCCAAGGCCATAATCTTGTTGATCTAGGTGAAGAAATGGCTCTGGATTCACATGATATGCATTAGATCAAATTGTATAATATAATTCTTTGATTATCACAAATCTTCTGAAATGTCTGTTAAATAAATTGAATATCACACATAATGGCAGATCAACCATGTAGGTCTTTATAGCTTTTAAGGCCAACTTACATATAGTCCATTATATATGTTATATTTAAATACTAACAATGAGAAATATATAAATAGAAGAGCAAGGATTTTCATGAATTTCAATCCCATCTTGAGTTGGGCCACTATAATGAGAGTATTAAGGAAAGGCCAATATTTTTAGTTTTGAAATTATAGTAAGCACATTCTTTAATATCTACTTGAGATTGCTAAAAATTCAGTTTACAGATATTCAGGTTTTAGAGGTTTAACTTCAGATATATTTTGCTTTGTACTATAAATACATTTGACAAAATATAAGAAAGCATTTTAATATATTAACAGTAACAACATTTGTATTAATTTTCACCTTTCCTTACATATCAGGCAATAGCGAGGGATGGCATCATCCCATTTTTGTCTCCATTTGCTGTGTCATCCAAACGAGGTGAACCAACTCGAGCACTTATCCTCACAGTTGGTATTTGCCAGTGTGGAATCCTTCTTGGAAATGTTGATTATTTGGCACCACTCCTATCCATGTTCTTCCTTATGTGCTATGGTTTTGTAAATCTGGCCTGTGCCCTGCAGACGCTACTTCGTACACCAAATTGGCGTCCACGCTTTAAGTACTACCATTGGTAAGGAAATTTTCATCTGCACTATGTGAGATGTGCACTAGGGATGAGCAAACAGTTATTTTTGAGAATATCTTTTGTAGCCCATAATGCTATGATGTACAAATGTGAAATTTAACAAAATTTCATCTTTTAAAAACAAAACTGTTGATCACCTTGCCTGTTGAAATTTAAGAATTGCATCTTACTGAAAAATTTGGCTTTACCTATACAGCCTTCATAATATAAAGTTTGTCCATTCCTGATGAATGCTATGAATGTTAAAATGATGATCTTTCTCAGTAATAACATAGAGTAATAAAAGATTCCTTCTATAATGGATGTTTTTTTGTTCAATAGTAATACCACATTTTTCCTGTTATTTTGAGTAAAACATTATGCTTTATAATGCAGTGGTATATTCTGTTGAAGTAAGTCATATATACAGTAAGGGTTATTTCACTTAATTGAGACCCTTCTGTGATATTACAATCATATCATAATGCTTCTGCCTCCTCTGTAAACTGTTTTCCTTTCCTTTTGCAGGTCACTTTCATTTCTTGGTCTTACTATGTGCATTGCTGTGATGTTCATGACCAGCTGGTACTATGCTCTTCTTGCTATGGGTATGGCAGGCTGTATATATAAATATATTGAATATAGAGGGTAAGTATTCTAACTACATTGGAGTTAATTTCACGAATTCAATTGCAATCATGGTAAGATGTTTTTTGTTAAATACCTAATGTTTTATAGGGCAGAAAAAGAGTGGGGTGATGGTATAAGAGGTCTAGCGCTTTCTGCTGCCCGTTATAGTCTTTTACGGCTAGAAGAAGGACCACCTCATACCAAGAACTGGCGACCACAAATCCTCATTCTTGCTAAGTTTACAACCATTAACAATGCTCCAGCACCAAAGCATCGACGGGTAAGCCATAATTACTACCTAAGCTTCCTTAAAAGTCTATCAAACTTAGAATGTCTAATAATTATGAAGACATTGCTATTGCTTGGATTGGAAAATATTTTTCTGCAAGATTGTTTATCTTTATAAAAAATTTGAGTACTGTTTCCATAACTGGGCAAAAGGTAAACAAAGTTACACTCTCGATGGTGAGAAAGTGACGAGAAATGGTACTACCACAGGGAATGGTGAAAAAGCGGAACTTCAACATCATACGTAAATATTAGAAGCATTTGGAAATAAGGATGACAAGTAATATAACTGAAGATGAATGCAACCCTGCCCAACCTGAGAGAAAACCACAGTGAATGTGGGAAGGAAACCAACTCAACCCAACCAACATTACCCAATGCAGGGGGCCAAGGAGGCATATGCTGCATACTGTTAGCATTTTAGTACCATTTCTCATCACTTTCTTGCCATTGACAGCACAAACATCACTTTGTTTATCTCTTGTCTGGTTATGAAAGCAGAACCAAAATTTTTAAATCTAATTAACAAAAATATACTGTATTTACTTGTGTATAGCATGCACCTTTTTCCCCAAAATATTGATAAGAAAAAGGGACTGTGCGTCTTACATGAAGATTTCTGAACACATTATATAAATTGCGAGTAGGGATATGGGAAAAGTATCGATACTTTACTCATATCGGTAATTTCCTTTCGATACCAAGTACTTTTGTACTTGATTCTTTTCTTTCGATTTTCTAGTGACATCGGTACTTTCGGCCCGATACTTTTGTGGTATCAGTACTTTTCATTCGATACATCATATGATTATGTTATCGATACTTTTGCTTCGATATCATATCCCTAATTGCGAGTATCGATAGTAAATTCACTGCAACACTATGTTTATACTCTCTAGAGACGAAAAATTCTATGAAGTATATGCGTGAAGTATTTTGACAACTGAAATGATGTTTTAATTTTATAGTATGAAAGCTGTACCTTTTACTGTCATTTTCTGCATATACTTGTGAGGGAATAAGTTGGCATCTGTGTTCGCTGAATTCATTGTGAGCCCTTGATGACCCTTTAACCAAGGAGGAGATTTTTGCTAGCATTGGCAAAAAGAGATCACCCAATAAATTGCATCACGCAGATAGGAGGGAGAAGATGCATAACTTGGATGGATCTTGTTTCAGGGAGGGGAAATAAGTGAAGAGGCTGACTTTTTTTAAAATCCCATCAACTTATTCTGGCATGAATTTATTTTTTCCCTCTGAACTGGCCCAAAATAGGGGTGGGTATGGTACATGAGGGCACGTGTTACATGAGTAAATATGGTATATTTCATCCTTCTTAAAAAGTTAAAAATTACAATGAATTTAAACTGCAAAACATTTTGATTGATATTTACATTTTTTTATTTCTGATATCATAACGGATTCAATTTTAATTAAAAAATGTTCTCAACAACTATTTTCATTCTCTACCTCCAGCATCATCCACTGTTAGTCCCACTTCTCTGTCTAATTCTTATACACTCAACTATTAATTATTCTCCAGAAACAATATACCTATAACCCTGCCATGAGCAAGAATTTTTAACCTATTTATATAAAATTGGAAGAAAATATTCCTCAGGCTTATATGAGATAAACTCCTGAAGGACAGCGGGAGGGGTAATTTTAAAACCATTTTTGTACTTAATGCTCTGATGACCAAACCATCCAAAAACGCCCATTTTGGCTGCTGAGATTGGCCGGAGCCCCCAAGAACATTCAAAAAATATACTTTCGAATTTGCCTCCAAATACTGTGATTCATTGTTATTCTCTTGGGGAAATGACATAGTCCTCCACATAAACACGAGACTTGGACTATGTTTGGCATCTTTTTATCACTGTTGAGTACAAAGTTAATTTCTGGGTTTTCAATTAAAATTCTTTATTTTTTTAAATAAAAACCTTCTCAAAATGGCTGACAGTGATTATTCGGCTTCCGATTATGATATTTAGAGCTGTTCGAGTAGCAAATTCCTCAGATTTGAATTGGAAGATGAAGTTTTGCCAGGAACAAGTGGCTATGCAGAACCTCGCTAGAGTTAGAAGGAGAGTTGGATATCCAGGACTCCAATTTTTTGGATGATGAAGGGGAAAACATTGAAAGTGAAATTGTGGTTGTAGATATGGAAAATTTACAGTAGAGTGAATTGTTGGAGCCTGTGAAAGTTGAAGAATTTACGGAGAAGCATGGACCCACTGTGGAAATGGATGTTGATGCTGAACCAATTGACTTTTTCAGGCTGATTGTGAAACCAGAATTCCTGGAAACTATGGTCATAGAAACAAATAGGTATGTGGAATTTTGCCAGAAAACAGGAAAAGATTCGGATTGGATCCCAGTAACTGAAGCTGATCTGGATTCATTCCTTGGGGCAACAGTTATGATGGGAATAAATGTTCTTCCATAGGTGAATCATTACTGGAGTAACAATGATTCATTGGGTAATGCATTTATTCATAGGGTTATGTCCAGAAATAAATATAAATCCATACTCAAGTATATACACTTGAATGATTCTGAAAAACAGCCTGAAAAAACACAGAGTTAAGACAAGCTTTATAAAATGGATCATCTATCACAAACATTTTTGAAAAATTTTGTTCCCCCATGTCAGATTAGTGTTGATTAGGCTATGATGAAATTCAAAGGAAGGCTAGCTTTCACTCAGTATATGCCACTGAAGCCTGTCAAAAGAAGTATAAAAATTTGGATGTCTGCCTGTACTAAGACAGGTTATGCTTTTACATTCAACGTGTACACAGGTAAATCACGGTATAAAACTAATGCTGGGTTGGGGTATGACACTGTGATGAGAAGTACAAAGCTAATGAGGGGATTTTTTCATCACATTTATTTTGACAATTTTTTCAATGGCATTAAGCTTCAGCTGGGTTTGTTGAGACAAAAGACATATAGTTGTGGTACCATGCGTAAATAGAAAAGGTTATCCTTTGAAAAATGTAAAAAAATTGAAAAGGGGAGAGGTTGCTTTCAAGCAATTGGAATTTTTCTATATAAAAATCTAAAGAAATTACAGTATAGTGATTTATTTAATGTTTCCCAAAATTTGCTGGCCATCTTGAATTTATTTGAACTTTTGGGGTCAACCAGCATACGGCATCTCTGGTCTTGAGAGGGTTGATCAATCTATCTTATATATTAAGTGTTTTTTACAAAGCACTAAAAACTTCCAAGGTAATCTCATTGTCAGTTTTTAAAAATAAAGGTTATAGGAGCCAACTTCATAGTTAAGAGGCCAATTTCTTTACTATCACAAATCTCAAAGGTTTTTTAATATGTTTTTTGCAGGAGATTATTAGATTTTCATGAGAAACATAACATTTTCTCTAATGCTCAATTTGGTTCCAGGTCAAGAAAATCAACTGAGTTAGCTCTATTCACTGCTCAAGGTTTTATCACCGAGGAGCTCAATTCAAGTAATTGAACAATTTTGACTTATGCAAAATCTTTAATACTGTGGGCCATAACAAGTTACTTGCTAAATGCTCCTTTCTTAGGATTAAGAATGTGACTAATAATTGGTTAGCTACTTATCTCATGAAGAGATAGTAGATAGTCTCCATACATAAGGAGTGTAGGAAATTTTTTCTATACCCAAATTCATTCACTTAAGTCTGCTCCAAGGATCTATTTTAGGTCCTTTTCCATTCCTAATCTTTGTAAATGATTTATCAAATTACCTAACTTTATGTGTTTGACACAAAGTTGTAATGTATGCTGATGATATAAATTTTTTGGTAGCCAACCCTAATAAAAAACTTCTAGTTGGCTATATGACTTCTCAATATCAGTTCCCTTAACATTAGTCAATACTTCAGAAATTTACCTCTGTAAGAATTCAAAGAGCTGTACATGATTGGCTCACCTCTTACTTTTCAAACCATAAGTAAGTTGTCACTATCTGGAATAATGGTCAAAATTATCATTCAAAGGCCAATCTCATCTATTCATATGTTTCTCATGGCTCTATTTTAGGCCCAGAAATATACTTGTTTTTTATTAATGACCTACCTGAATTTTTTAATTACAAAATCTCCTGTAAGTCCACTATGTATGCTGATGATGTTAATGTAGTTCTAAGAAATCATGATAAAGCTCATCTAGCCAATGCCATTGCTAGTTAGTTAAAGTAGTACAGATAAGCAGAATAAAAATTGTTAACACTATCAATGATCTTGCATATGTGGGCACAGTGATGTTATAAACTATGTGATTCTGTTTAAAAATAGAGGAAATTACACAGTTGTCAGATATAAGTGGATCAAATACCTTGCTCATGGTGTAAGATGTTCTATAGTTGGTGAGAATAACATCAAGAAGGAATGATGAGATGGGATATTCTAGTTGGCGCACTGATAAGGCATTTTAAATTTAAGGTTTTAAATAGGGAGAGCAGCTTCTTTTGTTCTGAACCACTAATGAGAAGATTGCAGTTAAAATCACTGGTTATTATGTGGAAGCCAAGTTGTGGATGAGGAGAGAGAAACATGTTTTTTCAAGGTTCTCGATAGAAGTATCAAAATTTCCTGAGGGTGAATGGTATATTACAACAAGATTAAATTTTAAATCCTGCCAGGTAAATCTGAGGGCTGCACATTCAAAAATCTTATCACTATTTAAATCCTGTTAATTTAAGGATACACTATTACACTAAAAGTTTTTTATGTTCTTTTTAACTAAAATTAACACTACACCATGTTGTAATGAGATCTACATTAGGTAGTAGCACAACTATAATCTGGTATTGTCACAGACACAGATGATGACCAATGTTCAAAAACTCAGATAAACTCGGGTTTCTCATCAGAGGCCAGGTAATCTAACTCATTGATTTTATTACTGAGGCACTGGATATTAAGAACTAAAAGTTTAAATTGAGGGTTTTTTTCAGTCTTAACAGGCTCAGGATGGGATATGGCACTTTTTTTCAAATTTCAGGTAGCAATCGATGTGGTTTCCAAAAAAAGGAATCTGTTTACTGCTACATTCTTTGACCAAAGTTCCAGGTTGCATATGGCTTCAAGATGGTCAGCATCAACCAACACAAGGAACGACGTATAATCACCTTTGGCCTCTGCAGATAGTTTAATCTCCACGTGTGAATGTAGATTTTTTGAGGTACTACAATAAGAGAGTAATCAGGGCAGTGTGAGGCACAATGTCTATTGCAAAATGTTTTAGGAAGGCAGGATTTCATTTAAACTGCAAAATCCAGTAGGATGAAGATGATCCATGGCAAAATAGCTGAGAATGGGTCAAAATTTCTAAAAGCCTTAAAATTGAAGGAGTATCATTTGATAAATCTACAGAAGTGGACTTGAATCTAATGACATGTGAAAATTTAGAGGATTCTAGTTCACATTCAGAGGATCCCAAAAGTGAAGAAGAATGTGAAGAAGAAGATGAAGAAGAACCTAATAGACCCAGAAATAGTGAGGTAAATGCTGCTCTTGAAATACAGGAGAGCCATTTTTTATGTTCAGAAGGGAATGGAAATAATTTAAAGCTTTTGCAAGAGGTTGAATGCAGTGGCAGTGGCACATGAAATGAGGAGAATACAGAAAAGTTGACTATAGACAAATATCATTTTTTTTAATGGATTAAGTGTTTTCTGTGTACATATATTATTGGATAATGTTGATATGCTTATGCTATTTTGCATGTTATGTACAAGTGGTGCTCAATAAATAAGTTTTGGGTCCTTATAAATCCACCCCAGTATATTTACAGATATGAGAGCTACATTTAAAAAACCTGATGTGACCACCATATGGCTTTCTCCATATCTGTAATATTTCTAAAAATTCCAAATAGGTTACATAATAATAAATATTTTAAGAAACTGCGAGAAAATTTTAGACTTTACAAAGAGCAGAAATAAACTCAAATCATAGCCTTCTGATATTGGATATAGCCACAATGCTCCAACAATTAAGAAAAGAAAAAGGAGCATTACTAACACTAAGCATCAATTGTTAAGAATAGTCGTTGGTAGCAGCTAAAAATATAATATATCTCTTAAACAATGCATTATATGGGAAAATGTTTCAAACAAAGGTTGTAGAAAATTAAATTTCCTACAACTTTTATTCCAGTACATTTTTACATTTATCAAATATTAAAGAAATATTTTAAAATAACGTATAAGTGACCAGAGTAAACACCCACTTCCGGTTGACCGATTTTTACCAAAAACTAATCAGTTCTTCTGACTTTTATAAAAATGTTAAATATAAAATTCTGTGTTGACCTGATTAATAGTTTTTGAGTTAGAGCACCCACAAAATAGCTATCGCATACACACACACACAGAGACATCATCGAGAAAATGTTCAAAACATGTTTAGGGGACCTCAAAACGTGTATTTCCTTTGAAATCTGTCCATTTTTTCATGAAAACAATACTTTCCCCTATACTACCTATATGGAGAAAGTAATTAGCGACATCCTTCCTCTGACAATCCCTTCCACATTCAGGTTTTTGTCCCACCACTCACCAACTTTTCGAATCCCTCTGCAAAGAAATAGATGCCCTGGATATGAAAGAAAAGGTGCATAGCTTCTTGAACCTCCATGTTGTCGCTGAAACGCTGACATTCCAACTCCTCCTTCAACACCAAAAACAAATGGAAGTCTCTTGAAGTCAGGTCAGGGCTGTAGGGGAGGTGGTCCAGTTGTTCCCAACTGAGTTCCTCATTCCAGGTTTGTGTCAATCTGGCAGTGTGTGGGTGGGCATTGTCATCATGCAGAATGACACCTTTGGTGAGGAGGCATGGGTACTTGCAATGGATGGCAGATTTCAGTCAAATCAAGGTCTCACAATAATGGTCAGCATTGATGATTGCTCCTCTATCCAGGAATTCCACAAGAAGAATGCCTTTGGCATCCCAGACACAGTCAGCATAACCTTTCATGCAGACTGTATCACCTTAAGCATTTTTCTCACTGGAGATGACATATGCTTCCACTCCATGGATGTGATCGTCGATTCAGCTCTCATCACATCACAACACAATGCAGAAAGGAATTTTTATCCTTTTGATACTGCATGAGATGTTCCTGGCTGCAGCCCATCCTCTTGCTGTGATGCTCAGGGGTGAGTTGGTAAGGCACCCACTCTGATGACATTTTCCAGTAGGCCAGAACATCATGGATGATTGTGGGGTCACTACCAATGGACATCCCCATTGTTTCGGTGACCTCACCCACTCTAACCTGCTTATTTACTTGAATCATTGGGTTCACTTACTCCACATGGGCATCTGCACTGGCAGTAGAAGGATGGCCAGTTCAATGTTCATCACATAGACTCGTTCACCCTTCACTGAACAGCGGACACCATCTTTGCACCATTTGCTCTAACATCATGTTTTCTCCATATACTTCCACCAACTTACTGTGGAGGGCACTTCCTGACAAGCCCTGTGCCCACTCGTACTGGATGACAGCTCGCACCTCCTCTTTACACCATTTCTCCAAAACATGAATGTTCACCATCATGTCTGAACTTGCAATATAGCAGGCACACTCGGTACTGCATGCTATCTGGTTAAGCGGCCAATGTGCTTCACCAACAGCTGGGAGCACCATGATGGGTACCTGGAGAAGTAGAGTAAGGATGATGCTAATTTTTAATGTAGCTCTCATTTCTGTAAATAAACTGGTGTGGATTTACTCCACATTGGCATCTGCACTGGCAGTAGAAGGATGGCCAGTTCAATGTTCATCACATAGACTCATTCACCCTTCACTGAACAGCAGACACCATCTTTGCACCATTTGCTCCAACATCATGTTTTCTCTATATACTTCCACCAACTTACTCTGGAGGGCAATTCCTGACAAGCCCTGTGCCCACTCGTACTGGATGACAGCTCACACTTCCTCTTTACACCATTTCTCCAACACATGAATGTTCACCATCATGTCTGAACTTGCAATGTAACAGGCATACGTGGTACTGCATGCTATCTGGTTAAGTGGCCACTGTGCATCACCAACAGTTGGGAGCACCACGATGGGTACCTGGAGAAGTAGAGTAAGGATGATGCTAATTTTTAATGAACACTCATTTCTGTAAATAAACTGGTGTGGATTTATAAGACCTCCAAAAATTATTTATTGAACACCCCACATATGTATCTGATATTATATTTTTTTATTCAAAATATAAAATAATTCAATCATTCTAATGATTTATTACTTCATTTACCAAAATAGTTTAGATTACTGTTTTTTTATATTTTAAATAATGGGTGCAAAATTATCAATAAAAGAAGTAAATTTTAATTTTATATATCTAAAAATGTAACTTGCATTCAACTAATAAACTTGGACATATAAATTCATTAAATTTAATTGTACCTTATTTTCATTATTCATATATTCATTTTTCACATATGACACTTTGAGTCAGTGCAACAAATAATATAATAACTATATTAACTCTTAGGAACATTACAAAATAGGACTTCTGAAATTTGTACCAGGCATAGCATCAACATTGGGATAAGTGTTTAGTTTGGCAAGGAGACTTTTTTGTATGAGACTATGTTTATATCTCATTATTTCATGGCCATGATTTTATCTGTCATCAATCTGTGAACTCTTAGGTCAAATCGTGTTTAAATGTGATGTTAGCAGGTTTTAAGCTCACCCCAACCAATCTCTCCTGTTGCTTTGAATGGCTGACAAAAACCTGATAGGAGTATATATAAACAATTGAATGTTTGTGCAAGCACAGTAAAACAATATTTTTGTCAAAAATTTCTCATTTGCTAGTACTAAAAATATGAATAGCATAATAATAGAATTTAAAAAAATATATTAATTTATGTATCTTGTAAGTGTAAATTGTATATACAGTAGACCCTCATGCAACATGGTAGTAACATTCCTGAAATGGCTGTTGTGAGAAAACATGCTGCATGAATTTAATGGTTTATGGAAAAAATAGGGTTATTTTCCCCGAGTTTAGGATGTTATATGTATACTATTAGTATGTAAAAGGTGTAAAATAAGATAATATTAACAAGATGTAAACAATTTAAAACTTTAATTCAAAATAATTTACATTTAAAACAAATCTTGATCTAACATTTTGGCAGCACTAACTTCCTGAATTCCATTATCTTGCATACAGTGGAGAGAGATGGGTTTACAGGGTAAAGGTGGAAGGTTGTGGTTCGCAGTTGAGATGAACATTAACATTACTCTCTTGAAATTCACAAGATACTTAAGATTTAAACAAATGATATGACCCATTTAAACACTGGTGCTGACCCAAGACAATCGAATTTAACACAATGGTAATGTGACAGGAAAAATACTTACAAATATATAGGAATCAAAATAATACATAACAAAAATATACAAGTGAAATACTCAAAAGAATTGTTCACTTTGGAGAGATAATTTACGATTCAAAAATTGCATTTGGATGCAGGTAGGAATCTTGGCAGCTGGTCTCTACCTTGTCTCATCTTCCTTGCCAGTCCCTGCCATTCTCTGTTCGAGCCTCTGCTTCCACTCATCCTCATCTCCATTCTCTTACTGCCTGCTCATCGACACTCTGTCGACATGCTCTCCAATGTTGCCAGCTTCAAACACCTTTGGTTCAATCTCTTCTCAAGATGAGGGCATACCTCTCGCGGAAGTTTATTGGTTAATTAGCATGATTGTAGCATTCTCTTCTGGGCTAATGTCTGTGCCTTATAAAAGTAGAAACTCCAGAAATAATGTGCATATGCAGTCATTCGCATGTTTGCTGGAGTTCATCCTTTGCTAGAGTTCAAACACAAATACTTCTGGCAAACACAAAAAACTAATGGCAGACAGAAAACTGTAGGAGGCTAAAATGCTGCACACTCTTTTGATCTTGATGGTTGGCAGAAGTAATCTGTAATGCATCTCTGTGTTGCTGTAGTCTGCATGGATTTCTAAATCTGATGATATGGTAGTGTACACAGTTCAAAAGCATGTTTCAATGTTGGAATCTGCTTCTACGAGACCACTTGCAAGCTTGTCAAAATCAAGCAAAGTTTCCCGTAATAATTCTGGCATTAGTTGATCCTCCTCTTCATACACCTCTTCCACAGCCTCTTCCTCCTCTTTTTGGGACCCAAGCATCTGCAGCATTTCTTCCTCGATCAACTCCTCCTGTGATGATTTTACCAATCCTTATATTTCTTCTTCCTACATATCGAGGTCCTCACTGCCCACAGCCCTTGCCAGCTGCACAATCTCCCTCATCTCAGATGGTAGTACAGGAAAACATTGCGCATCATTCACAACTCTGCACCATAATTTGCTCTATCCAGTATTTAAAGTTGACTGGCTCACCTCATCCCATGATGCTTTGATGTCTGCAATTGTGTGAATGATGTAAAAGCCACACCAGAATTTTGGGACATAACTATTGGTGTTCTCCTCCAATACCTTGAGAAGTTTCTTCATGGTCCCCTGGTATAGTAGCACTTGAAGGTCTTGATAACTCCCTGGTATAGCACTTGAAGTATGGAAGTTATGCAGGATGGTATAAACACAACCTGCATATCCTGCACTCGCTGACATGCTCTAAGTTTATCTAAAACCTATTTCTTCTTCATAAATGTCATTGATTTTTGCTTAGCCTTCTTCTCATTTCCAGCATTACTAGCCTTTCTCTTGGATTCCATAGTGAATGATTGAAACTGGGGAGGGATGGTTTAACTGATAAGGGATGGAGCACCACCACGGTGGTGTTAGGGTACTGTCCTCTTCTGCCTTCTCGTGTGGGGCATGTTAGTTACCTGTAGTTCCTTTTTATGCTAGCAACTTACAGATAGTTTTAAGTTTCGTCCTATGAAGTCGCACATGTTTTTCTTAAACGATTACCATTTTACATGTTTTTAAACTAAGCCCTATTTTAATTTGACAATGGCGGCCAAGAGAAAACGGTGTGTGGATCACAAACTGGATTTATTATTTTCTATACCAGATGATGGAGTAAAAAGTGATATAACCTCAATCGATAGTGATAGTTATATTCAAAAGGAAGAAATTCCTGAACCCTGTAAAAATATTTCACCTATAACTTTAGACGATGAATCCGATGGTGAAATTGAAGATACAGTTTAACAGACTAAAAGAAGCAGATTGACTTGGTCCAGAAGAGGATTGATAAATTTAGGCACTAGTCTCTCTCAGTTTACACCTGGTCCTAATACTTACTTACCAGAAAATTCTTTGCCTTTAGATTATTTTGTTATTTTTATGGGCAATATGTTGGACCATTGCATCAAGCAGACTAATTTGTATGCCTTGCAAACAATGTCAACTGTGGGCAGAAGTGAAAATATTTGGGAAGATCTTACATTAGATGAGTTGGAGGCTTGGTTAGGTGTGATTTTTACAATGGGATTTCATGATCTTCCAAGCCTGAAAGACTATTGGTCCACAAATAGGGCATTGAATGTACCAGGTGTATCAGAAATCATGGCAAGGGATCTATTTTTGTCAATTTTCACGTAAATGATAATTCACGGCAGCCTCTACAAGATAGCTTAGATTTTGATAAACTCTACCAAATTAGACCTATTCTCGATAGTTTGAATTGCAATTATAAAAAATATTATAAATTTTCTGAGTATCAGACAATAGATGAAGCGATGGTGAAATTTACTGGTCGTTCTGCAATGAAATGCCAATGAAACCCATCAAAAGGGGATTCAAGTTGTGGGAAAGAGCAGATGGAACATCAGGATTTGTTTTCCATTTAGAATTATATACAGGGAAAGGGACAATTAAAAAGAATAATTTGGGTTTGGGTGGAAATGTCATGATGCAACTGGCAGAGCCTCTCTTTGGGTCAGGCTGCACCCTTATTTGCGATAGATTTTTTACGTTGCCTGATCTATTTATGGAACTCTCCGAAAAAGGTTTGAGAGCCATAGGGACTGCAAACACCAACCACGTTGATTATCCCAAAGAATTGGTAGCAAACACAAAGGACTGGAAGCAAAGTAACCAAATGGACTCTCCTCCATCCCACTCATTTCCTTAGGCTGGCGTGACAAAAGGTCTATATTCTTTTTGTCATCGGGTTACGATTCACCCACATACCAATGCAGTATGTGAAAAGGAAGGAGAAGGATGGGTCAAAGGTGGAAGTGTGCTGTCCTGAGGTTGTGAGGTTATATAATCAATTCATGGGAGGATTAGATCGAAACGATCAATTATGTAGCTACTACAGTTTGCACATTCCTTCAAAAAAGTGGTGGCATAGACTGATGTTTGATTTAATAAATAGGATGGCAGTAAATTCTTATATCTATTACAAACAAGCTACCAATTATCCAACTTTTCCCCTTAAAAAATTCTATTTGAATATAATTGGAGACCTCATTGGAGGCTACAGTAGCAGAAAGGCGTGTGGACATAGAGCTACAGTTCCTCCTTCACATAATTTTGGAGAGTGCCACTATCCAGATCAAGTGAAAATAAATGAGAAGAATAAACTTTTGCGTAAAGTATGTGTGGTATGCCAGAGAAAAGGAATTAGGAAGAGGACAATTTATGTATGTTCTGTTTGTGAAAAAGGGCTGTGCATTGACACTTGCTTCAGAGAATTCCATCTGAATCTCCAATAATTAAGGAATAAAAAGCTTTGATAAGTACTTTAATAGTTAATATAGACTCTTAGTATGGCCCAGTGAAAGTTTCAAGCAGATTACAGTTAACATTTTTCTATCAGACTTTTCCCAAAAATGTAACAAATTGGCTATTTTCTGGCATATAATTCCGTCCCTAATATGTTAATGTTCATAAAATAACGCAAAGCTCTTACTATAGGTGTTGCTACACAGTGAGTAAAACTGCACAGGATTCTCCAAAAACCAACCTCCAACATGGCCCTACTGCTCAGAATGACCGCACTGATGGATGTAAAATAATCAGTGATTGTCTTCTACTAAGACTAATTTCAGCAATTGCCTTACCAATTTGATATTTCAAGGAAATTCTTTCCTTCTTGTGATGTCTGCCTTTGGTGCATAAAGAGAAACTAAGTGAATATATGAGGTGCTGGAGACAGCGTACCAAATTAAAAAAGCGCAAAACTTTTGGATTTTTATCTCGGACACCTCCATGTTGCCTGAAAATGGACCGCATTGCAAGAAAATTGGTGTAAAAATGAAATCCGCCCAATACTGAAAATGCTCTGCATGAATTTGCATTGCATTAGATTTTGCTGTAGTGATTTCATCATTAATTTGGTTAAATTCTGTAATTTTTCTGATATGTGTTAGTATAATAAAATAAATCCTCAGATAAAAACTTCATATCAAATATTTGCTTAGTGCATATAGTTTCAGGTCTTATGAAGTTATGGTGACCAGTTGAAAAACCTCATTTGGGATAATTCAATACCTGTCATTTTCTATGAAAACTTTACATTGCCTTTTTATTCATTGTAGTAATTTTGTACTAATATACATTTGGATTATTTTCTGGTTGCACTTTCTTGTGACAGGTATTCTCTTTTGCATCACAACTTAAAGCTGGCAAGGGTCTTACAGTTTGTGTGTCTGTGCTGGAAGGTGATATTGTGAGAGAAGGTCCATCTTCTGAAAAGCATGCTGTCCGCCAGATGTTGCGACGAACTATGGAAGAAGAGCGAGTAAAGGGTTTTGTAGATGTGCTTGTTGCACGAAGCATACCTGATGGAATTTGTCATCTGTAAGTCTTTCTTGTTTTATTATCGACTACATAATTAAAGAGCATCACATATTTGGCTCCATAGCGACACATTATAGCTTGGCTTGAGTCTATATATGAAGCTTTGTAAGAGATCGTTTTATTAGAATAGCATTATTAAAAATTATTTTTACCCATGATTTGGATTTTAAGCATTCATTTGATATCTTGAATGATGCACTTGAATTTTTCAAGTTAGTTAGCCTGTTAACTGTCTAGGTCTTTATGTTGATGTTGACTTATTTATTTATTTAAACTAGTTCAACCCCTCAAATATGGAGGGCATTTAAATCAAAGCCACCCCAGAGGTGAATTTGCTAATTTGGAGTAAACATAAAAAATTCATACCTTTTACCTAATCATTGGATTTATCTGAAATTTTTTGAGGATTTACATAGAACTATGAATATTTATACTATATTTTATATATTTTTAGGTATTTTTTATGTGAAACATTTTGATGAATTATTTTAAGCATCATTCACAGAAGCACTATATCGCACATCTTTATTCCAGATTTAAAGATTACTTCATGTACTGCTTTATCATAGATTTCTACATCTTCCCCACAAATTTTTTGGAAAAAACTTTCAAATTAGGATAAACAAAGATGCTAGAAGTGCACAGGGACAGGAGAGAGTGGAGGTTTCATGTTAACAAAAAAATGCCAAAAAATATAGCTATTTACCTTAGTAATTCTGCTAGGTGAGGTAATCTTTGAAGCAATCCAAGCACAAACCAACATCACACGATTCACACCAGTAAATGGTGTTCTTTCTTTTCCATTTTTGGCACAAACAGCACACCTTTTTTGCTTTCTTTCCTGTAGGGAGATCCTACTCAAAAAATGTTCTTAACAAATTGTTATTAACAATTAAAAATATATGTCAAAATATTTTGAATCAAAACTTCTCATAAATTTTCTAGTAGAATAAATTAAAATCACTAATGAATTTGTTTTTATGATAAGCAATATTTAACAATCAAAGGAGTGAAGCAGCAGTAAAAGTTGGATTTAGCATAAAATTTGTACTTCTATTAAATATAAGTATCTGCTTGTACGAGGGGAGGTTCAAAAGTTCACATTCTAACCATGAAGGGGTGGTGGTAAAAATATAAATCCTATATTATTTTTCTATGTATTCTCCCTTAACATCAATACACTGTTTACATCTTTGTTCTAGCAACTCAATCCCTTTCTAAAACAGTTCTACTCCTTGTCTGCAAAATGGACTTTCACAGCTCCTTTGAGGACTTCATCATCCAAAAAATGCCTTCCTCTCAAGTCTTTCCTCGGATTTGGGAACAGATAATAATCACTGAGAGCCAGGTCCAGGCTGTAGGGGGGGGGAAGTTGTTGACAACTTCAAAACTGCAGGACACCAGGGCAGCCACAGCTTTTTGGGACCTATGCACCGGTGCATTGTCATGCAGCAGCAGCACCCCTTTGGTTAGCAACCCCCACCTTTTCTCCATGATTGCCTCTCTCAGACACCTCAGGATGTCCATTTAGTATTCTCCAGTGATGTTGACACCCTTCTCCTTGAAGTCCATCAGAAGGATTCCCCTTGCATCCCAGAAAATGGTCGCCATGATCTTGAACATTTTTGGATGCTCTGAGCCTTTGCAATGCCACTGCTTTGATTTTCCTTGGATTCAGGATCATAATGATGGACCCATGTCTCATCTCCAGTAACAATTTGATTGAAAACAGCCGTCGGGTCGTCACTCCACAGATTGAAAAACTCCCGACAGGATTTTACTCACTCCCTCTTCTTGATAGCTGACAGGTTCCTCGGTACCCACCGAGCAGAGACCTTTGACATGCTGAGATGATCATGAAGTACCCAGAGCACTGTTGTTTTGGACACTCCCATTGCTGATATCTGTTTCTTCTTCAATCTTCCATCCATCATCACCAACTCCTTGATTTTCTTCGCAATGTCGTCGGATGTTGCTTCCACTGGCCTACCTGAGCAAGGGTCATCCTCCAATGACTCCCTACCCCACTTAAACAACTTGGACCATTTGTTTATAGTGGTTTTAGAAGCCAAACCATTCCCACACATAGCCACCATCCGATCGCGAATTTCAGATGGAGATTGTCCCTCCTTGGTGAGAACCTTAATGACTGCCCAGTGCTTGATGCTTGCCATGATCCCAAAAATCAGCAACTACACCCAATGAAATTCCAACCGGTGTGAAACAATAGTACACTCGATAATGAAACCTAGCATTGTTTGTTGTTATTGAAGGATGCGACTACAAGAAGGCAGCCGATAACAGTGCTGCTATCTTTGTAACCAAGTTAGAACAAGAAATTTTGGACCTCCCCTCATATATAGACAATCTAGGTTTCCCCCAAAAGAATTTAATCAATTTACAATAATTTATTAAAAATTTATCAATTTATAATTTGTTTTTAACCATTGATTTGTTAAACAATGAAATTTGTAATACTTTTTGAACCCAGGTTTTTCTTAATGTTTTCAGATGAATCAATTAAAAGCACTAGTCCATATGCTATTTTATATTGAGGAAAAATAAAGAAAACTCTTCATAACAAAAGATATGAAGTGACAATGTTATTGTGGAATTGATTAAAGACAAAATCCTAAATATGATGCATTCACTTACACACAGACAGTCTAAGTATCTCACAAATAATTCAATCAATTTACAGTAATGTATTGAAATGTGTAAAATAACAATTTATTATTATTGTTTTATTAACAATTAATTTGCTAAACAAATCAAATTTTTAATACCTTTTCTACCAAAGTTTTTCTCTCCCCCACCCTCTATCTCCCCCCCTCTGTGTAAAATAACAATTTATTATTATTATTTTATTAACAATTGATTTACTAAGCAAATCAAAATTTAAATACCTTTTCAACCAAAGTTTCTCTCTCCCCCTCCCTCCCTCTCCTTCCCTCTCTCTCCCCTCCTCCCTCCATCCTCTCCCCCCTCTCTTCCCCCTCCCTTCCCCCTCCCTCTTCCCCTCTCCCCTCCCTTCCCCCCTCTCTTTCCCCCTCCCTCTCCCCTCCCTCCCTCCCCACCCTCCTCCCCTCACCCCCTCCCTCCCCACCCTCCTCCCCTCACCCCCTCCCTCTCTCCCCTCCTCCCTCTCTCCCTCTCTCTCTGCTACCCTCTCTCTCTGCTACCCTCTCTCTCCCACCCTCTCTATCCCACCCTCTCTCACGCGGGAATAGATTAACAGTAGGGAAGAGAGGCATTGCCCACTCTTTGGAGAGTTCCTTTGAGAGTTTTTTCTGTCGAAAGTCCATCCAAATAAAACAGCAGCAGGGATGAAAGCGATGCCATATGGGTGAGAGAGGTAAAAATCTGCCTTAACCCTCTCCTGGCCTAATTTAAATGCCCCTATTCCCCATCATAGTCCCTATTTTTTTGCCAGCCTCAGGTGTACTCGACGTGAATTTGCATATTACTCAAATAGTGCTCATTTTATTCAATGGAAACTTTTATTAATTATTTAGGAGATATTATTGCTTATATACCGACGTCTCCTTAACTTATTATCTTCTTAGTTATCCACTCCAACTCCTTTTTCTTGGTGGAACTCCAAGAAACTGGTTTTGCAAACAGGTATGTCGCAATTTTTGCACTTCCATGTGGTCTGTATTCCTTTTCCGGATCCTGTACATCTTATATTCTTACTACAAAGAGCAAACACCTTTTTTCTGCCTTCTATTTTTATTATTTGATGAATTAGTTGAGATGAAACTGTACTAGGTGTTACACATCTCTTGCGGCCCCCATGCTTCCGTGACAAGAAATTTCCGATCATCTGCTCATATAATGCTTTCCTGTATCCCTTCTGAGTGTATCCGTGCTTCATTTTGATGGTAGATTTGATTCAACAAACAGTATGAAGCTATTCACAATCACAGTGTTGATTGAAAATCCAAACAAATATTTCCACCATTTTTTGTCTTTCTACCTAACGAGTAGTAACATCGTTTTTGGTCCTCTCTATCAACTCCACCCATAAATTTTGTATATTGGGCAACTGCAAAGGGACAGAAAATAACCATTTGTTCTTTACCCTTGCCTGTTTTTCTTCTAACTTTCACACTCACTTTAGGGTCAATACTAGTTGACAATACTCAAATATACCAGTTATCACACCAGACTGTAACTGTGACACCATTTGATTGTAAACATTTACTTTTGCCTCTCTTTAGTTTTAATGATTTTGTAATTTTCAACACCTTGGGCCATTCTTTATGAATTGGTTGGGTAGTGGCATATGCGTATTGTTTTGCAAAAGATATCTCATAAGTTGTACACTGGAGAAAAAGCTATTGAAAGATATGTGATGATGTAATCCTAAAAAAATCATCTAGTAAATTCATCACCACCTGACTTCCAAGAAGCATTCCTTTATTTCTAGGTTCTTTTTTCCCTAAATATACTTTTGCTCTAACAATAAGTACATATCCTTGCGGACTAGCGAGAACCCAAACCTTTAACCCCCATTTCGTCAGTTTATTTTTTACGTATTGTTTGATGTGGTGATGCCCTTTGATAGCCACCATGGCCTCATCCACTGCCAATTCCTTCCCTGGCCTATATTTTTCATGAAAATGATCCATTATGTCTAATATAGGCCTAAATTTTTGTAGCATGTCACACCCTACATCGCCCAGTTGTTGTTCTATCTCAGTGTCACTAATGTGAAAATATTTGGTTAATTTTTTGTAACGTTTGTATGTCATGCAATTTTTTACAAGGGGACATTCAATGTCAGGGTTGTACCAATTGTCTGTCGTTTCTGACAACTCATACACTCCCATGTAGATAAGAATCCCTATATATGCAATAATTTCTTCAGAGGAAGTCTCAAACCATTCCAGGTCAACCTTTCCTGCCATTTGCTTTCTACGAGCGGCATATTTATTAGTATCGGAAATTATCTGAAATATTCGTTCACCTCCTAACATGTACTTAAAATACAAGAATTCACTACTACCTGGTGGTAAGTTATGAACTGGACCAATGTTTCCAATAAAATCCTTGGGAAGCTCAAAACACCTGTCCTCTTTCCAGTCAGCTGATTCAGATTGGACTTTTTCTATCCCCTCGGAATCACCTCCAACAGCTGGAGCAATCACTATATCTTCTTTTGGGTGGAAATCTATAATTTTGTCTTCTTCACTTGAACAATTACTCAATACACCATCAAAAGAAGACTTAAAGTCACTATAGTCTTCCTTATAGACTTATTCTTCCATAATGCTCTTACTAAGACCAGCCATGGGTACAGACTGAGGGGCATTGATATAGAAAACATTCCAAAATTCATTTCAAATGCTATGGTCAGGTGGTAAGGATCAATAGACTGATTACAAATGGAACAAAGAAGTAGCTTACGAGAGCGTGATTCATACTCTTGCTGACGGTGAAGTTTGGGCCATGAGATTACAGGCAGTTTCGGGAACTTTGGCCTGAAGCGAAGATTCCGAGACGGGTGGTTTTGGGTGCTTCGGTCTGGAGAGGGTTAAAGAGCCCTAGAACCGACATATTCACAGTGGGCATTGCGTTTTCCTGAAGGAATTCTTTCATAAGATCACTGTCGCGAGGGCACGATTTTACATAGGAGAGGAGAAAACATGTGATTACTCGTGAGGGTGGTGGCAGTTGCCATGATATTGAGAATAACCAAGTTAACAAATGATTTATTTGGGTGTTATTGAATGAATGTTCTCATTAATGCTATACCCCGCGCACCTATTTAAATCAAAATCATAACCACAGCAATCACTTTTAAGCGGACGCTTGAATATGTCTGTGAGAGTCTTAGTGATTGAATGCTACTTGTGGGCAATCCCTGTTGTGCAGCATGCCATGGTGATAACAGTATTTATGAGTTATATTTGAATCAGAAAAGAAAATAATATCGGTTAAGATTGACAACGATGCGTAATTCTCTAGGGTTGGTGTCAAAATGTACTCAATGTTATTATAAAGACCCATAACTAGTGACTCAGGTAAGATATCGGGATGAAGCCTTCACTAAAAATATATTTGATATTCACCCAACATTTCACATGCTGCATGTTTGGGTGTAACTCTGATAGAATGAGATTTGGCGAGAGATTACTTTTTTCACGACGTTCACTCCAAAATTTGTGTAGGACACAGCTAAAAGATTTTTATCTTCTTACTGGTTATATATATGCAGGATAAATATGTTACATTATTAAGCTAAAACTATAAGTAATATACTATATACAATATACTATATTTACATTTACATTCCTTTTTGCATTATAGATAATTCATTTCCTTCTGCTTGCAAAATGCTGCACGCACACATAATGAAATTAAATGTATTTTCATAGTTATAGCAGATGATATTTACTTCAGTTACTAATAAAATATTTTTTGTTGACAATAATTAGCTATCCATGCATGAATTTTTCTGTTCAAAGTGAATTATGGCTTTTTTTGTTTGATTATTTTGATAAAGGCTACTCCTACAATAAAAATATATTTGGCAAGAAATATTTTATTTGACTAGTTAAACTACTTTTCATGATGAAAGATCATTTGCGGCAACGGATGGATAAAAATTCACAATTAGAAAAATATGCATTTTTAGGTTTTTCCAACCGCATTATTTTATTCTCATTTCCCATAAGAAAAGCTGCAAAACCAGTGCAGCGGTTCATTACATTTATATAATAGTTGACATTGAGATATTACTCAAGACAAACTGTTATATTGCTGAAATTTTGGTATTTATTTTTGCCATTGACATAATTCAAATTCGTGCCGAATTTGTGTAAATTTTAATTATAATCACAAAAACTGGGGATTTTTGGATTTTTTTAAATAAAAAAGTATTAAGTACTCTGGCAACGAGTTTCATCTTTTTAAATAGCAATCAATGACCTTTATTATAATAAAATTAATTTAATACATTTAAATGGATAATTTTGCATATTATAATACCATTCATTTCTACCAACAGCATAAACATGTCATAAACGTAGCACATGATATATCCTATATATTTCTGATGATTCTAGTGTAACACATAAGTCTATGGTGATTTTTATGATTGGAAACAATAAAAATTTAAAATAAGGTTAAATGATGTTGTTAAAAATGTAATGTATTTTAAATAAAGGATGAAAATGTATAATGGCATCATAAATATTTCAATCTTTCTATCTGGATAATAACTCAAACAAGATACACCATTGGTGCATTAATTATTTTCAAATTTAGACCTGATTTTAATGTGGTTTTTTATTCTCCTGAAAAGTATGAGTTTGAGTCAAGTCAGTTCTTCACTCACTCACATGAAATAGGCTAAAATCGGTGCAGGACATAACACTCATTCAGTATTTAAATGTTTAAAAATTTATTAAAATGACTAATTAGTGGAATGAATGTTACAAAAGAATGTAGGAACAGGCAATGTGGTTACAGCATAAAGTAAGTATGAATAAAAGCTGGTTATGTTAAAGCAAACTGTCAAATGCAGCATTATCTCCAGGGGAAGTACAAAAGATTTTAGGAGTTGGCAGATTTTGGCAGCCTGGATATTGGGTGCCCCACTATTATAAATTTTTTTGAAAGTTCGAAATTTTTTAAACTTTTATTTCAGATCAAACATAGTCAAGTTTTAAAATTTCAAACAGTTAATAATTATCAATAATTGAATTGACAAATAAATTATTCATGGTTGATCGTAAACAAAACTGTCACGAGAATTTCACCATCTAAATTTTCTTATGCTTGTTTTTCATAATGCACTGGAACTAAATTCTTTATTTTTAATTTTATTTTAGTGTACAGACAACTGGGTTGGGTGGTATGAAGCCCAATACTGTTATTTTAGGGTGGCCCCATGGGTGGCGTTCAAGGGCAGATAGCAGGGATGGTGAGATAGATGCTAGTGTACACAATGAAAGGACTTGGAGAGTATTTCTGGACACAGTTCGGGCAGTTGCTGCAGCTCGAATGGCTCTTCTTGTGCCAAAAGGAATCAATTTCTTTCCTGAATCAAATGAAAAGGTAATCATTATCTATGAATGTGCTTATCTAAAATTCTATTAATAGAAAAAATATAGCCTCATAATAAATGAGGGTACTTTCTTACTAAAGGTTTGCATGGCATAAATGCCATATCATCATTCATTTTAATGATCCTTCTCTCTGTCTCTCCCTTTCTATAGGTTGTGGGTAACATAGATGTATGGTGGATAGTGCATGATGGTGGTTTGCTTATGTTGTTGCCTTTCCTACTCCGTCAGCACAGAACATGGAAGAATTGTAAGATGCGCATATTCACTGTGGCACAAATGGAAGACAACTCCATTCAGATGAAGAAAGATTTGCGCACCTTCTTATATCATTTACGCATTGAAGCTGAGGTGGAGGTGGTAGAAATGGTAAAAACTACTACTTTTGAAGCTTCTGCTTCATCCTATTATCTCACACTCAGCTATGGATTGAACATTGTTTTGTGCATGATTCTTCCTCTATTAAAACTTCACCTCCCTTCTACACGTACATTATGCTCTGCAAGACACCTTAGTGGTGTATGGCAGGGGGTGCAATGCACCAATCATGTCCCTAGCAATTTTCATTTATCGTTTTCATACTAATCCCTAATTGTCCAGAGGAAAAAAATTCTTTCTTTCACTGTTTTACAATATATCTTGCGAATCTTATCCTCATTATCATGTCTTTCAAAATAAGTTGGTTTCCTGATAATATCTATAACCTTGTTTGCTAGTTCCCCCAACATACACAGATGTGCCTCACTTAGCCCAAGATATTCACTATACTCAAACAAAATGTTGCTATAAAGTCATTATAAAAATAAAAGTAAAGAATTGATTTCAAGAAATTCTCTAATTAATAAATAATATTATTGCATTTTTGTTATGGATTGTTATTAAAAATGAAATGTAAAATAAATATGAAATCGTAAGCCCATAAAAAATTACTATTATTTGATTAAAGTTATGTTTCCAAAATGAAAAAGTACTACATTTAAAAATACCCTGAGAAACAATGTATAAGTAAGTCTATTGAATAATACATGATATGGCAAAGATAAGTACAGTGGAATCCCGATTTAAGGTTTCTCCATTAAAGATTCTCCTACATTTAAGGTTGTTTTTTTGTGGTCCCGACCAAAGCTCCATATAAATAATGTATTTTATTACCCGATTTAGTGTTTCTCGATTTTGTGAATTACCTGCATTTAAGGGACAAAATTCTCGTTTACACTATACAACGCGAAAATATATTATTTAGTGGAATTGTAATGCAATAAAACACACTATCCATCAACAACACAACACATACCAGAATTGTTATATTAAATGAACTCAAATAATTATTAATATTTTGTCATGCAGTGTTTTCTCAATCCACTTTTAGTCCTTAAGTCATCTGTTAATGTACGTTACGGAAGTAGCAGTGACTCTATTACGTGAACATGAATTTTTTTTGCTAAAATTTGTTGACTGATTCCAATTTTGGTTAAATAATAATAACGACAACTTTACATGAAGACCTACATGTATTTTACAACGTATTTCACAAGCATCTCGTTAAATACCCATCTGAGCAAACACAAATTCAATAAAATAATTAAATACACATTTTTTTTAAATAACTTTTCCCATAAAACGTAAGGTTTATGATAAATTTAAATAAAAGGAAATTAATGTGTTTATGTAATTTTATGATTTTTGTTCTTTTGTTCATTCAAAAAAATATTAATTAAAAATTTTACAATTCAGGAACTTCGGGAGATATTTTAATGAAATTTGGTATTGGGGATTTTTACTAAAAATTGTTGGCCAATTCCAATTTTGGTTAAAATCGAATTACAATAATGATCACTTTACATGAAGACCTTCATGTAGCTTACAATGTACATACTTGTTTCAACCCGGGAACCACTGGATGTATTTTAATGAAATTTGGTATTGGGAAGTTTTATTAAAATTTGGTGAAGGATTCCAATTTTGTTTAAAATCGGATGATAATTACGACCACTTGACATGAAGAACTTCGTGTAGCTTACAATGTATGTTTCAACTCGGGAATCGCAGGACGTATTTTGATGAAATTTGATATTGAGGAATTTTATTAAAATTTGTCGATCTCAAAGAATGCGTTTGGAAAAAAGCCTGTAACTTGACAGGAAGCTTACCTTTCAATTAATCTGTACTCATAATATTTGTTTCAATCAGTAATAATTTCATTAATAAACTTTAATGAAATTATATATTATATCCTTGAATAACAACCATGATGACTTTGTGTCTGTACTTTCTGTCACTTCTGTGACATCAAGTAAAAGTTTTTGCAAATGTGATCTAGAGCTAAAGAAGCCTGCCTGCCTTTCTCTCTCTCTCTTCTTTTCTTTACTCCGTCTAGCCTCTATTAATGACAATTGTTGTGCAAAAGAAACTTTCTTTGTAAATAAATTTTTGGATTCATCCACTTGTTTATTAATACTATAAATGGAATCTGTATTTTTATAGATGGACAGTGATATATCTGCCTACACATATGAGCGGACGTTAATGATGGAACAAAGGAACCAGATGCTTCGTGAACTCAGGTTAAACAAAAAGGAGAGTCTTGGTGTGGTAAGTGCTGTTATGAAGAATTAAATCCAATTTTCTCTGCAGTTTACATTTTAAAAATTCAAGAATAATTTTTCTAATTTTATTTGACTACTAATCGACTTCTTTCATGTATGAAAGTATGAATTTATGAAAGTCAGTGTTTCTGTTTTTATACATTTTTTTTCACTATAATACTAATTGTATGATTAAAAGTTATAAAATTTAAAGACATTTTACTCATCTCTTAATTTGTCAAATGACTAAAATTTTAATTCAAATTGTGAAATTGTAATTTTTCATTATATTTATGTTAATTCTAAAATATTGAAAAAGTTATGACTTGTTTAATGTTAATTCACTCTATTTCAACGTCTTACCAGCCTTTACAGTGTCTCAACGCTGTTTTCTTCTTTCTTCCTTTTATTTTTAATTTTTTTAACAACGCATTCACTCATGAAAAGGTCCAAAGCCTTGTTGACTTCAATGAGGTGCCTGCAGAAGAAAAACTACCACTGGTATTTGTCTTCTCATTATATTCAATTGTGTGCATTCTTTTTGTTCCTTAAGTTTGGGTGTTTGCTGGTTCTTACCCCTGCTACAAACCAGAAAACCTTGCTAATTCATTAGCAATTCTATTGCTTTCTCCAAATGCAGCATGTATAATTATATTATTTATGTCAAACAAAAAAGTTTTGAAATTTTATTACAGTTTTAATATTTAATAAAATAACTACCCTAAAATGCAATCACAAAGCAATTTCACCTTATTATATTGTTATTTTGCACATTTATGATAGCAATTCCATTCAATTAAGCAATTCCAATTGATTAGATAATGGAAACTCATATTTTTGTTTGTATTGATAAGAATCTAAAGGAACAAATATGTTTAAATCAACTGCCCATCTTCACTGTTAAAAATTCTTTCGAGCAGGTGGGTGGTAGAAAACTCTAGCTGGTGGTTGTTTTATTTATTTATTTTATCCAGTTTATTTATCTCTTTTCTTAACGTGATCTACCGGCAACAAATTATCAAAGAACAATAATATTAATAATAAAATATTTTTTATTTATATAAAAAATGTATTCAAAAGAATGTAGGTTTTACGTACAATATAAATTATTTCATTAAATTCATTACATAGTATTAATTAGGCATGGATGATTTGCGTTTGTGGCATCAGGAAGCTGTACAAATTTTGGATAATAGCTGCTTATAGCTAGCTGCAAAGAGTATTCAATGGCATAAATATGAAGGTCCAGATAACATAGCTGCAGGCATACTTAAACTAGGAGGAGAGGCAATAGTTCCTTATTTGAAGTCTCTGTTTAATGTATTTCTATCAAATTCTACCATCCAAATGGAATGGAAGGCAGGCACTGATATTTCAATTTATAGGGACTACAGACCAGTAAGCCTAACTTCAATGGTCTGTAAATTATTGGAAAAGTTAGTGGCTGATTATATTTTTAACTTTTCAAAAATAAAAGGTGGTTCTTTGAGGGACAGTTCGGCTTCAGGAAGGGTTAGTCATGCAAACTGTAATTACTAAGGCTCTGTCAAGTTATTGCAGAAACTCTTGACAATGGTAAGGAAGCAGACGGGATAGTGATAGATTTATCTAAAGTATTCGACGTAGTCTCCCATGATTACTACATAAGGGTACTGGGCTAGGGATGGATACAAGAGTTATGACCTTCATAAAAACATTCTTAAAGGATAGAAAGCAAAGGGTATGAATTGGAGGTAGCCTTTCAGAAGAAACAAGTATCATATCAGGAGTGCCATAGTGTAGTGTTTTAGATCCATAACTGTTCCTCATCTACATAAACAACTAACCCATAAATATAAAGTCAAAAATCATGTTTGCAGATGATTGCTTCATTTATAGAATTATCAGAAGCAAAAATGACCAGATATCACTTCAAAATTAAATAGATTCTTTTATGGATTGGATAAACTTAAATAAAATGCAGATAAATGTAGACAACAGTAAGTATATTTCTTTTTCCAATTGAAGAGAGAGGAGCTCTTTTCCTTATCCTATTGAAGCAAGCATATTACAGAGAGTAGATCATTTAAAGTACTTAGGAGTATGCCTAATGAAGAATTTAGACTGGGGTCTTCAAACTGAGAACATGGTATCAAAAGGATTCAGAAGTCTACACTTCATTATGAAAAACTTAAAAAATACTATGAGGCAAGTAAGAGAACTAGCATACAAAGCACTAGTTAGGCCTGTATTAGAATATGCAACAGTAGTTTGTGATCTGCATCACAAGAAACAAATTACGAAACTGGAGAGAGTCCAGTGAAAGGCAGTGAGATTTGTGCTAGGTCATTTTGGAAGAGAGGAGAGCAATGCAGAAATGTTAAGCTAGTTAAGGTGGGAATCATTGAAATCAAGGAGGAGGGTAAGCATGATAGTATGTCTACACTGTGCATATCCAGGGAACCTGATCTGGAAAGAACTATGCAATAGATTAGAAAATCCAACTTAAATCAGCAAAATCGATCATGCCCATAAAGTAAAACCCAAAAGAAAAATGTTGGCAAATAACTCTTTTATAAACAGAATAGTGGAAGAATGGAACAAGTTACCTGAAAGTTTTCTTACTCCTTTCCCAAGAAATAAAAAAGCATTCAGAAATAAGATTGTTAGTTCCCTGTGTAAAGTTTAGTTGAAAGGGTATATATCTGCATTGCTCTGTGGTGGTTGACAATGTGTGAGAGAAGTAAGGGATTGCTTGGTGGGGTGATGTACAGTAGGGACTTCGTGAGCCCAGGGACCACTTCAGTAGCTGTGAAGGCCCATCATGAACCCATGAAAATCTCACACATATCACTTAGAATAGTTAATGTATTCTTTTTTAATTGTTTTTTACATATGTTTTCCTATACATATTTGTAACATTGCCACCTGGCCAGTATTTGTAATGTGTATTTGATAATAATAAAGTTGTCCAAGTAATTATCTGTCAAAGTGGCCCGATGCTTGAATTTTATCACTCTCATGCTAGGGAATACTAACTTGCAAAGATAGGTTGAACCAAAAAATGCTGTTATATATGTAGCCCTAATTTTAAGGGGCCATATGCATAGCATACACTACATATCCCATCACACCAACCCCAGCTTTGACCTCACTGGTAGTGTTTCAATTAAATGTCCTTTGGGCTTGAGGAATTAAATCTTAGAGTTAATTATCATTTTCCATTTAACCATGTTTTCACTGCTAAAAATTCTATTGAGCAGGTCAAATAAATTTCAGAGATCTAAATAAAATGAGTTGGTGACATCTTGAGCACCCTTGCTTTAGATTAATGTTTTTCTAGTCTTTGCGTCATTAAAACAGTAAATCATGTCCTTTTTGTCAACCCTCCTTGCACAGTCTTTTTCTATAGAAATTGTTGTCAGAGCTGAAAGATGTTTCTGGGCATCATACCTCTTAAATAATTTTCAATATGTTTTAATTTTGAAAATGATATCTCAGCCATTGCAACAGACATGGATACTGTTTGGAACAAAATTCAAGTTGAGTATATGTCTGCAAATGTAAATGAAAGTATTGGATGTTTGATGGTCAATATTTGAGTGAGTTTTCTTATTGTTTTTGCCTTTTAAAGTTATGAACTCATAATAGATCAAAATGTCAGTAACTGGTGAGGAAGTGATTGTGAAATGTCATCAGGAGATTTCTTGGACAGTGCTATATTATATTCCTCCAATAAGTCAAAGAAAGTGATGCAAGGGTTAGCAGCCAAAGCCCCCTTGTTTTTCTAAACTTGTAAACTTTTTAATTAATATTTATAACTTATTCCACACGCACACATATATATGTGTGTATATATATATATATATATATATATATATATATATATATATATATATATATATATATATATATATATATATATTAGGACTTATTATCTTATGTTAGTTTTTTTATCTTTCCCACCATCAAACATTCAGTGCAGTGATGCCATATTTTGCACTTCAGCTTAGATGTTTGTTTCCTCTGCATGCTTTACCGCCATGAGATTATTGCTTGAATTATAATAGAAATTCATCTGTTCTGATATTTATGGCTGTGTGTTAACTCCCTTCTCAAAGTAACTTCTATTTTTTAGTAATAATTTTTAATATTATTAGTGAAGTGCTACTATTACTTAGTTCATAAAATAGAAAATATACTTACCTAGAAATGTTAAAAGTTAATGTGTTCTTACTATTAATAAAAACAAAAAAATTCTTGCTTTTTTAATCAGTTTTAAAATGCTAATTGTTACAGTCATCAGTTACCTTGTCATCTTCATTGCGATATACAGGTATCCCCCTATTTATGCAAGATATGTGTTCTTGGAAATCGTCGTGTAAAGCGAAAACACATAAATCGAAAATATTTTCTCATTGGAAATAATGTAATAGGCATTGTTTACATTCCAGAGTGGAGGTGTTCTACTTTGAAACGTCTTTTGATTTAAGGAGCATTTTAATCCCTCAAGCATGTATGACATATGGCATCCTGTGCAGCATCCACTTTTACATTTCCTTAATTTTTTGTGCATTGAGCTGCTGCCAAAAATCACAGATGTCTCGAAGCTCCTTCTATCAGTGAACCTTCCTATACAAATATATTCCCCTCATCCAACTCAATAAATATTTTTACTAGGGTTCTCCTTCTTACAGTTGTTGACGACTAACAGTGTGTCACCTTCTGGCAGAAAACTCGTCTTCAGGATAAAAAAGTGGGTTCAAGTGCATTGTTTGCTTAAAGATGAGAATAAGAAAAGAGTCATCCTACTGATGTAGGAACTCCTGGGAAACCTTGCTCTGCCATGTGATGCAATGAATAGTATTACTGCATAGCCGATTAATAGGCAAGAATCTACAAAATATTTAATAAATAACAAAATATAATAATGGTACATACTGTGTGCATAACGAATCACATTAATACAAATATGCTACCAGTAGGTATATTAAAAATGGTCATACGAATAAAATTGCGTTAATGCAAATACCCAATGCATATATAAAAAAATTATGGTAAAAAACTCAGATGATTTTAATTGTGCATAACTACTCAGTTGTAATATAAGTCACGTAAATGAAATCTGTGTGGAAATTTAATAATGTTTCTTTCCATGTTCATGCTGTGGTGACCCACCAGTGAGTTTGCTACTGTTATTCCCATATGACAGAGTGACCCACCAGTGGGTTGCCCGTGTTATTCTGGAATGATAGAGCAATCCTCCAGTAGCCTGGTTTCCTTCCCTCATGGCTAAGTGACTGATTTTTGCAAAAGGGAAAATAGTTAAGGAATGGTGACGAAAGTATGGATCATCCTATCACAAGTGAAGGAGACCTTACAATGGGTTGCTCAGTCACGAATGAAGGAGGCCTTACAATGGGTTGTGCAGTCACGAGTGAAGGAGATCCTATAATGGGTTGCCCTGTCACAAGTAAAGGAGATCCTACAATGGGTTGCATTATCACATGTAAAGGAGATTCTACAATGGGTTGCATTATCACATGTAAAGGAGATCCTACAATGGGTTCCCCAGTCACAAGTTAAGGAGACGCTACAATGGGTTGCCCTGTCACAAGTAAAGGAGATCCTACAATGGATTGCCCTTTCACAAGTAAAAGAGATCCTACAATGGGTTGCCCTGTCACAAGTAAAGAAGACCTTATAATGGAGTAAAGGAGACCCTACAATGGGTTGCCCTGTCACAAGTAAAGGAGATCCTACAATGGGTTGCCCTGTCACAAGTAAAGGAGATTCTACAATGGGTTGCATTATCACATGTAAAGGAGATCTTACAATGGGTTCCCCAGTCACAAGTTAAGGAGACCCTACAATGGGTTGCCCTGTCACAAGTAAAGAAGACCTTATAATGGAGTAAAGGAGACCCTACAATGGGTTACCCTGTCACAAGTAAAGGAGATCCTACAATGGGTTGCCCTGTCACAAGTAAAGGAGATTCTACAATGGGTTGCATTATCACATGTAAAGGAGATCTTACAATGGGTTCCCCAGTCACAAGTTAAGGAGACCCTACAATGGGTTGCCCTGTCACAAGTAAAGAAGACCTTATAATGGAGTAAAGGAGACCCTACAATGGGTTGCCCTGTCACAAGTAAAGGAGATCCTACAATGGGTTGCCCTGTCACAAGTAAAGGAGATTCTACAATGGGTTGCATTATCACATGTAAAGGAGATCTTACAATGGGTTCCCCAGTCACAAGTTAAGGAGACCCTACAATGGGTTGCCCTGTCACAAGTAAAGGAGATCCTACAATGGGTTGCCCTTTCACAAGTAAAAGAGATCCTACAATGGGTTGCCCTGTCACAAGTAAAGAAGACCTTATAATGGAGTAAAGGAGACCCTATAATGGGTTATCCTGTCAAGTAAAGGAGACCTTACAATAGGTCGTTGCTGTTATTCAGGCAGGTCGCCCCAGTGTGAGCAGGTTAAAAGTAGCTCTAATTAAAATCTCTGTATAAGTTTTTATTTAAAACCTTAAAAGTCATTTCAGTACATAATATGGCATTAAGGCCAACTCATGCCAAGAGCTAAGCTGATAGCATTATGCTTACATACATCCACTCAAATGAAAATTCTATTTGATGAGGCATTGTAAATTTACAACATGGCATTTGTTATTGGTAGACTGTGCAACTCAAGACTGGACTGGCTGGAGATTTTTCTCAGCATTGTGATTGTCAGAAGAAAAAGTACCAACTTTGCATGATAATGACAAATCACCTGAGTGTCCAATGAATTGTCTCTGACTAAATGATGGACTTTCCCATACTATTTTCTTTATAAATCAATGTCATGCACCCACTTCTTTACTTTTTCAGCATCAGAGTACAATGCCCTCATTATTTGAACTGCCATTTCAGCATGGCTGCCATCATGACTGAAAAATAACTCAAAATATTTTCTCTCCAAACTTTTAACCAGAGCCAATCAACTGTTTTTGGTTGACAGTTTTAAACTCAATTAGCATGTGCAATATTATGCTTAACACCCTTAAAATTAACAGAATCAAAGGTAAACATGATTATAAATTGGCAGAAGAAAAACTATCATATTATGAATAGTGATTATGGATCAACAGCATGGAATTGTGACCCCTGAAAGGGAGTGTTTAAACATTACTGCCTTAGCTTTTGTGCTGGGTTGGACATTAAAGGCTTACTGTATGTTGTGATTTATATAACGTTTACAAGCATACTAGCCACATTTTTTCTTCCATATTTTACATTTACAGAATGAAGATGCTGCTTATATGTGGGAAAAAAATTGGAAAAGTCTATTATGTGAGATAATCATTCAATTTCATTGATATCACAAATTGGAGAGGATGCACATATGCTTCAAGAGCACTGATTGTACTAATAATAGAAAAATTGTTTATAGTATGAGACCAATTATAGAATATTAATAATCCATATTAAATAAGCTAAAAATTTCATAAACACAAATAAATGCCAACATAAAAATAACAATAATTAAGGTTATTGAAAGGAGCAGTGAAAGGAGAAAGAAGGAAGAAGTAACTGCAATTCAAGTTTGAAGAATTGGGAGCCACATTCAGAAGTCATGAGATAAAAATTAAAATAAGCAGATTGGTGTGAAGTGCAAAGAAAATTGAATTGAAGTACCGTATTGACCCGAATATAGTGCGATGTTTTTTTCCTCAATATTTATCTTTGAAAGTCGCATTTGCACTATATTCAAGTACTTGTTGCATTCGTACCATATTCGAATACTTGCCTCTTTAAAAAATAACTGCGTATTGGCGCGTTTCATGATGGGTGTTTCAGTGCATCTGTTTATAATTGCTACATTGTAAGTGAATTGGGCATTCATGTTATGATGCTACATTGTACAAATATACTCGGTAGGGGTCTGAGGAGACTTGAAAATAGATCAAGGTCAAATTGCAGCAACCACAGCACCGGCACAACTTCACGCAGGGTCGCGACACTCAATGCTAGAAAACGAGGACCGTCTAAACGTGGCATCACATTACCCCTCTTTGGTACATAATTCATGAGTTTACAGATAAAAATTAAATTAAATTATAAATGTGCAAAATAGAGAAAATTAAATGTTTTTTCGTCTTTTTCTAAAATTCCTTTCAAAATACTTGGGGACGCACTATATTCGAGGTCGCATTATATTCGGGCTAATACGGTAGTTTAACTGTAAAAAGAGACTATGACTTATTCTGAAAGAAGACTTGAAAGTGTGGTAGAAAGAGAAAGGAAAGTTTTCAGCTAATGGATGTTTTTAAAGCAAAAAGAGTTGCCAAGCACTAGCCTAACTAGGAGCAAGTGGGCCCAGGCATGAGATAGAGCAAAGGGCCACATCTAGGTGAAGAGAAAAAATATCTCACAAACAAATTTTATTTGCTTACTAAATTATTCAAATTAATCATTGAAAGGACAGCATACATTGCACTAAAATTTATTTAAGACTTCATTCATGATAAATGATCAATATTATTATTTATTACTATCATTATCATACTATTACCATACATGATTTCATATTTTACATCAATAGTAGATACAGATTTAGCAGTGCTTTAGGACTCAATTCCCTTTTGTTTATATTTATTTATTTTTTCTTATTCCAATACTTATTTATTTCTTTAAAAAAATATCTCAGATAGTCATGGGTCATGGCAAGGCTGTTCCATTGTAGTTAGGCTACTGTTGCCAAGATATGAAGAACAATGAGCATGGGATAATGTGGAGAATCAAGTTTAACATGAAAATACAGATGTCTGCCATCATTATTGATGATGATGACGTTAAACTGTAAGGAAGTGATTTTTATGTGACAGAGGAAGTAGGATAGGATAAGAAATACAGTGTGTAATTATAGAGAGAGAAATGCAAGATGACTGTAGAGAAGCATTTTCTTCTGAAAGTAATGGCAAAAATGAGGAAAGGGAGCTAAAAAGGATTAATTATCTTCATAATTGAAGATTTTCTGTGAATATGGAGAAGATGAATGTAGAGGGTTATTAAACTGAAATGTTTTGTGTCATTCATGGGTGAAAATATAGTAGACTATTGCATTTTTAAAGAAGTTGAGAAGATTATCAAGAAGAGAGAGGTCAGATGGCAAAGAATCAGATCAAAGAAAGTTTCTTCTCATTTGTTGAATCATTCCTCCATAATGCCATTTACCTCTATATCAGACAAACAGTTTCCTCCCCCTAGGGCATCTTTTGGTCTTGGGATGGGATGAAGTCAGAAGGGGTCACATCTTGTAACAGGATGGGCAAGTCTGCAAATTAAAATCACTGGCTTGAATGAACAACTATATACCAATGTTTCATATTGATTTAGAAGGGTAACTTTTCAATCCTCTTTCTTTGTTTACTGCCTTAAATTAAGCATATTTATGGATCTACTTGCTACATGTTAGATTATGCTCATATTTGTATATCTGATCCCTTTCCATTCAGCTGACAACATTTTTGGTACCCATATTGCTGACATATTTGTTTGGTTCCAGCTTATTATTCAAAATTCTAGACAATGATGCATAAGACTTGCAAGACTTAGTGATTCAGTTATTTGCTGTTATTCAATACGGTTTTAAATATAAAACCGTATTGAAATTTGCTTGAGTGATTGATTTGCTCTCCTGTCCTCCTCTCTCTAATCCAAGGACCCCTTTGTAACTGTAGCATGAGTTTGAATGCTATCTCTTTCTCTCAGTTGTGTCAGGTTATGTTTCCTCTTTCATATGGTATTTTATGGTAGTGCACCACTCTTGGATCTTCATGCTTTGCGATACTGCCTGCATTTTCCAATTACAACAAACCTAGCAATTCAGACAAGACAGGAGCAAGTTCTGACTTGCTCAAGAAACTTGAAAAGAAAATTACAAAGTTGCAGGGCATACCATTATGCTTTTCCATACAGGATGCTACAAATTAATCCCTGTGTGTGTGTGCCATAAATTTGTACATATGTATTGTATGTGTGCATATATGTATGCATGCATGCATATATGTGTATGTGTGTGTGTGCGCGCATTGCCATAGGTTAGATAAAAGTCTCAGCCACATTAACAAATAAATAGTAAGTTGTTGATTTGTTTAAGCATTGAATTTGGTTATTCATGAAATACACACAACAGTCATTAATTAATTAATAATTCATCATTCAGTAGTCTTGTTAGCATTGAAGAGAAATCACCTGCAAAATGGAAGGGATTTATTCTAAAATGTTGGGCTTTGTGTAAAATATCTGCACTGTGAAACTATATTTACACTATACTGCCATTGTTTTATTGGAGATGAATTATTTATAAAAACACTTCATTTCAAGATGTGAGTAAATCACTCACATTTAGGATACAAACCTTTGAAAGCATACATTTAATGAATTATTTTATGAAAAAGTACAGGTATACCCTGCTTTACATAAGCTTGCTCAAAGTACTTTCTCTATAACATACTTATAACAATGATACCTATATCTCCATACAATGTACGTACAGGATGCCAATTTCACTGAAGTGTACACTAATGCCAAGTCAAATTTTGGCCAATCAGAAGCTGCATACTGTGCAATCTCAGAGGCATGTAACCTATGGCCAGCAGGCCACATTCATCCTATGAGAGCATTTTATACTGTCCACAACGCTGTAATTAGGATGCATTTTGTGGTATTTAATTAAAACAATTTTGTAAACTTAAATTAAAATTGCAACCATAAAACCTTGCCTAGTGAAGATTTAACACTAAAAAGTTGTTTTAGATTTTATTTTTGTTTCAGAAATCACGGATGATCTCTTGATTAAGTTTCCATATAAACTCTCATTCGACTCACTGAGGTGCTCGTGACCTATAATATGGCCTGCCAAACCACTCACATCCATGAATGCAGCCCGTCATATAAAAATGTTCTACACACCTGCTCTAGAATATTAACGCATTGCCTGTTAGTTTTCAGTTTGGTGCAGCTCAAATTATGATTTCTGAATATAGTTTAAATATTGAAGCCATTAAATAATTTAAAATGTCTTTTAATAAATGGAAAAGTGATGGTGATGCCTCTAATTGTGAGAAGAAAGTGTGGAAAGTAATTACTTTAGAGGATAAACTAAGTATGATTAGAAAATATGAGAGTGGTATTTCGATAACTGAAATCAGAAGGTCTATGAACTTTTCTAATTCAACTCTGAAGGTGATACTGAAACAGAAAGACATTATTTTAGAAAATATTAAAGGATCAGCACCAATGTTATCGAAATGCATCAAGTCTAGAGGTTCCATTATGCTTTTCCTGCGATGTAAATCAATATTTTATACGAGTTTACACTGATCAAGTGATAACATCAAACTAAATGTGCATAACATGGAAATTTGTCCTTTCTGCACAAGGCTCACTTGGTAACAGAATTGGCTGTATGCCGCTTTTACACGAGAATGTGCCTGCTGGACTGCACTTATTTTTTTGAGCCCTCATGGCACTGAACCACTGCGGGTAATTACTATTGTTGAACTTTTATTTTATTTCCATTCCATTCCTCCTCCACTATCAACTTTTCATCAAGAGGTGGGCCCTGGCAGCCTTATACCAAGTTTCATGAAAATTGGCACATTGATGCAAAATTGGTCAGTAGAGGACACATACACACACACATACATACACAAATACACAGACAGGACCATTTCATAAGGCTGAGTTTCCTTTGGAAGCCAGCCTAATAATGATATACTCTATGGTATTAGGATATTTGTTAGATTTGTACAATTAACTCATTATATGTCATTTTTTCTATGCTGCTATGTTTTACTGTGTAGTTTTCTTTCATCAGTTTGTAAGTTTTTTAAAAACTCAATAAAGCTCATTTACTATGTTGCATTAAGTTATTCATAGAGTCCTGAGCAAAGAAGGCATTCTACATTTTGCAAGTCAGTCTTAGAAAAAGCATTGATTTCTAATGAGAGATTTTTACTATTTGGTTTTTATTTCAGGATTTATGTTGTAATATTTCTGGTAAAGTATTATGATATAAATTAATTCATATTTAAATTGAATGGATTTTTCAATATTGCAAATAAATTTGTTCAACAGGTACAGGCAATCGTAGACCACCACCATAATGCAGATGTGAAGACAGCAACTAAAGTGAGATTTCAGGAGCCAGGAATAAATGGAGGAGGAGAAAAGGAGAGTTGTGAAGGAAGTAAACAGCAACAAGATTTTCCTGTATCTAACATCAAAGGAACACCAAATGAGGTAGATCAAATATTACTTTGCTTGAAGGTGATGTCATCTTAAAAGGCACAAGTAGAAGCATGGAATTATAAAAATCCTTTTACAAGAAAAATATGACATTTAACATCTAATGTGAGATTTGGAAATCATAAATTTGCTTATAGGAAATTATACCATAAAATGTATCCATTTGTCTAATTTAAGATAATTTATTTGAGCTATCATACTGTGCAACTTGAATGAATATATATAGTCACCTTGCATTTTTATACTGATAGTGTATGACTGCATAAAGTTTCTGGCACTCTGTAGTACGTGAGAATTCCAATTATCTATGATACCTTCAATCACAGTGTGTGATGCAATTAGTGTTTTGGATACAGTAAAATCATACATATTATAGTTGTGTGTATGTATATATATATATATACCCACAAGTAGTTGGTGCTTGCATTCTGCAAGCATTTCATCTCATTTTGAAAACATTCTTTTTTCAGCCAGATATTTCATTATTAGGTATATTTTTATTACAAAAGTGTGCACCTCTTAACCAACGACAACTAATTATACAACAACAAATGACAATGCAATGACAAATAACACAAACACTTTTTAATCACCTAACATGGTTATAGAATAATGGAAAAACGGTCAAATATGAGTCATAAACTCTCACGCATGGATTAGTGAGACCAACTTTCATGCTATCTCAATTGCAACTTGAATAAACATCGTACAAACTTGGGTGAAGAGAGAGGAGAAGGATGAAGAGAGGGTGGAGGGGGAGAGGCATGCACACTTACGGTGGTTATGGAAGGGGCATAAGAGATGCTAGAATGCTACAGAAGCTTCCCACCCCTGCTACCCACGCTACTATGAATAAACACAAAATGTCATGTCTTGAAATGAATAAATCAGTCTTATATGATCTGTAAGGTGTAGATTAAAACTTTTATCCAGGTAGAGGACAACATTTGCTACAATATAGTCTGATACCACCTACCTATGATTAATAGTTTTTTAGATAAAAATTATTAATACGTAATAATCAATAATACGTATAGCAATCAAAAATTCTATTCCCTAGCCCTTATATGTTCTGTAAGGTATTGATTAAAGAATTTATCCATACGGAGGATAGAATTTGCTACAAACTGGTTGCAAAAGCTCATACCTATGATGAATAGTTTCCAAGATAAAAATTATTAAACTTTAATGTACAAATGGGGTAAAAACAACCCCTAAAAATTAACAGTTTTGTAATTTTCGATTTTTCTAGTTGGTTGTGAGTGAAATCCAATAATCCTGCCAAGTTTCAAGTCTCCAGCTCATCCGGAAGTGCCTAAACATTAGTATCCTCCTCCTCTGTAAGGAACGTCTATATATAATGATATATACTGGTAGAAGGTGCTTGCATTCTGCAAGCATTTTATCTCACCTTGAAAAAACATTAATTTTTCAGAGAGATATTTCATCATGGGAAACATTTCTTTGATTCAAAAGATTTCTCTTCTGCACCGATTTTAGTTTTTTCCTTATAGAATAATTATGGATTAAAACAATCACTAATTTTGTCAATTTTAGCAATATTATACGTTTTCCACATTGGGTTAATAATGTCACATATTTCTGCCAAATTTTAAATTTATAGCACAATTGGAAGTGAAATAACATTTATCAAATTGTTTAAATTTAAATAATTTTTAACGGCCGCAATAACGATTTCATGGATACATTGAAATGTTTATTCGTTTATATAAACTAAACCCTAAATAATTTTAAAATTTCAGCTCCCTAACTTGCCGTGTAGTGTCTAAACATTTACCTATTTGTTTAAATTTTAAGAATTTTTAACTGCCAAACAAATTAAAATATCAAAATTTGTATAATCCCTATTTCGTTTTTATACAAATCCTACTTCTAAAAATAATTTCAGCTCCGTAGCACATTCATAAATATATAAACCTTGAAAATTTGTTTAAACAATTGCGAATTTTTAGCGGCCGCATTGTTGCACTTTTTCAAGATTTTCGTTTTTTCTAATCGGTTTTGCACAAAATCTTACCTAAAAAAAAAATTTCGAATATCCAGCTCATCTGGAAGTACCTAAACATTAGTATCCTCCTATATCCTCCTCTTCTCCTCCTCTGTAAGAAACGTCTATATATAATGATGGTGGAAAATTTTCTACTCTCTCTCTCTTTTCTTGTTGCTGTAATTCTTCAACTCCCTGCATGATCAATTCCTTAAGGAGGCCAACGGAGAGCCAAAGCAGCATGAAGGTGAAGAGCAAGGACAAGGAGCAGTGACAGGAGGTGACAATGAAGATGGAGAGGAAGCCAAGGAAGATGGGGAAAAGACAGATGCGGATCGAGGAAAAGAGGGGAAGAGAGGAGGTCATGAGAAGCAGGGATTTGAGCCATCGGAAAAGAAGCCAAGGGCCATTACTCCGTAAGAGCAAAAAAGATTTGAATGGGAATACTTTTGCTTAACATTATCCTTTTCATTGCAACTTTTTGACTTGCTGGCTGAATTTCCTGGCATGTTACTTTTCACTAAAATTCAGAAAATCTATTTCACTGTTAACTAGGTATATACTGATACATTTGTTATTGTTTCTAACTGTTGCAGCTTTATTAGCAACTTTTATATTAACTTATATACAGGCAATCTCCATGATACAATACTCCAATAGACTTTGATCTACCATCCTGAGGATTTCATTCTTGAAAGAATTGCACAAGTTATACTCGTTTGGCCCGCTGTTATGTTGATGTGCTTGGGAGAAAATTCGGATGAGGTGCAGCATTGGTTTTTATTTTTGGTTTTCTGCCTTTTCTGGTCTCTCACATGAGTCAGTCCACCATTGTTTACCACCCAGAGAATATCAGACTACCTTTACTTTAAGATATTTTCATTACATACAAAATAAAAATTACTCTTGTATATTAAGCTTATCATCATCACTATTCACGCACTCATCAGATGCACAGCAATCTGTACTGCTGAACAAAAAGTTTTACTTACACAGTAAAAACTCGAGCAATTTTAATAATAGCTGAAAAATAAATTTAGGTGTGTTCCCTTATTCATTTGCTAACAAAGGATGTTGACAGTGCCACTTTAAGCATTTGGAACAAGAAAATAGGCCCTTGAAAAGGTTGGTGATGCATGATGACAACAGCCCATCATCCACTTTTAAGTCCATAGAATACCACATGACAACAGCTTGTTAAACTAACAATAAGCATTAGGGTCTAATAAGTATCACTAAATGAATATGTAACAAATGAGATGTGATTGGCCAAATAATGAGAGATACAATGTAATCAAAATGCAAGTAAGTTTTACTACACAATCTATGGAAGAGAATTAATGTATAGTTTCAGTAGTTAAATTACAGTAGATAATTTCAGTTGTAGTATTTTATTTCCACTTTTTATTACCTCCTTTCAGTTTTTATTACCTAAAACTTTTTCATCAAAATTTAAATTACATTTAAATATGAATTACGAACATAATTAAAAAATACCTATAATTTTTTTTAGAAAAAGAAACTAAATAATAAAGACTGATTTAATGACTCCCTTGTCCTTTCATTTTTAATGCCAGTTTGCTCAGGTCTGGTTTGATAGCTGGTAGTCTGAAGATAAAGTCAGGCTTTAGAATTTTCTATTGTCAGCTGATTGCGAACAGGATTAAGAGTATTCTTCATCAGAGAAAATACTTGCAATATATAACTATAGTTCATATGGAATAATATGAGCTATGCTCCATCCACTAGCAGATTGAAGGGATAGGGAGCCATAGACAATAGAAAGAGACGATTCCTCACTGCTGTGAAGTTAGTTTCTCTCTCTCTCGGTTGAGGAAAGCGAGAGGAAATGGATGAAGAATAGGGAAGAGAGGCACATCTGCTAGTCCCATCACTCTTTGGAGGGTCCCTTCAAGAGTGTGAATTCTTTGTTGTAAGTCCATCCAAATAAGACCCAGCAGTGGGGATGAAAACAATGCCGTTCGGGTAAGAGAGGTCAAAATCTGCCTTAAAGAGCCCTAGAACCGACATACTCGCAGTGGGCATTTGGATTTTCCTGAAGGAATTCTTTCAAAAGATTACTATCGCGAGGGCACGATTTTTACATAGGAGAGAGAGAAAACATGTGATTACTCGTGAGGGTGGTGGCGGTTGCCATGATATTGAAAATAACCAAGTTAACATATGATTTATTTGGGTGTTATTGAATGGATGTTCTCATTAATGCTATACCCCGCGCACCTATTTAAATCAAAATCATAACCACAGCAATCATTTTTAAGCGGACGCTTGAATATGTCTGTGAGAGTCTTAGTGATTGAATGCTACTTGTTGGCGATCCCTATTATGCAGCATGCCAGGGTGATAACAGTATTTATGAGTTATACCTCTGTAGGATTGGCATCAAAATATATGTAGCGTTACTATAAAAGCCCATAACTAGTGACTTGAGTAAGATCTCGGGATGTACCTTTCACTAAAAATATATTCAATATTCACCCAACGTTTCATATGCTGCATGTTTGGGTGTAACTCAGATAGAATGAGATATAGCGAGAGATTACTTTTTGCACGACGTTGACCCCAAAATTTGCATTGGAGGCTAACCTCAATGAATGCACCACTATTCCGAAATCACTTGATGAATAATAGTGATTAATAAAAATTGCATAATATCAAAATAGCTTATATTATTTTTTTAAATAAAAATACTTGATGTATGTCAAAAATAATTCTGGGAATGATTTTTGCATTAGATTTTATAGATAAAAATATTTTTTACTCTCAGTTATCTCAAAATTTTCAATTTGGCAACACTTGACTCTCCCACCGAAAGAGTCAAGGGGGCGGAGCTTTGCTCACATTATACCATCTATACTATAATACCAAATACTGAAAAAGGGAGAATGCAACTTTTTTCATTGCTGAGAATTTTGATGGTAGCTGAGACCAAGTACGTGAGCCCATATCTAAGTACTGATTTTCATTTTTGGAAATCTCATCCCTCATAGAAGAAAACTTATCAACCCACAACTCTGACCACTGAAAATCGATCAATTCCATCTCCAAAGATTCTATTCCAAGAAACTGGAAGTATTGCAACTCGAGATCAACTTCTTTTGCTTTCTCAGGGTACAAAATGTCTGAACATCGGACCATGAGTTTGAAAATCTTGAAATCATTGCACAAACTCTTCCTTCAAAACTATGATAGACTTATGCAAATTTGGTCCTAATACTTTGAAATGTTCATCACTATCAATGATTGTTTTTAGTTTTGGGAAGTATTGCAGATTCCCTGTCAGAATATCATCCTTGAAGAGTTGCAATTCTTGCAAAATGACTTCTACCCTTCATATAAATTTAATATGGATAGCCTTTAACCTTGACATTTAACACATTCAAATGTGCAGTTATATCTGTTAGAAACATAAAGTTCACAACCCATTCATTATTCTCTGAGGATAGCCACTAATTTAAAATTGCTATCAATATATTATTGTTCTCCATACTACATACATTTCTGCAGTCTCTTCGTGTGCCATATAAAATCTCTTCACGTGCCATAGGTTGCTGCCCCATCATATAGAAAACACAAATGTATATAGATTTTATTTGTATAAAAGTTGTTTATAAAAATTAATTTTTATGCTCTCACTTATATTTCATTCTTTTGTTTAGCATGGACATGATGAGGGTATTAGTTGTCAGTGAAAATAAATGTTAATGCAAATCACAATAGATATCAGAGAATGATGCTGTGTGACATTATACATTTTATCTGAATGCTGAGGAATGCTGATGAAAATTTCCTGTATATTCCCCAGTCAAAAAATCAGCTATTTATTTAGATACTTATTTCCATTTGTTATTCAAAATTTTGCTCATATGATACTTCGTGTTGTCTACACCTTATTGAGATGTTTCCTTGTATATTTTTCCTAATGTTTCAAGTGTATGGATGATTGATTTTGTTTGAAGAAAGATTTCATGAAAATTACTTTTAAGTGAAAGTTATATGCCCAGTTGAGTAAAAAATATGGCATATTCGATATTGTTAATGTAGCAGTCTTGTGTGCCTTTTGATAATGCAATCTCATAAATGCTACACTTTCTTTTATTTCAGGGATGAGGGAAATGTGAGAAGAATGCATACTGCTGTAAAATTAAATGAAGTCATAGTGAACAAGTCACATGATGCCCAATTGGTCATCCTAAATCTTCCTGGCCCTCCAAAAGGGAACTTGGTTGAGAGGGAATCCAACTGTATCCTTCATATTTTATTGTTTATATTGTTGTTCACTTTGAACAAAAATAATTTTTAGTTTTGCTTTCAAAGCAATATCAGTCATTACAATCTATATTTTCAACCTAAAATAAGATACCGACATTTTTGTAAACTTGGAATAGGTAATTTATTGCAGAAGAAAATCATTTGCCTCAACACTTGACTTGATCCTCTGCTGTTTGTGTTCAACTATTTAAGGTACTCAAGCACTGACTACTCACATAGCTATCATAAGCTATTCAATAATGCTTATTATATTTTATTAGTGTCTATCACATAAACAAAAAATTAGATTCCAGAGAATAAAAAGTTATCATGAATAAGATTATCCAGAGTATTTAGGGAACAGATGTGCATATGTAGTGTTTGTTATAGTTAAAAGACAATTTATAATCATGAGAGTTAATGGGGAGAACATTTGTAGCTGATAATGACATGAACATGCCTGTACAGGTATGCTTCATTTAGCACAACATCTCAATTTTTATTTAGGAAATAAACTTCCTAAAAGGAGACTCTTTTATTAGTCTGGATTTTTTTCTTACTCATCTTCACTTTTATGTTCCAATGATACTCGGCTACGCACTTACGCACTAATTATAGACAAATTTGTTAACCTACTTTCCAGAATAGAAATAGGCTTACAGTTTCTCTGTCCCCCCTATTTATTTTTGAACCAATAGACTGATTTTCATGACACTTGGTGGAAATCTCTTGCTACCAGAGTTGAGCTCCTGAGGATAGTTTTTGTTCCGAAGATTGAAAGTCCCAAGTTTGATTCCAGGAACTATCCTTTCCATTTGATTTGCATGGGAATTCTGATATCCATCATGCAGGGTAATTTTCTCTTGCACATTAAAATATCTTAATTCAGCTAAATTAAATGAAAACTTTTGATAAAATTTTAATTATAAAAAAATTAACTCAGCAGCTTCGAATAGTTGAATAAGGTAAATTTAAAAAAAATTAAGTTGCATTAAATTTGAATTTATTGAAATATTTTAACAGACATTTATGCAGGTAAAGTAATATATAATGTTCATTCCTTCCCAATACATACAAAATAGTGACACAGTAATAATACTACTGCAACTAACAAAAATAGGCTTGTGCCCTCCTCTTTGAAATGATGATAACTTAGTAGGATTTCTTCTTTCAATGATAGATTTTAAATTAACACTAACAGAATGTAAATGAACAGTTCAAGACCAACTTAACAACAGAAAATCACTCCTGTTCAATGCTATTAAAGTATCAAGCATTCATTAAGTATTATGCATAGAACAGCAATGGAAAAGTGGTCTGCGCTCTGATAATTCCTCTTATAATTGGAAACAAAACAACTTGTAAACTGATTTTAGCCATTAGATGAGCTCTCTAATTTAGTAGAGATTTTCCATTATAGAAGTTCAATGGTTAATTTCTAAAATGGAACCAAAAAACTTATAATTGAGTAAATTAATATGTCATTATACGAGCTCTTGAATTCTTTAATGATTTTTTCATTATAGAAATTCATTGGTTAACTTCAAATGTGTTGAGGCACCCAGTATGCGGAGCCCAGTTGTATTATAGAAAATTGCATTTGTTCAACATGTAACTGCTGTCTTTTGCAAATGAATCACTAATTGACATTAATGAAGCAATGCTTTCTTATTCTTTTGGTTATAGAAAGATTAATCCAAGATGCTAAAAAGATAGCTAACTTGCTAAACCTCATCTATAAAGAAGGGTTCACATAAAATAAAATGAGCTCAGGGTTTAAGTTATTACAGTAATAATACAACATTCCAAGCCATGCACTTCAGTCAATTAATAAGTTTTCTGTAGATGTATATTGGTATTTATCATTTGGTAAGGTAACAGGGAGAAAATGCTTCCAGTTTGTCAGATACGTATGAGCGAGGACTTATAAAAATTGATTGAAACAATTAATGGATAAAAAATCTTATGAATAACTTTTGTATTGGAAAACTTAAACCTACACTTCAAATTATAATTTAATTTTTTATAATTACCTTTGAAAATCATAAGGAGTAAACTTAAATGATTAGAACCCTTGCTAAATGAAAAAGTAAAATTTTGAGAAAAACCACACTTTATTCTTCATATGCAACGATAGTTTAAAAGCTACAATGCCATAATCAGCTGCAAATACAACAAGCATATAAAACCACCACCATTTAGTCTTTTACTAATCTCCTTTTCTATTTTTGCCCATTTGGTTTTTGCCTTTTTGACACTCGCCTTTTCTTCCATTCGCCTTTTTTGTTTTCGCCATTTTGACACTTGTGCTTATTGTTTTGCCCTTTTGAGATGATACCGAGCTATGTGCATCAACCCCATGCCTTGCTTAGTGAGGGGAATTCACCCATTACCCATGTTCACCCTCTGAACACCCTCCTTTCAGCATATATTTATGATATAAAAATATATCAAGCCCCATTTTCAGGCTCTCTCTTAGTAGATGATATGTTTCATATCACATTCATTTCTCTTCCAATTAAGGGTTTTCTTCTGAAACCTTTAATATGAAATATGCTAATGCAAACATTACTAAACAGTTGGTTGCATTTGAATTTTTTAATGGTTGAATGAGAACAAGATATCAGCATGAATGGACAGCAAGTTTGTGTTCCTGAGGGAGAAGTGGCTTCCATACTTTACCTAAATATTATTTTAGATAGATTCTTCCATATAATGATCTCATTCTCAGCCTGTGTTACAGTTAAAATATGTCATAGTGTAAAAATAGTTTAAATGTGTTTGTGGAAGAACGTAACTTAATTTCATTATATATATTTATTATTCACTCCAGGGCCTGGGTCTTTCATGTCTCAATCATCACTTGCTTGCTTCCTTTTATTTCTGCTAGTAATTTTGCATTTTGTCTCTTCAGAATTTCATGACTGACTGCTTCTTTTAGTATCTTGAAAGACAATGCATTCAATTGTTTTCCTTTCCATTTTAATTTAACACTCTTATGCTTCAATGAAAAAAGTATTTTTGGCCTGTAATCAGTAGTATTAGACAGGATCTCAATAAAACAATATGATCACCAGAAAGGTTACCTATATTATCAATTTCACAAATAAGTGATCTCCATTAGAATAACAGTAAAATCTTTATGCTGTTACAAATAAACTGACAACACTAATCGCTATATTCAAATAAACAACAAACAAATAACAACAATGAACATATAACTGAGGGACCACAACAACAACAAACTAAAACAATATGCGAAGAATCAACAACAAAAACCAAAAATAGAACCACAATGAACAATCAACAATGAAAAACAAAGTAAGGATGAAAAAACAACAATAAAAGCAATGACAAACGAAGAACAAAAAACAAGATGATCCAAATGGAACTTACGATGCCTACTTTCCATTTCATCATTTATTTAATATTTATATTGGCTTTAATAGCTTTAAAATCACTGCAGATATGTTGCTCTTTGTGTTCCCAGAGTTCAAAATTTAGTGTTATAAAATATTAAAAATACATTTGAACAGAATATTAAATTGATCACACATATTTGTGAAACAGTAAATAACGCATGTATATATTAGACTACATTGAATTTGAGTCTAACAGTAGTTGTTGCTATGGCAATACTCTCGTAATGAGTGATAAAAACTGCAAAAAGGCCAGTATTTACGAGAAATTCAAAGAAATACGATCTGTAAGCAAAATTCTACAATAAAAATTGGAATCTTCATTTCTTTCCTCAGAGAATAGTACAAAACTCGCTCTGATATTACAATTCTAAGATATTTTAATGTGCAAGAGAAAATTACCCTGCATGATCGATTTGAGATTTCCCATGCAAATCAAATGGGAAGGATAGTTCCTGGAATCAAACCCAGGACTTAATCAACAAAAACAATCTTAGGGAGCTCGACTATGGTAGTAAGATATTTCCACCAAGTGTCATGAAAATCAGTCTATTGGTTCAAAAGTTAATCGGGGATGGACAGACAGACAGATACAATGAAGAAACAAGAAGACTATTTCCATCCTGGAAAGTAGGCTAATAACAGTCAAATGATGAGAGAATACGATGGACTGCTTAGCTACACTATCACAAACTAAATACTTAATCCACTGCTTCACCCTCTCTTTCTTCTCCCCTGGTATTTCCCCTCTCTTACATCTATTGCCCAATCCTTCATTTCCTCACCTGCCATTTACTGTGTGCACGACCAAGCTACTGATCCCTCCTTAAAGCTATGACCAGTTCCCACTCCTTCTTTTCAAGCTGGGAATAGAAAATTATATGGGGAGATAGGGTTATATGGAAAGAAGTATCTCAAGATACGCTCTGATTCCTAGGAACACACCCCCGACATATCTTGAGGGAAACCTGTATAAGAAATGGTGTGAGCATACGAAAGACTTTTGAAATGGCATAGGTTGGAGAAAATTAACTGGAATTAAGGAAATCAAATGAGAAAGTTTTATATACAGTAGTAGAAGAAAGAACCTAATAAGGGTGATAATAGAGTGACAGAAGGAATGTGTGGGTCATATTTGAGGGGCAGTAAACTGTTGATGAAGTCATAAAAGAGAGGTTGCTACCATCGCTGCACAAAGAGCTTTCCAAAAAACATTTCAAGTTCACAAAGCCTCATCAAAACACATCATCAGAATATGCATATTCACATTCAGTAAAGATGACACTGTGTCTGTAGAGTTTTTCGTTTGTTTATAAAAAAGAAATGATCTTATAGTTTCACTTTGGAGTCTATCTGTTCACTTGCTTAAATTAAAATTGTGATGAAACCGTAAAGGATAGAGAGCTGCAAATTGGATGATAGATTTCTATACTATTGCCATTTGTTTTTCTTTATATTTGGGTTTTGAAAAATATACAAGCTTGTATTGTGGTCCATTTAAAATTTTGTTTTTTTAATATCCAAGTATGTAAAAGATGAAAAGCTGAAAGCCTGAGCATACATTTCCACATTAATGCCACTTATTCTTGAAAGGTTTGAGAAAAATCCAATGAGAAAGTTGTAATTTATTTTTATCTTAGAAATTTTCTTACACAGTTTTATTTATTGTTGTCAATGAAAACAATCTTCATAGCAACTGAAGTAAACAAGATCTACTGCTAATAAATAAATACATTTAATTTCCTTTCGTGTGCACATGGAAAAAATGAATGAAAATGGATTATCTACGACCAGGGCCGTTGCAAGGCAGTTTGGAGCCCTAGGAAAACATTTTTTTGGCGCCCTAGGCAAACATTTTTTTTGGCGCCCTACTCCAATCTAAATGATACTAAAAATTATAAAATGAAAAGTAGTTCAAGTCTCTTCACTTCTGGTAGAGATAATTTTGCTTTTAAAAATTACTTTTATAAATTTCCGGAAATTTGCCGAAAAGTGAGGACACACTAAGCCCTTATCCGCTTACTGCAACCTGGGAAAAGTGTGCATCATGGCTACAAAGTGTTCTATTAATAATTTTTTGGATTTTGCATTCTTCCTTTTTTGATCCAAATTAAATAAACAACTAAATCCAAAATTGTATATTTACAAAGAGAGCAAAATGAAGAACAAGCAATATAAATAGCAATAAAAAATGAATGCAGATGCAAATGGTAGGAGAAGAAAAGAATGATTAAATATCGTACATTTTATTCCGGTCACTAAAAGTGCCTGACTACGCTTCCATCGATTCATAACACTGTCACTAATTTGTTTACCCACTTCTCCTTCCTCATCACTAGAACAACAATGTACGTATAACCTCCTTCCATTATTTTACTTTCTTTTATAACTTTTTTATTCTCACTATAATGTGCGGGTAGGTGAAGGATGAGTTAATGGTGTTTATGCTTTCCGCACTCTATCAGATTAAGTTTATGACTAAAAATAGGTTTAAAGTTAACACAAAGGAAAGATGTAGTAAGTACTCTCTCTCTTTTATGAGAAAAATAAGTGTAAAAATGTATACAAAAGTGCCATGAAATCAAAATATTGGCTCTTCATGGCACCACTCAATCTCTGGCGCCCTAGGCAGTTGCCTGTTTTGCTACCCTGTCTACGACTAAGAAATTAAAGTAAATACATCAATTTTCTTTCATGCGCACAAAGTGCTTTGTAAATGAAAAAGAATGGATAATTTACGATGAAGGAATGAACGTGAAAATAAAGATTGTTACAATTAGACAAGTGAGGTGTGTTTTAAATAATTTTCGATTATTTTACTTATATCTCTGAAGATATCAAATATGGGAAGCTGAAACTTTGGGCATACATTTCCATATTCATGTTACTTATTCTTGAAAAGTTTGAGTTTTGAAAACTTTACAGAGGCAGATAGGGAAACGTTCAAAATTTTAATACAAATTTGATTAGGCTCTAAACTTAAATGCCATTTTGAAAGTATCAATTATCCAAAAAAGTATATTTAAATGTAAAATATATGTTTATGTAAAGTGTTGATGTGCAATACAATGCTAACTTATCCATTAAACCTCTCTCATTTATACACTAACCTCGTCTTCGCCTGGTACCCCCATTATAAAACAAACGAGGCTCTATTGACCGAATATGTGGTAGTATAACTGCATGAAAAATAAAATACGCCCTAATTTAATCCATTTTCTACTTGTTTATCCTTAGACTTTGTTGTCTTGTTCTTCCTTGACTCCTGGTAACTAGATATGGAATTTCTTGAGGTGCTGACTGAGGGACTTGACAGGGTGCTTATGGTGCGTGGAGGTGGTCGGGAAGTGATCACAATTTATTCTTGAAGCTGTAAATGGCTACCACTGACCTTAAAAGCCCTTCTTTCACTACCTGTATATTTAAAACTCCATATTTACTCATCCTATCAGTTTTTGAAACCTCAAATATAATTTCCACCATTTCAACCATTTAATCTTTACATCAGCAAATGGATTTTCATTACTTGCTATGTTTCAACATGGTTCAAGAACAAATCCTGTCTTTTTTAAATGAAGGTACATGCGCATATTATTAACAAGTGGTAGAAACCTAAAAAGATAGGGATTAAATGGCTTTTATTCATTTTCTATTTTTGCCTTCTCTGAGAGGCAGCAAATATGGAGAAATACACCAAACCATAGTGCCAAGAGGATTTGATGCTGCTGCTGCTGTACTTGCAGTGAGAGCTCATTTTTTCTGTGCCCTCGTGACATACCCTTTCTGAGATCAAGGTGACCCCTAGTCTCCTCTGCAGGACAATAAGGCAAGGTTCCACTGTTTTGCTACGTGTGATGTAGAGGAGTTTGTTCCATCTCGCAGTTTTCATTTTTAGAAACAAAAGATGGGCATCAATCAAGAAAGGTGAAGCTTTATTCATTGCTTTTCTAAAATTTTCTGTTTAATAAGAAATTAATAAAAATAACTATACAGTTAATTTGTCTGAATAATATAAAAGGGCAAATTAATAATATAATTCTAATGATAGATTTATCAGTATTTATGGCAGCTTTTCTGAGTTATTCCTAATCAGAGAACATAGGCATAAATATGACACAAATAATTATTTATACTTTCTTATGAAAATTTGGCATTATTAGCAGTTAAAACTTATTCATAGCATAGCTTTGATTATTTCGATAAAATATTTGTATTATTTCATCAAAATACTAAAAATTATGCACAATTCAAAAATTTTCCACTGAAAACTAATTTATGAAAAAAGCAGATTAAAGTATAATTTTTTCATGTTTATGGAATGACCAACTGTCATCCTTTAGAGAAAAATAAATATGATTTTCATTTTATAAAAATAGGTATCACATTGATAAGATTAAGGAAATGCTTTTTAGAAGTGATCATAAAAGTATATGCTGTTTGGTTTATAAGTAAATTGTATTCTCATGTGTGGAGTAAATTTGAATCATAAAACATAACTTCAAAGGAAAGCCAAAAGCACAAATCATATGTTCAGTTCAAACTTAACTCATTGGATGAAATTCTATTATCTTTTGTAATTTTCATTTTTTGCCTTTCATAAACTTTTCTTATAATTAAATCTCACATTCCCTCAATTTTTATTTTATATTAAACTACCTTGGCTATATTTACACAAATTTGTGGAAAATTCTACAATTGCTTTATATGAAAAATAATACCAATTTTGATATTATTATAGTTGCATCTAATCATCTGAAGGTATTTTGCTTTCATGTTGATTCTTGAAAAACTATGAATGTGTAGATATAAGATATTTGGGAATTAACAAATGTTTTGTGTGTATTTGTGTGTGTGTGTGTATGCATACATACATGTCCACATACATACTTAGACACACATGCATACAGCATTCTTCTTTTTTTTACTTGAATCGCTTGTTTAATTTCATCTGTTCTAGTATTGTTTTACCATACGTATCAGTAGCAGATATTCATTTAAGTGTGTTCTCTGATTTGTAATTAGCTGCTATACAAACTGACATGATTGCATTTCATAATGTCACTCATGACTTCCAATTACATATATGGAAAAGGTTTGTTTTGTTTTCACCCGAATTGTGATATTTTTCTTTTAAATTTCAATTTATTTAGTATGCATCTTCAAAATATTTTAATTATTGAGAATCTTTTGAAAGTTGTCTGTAACTTAATTGCTCAATATTAATTCTTGTGAGAAAATTTAGTTAAAGTTTATCATCTATTGTTGATAAACATTAGTGTGACTTCTTTTGTTTCTTACTATTTGACATTATTAATTACAAAAGCAAATCATTTCAAAACCTAGTCCACTGGCAACAGCATATTTGACATAAAATCAATAATAATGAATAAAGAATTACCTTCTTGGAATTAGAGTCATAAAAATTTTGACAAATCATAACCAACCTTTTTTCCTTTAGTCTTCAGTGTAATTACTTTTATTTAATTTTTTCTGCATTGGAACTGAATCCATGCATTTTCTCATACTGTCATATGTATTTATTCCCAACAAAATTTGGCATCTTATTCCACTACGCACACTTCATCTCGACTTGTCGATCATAGTAATAATTTTGGCATCCTTACCAAACAACTGTGTCCATTTCTTTTGAGTAAGTTTTCTAATGTCTAGCAATTCTGTGGCTCATTGAAGTCATGACTTTGGATAGCTCAGCAATATGTTAGAAATATGAAAAATGAAGAGATAATGGAGAGGAAGCAAAACGAAATGAAGAAACTATTATTTCTTAAACAAACTTTTAAGCCAAGTAATTAGACTGATGAGTGGTCCATATGTCTTTGTGTTTTTAAAGTGATGGAGTATTTATTTTAAAGGATGCCTAGAGACACATGGATAAGAATTTCTGTTAAATGCCCACAAGCTAAAAAAAGAGAACCACCGATACCCAAAGGAACTTGTGGTTGGTCAGAAGCAGGAAGGGTGTGCATTACCAAAGGAGGGCATTTGTTGATTGTTGAGAATGAATTGTCTTGTTGCAGGCTTCCAGAGTATTTTAAGCATGTAAAGGTATATAGTTCACATTTTAATCTTGTTTATTTTTATGATGGTTGTTCCACATTTCTCTTAATCCTTTCCTGGGGCTTTTTACCCTAGTCTGTGTAAGATAGTTTGTTCCTCATAATGTGTTATAATCATGCACCAATGTCTTGTGGTTAATCCACATACATCACACACATATATGTCATAATATTCTTTTTCTATTTGAACATTGAATATTTACCTCTTGTAAATGTAATAATTCTAATACTTGTAGGAATCTCTCTCTCTCCCTCCCCCCTCCTCCCCCCCTTCCCATTTTGTATTCATGCATTCATTTGAAGAGGGAAAAGTACTTGCATTTTCAGTAAAGATTTCTATAGCAAAAATGTTTGGCAGCACTGTTCAGTGTTACTGTGATAACAATAGCTGAAATTTGGCTTTGGCATTTACATGACATAGGAAGAATTTATTTTGAAATTACAAGCTTTTAGCTTATGATGTTTATTATTTTATTGCTAATAATCTTCATTACTTAAATATTTTAAATGTTTATGTTCTTTTACATATAGTAAATCCCTTTAAATATTTTTATACATTCAAATTCTGCTATGTAACAAACATTACACCACTTTTTGAACGTTTATATTTTTATATTTATTTTTATTTGGATTGTTCTTTATTTGAATGGTTTCCTATTTGAAGAATAGTTTCAGTAATTTTGCTTACAATGATTAATTAGAATTTTACTGTCAAATGCAGTCAATATCCAAATAATCAAAGTTATAGTTTAATCTCACATTGAAGTTTTATCTTGTTTATGTTATTATCTTTCACTTGACTGCATTTATAATAGAAAGCCCAAAACAACATAAGACAATCTTTATTGATGATGATGTTTTTTAAATCTGAAATAAGTTCGTAATTGTAATCATTCATGTCAAAATGTTAATTATTACAAATAGCACCTCTTCTGCTCTATTTTTTATGACATGAAATATGATTTTCCCCCCTTCCATTTCTCATAAGTGAAGAGAGAGAGATTTTAAAGTGCTCATATTGCCACTGTGTTCTACAACTCCTTTAGAGTTTGTACCCAGTTGAAAAAATAAAAGGGATAATCCATTGACTGGAACTCCTATAAATAGGCTGTGAAAGTTGCAGCAATTAGTGTTACACTGTTGCAGAGAAAATTTCTGCCTCTTTGAAAACTGTATCAAAAGAAAATAGTTTTACCAAAGCTTGGTAGGTTTGTGTTTAAAAAGAATCATTTATCTATGGTATGTGTCAAAGAGAAGTTAATAAAAAGTAATTATGTGTGATTATTTAAAAACAGATGTACCATTCAATCCAACCATAGATATAAATCTGTTTATATGGCGGAAGCACTGTTGCAGAACATGGACCACTTCACATTGTGAAATCATGGCTATTGTTTACAAAATAAATAGCCACATCAAAACCACATAATTCTGTACCTGTATCCATTTAATTTAAATATTCAGTCATGAAATGTTTAATGCCAAGACATAAGCCTAACAAGAACTAAATAAACCTAATAGTGACTAATCAAAAAATGAAATTTCTTTAATGTTTAAACCCACTAGGGGGGTCTTAACTATGTAGGATTTTAATTTCTTTATAGTAAAGTAACTCAAAAATTGTAAATAATTCTATAAGTGGAATGTTTTACAGTGTTATTTATTGTACTATATTTTAATACTGTTCAAATATTATCATAAAATAGTAATTTATTTCACACAAACAGGTAGAACAATATCAATAATTTTATTTAATCATAAGGATAACCCCAGCCACTGCAAAATGATTTTCAGTTACAAGTTATATATCCCTTTATTACTAGTCATTAGCTCTAATTGCTGAAATATGCACTGGTTAATTTTTTAATTATCTGATTGTAAAAAAATAACAGACAATTACCCATACCATCGCATATTTCGTACTCGAACACCCTTTGTCTAGTTTTCTCTTCCACATTGTTCAGTTTCCTTCTCTTTCAGAGCGCAAGTCAGAAAAGTGAAATAAAAGGGGAAAAAATGACTAACACGTGGAGTATTTGAATGATTCCTAACTTATGAGTCAATAAATATATTACTTAGGTGCATTTAATTTATTATTACTTGGTCCTTCTAACAATAGTCCCTTTGTCTGTGATTTTATAAATGCAAAGTAGATATTAATAAAATTACATTAATTATTTCTCTTTTGTGTTCTGATATTTTTATCTTGTATCATAGATACTGGAAAGGATCTTTTGTTTTGGTCTAAGATAGATATTTAGCATCAGTTAACCTCATGGACATGAAATTTAAAATGCAAAAGAATTACATACCTGAGTGCTTGCTTACTTGCATCATTATTTGTTTGTTAAATACTGACAGATAATTGACATTCAGCCATGGATATATATTGTTAAAATTATCATATTTTTAAAAATCTTATTGTATGTCATGGAAGATACTTGAATGCATATCTAAATGATTTCATTGATAGGTCCTACAGAGTCTAAAACCATTGTTTTTAATTTAATGTAACTTTCACATAACTGCTTTGTTAACATCTCTCTCGCTCAAAGCTTTCATGGTGCTCTGGCTACTAGTAGAAGCCTGTGCAAATATTGTGAGAATTGCTGCAACTTTGGAATTGAAATTCTGCAAATCTGAATTTTCAGATTCAGTGAAGTTATCACAACTTAAGAGTTATTTTTCAAATACTGAATGTATTTGTAACGTCTATAATATGAGGCTTAACTGTGGAATTTACTAACTTTCATTGTGACAAGTATAAAATCTTGGTATACTTTCACAATAATTTCAACCAGCACATCTGGTTTCAATACATTTTTATAATAAGGTAAAAAATGTAAAACAACCATGTAGAAGAGTGTGAGGAAGAAGAGAAAAAGGAATGATGAGCATGGGAGTGGTAGCAAATGAGAATGGTAAACTGATCCCTTCTTATTTCCTAACTACCATTTTATTTGATTTGCCATTCTCAACTGATGTATCTCCCTTGGCTAAACTCACCTCTTTTCCACTCCTCTAGATGTTTTTATATCTGTCACCTGGTTATGCTATAAAGCTATTTAAACTAAGTGTTTTATTTAAAATTATTATGGAAGGACACCAAGTTTTTCATCACCTTTCTCAGTGTACACCATGATCTCTACTAACACTGGCCTGATCAGTGGCGGAACAAGCAATAATTCTTAACGAATTTCTGCAAATGTTTTTGTTTACCTGAACTTGATCTTTGGTTAGCAACCGGCCCATTTCTAGTGAATCATCAACATTCTTTCAAACCGGCGTGAATTAAATATCGCATCATGTCAAAATTGAATCCCTTGGGAATGAAAGTTCAGGTAACGATGATTTTCTAGTGACTTGAGTTGCCCTCATATCAAAATCAAATCACCATTACGAGTCACTTTGGTATAAAAGCTCCCTAAGGATTAAATACAATGTTTAACCTTGAATAATGTTAATTCGTTTCTACATATGATTGAATTGAAGGCAAATAAGGTCCCCTGTGGTACCAGTGCCGACACAAGTATGACCCTAGCCGTGAAAATTTGAAAAATATCGTTGCCGATGATATCTGAAAGTATGGTAGGGGCACTATCTGTTTCCAGACGCCACGGCGCCGGATACGTATAATGATTCCAAAGGGTATTTCAATAGCTACTAATTGTAGACTATAAAGTGGGTAGCAGGCCGGGCCCCGGGGCACTGGCCCGGTCTAGTTCCGCCACTGGACCCGACTAATGCGAATTCGACATACTTTTTATTTACACCATAGTCTCAACTGTGGGAATTAAACTTACTCGGCTATTTCCTTTGTATGCATTCGGGTCTCATCAAATGAGACTTATGCTTATGAGGAGTATTGATTTGTTACGGTTTGATTATTAAATAAACGGCGCAGTATACATTGCACAAACTTTCTCATATACGTTAACCGTAGTTTAGCGTATATTTTAATGCCACTGGTCGATATTTAGCAATTTTTGGGCCATATGGCCATATTTAGTATTATTTATGCCATCAGGCTGTACGATTGGATGGATTTTAATCAAAATCTCTATAGCCATTTTTGAGTAAATAGAATTTTGTTTCAAAATATCCAAGAATAAAGTGCCCTTAATTGTTGCACAATATCGTTCATCTCCTCAGTGTCTATTATGAATGATATTATCCGCAAATACGATATATCAATCGATTTAGTTTGACCGTTTACGCGGTAATATAATTTTGAGTGGATCGCGGCGGAGGTGTGACGTCATAGAGCTTAGGTAGGGTAGCTTAGCATACATTGTAATGTCCATGGACGCCATAGAGTGATTTGAAGGGAAATATGGCTTACGTAGTATTATTTGTGACATCAGACTCTACAATTGGATAGATTTTAATCAAATTCTCGGAAGCCATTTTTGAGTAAATAAAATTTTTCAAAAAATCGCTAATAATAAACTACCCTTTATTTTTGTGAAATATCATTTTTATGAAATAAAGGGTCAAAAAAATTATATGTTGCACAAATAAGAAATATCATTCGATTTTTATATATGCATTTGGGCTCTAGAACAGCGAACAGACCGATAGGCTGACTGACAGACGGCATGGCGAAAACCACTTTATGGACTCGGGGACACCTAAAACGTGTTTCCATCAAAATCTTGAAGTCGAATTTTTTCATGATAACAATACTTTCTCAATATACTACGCATATGAGAAAGTAAAAACGAATAAATACGTGTTACAGAGTCATACAAAGGCAGGAGAGATTATGTGGCCTCAGTTTACTTTCAATTGAGAAGGGCATACTATTGAAGTTAAAACGAAGTTCATTTTATGATAACGTTATAAAGCACTTTGTATTGCGAAGAAGAAGAATGGAACTATCCCCCTTATAATAAAAATCTGATGTGGCCACCATATGACTTTCTGCAATACCTGTATTATTTATAAAAATTCCAAATAGGTTACATGATAATAAATATTTTAAAGAAACCGAGAAAATTTTAGACTTTTCAAAGAACAGAAATAAACTCAAACCATAGCCTTCTGATACTGGATATAGCCACAAAGCTCCAACGATTAAGAAAAGAAAAAGGTGCATTACTAAGATGTAACTAAGCATCAATTGTTAAGAATAGTCGTCGGTAGGTGGCGTGGTGGTGGCAGCTAAAAATATACTCTTAAAAAATGCATTATATGAAAAAATGTTTCAAACAAAGGTTGTAGAAAATTAAATTTCCTACAACTTTTATTCCGATATATTTTTACATTTATCAAATATTAAAGCAAATATTCCAAAATAACGGATAAGTGACAAGAGTAAACACCCACTTCCGGTTTACCGATTTTTACCAAAAACTAATCAGTTCTTGCAACTATCATAAAAATGTTAAATATAAAATTTTGCGTTGATCTGATTAATAGTGTTTGAGTTAGAGCACTCACAAAAAACTCATATACACACAGACATCGAGAAAATGGTCAAAACGTGTTCAGGGAACCTTGACACGTGTATTTCCGTTGCAATCTCGAAATCGATTTTTTCGTGAAAACAATACTTTTCCCTATACTATGCATGGAGAAAGTAAAAAGCTGTCTGTCCGTTGGTTGGTTGGTTGGTTGGTCGGTCCATGTCACGCTCTTAAAATGCGAATAACTCAATCAAATATGCAGATATAAACTTTATATTTGGCAGAGATAATCTACTCGAATACGAAGGAAATTTTTCAAAAAACGTCTAGGGTTCGACTCCAGACGATCATTTGCATTCCCCATAACATAACACGTAAAAATCGACATTTTGACGTGCAGGCTTTTCTTCTTTTTGAGATTAAAATTAGAAAGAACTAACCTACTATGTTCGGAGCTTAACTATTTTAAAGAAAAAATTATAAGGTTTCTTAATTTGTTCATGTTATCCTGCCTACAGTTAGAAATTCCTCATCTTAAACGTTTATTTCACATATTTTGGGGAAAACTTGCCATTTTATCGGGATGTTGCCTTGCCTATGAATTACCTTGCTAAATCTCGGAATCCTGTTGTTATTCCAATACTTATTGGTTTAAGCGTACTTTGAAGGCTTTTAATATGAGGAGAAGAGAAAGACGGGAGACGAAAATGATTTTCATAGTAATAAATACATTCGTTGCGTTATTTACGAGAAGGAATACCTAAAAAGTTGAAATACTATTCAAAAAGATAAATAATCGTATTAATGAGGTAAATTCAAATTGAATGAAATAGAAACGGCATGAAAATCTGAGGTATTTGCTGGACGTTTTAATAAACAAACCGAGCATGTGAAAATTTTATGGAGTGAAGCATTGGGCGACATGTTACGGGAGTTAGGTAGAGGACTTGAGGACGGTTTGAAAAATAGAGAAAGAAAGAGAGGTTTAAAAGAATCAGAAAAATTATAATAAAAGGCTGTGTTGTCCATACGTTGGTCTGAGTGTAATGTTATTAAAACCAGAATAACTCTATCATGGATGAAGGTAGAAAATTGAAATTTGGCATAAATTTATATAATGAGATAATCAGAATATTTTTATTTAGGGTTGACATAGTAATTTAAGAAATATATGTCCGTTTTTGGCGCTATTTTGTGGAGGAATATATTGCATTTCCTCCGAATAAAATTTATAAATTTTAATTTAATGAAACTATTTTATGTAAACTGAAAATTAAAAAATATGTATAATTCATATTGTAGTATGTCCCAGAAAGTTAAAATAATTTTGGCAAGCTAAAGTTGTCGAGCGTAATGTTTAAGAAATTGATATTATTTTTTATGTAAGATTTATATCTACGTATATCACTCCGAGGAGAATGTGAGGGAGAAAGGGAGGAGAATTGGAGGAAGGAAGAGGGAAAATGGGAAGAAGTGAGGGTGAAGAATAAGAGGGAGAGAGGGATGGAGAATAGAAAGGAGAGAGGAAAAATACGAGAAAGAGGGAGAGAGAATAGGGGGAGAGGGAGGGAAGAGAATGGGAGGAAGGCAGAGAGAAAGGGAGGAAGAATGGGAAGTGCCTTAATTTCAATACGTAATCTGCACATTCTCGTCATATTTGACGGGCAATTACGCTAGTCCTCCCCTTATAATAAAAGACTATGTTGGTCCGTTGGTTGGTCCAGGTCACGTTCTTAAAACACGAATAACGCGATCAAATATGCAGATAAAACTTGAAATAAGGCAGAGATAATCTATTTAGATATGAAATTCCTGGGACGAAGAAAAGTTTACGAAAAACCTCCAGGGTTCGACTCCAGGGGATGATTTGCGTTCTCCGTAAGATAACACGTAAAAATCTGATGTGGCCACCACATGACTTTCTCCATATCTGTAATATTTCTAAAAATTCCAAATAGATTACATAATAATAAATATTTTAAGAAATTGCGAGAAAATTTTAGACTTTACAAAGAACTGAAATAAACTCAAACCATAGCCTTCTGATATTGGACATAGCCAGAAAGCTCCAACAATTAAGAAAAAAAGGAGCATTACTAAGACGTGACTAAGCGTCAATTGTTAACAAAAATCGTCGGTAGGTGGCAGCTAAAAATTTACTCTTAAACAATGCATTATATGGAAAAATGTTTCAAAAAAAGGTTGTAGAATATTAAATTTCCTACAACTTTTATTCCCAAACATTTTTACATTTATCAAATATCAAAGCAAATATTTCAAAATTATGGAAAAGTGACAAGAATAAACATCCACTTCCGGTCGACCGATTTTTACCAAAGACTAATTAATCAGTTCTTCTGACTTTTATAAAAATGTTAAATATAAAATTTCGCGTTGACCTGATTAATAGTTTTTCAGTTAGAGCACCCACAAAAAGCTATCACATAAACAGATATCATCGAGAAAATTGTCGAAACGTGTTCAGGGGACCTCAAAACGTGTATTTACGTTGAAATCTCGAAGTCGATTTTTACTTTCTACATATACATATAGGGGAAAGTATTGTATTCATGAAAAAATCGACAATCAACGAATTCCAGAAATCGTTCTTTAATTTTATATTCATTAAGTTCATTATTCATCTGAAGGTATCGCAAAATAAATACAGTTTGCTCTGTATGAGCCGAATCTGGACTTGCATCGATAATTATTGAATAGTATTTTGCTATTTCACGTTCTCTGAGAAAGGCATTTGTCACAGCTTTAGCGCAGCATTCTATGAATTCGTTCTGGCTTTCAACAGATAAATAATATATTTGCATTCGTTGATGTGATAATTGGGACTTTCACTTTCTCTAAATGGCTTTTTAGAAACGGATCATGACTTATGAGTTCTAAAATTCCTCAGAAATTTCCATTTCCTGGATCACCTATCAAATGATTTTTTCCTCTTAACGCCAAAAACAGTCACATCTAAAATCCGGTGTAACAATTGCTTCCACATTTTTTTATCCTCCATGCACTGCAAAAGATAATCAATCACGGTTGTGGATCTTTCAAATCGCATTTCCAAATTACGCCACTCAACCTAACATCTTTTGTGATTAACACTATTTTGATGTTCGGGAATTTTTTCGGAAAGTTTTCTCCATTTCTTTGAAATTGAATAGCCAAATTTCAAAGCAAAACTGGATCGATTTGTAATCGGAATTTTACTGAAGAGTCTGCAAGGAAAGCAGAACAGTGCTTGTTTGTTCTACTCCAGACAAGCCAGTCCCGTGATAATTTTTCACCATTTTGTAGCGTCTCATACAGTAAGCTAACAGGAAATTTGTTTCCAAGTATGTCCTTGGGAAACTCTGTAGGATACTTTTCAGGAACTCGACGTATTGCTTCCTCTATCTGAACTAATGGTTGGCTTTCTGTATCAAGTACTCCTATATCAAAATCAAAATGTTTCCTCAAATTACATGTATGCGTATTCAGCTGTGTCGAATACTGACCAGGGTTTCTTTTATTAGGAGAGTTATTCAAAGACTTTTCACAAATTTCTCTAGCAGTTTCCTTTAATTCTTGTAATACACTTGTAGATTCAATTGCATGGTTATTATTTTGTTGTTCACTAGTATTTTCAATAATACTACCATTTTCCGCTTTATCTTCGTTAATTTGTTCGTTTGATTTTCCTTTTCCTGAATCAAAGCTGTTGTATGTTTTTGACTCAGTTCTGTTTACTCTAATGCCCATAAATTCAAGAGTTTTTTATTTCTAGTTTCTTCTTGTTCTTTCGTCGCCTTTTCTTTTCTTTTCGCCGCTCCTGATTTGTGACGTTAGCTCATTATGATTCTGGAAAAAAATTGAATTTGTATTTTATAATTATTTATATCTTTATTCATACTAATATTGTTTTTTCTTGTTTCCATGCACTTATAATTAAAATAAACATATGAAGATAAAAATCGGTTTTTGGCTTTTTCTAACAAGGAGAATTAGAATACCGTTTGAATCTTTGCTCTATGACAAACGGTTCTCCAGATAGTGGTGGAGACGGACGGACGGACCCGTCAATAATTACAATTACATATAAGATTGGTCAAGCTATAACCTAATATAAGCGGGGGTGAAGTCCTAACTTAGAAAGTACCGGGGCGCTAAGATTTAATATATTTTCATGTCACTTCAAATCAAATTTTAAAATAACTAACTGTAAAAAATTGTTATACATTAATATTCTGAAATAAAATAATCTTGAAGAACTGCTTTATAACATTCATTTGTTTCAAAAATGTTATAAACATTATATTAAATACCTAATTTGTGTGAATTTTTAGAAATTGCAACAACTCTGTTTCGTCTATAGCGGATCCTTGCGTTCACAAACTATTCTTATAAGAATAAATATAAAAGGTAAAAAAACTTTTTATGAATAAATAAAGATGGAAGGTTTTGTTATATTGAGAGACGTTAGTTAAAGTAAAAGGAGAGGGGAAGTAAAAGACGGTGGTAAGAGGTAGAATGATAGAGCAGTGTTTCCCAAAGAAGTTTATTATCAATTCCGATAATGGAATTTTTTTTACAAAAATCAACTGCACAGATAGGTTTTAGAGTAATAAATCAGAAATTTTCGGTAAATACTTTGATCTCTGTAGCAATAAATTATAGACAATCGTTATGTTCGTATGTAATTTAAATCCAATGAAACGCAACTCCAGTGATAATTTACCCAATTTGAAAATGAAAAAATTCTAGCAGTTTGCATATTTCTATCTAATTATAGTATAATATTTATAAATAACAACGATCTCCAAATTGAAACAGTATTTTGGAAAAATATCCATATGAAAAACTAATAAATTCAAAATATCTCACCAGATACCGGAAATTTGACGCCAGGGAAGCTTCGCTTAGTTAGATTTTACGGAATCAGTCACTCCACAACAAAGTTTTTCATCCTTAGAATGTGCAAAATGAAATAGTTGAATGATATATGATTCCACTCTATCAGAAAATATTAGCGTTTTTAAATTCACACATGTAGCAATGTCAACACAGCAAACACTTACTTACTTACCAAGTAGATACAGTAAATTAGAAAGGTTCGTATGACAGAAACTTTAGTCAATGTGGCGAAATTCCAGGAAACAAAATAAAATCTGCGCTGATAATATCTTGTGAATTTCTTGCACAAAAGAAAAAACATTCTAAATTAACGAATAAGCTCAGATAAAACCGTAAATTATTATGTAATTATACTATAGAATATATGTACTTACCCCTCCTATTTTGAAACAATTTTCCAGTGAAGTGTCTACGTCATAGCGATTCTTAAACGATGTGTCGCGAGAAATTTGACAATCCACAACGTGGTCCACACATTCACACAATGCGAGCAGCATAACCTCAGACTCATAAACATCAAAGACATAATATACTGAAAACATAAAATGAAGTCACTAATAATAATCCTGTAATTTTAACAAAAGGCAGAAACATGCGAAGCCCGTCTATATAGCTGCTCAATCTCTTCCGCGGCAACATTATTGCTTAGCGTGGAATCGCTCTCGGCCAGTTCCATGGTTACAGCTTACAATTAGTCCCTAAGTAGCCATTCACACAGTTTCCGCATTTAGAATGTAATACAAAGAAAGTCACGGAGAGGAAAGCTATTCTCTGGCTGGTTATTTTATAGAATCCGTATGCGGGAGAGATAGGCCAATCTCTCACAGTGTACAATTCATCTGTAAACCTTAATAATAAATATATTTCATTCACGCTTGTTTATTGTTATTTCAATTAAATTCTGGTATTCGCATGAATGTGTGTCGCGTATGTGGGCATCATTCTTCAAGTGTATCGCTGCACGAAAAAGATTGAGACATATTAAAGTCTGGACCGGGCCCCGTGAAGAATTGCGGGTCCGGGTACTGTAGACCCCCCTACTAGAGCCCTGCACGGATATGATATTTTCCACCCGTACCCGCAGACTACTAACCCATACCCACAGAATATTAACCCGTACCCGCAGGCTCACACCACCACAGAAGACCTACTTGTCCGACCCGACCCATATTTTTTAACTGTCAGGTACCCGAGACACAAATCCGTAGCAATAAATCATGAAAAAATAAAAATATTATTTTTGAGTCACAGTCATTTATTTTGTATAAATTAAAATGAAATGCAATTGTACATTAACATTCATTTTTAAGATCGAAAAAATATATTTAAAGTATCTACGATTTATTTTTACAAAAATTACAAATTTTACAAAATAATTTAAATGAAAAAAGGAAATATTAATTAATAGTATCTACCCTGAGATTTAAAATGACTATTTAAAAATAGGACATCATCCAGGTTTGCGGGACCTAAACTGTTTCTTCTTTCACTAACAACATGTCCCGCCAATCAAAAACACCTCTCTGATGGAGCAATGGTCGCTGGTATTGCAAAAATACGATTTGCTAATATACTTAAATTTGGCAAACAATTCTTTTGCTTATTCCACCATTTCATTAAATCAAAATTATTAGTAATGTCGTCAGATAGTTTTAAGACAATATATGCAGTCAATTCGTTTGGAGAAATATGATCATTTACTGTGTCAGTATCCATAAACTGAACTAAGGTGTCTGATATTTTATACCTTTTCATCAGTTGCTCTACAAGCATACACGGATTTGGTTTCACGGATTAGATTTCATATCCCTTCTCCTTTTTAATGTCATCAATACTTACTTTAACTTTCTCATAGATTTCATGCTTTTCTTCAATTTTTAACATTTTCACACTCTTTAGAAGGAGATGAAGAAAATCAGAAATTTTATGAATGTGCTGAATTTCCACATTTTCTAAATAATAAGTTTTACCTGAAGTTTTTAAAAGTTTCATGATGTTAGATTCTGTTGAACCTATTTCTAAATGATCATTTATTTTCAAATGCACAAGTAAACCATAAATATTGTTGGATATTTTTTTCTTTCCAATCCAATCAATGCTTTCTGGAATGGATTGAGGTATTCTACTAAATCTAATAAATCTTTCATTCAACCTCACAAATCATATCATTCATCTTTTTTCAATTAAAATATTGTAAATAACCTCCCAATTTTCAATATTGAAGAGCTCATACGAATAATTAAATTCCAAAGTGTCTTGACGTCTCCTTTCAAAGTAGATTTAATCACACCTTGTAAGCCTGATTTTTAAAAATATTTCACATTTTTCTACACTTCTGAATTAAAGAAAATGTTTCATTAGAAGAAATATAAATATCTACAACATTAATTATTAAGTATGCTGCACTATTGATTTTATTGAAAATTTTCAAAGCAGCTTTAATATTGGTTCCAAGGTCACTGACAAAAGTAAAATTCTTCAAGTTACTATAGACACTGTATTCTTTTAAAATTAGCAACAATTCATTCCTTATATACTCCCCAATTTTCTTTTCGTCAGGATCAAGATGTTTAGTGCACAGAACACAATAGCATAACATGGCTTTCTTTACATAGTGTAATGTGATGCCTAAATAACTGCCTTTTTTGTAATTATCTGTCCACAAGTCCAATGTGATCCTACCCCCTGTTGTACCTATGTAGGATTTTATTTCTTGAATTAGCTTTCTGAGCCATTGAATTAAGATTTCTCGAAATAGTTGTTGGATGTGGTAGCCCATCATCTAAGTCAATATAACATTTTTGATTTGCACACAATCATTTTCATTATTATTTCTAATAAATTTTGAAACCCATCTGCTGACACTATCTCAAAATGTCCCAATTCTCTAACTACAAGTTCGACACAGCCATCTAAAACCTTTTTTTTCTTTTCAGTTGATAATTTTGGTAAATCGTATTTTTTCGGCACAAGAAAATTTGTAATTTTAGACATGCCTTCTTTGTTATTTTCACACTTGTGTCGCAATAAACTTGATGTTCCCAGCTTCCTATTATCATAACAGTAAACATTTTATAACTACTGCAAGCGATTGTCTTCTAAATCAGTTCTCCCTTTTCTTTTAAATTTCACAGAACGTTTCCCAAATTTTTTATTAGGTATTTTCTTTTCTTCTTAGAATGTACTCTAACCTCAAAAGCTTCCTTCTTATCTGATCAGTATTGATTGTTCAAATCTGAAGGGCAGATAAAAGTAATATTTCAATTAAAATTGAGATTTATAATTGAAAGATGCATTAACTTATAATTGACAATTTTATATACTGTTCAATCAGCTCATATTGGTTCATTTTTAGGATGTGGTAGATTGACATTCTGTCACAAAAGCCGAGATCATATATAAGTCACCAGTGTAATTTTATAAAATAACTGTCGTTCCTTTCTCTCGCAAACAAAGTATAAAATAATACAACTCACACGCGATTATTTGACGAAAAAATATTATATATTTGAACGTTAAATAACATATAAAGAATGCTGATAGGCACTCTTATATGTAACCACGTCTCTTCAAAAGCGAATTCACTAAGATAGATGTTACTTGCATGAATGGGCAAAACCAACTGGTTAAAAGGGAGAGTTCTCGCACAAACCAATCCGTCATAATTACATTGTACTACATAATTCCCCTATTCACTCATTCTCACCCCCTCCCTACATTCTCTTCTACTAAACGTAATCGACAATCGATTGTCAATTGCAACTTTGTATTTATTTATATAATAAAAGGAATCGTTTTTTCGTCGGACACTTTTCTTAACACATGATACACAAAGCCTGCGACCTGCCAACCTGATTAAATTGCAAATTTGTATCTCCCTATAAAACGCGAGGGTGGGCTTTACTTGCAGTAAAAGGCGTGTGAAAAGTTCCTGTGCCTACATTGGCGAGGCAAATTGAATTGGAATTAAAAGTAGTTTTCGTACCTGCTATTTGCCCGCACCGGTGCCTTTTGTGTCCGAACCCGACCCGTACCCGCATGGAAGCACTCTATACCCGACCCGACCCGCAACTTTCGCTGCGGGTACCGCGTGTCGGGTCGGGTAAACTGCGGGATGCAGGCCCCTCTCGTAGGGCATGGTCGGCCCGACCATTGGAGGTTGGTTATTTTTACAGTTCAGCGCGTATGGATCATATTGACTTGAGACCCACTTCGGAGTTTCAATACGTTAAAAAAATCCAATTTTTAAAAAGTCTTGAGTGTGAAAGTCTCGACCAGGCCCGGGCATAGAGACCCAGGGCCCCTAGGCAGTTACAGGCATCGCAGAACTTTTTGGCACTCGCCTGCGCAATGCGTGACGTCAGGGATGGGAAAGTGTGCGTGGATGGGGTAGGCAGAGGGAGCGGAGGGGAGAGGAGATCGCATGGCAGGCAGAGCTGCCAAAATACTCGCATTAACCCTGGAGAGGGCGCGCGGTCTTTTCGAGTGGAGTGAGTGAGAGAAAGCATTTTAAAGTTGGCAACGAAGGAATGCGACCGCAGGTACCCTAGTGGACACACGCGAAGACTGTCTTTCTCCCCCGCGTCGAGGAAGTTTTTAGACAATGAACCCTTCCACTGAAAAGGGTCTTCTGCGCAAGTGCCACCAAGTTCTGCGATGCCTATAAACAGAGTCGGGGCCCCCTTTTTGGTAATTTAGCAAAAAACAAACTTTACTTTTATTTTTTTTTATTTAACGTACTTTGACTTTAGAAAATAGGCAAGCAGACTTAGAAATGAAATAGACAAGTACCAACTATACTTTTTTACACATTATAGTTTTTACATTTACATATAATTACAAGAACGCGACGAACTTTCTTCTCTGCAAAGGAACGGATGACCTCACTATAGTCCACAGACTGCGTTATTTCTGACTCTATGTACACCACAGAGAGTGAATTAAGCCTGTTCTCTTCTGTGGTAGATATTAAATACATAATTCTTTACTCTCTTTAGCGCTGAAAACGACCGTTATGCCGAACAGTTTGACCCTGGTGTACACAACAGCATCCGGAGCGCTATTCCCACGTTTGGATAACTAGAACTTGACACTAGAAAATTCTATCACATTCTTTAGCTTCCGTCGCCAACACTACTTGTATCGTAACCTTAACTAACCTCAGCAAATTCGCGTGGAAGATAAAACTTTTGAGCCGCAAAATTGAAATTGATACAACTTTCTAACACACACTTTCAACGCGAACTGACAAGTAGTGACAAGTTATAGAATGAAGTCAGGTGTGATGCAAAACAAACAAAGAACACAAACACAGTGTTGCCACTTGACTTCTCAAAAAAATAACTATGGTCAATTATTTTCTATTTTGTTCGGAAAATTTGACATTATTTTCCGTGTCCTGTGTCCTCAATGTGTGCCATTTCGGCCCCTGGTCGGGGCCCCCGCCGAGGTTGGGGCCCTAGGCAGCTGCCTAGTTTGCCTAGGCAGAAGTTCGCCGCTGCTCGAGACAAGAAAAATTCTAAAATTTCCCGGAAACTTTCTGTTGAGAATTCTCGGTCCAGAATCACTACTCACGATGTACTCAGCCAGCGACACCGAACGAGAGCGAATATAACCGAACCTCTCTCTTCAATATTAGCTTTTTCATTCTTTCTCTTTCTAGCTCGTCTGTTTCAAAACATGATGCGGCAGGTGTAAACAGAACACTGTTGACTACAATGTAAAACAATTTGTCGTGAATTAACAAAATTACATGCCATGCTAATAAATTCTCAGAAATATAGAGAAATGAATTATAATTCTTACTCGTTCCGTACGCGCACAGGAATTGAAATAATTACATCTTCGATATTTCATTTTTATTTTTTCCTTCACATTTTTCGTTTTTTTTCCCTCGAATTTGGCGCCCCGTGTAACTTGGCGCCCTAGGCGACCGCCTAGTTCGCCTATATGGCAGGCACCCAGCATGACTTCAATCTCCACAATTATTTCCTTGCATTGGATTAAGCAGTTGTGGGTTGGAGTCTTTTCTTTCACCCAGTTGGGTTAAGTGATTGGGGTTGGCTTCGTTCCATTTCCTCCGCCGGGTTGAGTAAAGTGGTGAGAGATTGGGGTCGTTCCATTTTCGTTATTTAGCTGCGTTTCACTTTCGACTACATATTTTGTAAATTACCGCCATTGCTATCTGGAGATTGCTGGACTCAAGTAGTTCCATTTATTGCCACATAAGACGTTACTTCGAAGGAGGGATATATTGCACTTCGTGACTTCGTCCTCAATTAATTTCCGTAAGGTTAGTGAAAATAGTTTTTATTTATATTGTATACGCTTCCATTTTATCGCATACAAAACATTACAGCCATTACTTCCGAGAGCTTTGAAATCAATTTCGTTGCTCCCTTTTTATCTCGATATCGTATACAGATCGATCTTATAATAGACATCGCATAATTTTACTCGTCTCTGTTGGATCAGGTTGGGTCGTTGATTTCGAAGCCAGGAATTAACTGTAATTTGCCTCCTATGAATTATTTTTCGAATTAATTCTACTTTAATTATATCCTAATGAGCTTCTTTTGCTTCACTTTCTATGTCACAGAGAATGGCAATTTCACCGTATATTAGAATACCCCTTACAGACCTTACTGGATGCCTTACTAATCAACAAACATGCGGGCGTTGTGGTGACATGGAAATGAAAATGATGGAATGTCTTGAGGCTTATGGTATGACTCGTGGACGAATTAAATGTGAGGCATTGATAGAAGATTTCAGAGAGTGTACCTCACGCAGAAAACAGGTAAAAATAGAGCAAACGCGCTGTTATGTATGCCCATCAAAATTTCTCATTTTGCTTTACAATTAGTTGTTATTTCCTGAACTCCCAATCAGTAAATCTTGATATCATCCTGAATTTTTACATTTTCGATTGAAACCTCAGATTTTTCTATTTTATTATTATTTGAGTTATGATTTTAAACGAGAAAAATCCTATCGTTCTTCACCAATTGCAATTTTATATATTGTTATCCAAATTTTTCAAAAAATATATTTTAAATGTTGGTGAAACTTGATCAATCATAATCATTTATTTACTAATAAAATTACATGGCTCGTCATAGAATTAGAAGTTATAGGTTTTTACAGGATGAGATTATTTTATTATCATAAATATGTTAAAATTAAAACAAGTTTTAATAATTTGGCTTACTCCACACAACACTATATAACATATATTCCTTATTATGGTATTTCACGAAACATTTATTTTATTATCAATTTTTAATTCATGTAACATTTTGCAACATTCTTTGAACTAAACGCTCGAAAATCTGGAACCCTTGAGTTTAAACTTTAATCCAAATTATTTAATTTTTTCCTGTAGAGCTATGTTTTTTAATTTTGTTAGATTTTTATGAAAAAGATTCAATCAGCCGATTTATATGAACAAATTGTACCAAAGGATTTTAAGGCAAACTACATCACAAATTACATAGTACGCTAAATGTGTGCTTAATTAGACAAAGTGGATGGTTATTGAATCAACAAGTCTTCTGGGATCAAATAAATCACTCACTGATAGTCTTGATTCTTAGATTCTCCATGTGTCTCTTATTGCTTCACTCAGTTGTATCTGCACAGCTTTATTCCAAAGCTAATTTTCAGAACAAATAGTTTCAAGTTTTTAGCAGACTCTAATTTTTTTGTGAAGTTTTATATTTACTCAAACTATTTACATTAGCAAATAGCTGCTGATCTGATTTCCAATTTTTGTAGATTTCTGGTTTTGATATTTATGGTTCCACTTTATTTAATTTGTTGTAGATCATAATGTAGGTTGTAAAAGTAATTCACATAGGAGAATGTAGCTTTTAGTTACTCCCATTCTTTGTTACTAGGCCAGGAGTTTCTAGAAACCTGGAGAAAAATTGTGCCTTGATCAGATTTTTTGGGGTGGATATTCTGCCACTGAACTACTGAGGAAGATTCCTATTTCTGTCACTAGTTGAGTGTTGGAATATCTGCCCAGCAAGAGGAAAGCCCAGGTTCCATTCCTGGTGAAGGAGTAGTTTTTCTCCTGCTTTCCCAAAACTTATAGTCTAGTATATGTCTGCATGCATAGAATTTAAGATCAACTTATTCCGCTATTATTGCATTATGAGTTTTAATATTCATGATAAGTTGTAAATTTATGTGCATCTAATATTACTGAGCACTGAGTATTTGATGTTTGTAATTTTTTCCAGTTTGATAGAATTGTTGCCATGAGAAAAGAGCGCCACTTGCAGTACATTAAAAAGGAGAGAGATGAACACTATGCAGAAGCTCCAAAAATAGATAGTTTCTGAATTTCAATATTAGTTGAAGTAAGCAAAGTGCTAACTAAATATGTTGTATTGGTGATCCTCTGTACATGATTTCTAATTATTGTTTTTAAATAGTTAAATTGTAAGTAGAATATTTAAAAGAATTGTGTTTTATTAAAACCATATTCCAAACTCATGGATGATTTTTTTGCAAGAAAATGACTGCATTGCTGTTATACAAGTAGACACTAGAAACTGCTGTTGGGCATTACTTGACAATAATACATGGAGTAATTTGCCTAGAATGAGCTAAGAACAGCATTATGAGTCTTCATTGCTTTCCTCAGTCGGGGATATCAAATTGTTATGATTTGGATGATGAATCATTTTGGAAATCATTTCCAGTTTTCATTAACTGTTGCAATTGATAAATTTATGGCTCTATATTAGATGTCAAACAAGTCATATGCCAATTAACCCTTTAACTGCTACGATTGTCTATTGACGATCTTCTTAGCAGACTGCTCCCATCGTCTAATTCACGATTTATGTCTTTCCCCCCCTTGTTTGAAGGAAAATTTCCTTATACTTTCTATGGATGTCACTTGGTGTCTTACCGATACCCACAGGTCCCTTTCTTCTTGCTTTGGTCCGCTCATTACCCTTCAGAAATGTTGGATGAAAGATATGCATCAGCTTCGAGCGGGAGCCTATCCAGAAAACTTGCTTTATCACCGCGTGACCGCAATAGTTTTTGATGAACTTAGCGATGAAGAAGAGAACATTTGTCTATGTCATAAATAATAAACATTCTACTATATTTTGATAAAAAATCTTTACTTTTGTAAATAATATGAAAAATGTGCAGTTTAGAAGCAAAAATGAATCTTGCAATTCTCTTTTCAGCATCCTATAATGTCATTATTACAGCAAGAGAGCATGTTCCTTTCATTTTTCTATCATTTTCATTGATAATTATAACACTTAAGATTGAAAAATTTGAGGAAAAAACTTTTTGTGCCTGGCACGCAAATTTTCTGAGTAATTGCGCATTTAAAGGGTTAAGGTAATGCAACGTTCTCATTATTTTAATTCTTCTGAAGTAGGTGGTGTTTATGTACAGTAGGTCCTTGATATCTATCGTGGTTGCATTCTTGTGGGTCATGACAAACAACAACCTATTTATTTACATGTAATACACAATATATGTTCTAACGATGAAAATGATTACACAATCAACTAGTTAACATAATTTAACTAATTTTTACAATAACATGTTACAAAAAACATTAATACTCTCGAAGCAATATGGAAGAGAAAGTAACACGACTTGATTTCTTGTGCCATCCGATTTCCATCTCTTTGGTCCTTTAAAAGAAAGCCTCTGCGGACATCATTTTGAGGATGATGAGGCATTGAAAACCACAGTGGCTTAAGAGGAAGGAAAGTGAATTTTACCATGCGTGAATACATGCCCTTGTGCAAAAGTGGAAAATTGAAAAGTAACAATCTCTTCAACGGTGTTGTGGCTAGGTTCAGTGTAATTTTTACCCGTCTTTCTTGTAAATTAATTGAAAATAAAATTAGGAGGCATTACTTTCTGACTGCCCCTCGTATTTCTCATAAGATAATATGTAAAAATAGACTTTTCAACATTAAGGCTTTTATTCTTTTGGAAATTATAATTAGAAAAAACTGACCTTCGATCATCTGCTTTGATGTATTTTTAAAGAAAAATTAATAAAGCCATTCATTCTTTTCATTTTTCCCACCTACAGCTCAAAATTACTCATATTGACTGTTTAAATCATGTATTTAGTGGAAATATTGCCATTTTAATGATAACTGCTTTGACGATGATGTAATTGTCAAAACTCAAGCTCATATTGTTGTCCCAAGGCTAAATTCCTTCTCCTCTTCCCCTTACCTTCCTACTTTTTGACATGAAGGGTTTTATTCTTTTGGAAATTAAAATTAGAACAAGTAGGTAGTGATTACTTATATTGACAGGAAATGTTTCAGTATGTGTTATTTTAGTCATGCCAAGGAATTCTCATACCATAAATACCATTTGTAATTCATAGTTTATCAATGATAGAGAAAAATTGGAAAACAAATTAATAGAGCATTAGCAGGTTTAAAATACTAAAAGCCATGTCAAAATCTCTTTCTGACATATTTTGCATGTATTTTTTAAAAATAAATTTAATAAATTTTCCTGTTTATATGCTAATATATATGGATCAACTGTCCATTGCTTAAGAGTAGTGGAGTGGAAAAGAAAATAACCCATTTGTTTGCTTGTCTATGCTCAAGCAGAGTTTGGTAATAATCGTCTCCATGGCCACAATCCGATAAAATGCGATTTAAAATGCTATGTTTTACTAGAAATTCAAGAAAATACGATCAATTATAAAACTTCGGTGATAAGAATTACAATCCATATTCTTTTCCCCTTAGAACAGTACAAACCTTGCTCCGATATCACAATTTTAAAATATTTTAAAGTACTAATGGAAACATCTCTGCACGATGGATTTGAAACTTTCTATGTAAAACAAATAGGGAAAAATGTTCCTGGAATCGAACCCGGGACTTCAATCTTCGCCAAATAAAATATAGCTCGGAGGTAGGCCCTGGTAGCATGAACCTCATACCAAGTTTCATGAAAATCGGTCCATTGATGCAGAAGTTGTTAGTAGTGGACACAGATATGACCATTTTATAAGGCTACCAGCCTAAAAAACTGACCTATGGTCATTTTCATCTATCTATCTACAGCATTATTCTATTCATCCTTTTCTGCCTACAGCTCAAAATTGCTCATATTAATAAATCACATATTTTGGGGTAATATTTTCATTTTAATGATAACTCCTTTATATAAACGGATGTCAAAGCTAGGAAACTGTTTATTTAATTGTTTTGCATTTTTACTGTGAAACAGCAAGTGTGATGATAAACTATTTAGGCAAGAAGCCTTGCATTACGTAGTTCAAACTGGAATCGATTTACAAATGTTTTTTTGATGGAAGACATGGAAGCAGTATGCAGCTCATTAAAAGTAGTAGAATTTATGGTGAAATCACAGCTCTAAGCGAAGTACATAATCTCAGAGTTAGTTAGGTCCTGAAAATCAAGTGCCACAAAACCCTTATTTTCTTCATCACTTTGTTCATAATGCTCAATATCTTAGCTGTTTCTTCAGCCAGGTCAACCAAATTTTGTATAGGCTCCTCATTTTTCTTCAGGATTGTCATAGGCCATATGGCATTTCAAAAATTTTATAATATAATGAGCTAGCTCATCCTGTGAGGCTCAACTGTGGTCCCGTCCTTAAAAGGCTGTTATAAAAGAGAGGGTGAATGGAGAACTATTTATGACTGACTAATGCTATTTTTAACAAACTTTCCGAGTAGGTAGAAGATTAAAATTTGGTAGGAATGGTTAGAATTTTGAATGAAATATTGATATTTAAAAGACAAAAATAAATTATTTCTAAGAATTCTATTTCTCATAAAGTAACACATAAAAACAGACTTTAGGGCATGCAGGTTTTATTCTTTTGGAAGTTAAAATTAGAAAAAACTTGACTATGATCATCTGATTGGAACTATATTAAAAAATAATAGAGTTTCTTATTCTTTTCATCTTGATTTGACTACAGCTCGAAATTGCTCATATTAAACATTTAAATCACATAATTTTCCATTTTAACAATTTTTTCTCAAGGCAATTGCCTTCCCCTCCCTTACCTCAAATTTTGTTTATCTTATTAACTGACGGCTACGAGAAATAAAATCAATATATAGGTGATAGTTAAAATAATTTATTTACAGTTAAAAATTTCAATTCCATTTTTTATTAATTTGAACTCTTCATTTTTGATGGGCAATATGCTAATTTTTCTCATAAAACTTAATATAAATAGATTTAATCTGTATTTCCAACCTACTCTCAATGCTAATGAATTCCCATTAGAAGCATGGGTGCTCATATGAAGGGGCAAGAGGGGAGCATTTGACCCCTTGCATTTCAAAAAAATTTTTGCACTTATGGTGCATTTATTGTCATAGTTACAGGTGTATTGAAAGCTTACGGTCCCAAAATGCACAAACTGCCATGTGTTGTATGGGAAGATGTTTAAGGGGAGGGAAAGAGAAGGGGAAATGAATCAACTGGGGATTCAGCACGACAGTTTGACCAACTAAACCCTAACGCTTGGAGGCTATATATTTAGCCACCAGTATTTTCTCATACCAGCTTTCTTTTTCAGCCAGACTGTCCTTCCTTACAAATAAAGGCCACATATTTTGTTTCTTTACCAGGATTTTGATCAAGTTTTGAAGAATGAGGAATATTTGATCACACAAGGTGTGGTAGGATCAGTATCCATGTTAATAATAAATTAAATAAAAACTGAAAACAAAGTAATGAGTATGAAAATGCAATATCAAAATGAAACAAATTAAAATAAGGAAAACTATATACATGAGACTAAAACAACAATCAAAATTACAATAACAAATACAAATATCAATGGTAAGTATTAACAAAGAAAACAGTATCTAACAAGAAATGCAATAATAAGCACTCGATGACCAAACCAATAAAAAACTACCATAACAAAACATTGCCAGTAAGAGCACACCGTAATGTTGGCAACGGATGCACCTGGAGTCTCAGTAGAAAATGACATAGAATTTTACCCTCTCCCCCATGCAGCCTACATTTCTAGAATGGATCTTCCAGACCAAAATGTGTTTCTGCACATGGGCCATAACCTTTCAACAGAGCTATACTTGAATGGAATATAATTTTTTCAAAGAGGAAGAGTCTCATTCTTTCAACCTCAAGAAGAGATTTTGGCCATCAACAATTTCCCATTTAAAAGCGTTACGCTCATATTTATCAATCCAGATGACCGATTAGGATTGCCACCTTCATGGTTTCTAGATTTGAGAGATTTAACCTGTGTGTATTTTCGATTTGGGATTTAGAATATTTTAATAACAAAGAGGTGGCAAACCTAGGCAAAGTCCCTACTAGGTAATTCCCATTATCCAGGATTCCCCTAGGCCAGAGGTCCCCAAACTACAGCCTGCAGATATCTTTTGATCCCCTAAAGTAGCCCATCTTCTTTTTTTGATGTGAGGAAAGTGATATGATGCACAGAAAGAGGATAAAAAGGGGATTATAATCATCTATGTTTGCATACTGCAAGCACTTTAAAAAATCAACATATACCAAGATCTAAACTCGTAAATAAACCAATACAATTTCCAGAGAAACAGTACTTGAGCTATGCAGAGCTCGTATGTATCTATATTAATAAAATACAGTGTGTATCTGGACAGCATTTTTTGAAAGCCAAGAAACTTAGAGACCTAAAACTTGGACACACATACTAATGAGACTTTGAAGATGTGCACCTAGGTGCCCAAATTTTGGTTATTGTGGTGGTGGGAGATGGAGAGTGCGGTGCCATACGAAACATATCTTACAGCATTCCTTAAAACTTGGTGCACTTACTGAAGAGACCTTGAGGACGGGACCTCAGTGCCAGACTTTTGATTTTTATGATGGTGGGAGAAGGGGAGGGAAGTGCCATACAAAACATATCCTACAGCATTCCTCAAAAACCAAGAAACTTAGAGACTTGAAACATAGTACACTTATTGAAGAGACCTTGAGGATGTGCATCTCAGTGACAGAATTTTGATTTTGGTAAGAGGGGGAAGTGAAGGGGGTGTCATACAAATCATACTCTACATCAGCTTTTCCAAACCGGTGGTTTGCAAACCCCTAGGGATTCACGAAATAAATCTGAGGGGTTCACAAGAAAAATTTGGTAATGGCATCTTTTTCACTTTCTTGGTTCTATAATTCTTACCAATATTTTAATTTCTTTCAAATTAGTTGCATGGTTTTATTTTCAAATTTTTCATATGCTTCAAGAATTACATTTGAATTTTACAGAGTACTAACTAGAAACTGATGACAATATCAGAGATTCTGATTTTATTGTAAACATTTACATACTATGTGCTATATAAACTTTTTATTTTCCATGAATTAAACGTGTTCAAAAAGATTTGTTTTTACAAAATTTACTCTCCATTAATAGGGGTTCGCCGCCAAAACTGTTACAGCTCAAGGGGTTCGCAAAGATAAAAGGTTAATTCAAGAGGTTTGCGATGAGAAATTGGTTAGCTCAAGGAGTTCGCAAAGTGAAAAAGATTGGGAACTGCTGCCCTACAGCATTTCTCGAAAACCAAGAAACTTAGAGACCTAAAACTTGGTCCACATACTAATGAGACCTTGAGGTTCCTCCCATTGTACATCTCTTTGCTCAATCATTTTCCACATAATGGTAGTGGTAAAAAAATTAAATTTTAAATATTTTGTAGCAGAGTTAACTGAGCAAGAAACAGCTCGATGGTTTTCTTGACAAAAATTTCACCATCATATTTGCTGGTATCCCTCATTATAAGCCTTATTTATCATTACTAGTGGGCCCCCAATATAATTTGGCATTAAACACGTAGCACAGCGGCAGGTAAGCCACCGGTTAAATTAACTTTACATATCATTTCTTCTGAATATCACCAATAATAAATAAGTAAAATGGAGACTACGGCGAAATTGATGTTAAATAGAATTAACTCCTGACCGTAAAATTTTACGGTCAGGAGTTAATTCTATTTAACATCACCAATAATAGTAGTTGCAAGCTGAGTTCAATAATTTTCTATCCAATCAAGATGAAAGTATACTAATTTGGAGATGCTGACATTTCTGAATCAATGTAACGATTGGACAAAAAAGTATTGTTAAGCATTTAAGTCGTTTAAATGTGTAATGTAATTTATTTAAACAAACTAATTCATATGGAAAAACTCATTGGTAAAAACAAAATGGATATTTAAAAATTTTGTGTATCATATTAATTAAACGATTCCTTTAGTATGTAATATATGCTCTCAAAAATAAATAGAATTTTCAGAGCAAAGAATCGCTTAGGTACTTCATATTCGTTGCGTCTACTCGTCGCTTTTCTAAAATTAAAACTGGGAATTCTGCCAAGTTTAATTATATCCGGAACAGTTTGTGGACTTGAAAGTGCCATACAATGGGCGAGGAAGGCTCTATGATGGATCGTGTTAATCAATAGTAATTGAAATAATTTGGGAAAATTATCAAAAAGCAGCGGAGGCGATGTGTTTATGGCAAACGGGTCTTGGTGTCTACACTTTCTTTCAGCTGTTCTCTCAGATTTAACCTGAACTATTGAATGAGGAGATGATTTTTGTTTTCGGGAAATGAGTGAATGCTACCGATATCATGAGCATCAACGGTGATCTGCAACTTCAGTATGCCTGGCTGAAAATTGGGCACTATTTTACCTCGTAAAAAATTGTAGTACCGCAGTTCTAGAGGAATATGAATTTGTAATGGAACCAGAACTCGAAGAAACGGGAAATGAAAAATACTGCAGGAAAATATTTCGAAAACGATGGAAAATTTTAACTCGCTCGTTTTATTCAAACGAATGGAACGAGCGATTGCCAATCCTTTGAAAGGTCCACGCAAATCTCTTACTTCTACGAAGTTAATTTTAAAACAATTTTGATATCTGTCTTATCACCTCAGAACTATAATTCTTAGATTTCATTTAAAAGTCGCCTGTTTTCAGCGAACACATCTCATAGATGAAAGACTGAGCGAGCGAGGAGTTGAAAGGAAAACGGATGACTCATTAGGAAAGGGAGATGAGTGAATAAAGGAATGGAGGAGATGAAGGAAGGTGGAAAGCGAGTGGTAGGGAATATGGAGGATGAACGGAGTTGGATTTTTATAAACCACAGAAAGGAAGAAGACAGACGATGGAGGGGAGAACAGAGTTTATGTAAGAGGGCGTGAGAGTGGAAAAAATTATAATTTAGGTTGGAGATAAAAGGCAGAGAGAGAGGAAGGAAAAGGTATAGACGAGGAATTTTAAATAGAAGATAATTTTGAGAATTGTCTCTTCTGGTGCTTTATTATGCAGATTCGATCCATAGGTGATCGAAGTTAGTGAAATGCTGTGAGAGAGACAATGTCATTGGTGGTTATTGTATTCGATCGTTCTTTTCCAATCGGAGTGAATGCGATAGAGGAGGGGTAATCCGACTTCTCACCTCACTCACATTTGTATCAACTACCAAATAACCGAACAAATAAACTTCATCTCTTATAGAAAATCGAAAGCATGGCGAACCGTTTCTTAGTTGGTTCTGGGCTAGCCAAGCTAGTATCATCTAGCCGCAACGGACGTCCTCCAAGAGAACATCGAAGAAACCCCTTCCCTCTCAAATGGTGAGATTGCCAAAGCTAGAAATTGATGGGATACTACGATCTAAAGATCCTCTGCAGGTAGGCATAAGCTGTAATTTTGGAAAATAATTTTGAAACAGGAAAAATTCTGCTATGACCGAGAATCGAACTCGGGTCTTCCACTTGCCGGGTGGATATATATATCTGGTCGATACTAGCTTGGCTAGCCCGGACCCAGCGAAGAAAAACACCCGCGTTCAGAAAAAAGGAAAAATTATCTTTTACGGTAGTTCAGTGGTAGAATATCCGCCCAGCAAGTCGAAAACCCGGGTTCGATTCCCGGTCATAGTAGAATTTTTCCTATTTCAAAATTATTTTCCAAAATTACAGCTTATACCTATCTTTAGATTATATTATTTCATCAATTCCTTTGTTTTTCATGAATTTGATATTCCTTTTCCCTTTCCACCTCTTTGCCTTTTCTCTAGCATCTTCCTTTTATTTTCTTCTTTTAGAAGATCATCGCTTCTGAAAATTTGACCTCTGCGCGTGCCCTATTCAAGTAAGTGTTGTTTTCTGGTATATTGTAACTTATTGTCTAGCTAATTTTCTTCGTCATGCCAAAACAGCCAAATTCTTTTATCCACTGAAAATTTCTTTCCTCTCTGTAAACATCCTACACCCATATATTTCCGAGCTCCACATCTACGTTTTTACTTATCTACGTATATTTTAACATGAGCTTCCATAAAAATTCACTTCCCAACAAAATTCCCATTTTATATTTCTCAGCTTGACTTATTTATTTTGTGGAGACGCGTGCATCTAATGCAAATTTCCCTTATCATCTCTCTCTCTCTCTCTTATGGCAATGTCTACGTATTCTGTGTCATATTAATGCCGATTAATTTGAGACACAAGGGTAAACGGCGACGAAGTGAAGAAATGGAATGTATATAATATATATATATATATAATCATCAAAGCCAAGGGCGTCCTCTGGGGAGTGCAAGGGGGACAGTTCCCTCTGGATGAAGACTGTATCAAGGGAAAACAGCCATTGATGTCTGGTTAGGTCAGGCGATTAACGCGGTAACTGCAATATGCTTAAAAACAAACCACTAAAATATTAAGCCCGCCAAACCCGACTGTGGAAGCTTGTCTCCCCCTCCTCCATCCCTGGTAAAGTTCCAGACGTCCATGATCGAAAGTCATTGCCATTAGCGTTGCATCTTATTTAGAGCACGCTTCCAATGCATTTGAACTAGGAAAAAAAAGCTTCAGACACTCTGTAGGTACATGATTTCTCTGTGAGTTCAGTAAAATTAAGTACCATATGAAATTGCACATAAAGCTACCACCAAAGAAGGACTTCGAAATTACTTCCCATTTGTTCGATGTCTAATAAATACCGATGCCTCAACTAAGTACGTCTCAAAGGGTGTCTCTCTTTTCAATGTTTCGCTATTATGTGCCAATATGAATTCATCACGTTTTCTTGTGTGCATATTAAGATGAGAAAGGATTCCATTTGTCATAGCTTAAAACTCAGTCAAATATTTTTGTTGCGTTATTTTTTGACCCGACTTTTGTACCGCTCGAGAATTATACATTTATAAGCAATACTGGTAAAAACAAAATTAGGTCTGCTATTTTATAAATGCATTCCTCCAAAAAAAATTGATATAAAGTAAACAATTTACATACTGTATATGTTTGTATATGTTAATTTTATTACATTCTGGTTTTAATTCAATTTGGCGACTGCGAACCATCGAGTAATTTGTTTTCCTTTTATTTCATATTTGTTTTACAAATGCTTAATCTCCATATATTAAAATAAAACCTCAGTGTTAGAACCCATAAATAAGTACAACCATGAGTAATCGCACATAAGTATATAGGGGGCACGAAAAAGTCTGCTCGCGACGACGAAATGAAAAGGTGCAGAGCTTAGTTGAAATCGGTAGTTACGAGCACCCTTGGTGAATTCGACGTGGGAAATAGTATAAACGGAGTGACAAAAGAACCTAAAAGACTTCATAAATCTTTAATTGAAGGCAGGGACTGTGAGAAAAATTTCAACCTTGATATTGTGTTAACCCTGATTAGTCAAGCCGGTGTAAATATGCTGTTTTGGTTATTTATTTATATGAAGATTATATGTACCATATTGGATTAAAATTAATGCTGCCAGTTCTCTATACATACATGTAAAAATATAATTTTACTTTTTATTGTGGTAGCCCTGCTCTTTATCTCCACGTTAAACATTTTGATTTCATTATGGTATGTTGTACAAATCTTATAGACAGAATTTAGTTTAAATCCGTTCAGGCAATTCCTTCCAAATCCGTAATTACTGAAAGAATTTAATTTGTAAGTGTGGCACCCCTGTTTGGTTGATCCGGTCCAAATATGCTATTATGGTTTTGTATATATGTGTACATTACAAATTTTAAATTTGGTTAAAATTGATTTGAACAGTTCAGCAAAAATACTCATAAATGATTTTTTTATTACTTGTATTGTGGCAGCCCTTATTTCTATATATACATTTAAAATATTGATTTTGTTTTCGTACTAAATTTCGTTGAAATCGGTTCGGCCAATTCCTTCCAAATTCATTATTACCGAAAAGTTTAATTTTGCAATTTTGGTACCCCTGCTGAGCCAAAATATGCCATTTTAGCCCTGTATTTATGTGAAGATTCTATGTACCTAATTTTGTTGAAATCGGTTCAGCTAATTCTTCCCTGATATATGAGTACGGACGGACGGACATCACGAAGATAATATAGAACTTTTCAGCAATGGCGAAAAGCACTAAAATGTGATGATACTGTTCCAATTTTTGGAATGGAAATAACAGCCAGCGAAGTTGCATGCGCCTCATTGGAGAGTACAAGCAATAAAGAAAGAACGAGTGTCTCAATATCCATGAATGATGATCCTGCAGCCTGACCTATTCCACTTATTATCGTGCCGATTTGATTTAGCGAGACCCTCCACAACAAAATTTTAATACAGTAATCCCTCGCGGATTTCATATTCGTGGTTTCGCTTATTCACGCAGAAATTATTGTGGCAAGTTTCAATATTCGCGGGAGGTAAACTTCACTTATTCGCGGTCGCCTACCTTAAAACACAGTGCGATACAGCGCCATGCGGTACACATGCTGCATAAAAGCTGACTCAGTAATATTCTACTCCCATTTACGCATTTATTCACTCCAAACTTCATGCAAATGCTCTCTAAGTACTGGAAATATGTATCTTTCCGTTGAAATAATTCGTAAACAGGTGATAAAATTACATGTTATGATCAAGATTCCATGGAGTGTTGACTCAGCTGTTCTCTGCTTGGCTATCTGTAATTCAAGTGAATAAGAAGATGTTTATCCAACCCGAGTGAGAACGAAACAAGCTTACCGTAATTTTCCGGTTTTAATACGCACCCAATACAATACGCACCCATGTTTTTACGAATTAAATGTGAAAATTGTCTTCTCACCATACATAATACCCACCTAATTTTTACTTTCTCCATATACGTAGTATAGGGGGAAGTATTGTATTCTTAAAGAAATCTGATGTGGCCACTGATGAGAATGTGAGGGAGAAAGGGAGGAGAATTGGAGGAAGGAAGAGGGAAAATGGTAAGAAGTGAGGGTGAAGAATAAGAGGGAGAGAGGGATGGAGAATGGAAAGGACGAGAGAGGAAAAATACGAGAGAGAGAGAGGGAATAGGGGGAGGGAGGGAAGAGAATGGGAGGAAGGCAGAGAGAGAATGTTGGGAGAGGGAGGGAAGAGAATGGGAGGAAGGCAGAGAGAAAGGGAGGAAGAATGGGAAGTGCCTTAATTTCAATACGTAATCTGCACATTCTCGTCATATTTGACGGGCAATTACGCTAGTCCTCCCCTTATAATAAAAGACTATGTTGGTCCGTTGGTTGGTCCAGGTCACGTTCTTAAAACACGAATAACGCGATCAAATATGCAGATAAAACTTGAAATAAGGCAGAGATAATCTATTTAGATATGAAATTCCTGGGACGAAGAAAAGTTTACGAAAAACCTCCAGGGTTCGACTCCAGGGGATGATTTGCGTTCTCCGTAAGATAACACGTAAAAATCTGATGTGGCCACCACATGACTTTCTCCATATCTGTAATATTTCTAAAAATTCCAAATAGATTACATAATAATAAATATTTTAAGAAACTGCGAGAAAATTTTAAATTTACAAAGAACAGAAATAAACTCAAACCATAGCCTTCTGATATTGGATATACCCACAAAGCTCCAATAATTAAGAAAAGAAAAAGGAGCATTACTAAGATGTAACTAAGCATCAATTGTTAAGAATAGTCGTCGGTAGGTGGCGTGGTGGTGGCAGCTAAAAATATAAGATATCTCTTGAAGAATACATTATATGGAAAAATGTTTCAAAAAAAGGTTGTAGAAAATTAAATTTCCTACAACTTTTATTCTAATACATTTTTACATTTATCAAATATTAAAGCAAATATTTCAAAATAACGGATAAGTGACCAGAGTAAACACCCACTTCCGGTTTACCGATTTTTACCAAAAACTAATCAGTTCTTCTGACTTTTATAAAAATGTTAAATATAAAATTTCGCATTGACCTGGTTAGTAGTTTTTGAGTTAGAGCACCCACACAAAAGCTATCACATACACAGACATCGAGAAAATGGTCAAAACGTGTCCACGGGACCTCAAAACGTGTATCTCCGTTGAAATCTCGAAGTCGATTTTTTTCATGAATACAATACTTTCCCCTATACTACGTATATGGAGAAAGTAAAAATCGAAATGGGATGAAGGGAATTACCCGATGGATTTCACAAAAGATATCGAACGTCACACAGTGTGAAAGTGAAATTAAAAAAAACGGGACATTTGCTGTCCTGCTTAACAAAAGGCAAGACCCTGGGTTTTATTTCCAAATAGGAACGGTTTGTTACCCTAGATTATATGTGGTCATTCGCCCCGGGAGTTACCATTTCGTAAAGAAATCGTCCAAGAGTATCTTCTGCATTGTACCTTGGAATGATATGGAGATACACGTTTTAGGTGTCCATGATTCCATAGAAGTGGTTTTCGCCATGCCTTCTGTCTGTCGGTCTGTTCGCTGTTATAGAGCCCAAACGCGTAAATAAAATCGAATGATGTCTCGTATTTATGCAAAATATCATCTTTTGCAGATCTTTTTTCATAAAAATGATATTGCACAAAAATGAAGGGTAGTTTATTCTTGGCGATTTTTAGAAATATTTTGTTTACTCAAAATTGGCTCCAGAGAATTTGATCAAAATCAATCCAATTGTAGAGCCTGATGTCACAAATAATACTACCTAAGCCACATATCCCTTAAAATCACTATATGGCGTCCATGGACATTACAATGTATGCTAAGCTACCTTACCTAAGCTCTATGACGTCACACCTCCGCCGCGATCCACTCAAAATTATATTACCGCGTAAACGGTCAAACTAAATCGATTGATATATCATATTTGCGGATAATATCATTCATAATAGACACTGAGGAGATGAACGATATTGTGCAACAATTAAGGGTACTTTATTCTAGAATATTTTGAAACAAAATTCCATTCACTCAAAAATGGTAATAGAGATTTTGATTAAAATCCATTCAATCGTACAGCCTAATGCCACAAATAATACTAAATATGCCATATTTCCCAAAAATTACTAAATATCGACCAGTGGCATTAAAATATTCGCTAAACTACGGTTAACTTTGATTTATAAGCGTTTTTCATTTATAAACGTACACACTCGACAAACGTATATGAGAAAGTTTGTTTATTTACTTGTTGAAAAGACCGCCTAAAAATCGAAGACACTATTTTAGGCCACACACGAACTCAACACTACTGTACGTAAACAATATAGAGTGACAATGACAGATGATTTACATCCTACAGCACACGCGCGAGTTGGTGGATAAATACAAGCGAATACAAGTTTCCCATTCGGCGCGGAAGCTTCAGTTTTGTATAAGACTTATCTCATACAGTATAGGACATGAAGAAATCTTAGACTTGTCTTATAAAAATCCTTTACTTTTCTATATTTCTATTTATACATGTATAAGATTTGTATTTATCGTACATGTATATACGAGTAGTATGAACGCACTTTTAGAATATTGGTATTAAATCTCTTCGTGGGCCGCAAATTTTCAAGAATTGCAGGTGAATATTTGGGGCCACGAAAAAAGGAGAAATTTGCTGTTTTTTTATTATAATGTATGGGCTATTTGTTCAAAAACGCAGCTGGTACACAGCGTATACCACCGTATACCATCAACTACAGCACTGGATAGGTGTATGTCGAAGAATAATAGGTTTAAAATCTTCCCTATTTTCGGTTTAGCGACTTTTCATCACAGAAAATTCGTCACTACGACAATTGGTCACAGACATTTGGTCATAGGAACAATTGGTAGCTGCGAATTTTTGTCACATGCGACTATTCGTCACATACGACTTTTGGTACCTACGGCATTTCATCACAGGTGACATGGTACCTGCAACATTTCTTCGCACGTTACATTTGGTACCTACGATATTTCGTCATCCATGATATTTGGTACCTGCAATATATATTAAAAGTCATTGCAGCTTATTCAATAATGCTTCTGATATAATATATGTGATAAATGGTAATTCCATAATTCAGAAACACGAAATCCCGATATTTCAAATAGTTTTAGGGCTAAGTATTAATGAAAGTATAATGAGACGTTATTTCATTGGAAACTGAAGTCATCCATTTTTATCGCTTCTATTAAATATTTCCTAATATAACATAAATAATATATCATAAATAAGTTTCCAACATACGTATCGCCCCGAGTACTTTGATACCCACGAAGCCTATGGTCCCAGAAAGAATCCACAAACGTAACAAGTGACGGTAAGTAATGTGTGACGAAAATAATTTTGTGACGTAAAGTCGCAGTTGCGAATTATTTTCCATGACGAAAAGTCGCTGATACCAATTTTAATGCGTGACCAAATGTCGCTGGTACCAAATATTTTGTGTGACGAAATGTCGCTGATACGAATTTAAATGTGTTGTCGCAGTTATCATTTTAAAAGTGTGACGAAATGTCGCAGGCACCAATTGTCATCTGTCACGAGATGTCACAGTGACGAATTTTCTGTGACGAGAAGTCGCGACACCGCATTTTCTTCATTCCTTTCTCCTTCCATTCTTCTCTTCACCTCTCAAGCGCCCTCCTCGAAACTAGGCCCTCTTCCGGACGAAAAGTGTACCAACTTAAAACGAACCTGGTTTCCACCTGTTTCCACCGGAGCAACTTCGTTAGGCGCATCTTGAGGAAAGAATAAGACATTCTTAGGATCTGGTTGAGTTCGTCGCACTCATATAGGTGGACAAACGAAGTATTTTATCGTGCATAATGTGTTCTTGTTGTTTCTAATAAGTAGTGTTAATATTCGGCATTTCTGTAGGTCCCAGATGGTTATTTCACACCACTAATTGGACGACTAAGTATTCGTTGGAGACAATCTCTGTCATCGTAAAAGCAGTATTCGTCTTTGGGGACTGGTGGAGAGCAATGGAACCGTCGTTAGTTTGCCGAAAGAAGGACTCTTAGCTGGCATTTTACATGGGATATATGTAGGTATGTAAGCATATTTCATTGTGGATAGGGTAGTGTATACGTTTGTGGATGCTAATAGCATATCTACCAACTCAGGGAGCGTGGGCGTTAAAGGACCGCGTCATTCCGCATATGCAGACAGAAGAGGTTCTTGCAATGGGGACTCAAGCTAGTCGCAACAGGTCTAATACTGCCAATACTTCACGATGGTCTCTGCCTGGGACGCTCGTTTGTGATGCAGAGTGATAGAGTCGCCGCTTACATCAGTGAATACATCGAACGGTGAGTCAGAGGAGATAGCACCCTTTTAGTGTAATGCGAAATCTTATTTCCCGCAATCCTCGTTATTATCACTTTACGTAGATGACCACCTCCCATTAGATATTCGATTTTGACTTTTACAAACTACTCCTACGCGACGTGATATTCACTATATCAGGCATCGGGGAGGAATAAGGATAAGTTGTTTGTAATAAATTAAACCATCCAGACAAAACTCGATCTATTTGCCTAAATTAGGAAAAGTTCTAATGCATATATAAATTAAGAATTCGTTGAAATCTCCGTCTATTCCATTTACGGAACACTTTTCATTTTAGACCATTTCAATTTAGTGAGTCTAAAGGGACGTTATATAGGAGGGGAGGAAGGAAGAGGGAGAGAGGATAAGGTAGGTGAAAAGGGAGGAAAGAGATATGGCAAGAAGAGGGTGGGGAGGCAGGATAAGGGAAGGAGGTTGGAGGAAGGTGGGGTTGCAAACTGGTGAACACTTAAGCAAGGCAAGGGTCAGCAACTGAATCCACAAGAGCCGATTTTTCCTATTAGATTCTAAAATGTTAACAAGAAAAACAGCATCGCAGGTGTATAACCGGTAATTAATTAAAATGTCAATTTATGATTAAGAACCATCATTATCAATATAGTTACTAAAACGATGATATCTACGTACATTTAGTCATAAAATCATGTTATTTTGCCGTATTTTCCTGATGTAATTTTGAAGTAATGGCCAACTCTATTAAAGCGAAAGTTTTAACGAACATTCCTCATACGTTGTGCTCCACAATGAACATTATTATTTGTGTCTATAGGTTACCAATTGAGTGGTATACATTTTTATATGAAGTGAATGACACATTTTTTGGATTGCTATATTAAAAAATGTAGCATGCGATAAAATCAGGTACTGTTGTTGTTACACCCCAACATCATGTGTATGAATTACATAATAAATAATTTTAGTGAAGATTTTATTTCAATAGGTCTATTGAATTGGTAGATATGAATGTTTTAATAAACAAAACTGTGCATGAACCCATTGTGACTGTTATCCATCAAAATTATCAAGATCTAGTTTTCTTTTAATTATAAAGACGTACTTTATTTAAAATTAATGTAATATCAAAAGTAACAGTTTCTGTAAATAAATATATGTGAATATAAAATCAAGTCTGATCATTAAATGACATTTTGCATAGATAGTAGATTTTTTGCTCGGGATTCTAATGAACCAAAAGATATGAAGATTTATAAATGGAAGCTTTAATATTTTAATTTCTTAATCAAAATATGTGTATGAATTTTATTCTAAATCACAACCTTGGAATTTATTTATGATAAAATCTCATGAATTTACCAATCTAAAAAAATTCCAGTTCGTAGACATTCGTATTGGAAAATTATTTGAAGATTCCTAATTCCACCTTCTTTTATTATTATAAAATAGGGCAATAACGCGTCACACAATATATCGGGTTTTCCATTTTTACACACAATAGCCATTGCATCCTGATATTTTTTAAACCATATATTGCAGGCCGTTTGTGAAAGAACTTGGTAGAATTATACTTCTGCCGATATTTGCCAGTTTTATATTAACTATTATTTCCCTTGCTTGTCCTTGGATTGGGATATCTCGCATAAACCTTCCTCGAGAACCACTCTCTTCAGCCATTTAAACTAAGAAACAAAAAATTTCTTAAATAGAAACCACTTCAAAAAAACATAACTAGCAAAACAGCAACAAAAACATAATAAGAAAAATGGTAACAACAAAACTGTATAACAATAACCAAAAAACAAGACTCGGAAAGAACCGGCACACAATACTCATAAGCTGACAATCCAAAGGCTACTGATAGAGAAAACTAAGCGATGCTATTAAGGCACAGAATGGCAATGCAGCAAGGCTCTGATAGGCCCAAGCATGAAAATTGCTCTGCTAATGCCCATACCCTCAACTTTCTCAGGGGCCAACTTGTTTCTTGCCAAGTATAATTGCTTCTTACATATGGGGCATGTCAACTGGACCACTTTTCTCCCTCAATGTCATGAATGTTTGCCAAATTGGGATATGTTGTAGGGCTCGTGAAACTGTACATTAGGTAGAAAGAGTTCACCCCTGTAAGACAGGTTTCCTACCAATCAGGTCTATTATTTTTAATAATTGGAGTGACGGTATACTGTTAAGAGCGATAAATCAGTCAATTAAATGAAGGGTACTTTTTGGTTAATATGGCACCACCTCTGCAGCACTCATCTAGGGGCACGATATGGAACTACAAGGTGCTGAATGTGGCGAGATTTGAAATTATATGGAGCAGTACTCCATTGGAACTCAGCTGAGCTAGGGAAGGGAAATTTGAACATGAATGAAAATTTTACTCGGCACCAATGCGTTGGGTAAGTTGGTGGACGTGTTTTTGGTTCCTCCTCATGTTCGCTGTATTCAGAGGTGTCTCCATTCAAAGAAAAAAGAAGGGATACCCTTATAAATTAAAATTTTATCCCTTCTTTTTCTTTAAATGGAGATGCTTCTGAACACAGTGAATGTGAGGAGGAATGAAAAACACTTCCACCAACTTACCCAACTGGTGGGGTCGAGTAAAATTTTTGTTCCTGTTCAAATTTCCCTTCCCTGGCCCAGCTGAGTCCCAATGGAGTACTGCTCCATGTAATTCCAAATCGTGCCAGATTCAGTGCCTTGTAGTTCTATATCTCGCCCATTGGGGCGCTGCAGAGGTGGTGCCGCATTAACCGAAAAGTACCAAATAAAGTAATCAGGAAGGACAATTAATGTATTTTATAGTTTTTAATGTGCTTTCACATTATTTAATGCATGTTGAGCTAACTTGTACTTTTCAACAAGAAACTCAACTGAAAAATAAATTTATATTTTATCAAAAGTATGACCATTTTTATTTTCCTCAAACATCTCTTAAAAATAATTCCAACGTCTTCATTCTTGCCACAAAACTACAATATGGAGGTATTTTCCATTGGATCGCAACAAGGCAATTAGTATTCTCGTGCAGAAGATGGAATGCACTGCTTGCCATGGGGGGATGATGTCGGCTGAATGGAAACCAGTTTCCAGAAAAGAAAGAAAAAAGAAAGAATCAAAGAAAGAAAGAATATAACGGGCAGTGAAAATTTGCAAAAGTATCCTAATAAAAATAAATGTCGTTAGAAGTTACGAACATCATCACTCACCAAGAAGTCACTGTTTTCACTTGTTTAGTTTTGGAAACAGGAAGCCATCAGGTACAAAAGAGTACCATTTGCCATTGGAATGAATGCATGTTGCTCATGAGTGTCTGGCACTGCCTTTGCTTGGTCAAATCAGTTTTGGCCACTATTGATGTCTGTTCCCTCTACACAAACATCCCCCACGATGATGGACTCTCTGTCCTTAGTTAACTCCTGGACTCAAGACCACCCGACGAAAGACCGTCCTCCCATTTCTTATTAGACTTGGCAGCAATGGTGCTCAAAATGAACAACTTCTCCTTCAATGGGTGTCACTACCTTCAAATTAGAGGCACTGCAATGGGCACCCAAATGGCACCTTCATACGCCAATTGTTACCTTGGAGAATGGGAAAGACTCTTCCTCAATGTACCACTCAGGTGACTTTTGTGGCTGAGATACATCGACGATGTCTTCCTCATTTGGATGCATGGACCTGACTCTTTCCTTTCTCTTGTGCCTCTCCTCCCATCCTTCACCCACCAATCCTCTACCTTCCACATCACATTCCTGGATGTTGATCTTTACCTCCAAGACAGCAATATATATATATCTATATATATATATATATATATATATATATATATATATATATATATATCATTATATATATATATATACTCAGACCACTTTTGTGGCTGAGATACATCGATGATGTCTTCCTCATTTGGACTCATGCATCTGACTCTCACCTTTCCTTTCTCTCATGCCTCTCCTCCCACCCTTCACTCTCCTTTACCCACCAATCCTCTACCTCCCACATCACATTCATGGATGTTGATCTTTATCTCCAAGACAGTAAAATCTGCACCTGTGTTCATATCAAACCCACCAACAGCCTTCATTACCTCCACTTTGATAGCTGCCATCCCCATTATACCAAAACCTCTATCTCCTATGCCCTTGCTCAACGAGGATGGAGGCTTTGTTCCGATAGAGCATCCCTTCTACAATACTACTCTGTCCTCGAGGACTCTTCTAAAACGTGGCTACCCTCCAGTCTTGGTCCGCGAACAGATCCATAGGGTGATGACGCCTACCCACAATGGATCCCATCCTCACACACCCACTATCCCTGCATCTACCCCTCCACTCACTCTTACGACACTTTTCCTTCCTGGTATCCATGAAGCCCTCAAAACAATCCTCCATGCTGCCCACCCAATTCTTATCTCTTCCTCCCACCAGTCCCTCTTTACCAACCATTTTGCCAATCCCCCACTCCTCTCCTTCCGCCGGCCCCCCAATTTGGAAAATATCTTGTGGAGGAAGGAACTTCCCACTTCTACCATGCCTCTTGCCATAGGGTCTCACCCCTGCGGCAAACCTCGCTGCCTCACTTGCCCTATCCACGTACCCTCATCTTCTTTCTCAAGTCTCTCCACCAACATCACCTACCCCATCACCTCTAGAAGCAACTGCACCACCCGTAACATCATTTACCTCCTCACCTGCACCCTATGTCCCGCATTTTATGTAGGCCTCACCAGCAATTCGTTAAACATCTGCATGAACGGTCACCGGAATAGCGTTTCTCTCAGACGCCCCCTCCCAGTTGCATTACACGCCAATACCCAAATATAATGTCCCCTTCAATAGTTGCTACAATGTAAGGGTTATTCGTGCCTTACCCTATGACACTCCTGCCCCCTTCTTCGACACTGGGAACTAGCACATATACACCTTCTTGACTCTTTCTCCCTGCCTGGCCTCAACCTCCGCCGCCCCTATTAACCCCCTTATAATGTCTCCTCTGTTACATTGTAGCTATTCGCACTTTACCTTACCATACTCCCTCCTTATTGGCTATCCACCCTTCCTACTCCCCGGCTCCTCCAATCATCAACCTTCCCACATCACCCTGTCATTCCCCGCCCAGTGTGTCACTTTACGTTACTCTTTCGCTGAAGAAGGGCATAGCCCGATAAGCTTGCATGTATATTTATGCTTTTTTTGTGTTCGTGTGTTTTACCTGCCTCTTTGATGCCCCCAGCAGCCTGCCAACTTGGTCCCCAACTTGGTAAGTCTCCACTGGGCTTCCTTCAACACCTTGTTGCCACACTCATCACCACCTTTTCTTTTCCTTAAGTTTATATATATATATATATATATATATATATATATATATATATATATATATATATATATATATACACATACACAGTGGAACTTCCATAACTCGAAGTGAATTAATTTGACCAGGCAAAATATAAATGAGAAAATATGATTAGACATAATGGATTAATTGTGAACATCTTGGAGGGGAAACTTTTAGGGAAGAAAGGAAGAGGCAGACCAAGAAAGAAATACCTAGATGACGTGGAGTCAGTGATGGGAGTTGAGAAATACGAGATGTTGAAGAGAATGGCAGAGGACAGGAGTTCATGGTTGCAGCGACAAGGCTTAGCCTTTAGATGAAGAAGAAGAATAATAATAAACTATCTTGAAAGAGACAACGAAGGAGTGTGTTCTGTGCTTCATTCATGATCCGGGAACAGTGCAGGGAATAAGGTGACTTAGAAACTTACCCTCCCCAACCAATTGAAACTTTTATTGGTCCCGTTTTCATCATTTTTCCCAGGGAGGATGTGGCGATTTTTTCCTCCCCCCTCGCCGGACTGAACACCACGCCCACGAACGCCACGCCACGGTCGACACGCCCTCCCGTGGTGCCTCTCTGCTTTATATACTCTAATTACCCCTCACCTCTTTAACCTTCCCTCTTTCCCATGGTTATGCAAGAACAGTAGAAAAGCGACCAATCATCGGGAATAATTCAACCATTTCGAATTACCCGCCTGACGTCATTACCTCCCTCCTTCACCACCGGCGTCACGTGACAGTCCATTCCGATAGTGGCTTTCCGAGCGACGAGACGCACAGCGGAGCAACGAGAAGAGAGAAGTCGACGCAGGTGTCCCACTCTCGAGTCCATACTACCCGGCAGAAAACATTCAGTGTTGAGTGGACATTGACCTACCGGGAGCCGGAAGAGTGATAGTAACTATTGGATGTGATTTAACTGACATTAACTAAGTTTCGTTTCGAATCGCCTTCACCTATGAGGTGTATTTTGTTTTGTGGTATTACTTAAATCTATTCAAATTCAACTGTTGGATTGTTATATGTCTATATTTCTATGTTCTATTTATAGTTTGTCATTAGCACTTAGCACATCAGTGGATGTTTTTGCACCGAAAATTATAGTTCGCTGCAAAATTGGAGGCTCCGGGGAGATATTAAATATTAGGTTGTTAATTGTCTAAACTGATTGTTGCTATGCTTTCTGGTTCTTTTGTGGTATAGTTCTTGGATTTTGTCCTATTCCTCGTTTACTCGATCTCTTTTAGTCCTATTGCTCTCTTTCACTTTTCACTCGTCCGCCCCATTCCATCAGTCACGTAATTCCCCTGTTATTTGTTACTCTTTGATTCTCTCTCTCTCTCTAACATGTCGAAGGAACGAGGTAAAACGGAGGCTACCGTGCGCGCCGAAGGCACTCAGTACGATGAAACCGAGATGGTTCCCCAGTTTTCCGATTGCGTAAGAGTTGCTAACCAGCTGTTACTCGAAATTCCCCCCTTCCAGGAATCTACCTCCGAGAATTGGTTCACTTTTATATCCGCGATGTCCGATGTATTGTCTTTGTCACTTATTCCGGAACACTACTTGCTGATATTACTTTTGTCTAAACTTCCGGCCAATTGTCGCCAGTTTTGGTTGTCGGTAGTTAATCAAAAGGTGCCCTGGGAGAAGATACTACCGAAAGTATGGGAAACTTTCGTCTCTAATAGGGAATTAGAACGACTCGTCACTACTAAGGTGAAAAGATTCCAACTCCCCCACGAATCTCCTCGCGATTTTCTTTATTCCGTGCGAGGTGCCGCAAAGGCGCTGGGAAAATCGTATTCAGTTAAGGAGTTTATTGAATTGATATTGGAAGGTTTAAGTCCCATCGCCCAAGCCACTTTAACTTTCGCTAAACGGCCTCAAACCCTACAGGAGCTGGAATCCCTGATGACTCATGCGGCCAAGGCCATGATGAATCGAGCGGAGTTCGCTGCGATTCACTCCCCGTCAAATTCCCAGATCTCACTCCCTTCCCCCGCTCTGCCCCTAATATCACCGCCTCATGTCACCTGTTCTTTCTGTCATAAGCCTGGACATTCCTCCCGTAACTGTCGGAGAAGAAGAGAGAGAAGATCGTCCCGCGAGGCTACGAGCAAATTATCCGGCTATTTTGAATGCCAACTTCGCCGAATATCTACAATTGCCATTTGTACATTGCGAAGTTCATACCGCAAAGATTAAAGCATTGCTAGATACCGGTTCTTCCCTGTCGCTGCTCAATTACGACACCTGGCAGAAAATTCCTCCTCGTGGGCGTCTTCAGCGATGCAATATCAAATGTCGTAACGTCACCAGTCTTCCTCTCGTTCTGACGAGATGCATCAATTTAAGAATTCGCCTAAAAAATCTTTCGTGGAGGCATACATTTTACTTGTGCGAATTGCCCGCACAAATGATATTAGGCCAGGATTTCATAAGACGAACGCGAATGATCCTTTACCATAATGCGTTCTCTTTCGAATGCCGCCCGGATCACAAACATTTCTTTAACGGCAATTCTGATACGCCGTCGGCTTCCCCCATTATTCCTTTGCGATCAGCTGATAACGATCTACGCCAGAATATGGCTCCCGTTGGAAACCGAGTTCATTTCTCGGGGAAAAAGGCTCCTCCTCCAGGTGAAGATGATTCCACCGTATTATCCCGGGAAATTCAAAGTCTCGTCGATGCCTATTCCGACGTCATCTCCCCCCATCTCGGCCAGACCAACGTAGTAACCTACCAGATAGAACTACTTGATTCTACCCCGGTCAGATCACACCCCTACCAGTATTCTCCACCCAAGACGGCGATGATGAAAAAACATGTTAATAAACTACTAAATGAAGGAATCATCCAGCCATCCTCTTCAAATTGGGCTTCGCCAGCTTTTCTTATACCGAAGAAGGATGGATCAGAGCGATTAGTGGTCGATTATCGCAAACTGAATAAACAAGTGAAGGCAGACAACTTCCCCACTCCTTCAATAGAACATGCTCTGCAATATTTGGGATCTGCTAAATATTTTACAATACTTGATTTGAATTCTGCTTTCCACCAGATTCCCTTAACTCCGATCTCCAAGCAATATACTGCCTTTATTACATCTTTTGGCCTCTATCAGTATAATCGCCTTCCCTTCGGCTTTACAACGTCTCCTCAAGTATTTTCTAGGCTGATTGACAAGGTATTAGGTGATTTAAAATATGGCTGTGTATATCCCTATATTGATGACCTGTGTATTTATTCCAAGAACCTCCAAGAGCACATCCAACATGTCAGGCTGGTGCTGGAAAAATTGAGAGCAGCTGGACTTACCGTCCATCCAGAGAAGATGAAACTGGCCCAGAAAACTATTACCTTTCTCGGACATCGGATCTCAAATGGCGAACTTACGACTGATCCGGAGAGAACCCGAGCATTATCCAGTTTCCCTGTTCCAAAGTCAGTTAAGGATGTCTCACGTTTCCTTGGTATGTGTGGTTTCTATTCCAAATTTATTCCAAGCTATGCGGAAATTTCGTCACCGCTCAATGCCCTCCGAAGGAAAGATGCCATTTTCCAATGGACCAACTCCCATCAAAATGCTTTTCTCAAACTCAAACAATGTCTTTCTTCTCCCCCTGTACTTCATCTTCCTAACTTTGAGGAAGAATTTCATTTATTTGTGGATGCTAGCCAAGTCGCACTTGGTACAGTCCTTAATCAACAGGTTAATGGCAAATTTAAGCCTGTTGCCTATGCTAGTAGGACTTTAACCGATTATGAGCAGAAGCTCCCCTCCTACGAGCTCGAATGTCTTGCCTGCTGTTGGGCCACGGATAAATTTCGGTCCTATCTTCAACCAAAACCCTTCCATTTGTATACTGACAATGGGGCGATTACGTGGCTGTTTAAACATCCTAAGCAGTTAGGGAAAATTGGTAGAATGGTTTTAAAATTGTCGTCCTTCCGCTTTGCTATTCACCATGTTCCCAGTTCCAAAAATAGGGTGGCTGATTGTTTGTCTAGGGTGAACCATCAATCAAGGGAGAAACCCATTCATTGTTCGATGCTCCTCCATAGAATCCCATTATCATTCACTAATATTCGTGAGCATCAGACACCTGACCCAGAATTGAAACAGCTGATCGACTCAGTTAGACGGGGACGCCCCCATCCAAACTATTTTCTCAAGGATGATTTGTTGTATTATGGTACCACTAGACTGAAGAAGGGACGTGTAGTGGTTCCCCAGGCCCTGAGATCCATGTTGTTTGAATATTTCCATCGTTTGCCCACCGCTGGACACATGGGGGTGGCTAAAACTTGTGAAAGAATATGTAGAGAATTTTGGTGGAAAAATATGAGGCAAGAAATAACGCAGATGGTCAGACGTTGTCACGACTGCCAAACCTGTAAACCTAGGAACACCTTTCCTCCTGGTGAGATGTCTTCCTCACCATCCGTTTATCCATGGGAAAAGGTGTATATCAGTGGCGTCGCGTGCCCATTTAGGTTGGGTGTGCTTTTATTGGGGAGGGGGGTATGCAACCTGCGCTACAAAATTCACGTGTTAATTTGAACGTACGATTGCATTTTTATCGACGTGTGAAAGTTTTACGAGAGCATAGCAGCGCTCTTCTTAATTGGTCTAATGCAATTAATCTTAGAATAATTTTGAATACTTTAATTTACTAACTGATATGATTTTAACTATACAATCCATAATTATGGACAACACAAAGGTTCCCCGTCAAATAGACTTGAGCTATGCATCACGCGCGCCGTTTATGTGAGAATGGTTAACGCTTCTTTGTGAGAAGATACTAGAGTGAGGTACGAATTATCTGTATTTTGTTACGATTTTTAAATATGTACAACCATATAATACCCACAGAAATCTGAAAAAGTAATCACTTGGGAAAATATTATTTTCCGGATTGAATCAAAGAAAGGCTTAAAAAACTCATTTTACTTACTTATTTATACACCAGTTCCAATCTTCTGTTTTGCCTTAGGAATTTTGTTAGCACATCATCATAAAATGAAAGCCTTTTCTTCAGTTCCACCGGCAATGTCTTTTCAATGGCGAGTGAACTTAGGTCGCATAACCTTTCCTGCGTTTGTGTTCCTCTATAACACGTATGTATTCTCTTCATAGCCGAAAAAGAACGTTCGACTGTAGCAGTAGAACTCGGAATCGTCATGATAAGTTCCGCTAATTTATAAATCTCCTTGAATGCAACCTGAAGCTGATTTTCTTGCATGAATTTTAATAGGTGATACACTGGTTTCCTCGCAAATTCATCAGAAGAAAAGAGCACTTTTAGTTCATTTTTAGGCGAACGTAGTCAAAAACTGGTCCGTAGAAATCCTTTAATTTTTCTAGAATACCATCAGGAAAAGTTTTCGCATACTGATCATATCTTTCGCTACAAAGGAGTTGAAAAAACTCAAGTTTCGAAAGTGAAGAGTATCTTTCTTCCATCTCCAGGCACATGCAGTCGACTATTCTCTGGTATAATCGAAGGCACGCGCTCTTCTCCTCTTCTATAGATCCTTTTCGTCTTTTAGGCTTCGACTACTCAACCGTATGCTTTTTCTTTGCAGAAACCCAAATATCATCAAATCCATGTTCCTTGTCATTCCTAAGCTATTTCATAGTATCATGCACTTTTTTACAACAGTACAATATGTCATAGGATGATGTTTGCAATATATTATTCAAAACATCAATATAGCCAAACAACAGAAAAAATTTCTAGCAAAAAAATTGTTTGAAAATCTTGCAAGAAATACAGAAAACCACGAGCTTCGATTATAGCATCCACGTCCCAATCCCCAGAATTCTCCACAATGTGTTCAAAAAATGCAATAAGTTGACTTCTGTGGCGTTTTACTGTGTTTGATAAACGGGAAGTAAAATTCCATCTGGTTGGTGCGACGGAGGGTAATTTTTTAGCAACAAAATCTTGCAAAGCATTTACTCTTGTCGATGATTTAGAAAAATATGCTGCCAATCCTCTGATAGTTTGGAAAAACAATCTACATTCCTTGATATTCAAGAGGCTTTCCTTCAGAACTAAGTTCAAAACGTGAGCGTAGCAATGCGTAAATATTGCTAAAAGATAGGCCTCGATAACTTTACTCTGCAACCCATTAATATGTCCACTCATTACACAAGCACCATCATAAGTTTGGCCGACCAACTTGTCCTTAATATTAAATTCCTCAACTCTGTTTGCAACTTGTTTAAAAAGACCACTAGACGTTCTATCATCACTTACGTCTGTAAATCCGATAAACCTTTCGTGTGTTTGCCCATTATGGACAAAACGGAAAACAGTTGATAGCTGCGATTTCGACATGACATCAGAAGTTTCATCCAGAAGAATGGCCACAAATGTAGCGGAAGAAATTTCTTTCTTTATAGCATCTTGAACCACATCAGATATAGCGTTAATGATATCATTTTGTACTGTGGGAGAAGTTCCTCGAAATACAGTCAATGCCTTTAAATGACTGTCTAAAAGAGGATCATACTCACGGAGCACATTTAAAAATTCTATATAATTCCTTCGGTTGGCTGAATCTTCCGACTCATCATGACCTCTCAAAGGAAGCTCTTGCTTAGCCAAATAACATACAGCATCCATTAATCTTTTTAAAACGTCTCTATTTTTCTTTACTTGTTCATTATGACGACTAGTTTTAATTTTTCTTTGGCTGTCAATGAGAGTGTCAATTCTTTGTTTTCCAAACATCTTAAGATTTAAAAATGACTGAGCATGTGGTTGGGAGCGCTCATGTTTTTGCATTGCTGCAGCTAAATGATTAAGATCGGAATACCCGTGCTTATTCCAAACACCTTTCTCTTTGGAGAATAATAAACAAGGCCAACAAAAAAGTCTTGACAGCACTTCACATCCAGTTAACCATTCTACTGAATCGTATTGTGAAACAGAGAAATGTCTCATGTACTCAGTTTTTGTTTCTTTGTGCTTGCACAGTAAATTTGGAAGAGGAGGACGAGGCTTACCTTCTTCGACTATGTTCATACAATCCGCAAATGCTCTGGCAGAAAACGGGGCATTCAGTACATCGTCAACACTGTTTACCATTGTAAATATGGGCAAAAAGTTATAAATTATATCTAAAAAATTATAAATATATGCTAAAAACTTGTCTAAATCGGTGTCATAAACACGTCGGTTCACACTTTACCCCACGCACGCAAAACAGACGAAACTCAGAAAACAAATACAGCATCTCATGACAAGTAACAACGTTGAATTGGATTGCTTCACACAATAGCCAATCACAACCGCTAACTACTTCTGGGTGCTGTTGTCTCAGCGCACACCCTGCCACGCCTTCTGGACGGTTTAAATCCATAAGGTGGCTAAGAATTTGACCCGCTGCGCCATCTGTAAGTATGTTTAAAGGGCTCAAAGCTGTCCGTATTTCTTACCGCACACCCGGGCTATTAAAGCGAATGTGATACAATGTTTACGCACCGAAACTTCTATTCTTCATGAAACATTGTATATTGGATTTGATTTTAGGAATCACGCGAAGCCAGAAATCGATTAGGGGAGTCTTTAACAGGAATAAATGCAAAAATATAATATCTGTGACATTGCGAATCCCTGGGTGTGCACCGCACACCTAGCACACCCTGAATATACGCCTCTGGTGTATATAGATTTCATTGGTCCCTTGCCTAGAAGTCGCAGTGGCAGCACTTGTGCCCTGACTATAATAGATGGCTTTACTAAATTTACTTTTATTGAACCTCTGCGTTCTCCCTTGGCTTCTCAAGTGCTTTCTGTCTTGTTTAACAAAATATTTCCTAAATTTGGTTATCCTAAATATATTGTTTCTGATAACGGTTCCCAATTTCGTTCCACTGCATTCTCTGATGTGTGTTTTAAATATGGTATTAAGCAAATTTTCACAGCCCCCTACTATCCTCAGCCTAATCAAGCTGAACGTGTCCACCGTAACCTAAAATATGCCTTAACCATCTTGTCACAGAATGACCACCGGAAATGGGATGAATTCTTACCCAGCTTAACATTTGCTTTTAATTCTGCTAAACATAGCAGCACGGGCTATACTCCAGCAAGGATATTTATGGGCAGAGAGCTTCCTCATCCCTTGACAAATTTCTGGAGAATTCCTCCTCAGGCTCTGGCTGAGGACCTAACTCCCTCGGAGAGGCATTCCTTGTGGCAACAAGTGCTCAATAATCTCAAGGCGACCAGACGTAGGCAGGCACTTGCTTTTGATAAAAGCCATACTGGGAACCCATTTAAAATCGGTGATTTAGTGTTATATAGAAGGTTTCCTACTAGTTCCAAGATGCTCCGTGGAACTGCTAAGTTAACCCCTCAGTGGGCCGGCCCTTCACCTATCAAAAGGTTCATATCTCCCGTAACAGCTGTTCTTCAGCTATCCCCAAATAAGGAGAGAATTGTAAATATCTCTCAACTTAAACTTTATTGTACTTAATTTGTTGTATATGTAACTTGTCTTGGCGTAGAGGTAGCGAACTCATCGCCCGGTGATTCTGATCATCGCAACCAGCCCCCAGATGCAAATCTGGTAAAACATATTGAAAAAAACTTATTCGGCCATGTGCCAAGAAAATCGCTGTTTAGCGTACAATATACTAGGCATCATAGATGGTATTCTGGACATCTATGAAGGTCAACATGGCTCAAAAAAAAAAACACAACCTAACCTAGCCATGTTTCTTTTTTTTTTTGGTAATAATTACCAGTTTGGTAGACTAACCCCAATTGGGCTAAGGATACATTTAAAATGTCTATATGTACTTTATGTATTAGGAAGTATACCACAATTTATTGTAATACCATATTATGAGTTAGTTTAATTGAAACCATGTTTAGGTTAAGAATTTAAATATCATATTATGAAGGGATTTATGTACTATGTCTACCCTATTAAGATACCACACTACAGGTTAATTTGTATATTATGTCGTTAATGAATTTAATCAGTGATAATATTATGCATACTGTGAAGGAACTTAACTATTGGGGCCAATTTAATAATATACCACAGTCAAGTTAATTTGAATAGATATTGTTAATGATTTGAATATTACCTTGTTAATGTGCTTAAATATGATATGATGAAGGGACTCACATGGCCAAATCAATTGAAATATTACACTTAATTAATAGAGATATTATGCCTGGATTAAGCAATGCCCTGCCTAATAATCATTTTTTCAAATGCTTAATAACAGTATGATTACTAGTTGCCCTTGCCTAAGAATTAATGTTTATGCTATGATGTATAATATTTCCAAGAAGGAAATGCTCAGGAAAGTTTGCTTTTGTTATGTCATGAAATTCTATTTCTGTTATGTTATCAATGACATACAATCTATTCTCACTCTATCCCTGAGGCAAGGATGGGTATCAATTTTGTTTCCTTAAGCCACGATAGTTGGCATATTGTAATTATGATTATTTATTATTTTGAGGGAGATATTCCTACATGTTATTGAGTTTTCGGCTTGGCAAGATGCCGACATGATATGCCAAGTGCATCATCCTTATGTACCCCCAAAGTGATTATCCTGGGAAAAAACTACATTCCAATGGACAAGTGCTTTCCCGACTAGCTTCATCACGGCGAACCAGTGGACTTCTTCAAAGAACATTAGCCGTGACAGTAGCTCGAACCCTGATTGCCAGAGCATGCAATCCACCACGTGTAATATTCCAATTTTAAGTGTCTTGACAAATAAGGGTTCAATAATAATAATAAAGGAAGTGAAAAGAAGAATAGCACTTCCAAAGCAAGCTTTTCAATGCAAAAGGAACCTACTGACAAGCAGTCATATGAATTTGGAAGTAAGGAAATCCTTTGCAAAAGCTTTTGTCTGGAGTACCTTACTTTATGGTAGTGAAAGTTGGACGTTAGGAAAGAGGGAGAGGTCCCGTCTGGAAGCGACAGAAATGTGGATATGGAGAAGATTGTTAAAGACAAGTTGGACAGAGAGAAAGACAAACCTTGAAGTTTTGGAAGAAGTAAAAGAAGAAAGGAAACTGATCAGAGGAATGGAAGAAAGGAAGGCAAAATTTTTAGGCCATGTGATTAGACATAATGGATTAATTGTGAACATCTTGGAGGGGAAACTTTTAGGGAAGAAAGGAAGAGGCAGACCAAGAAAGAAATACCTAGATGACGTGGAGTCAGTGATGGGAGTTGAGAAATACGAGATGTTGAAGAGAATGGCAGAGGACAGGAGTTCATGGTTGCAGCGACAAGGCTTAGCCTTTAGATGAAGAAGAAGAATAATAATAAACTATCTTGAAAGAGACAACGAAGGAGTGTGTTCTGTGCTTCATTCATGATCCGGGAACAGTGCAGAGAATAAGGTGACTTAGAAACTTACCCTCCCCAACCAATTGAAACTTTTATTGGTCCCGTTTTCATCATTTTTCCCAGGGAGGATGTGGCGATTTTTTCCTCCCCCCCCTTTACTCCCGCACTTATACGATAGCACTTAACGAATCGCATGTACGAACATGCAAGTACGAATATCGCCGCTATCATATATCGCCGATATTCGTGATATCGCCGGACTGAACACCACGCCCACGAACGCCACGCCACGGTCGACACGCCCTCCCGTGGTGCCTCTCTGCTTTATATACTCTAATTACCCCTCACCTCTTTAACCTTCCCTCTTTCCCATGGTTATGCAAGAACAGTAGAAAAGCGACCAATCATCGGGAATAATTCAACCATTTCGAATTACCCGCCTGACGTCATTACCTCCCTCCTTCACCACCGGCGTCACGTGACAGTCCATTCCGATAGTGGCTTTCCGAGCGACGAGACGCACAGCGGAGCAACGAGAAGAGAGAAGTCGACGCAGGTGTCCCACTCTCGAGTCCATACTACCCGGCAGAAAACATTCAGTGTTGAGTGGACATTGACCTACCGGGAGCCGGAAGAGTGATAGTAACTATTGGATGTGATTTAACTGACATTAACTAAGTTTCGTTTCGAATCGCCTTCACCTATGAGGTGTATTTTGTTTTGTGGTATTACTTAAATCTATTCAAATTCAACTGTTGGATTGTTATATGTCTATATTTCTGTTCTATTTATAGTTTGTCATTAGCACTTAGCACATCAGTGGATGTTTTTGCACCGAAAATTATAGTTCGCTGCAGTAGGTAAGGCATTATACAAAGAATCAAAGCAGATACACAAATAAAGTCATTAAGATAACATCATCTTTCCACAGAGCAAAACAACATTAGGGGAGTGATGAGATGTTTGAGGTTATTGTTCGAATAGGCCAGGAGCCCTCTCCTTATCGGCTCCCCTAGTATCTGACCTATGATGTGGCACAATACTCGCAAACTCATCATCCCCTACTCCTGGCCCCCCTCTAATGACGTTTTTCTCCATGGAAATACCCTATTCTGCTCCCAACCCTTCCCTCCCAATGGGAGTGTGCTCATCTTCTGGACCATATGACAGAAATAATCAGTCAAGTTCGAATCACTGTTCAAGTGTGTGTGGTTTTGGTTTCAAATGCTAGAAGTGGTGCAATGGCACAACAGATGAAAAAGCTTACGAGGTGGAGTGGAGTGTCAGCTATTTGGTGTGCCCAAAAAGTTTACTGGTGTTTTTCTTACCCATGAAGACATAGTGAAAATGTATTTGTACTCTCGGTTTTTGGAGCAAGAAGCCGGAAAAATTGAACCATCAGTGGGAAATATTGCTGAAATTGTTGCTTTGGCCCTGGAAGAAAATTGGAAAAGAGCTTTGATACCAGTTGTTAGGCATAGACAAATAATAATGTGTGTAACTCAGTACCATGAAAAGTATCGAAACATTCTATGATCTGTAAGTAAGAAATCCTTTGATACCATTAAGCACGATTTACTTCAGGATGCCCATAAGCTTTTTGACGTAGTTGCACGTAAATGCCTTCTTGGAAATCATTGTGCTTGTGACTTTACATCCAAGGTGCCAATCCTTGAGCAAGAATTTCTTCATGACCAGAGGACAGAGAGAAAAATATTTATAGGTGAAATTGATATACAAGAAACTAAAAAGAAACAGAAAAGGGAGGAGATACATCAATTAAGAGAATCATTTATGCTTACCGAGCAGCAAGGCACAGAAGAGGAATTAAGTAGAGAAGAGAGAGATCAGGACTTGGGAGAGGAATCAGACATCGCCAATGACGACGACTTCATAGAAAAAATGGAGTCGCAGCCCCGAAATACATTAAATCTACCTAGATTTACATCTGCATGTGAGAGATTCTGCATTTCCAATAGAGCTGCTGCTGCGCTGGCGTCCGCCTTCTTGGTTGACCTTGGGATGGTCACCGAAACAGATAAGTCACTTGTAGTAGACAAAAATAAAGTGAGGAGGGAAAAAGAAAAGGTACAATCCTCAAATCAGAAGAGCCTTAATGAATACAAGCTCTGTATTTTGACAGCTGAAAAGATGACATATTTTTATGAAAATTCAAGATGAAAACGGACAGTGGAAGAGCACATAACTCTCCTTGAAGAACCTGGTTCTCAGTATTTAGGTCATGTAACTCCTATCATAAGTAAAGGAATTGGACTGAAGGATGCAATCATGACTTTTCACCAAGAAAAAATTGAGAGAAATATCCTTCGGGCCATAGGATGTGATGGGACTGCAGTAAATACTGGTAGGCATTTAGAAGCCATCAGGTGTGTAGAAATGGCGCATGGAAGACCATTACATTGGTTTATTTGCCAATTACATGGAAATGAACTTCCACTGAGGCAGTTGCTGTTGATGGTCGATGGCCCTACCATTGGTCCCAAAGCCTATTCAGGCTCAATTGGTCACACGTTGAGTTCCTGTGAAAATATGCCTGTAGTGGAATTTGCTGAAATTGATGTCTGCATTCCATGCATCAATAAAGAAGATTTGAGCTGCAATCAGAAGTATCTGTACGATATTGCTCAGGTGATCACAAGAGGAATGTCTCAAAAGCCTTGCCATGAGAAGCCCAGGAAAGATGGTGCATTCCACAACAACTGCAAATCACATCCTCCAACTGTATATTTCTACGGAGGATCCTTCAGAAAATTTCAAGGCGCTGGCAACATTCGTCATGAAGGTGTATGGGCCAATTTGGTTTAAAATGAAGTCAAGAATGCTATGCAAAGAAGGCCCAAAGCACATCACGGAGATAATACAGTCCATGCAATACCTGGAGCATAACTTCAAATCTTGCCTATATAAAGTTATTCAGAGAAATGCATATTTTGCCCACCCAGAAAATATCCTCCTAACCATGTTAAATGATGAACAGAGATTGGTCCGTGCCATGGCCATGGACCTAATAATGAGGGCTAGAGAGAATGTAAAGGCAGAGGTTAGAAAATTCGAAGTTTCATTATTAAATTTCAATGTAAGAAGACTATGTGAATTGAATTGATTGGCATAACATCGACGTTACCAAGCCAACCTCTCACTGCAGGTATCACAGAAGAAGATTTGCATGCTCTAGTAGAGGAGGTGGGAGTGTTTGAAATTCTGCCGTTCCCTTGCCACACAAGCTGGGGAGAGGATAGTGCAATTAATATCGGTGGGTTCTAAATGCATATGCAGCCCTGAAAGAAAAGATGGATGGGTGAATTCATGCCTAAGAGACCACCAGATTCAACCCAAATTTCAATTTAAAATGCAATGTCAAGTTCTGTAAAAACATCTTAATCTCAACATTTTCGTGCCCCATGGTAGGGTGGTTGGGAGGGCAAGGGTGGGACTCGACTAAAAGCGACCTCCTCATGGTGAGTTCTGGGTAGTTTCTCATAGAAGCTAGCAAAGGGCTGCTCAAGGGATAACTCTATATCAAAATCGTAGAATAAATATTCTTAAGATTCTCCTGCACATATTTTTTCATAAAAATGCAGTAAATCAGCAGAGGGCTGAAAATATTTTTGAAAAAACTCATAATTTTAAGAAATATTTAATTTCTCGGATCGTGATTATGGCTTTTTCTTGTGGAAGAAGGGTTGAAAGCATTACGAAGACATTTCCATTAAAAAAGGTGTTTCCAGCATCTGAGGTCTCAAAATCGGAAAATTCCGCTGCACGGGTTGCCTATACTCCAAATTGTAGATATTGGCTAAACTTTCGCAGACAGACATTTTATTTTTAAAATATAATATTTTATCACGTTAATGTGAATGGACTAAAATATTCTTTGCACTTAGTAGGATATCCGTGCTCAAAATATCTGGGTCTCCACAGGCATTTTTTTCTAGATTCAGCTCTGGCGGCAGGGTTAAATATTATCCGATTTTGATAAAATTTTGCATGGATAATACTCATATCAATATGCAACATTTGCGCATATGCCAAATTCCGTCCGGTAAAATTCTATTTTTTCGGCCCACCCTGCTGTATATGTACGACAAAATCTAAAAAAGGTGCCTTATAATCACCTTCTATTGTGATAGGTATGAATAATGTCTATACCACCCTTTGGCTAGACCCACATCAAATAAGTCTTTGTTTTTACATATGCTGCTTTCAAGTGCAGATAATCCAGGCAGTAAAAGTTCGAGGAAAATATCTTGTTCTTTGTTTTGAAGCAGTAGTAAATTTGTTTTCAATATGCACTCAAGGAATTGGTATTTGAAATGCACAATGGATATAAAGAGTCAGCAGGAATTCAAACACACCAAAATTAATGGTTTGAACTGAAATGATAACAAAAAATTTCAACAAATATTTAATAACTAAATCCATCCCAAGGCAAAAAACATTCTATTTTTTAGAGGCACTTCGGTTAATGAAAATACACCTCTTCAATGGTCATTAAGTTTATGCATAACATAAAAATGCCTGCAAACATAACACTGGCTTCAGCAACAAGGAGGAAATCAAATATGGCACTAGAAAAATACACTTTGATCACCATACATGGCTATAATTATTATATTATTTCAAATTTTTGGTCCTTTTTAGAAAAACCAATTTTTATATCACTTAAACATATACATAATCAGCCAAGGTGATTTATTGCACATTTGGATAAGGTACCATTGGTGTTTAATTTTTGGTATTATTATGATTTCAATCCCTTAACAAAAAATACATGGAATTTCAGAAGCCAAATAATTTCAGGACTCAATCTCATACATTTTAAATATAAACTATAGGTTCATATTTCAACTTTGTAATGTCTTCCTTTCTGTGATTCAAAAGTGAAGCAATACTGCCATAATTCTACCAAAGTAGTTTTTTCAAATTAGGCAGTCAAGTTATTGTTTATGCCTGACAAACTTTGGAAATATTTAGCATTGTTCTGTCAAGGATTAATCCATTTTAAATCTTGATCAATAAAAACAATGACCAAATGCATATGAATTCTTCATACCATATTTACCAATTTAAAATCATTCACATTTATTATCAATGGAGATTGGCAGTGAATTGCATACAGTATAGAAATGGCACAAGTAAATGTACTATTAATAGGTATTAAACAAGGTGTTATAATGACAATATTGTTTGCACAGGCAAGATGTTACACAGCCTACAGAAGATCGGCTTCTCATATTCCAAGGGCATTGGAATGCATCCAAGGAGTGACACCCACTGACTGACGACAATTCTCCCCCTTGTGCCCATGGAAGCAACATCACAACAAGTTAAACAGATTCAGGATACTGATCAACAATTAAAAAAGATGTTGCATGATGAAAAATATGCTACAGTATTTACATGCACATTAAAACCTTAACTATCGATTTCAACAAAAACAACTATAAAAAACGACCAAACTATTCAGTTGACTATTTGGGCCTCATGAGAGGGGGCCACGGGCTTCACCCAAGGAACCAAAGAGGTAGAGTCACTCAACAGATGTGCGACAACTGTGTTGGCATAGTGCACCATGAACAAATCACAAGCAGGGCCACCAGTGGTTCCAGGGAGCAACACCAGCAAGATGCCCCCTTATTAGAGCATGACACATACAGGCAGGTCCTCCACTACGTTAATGGTGCCTGTATACCGCTTTGGGGCAAGCCTCCTCTGCCAGATAGCTCTGCTTCTCTCTGCTTCACTGCAGCTTCCACAAGCAGATAAAGGCACTTGAACTCATCGCCTTCATGGCCAACGGGAGGGGAAGGTGGAGGAGTGACTCTAGATGAATCTGAGCATAAATGAGGTTCTCCAGCATCTGAAGGAGATGGGTGAAGACCAGGGGAGCAAGGAAGTATTGGATGGTGTGATGAACCCTTTGACCATAACCTCGAGTTCACTTCTTCACGAACACTGCTGCCAATCTTTCCCAGCCTCCGTCTCCTCCTCCATGCAGATGCAGCCCCTTCATCTTCATCTAAGCTACTTTCAGATTCTGCTTCATCATCATCTTCAGGGTAACTGACCCTCTGGCGTGTCCAGCGACCATTTCTATGACCAACCTCTGCATCTTCCTCTGGAGACCCTATGCGGCACCCTCCTAAGGAAGTCGCCGTCCTGGGAAGTGGAAACTGTTGCAGTTTCTTGCCCCTTCGAGTAATGGTGTAGTGTAAAGGGTCATGGCCTTCACGGCGAATCATCTCGGGCAGAATCCGCCTTCGAGCATTGATGAACCAGTTACACACCTAAAGGACAATCAAATCATATTTTGTTTGTATTAATAATATAAAAATACCAACATTGCAACATCATACTTTCATTTCAGAAATAACTGAAAACAATTCATTTGGGAAATATAGAATAGTTATATTTAAAATTTATTGTATAATTTTTTCATTGAACGAGTTTAGCATTATAGCATAGGAGTAAATGGAAAATCGCGATTTGTTTATGGCTCATTAAGTGAGGTATACCTGTACAGAATAGCATTACCTCTCTTAATCCTGTTTTATGATAATGCTTATTGTTCCACATTTTTGCATTAGAATATGCTAAACACAGCCCTCTTTTACTGTGATGTTTGCTGGCTAGCACTATGCAAATCTACACCAGTTTATAGCACTTCTAACAGTCATGTATGACATCTCTCTTTATTGCCTAATTTTTAAGTTTTTATTTGTGAGCAACCAGAGGTATGGGTGAGCTGTGTGGCAGCCCAGGGCTCCAAAAGTTTGGGAGCACCTTCTTGACAATCAGTTTGTATAATGCCTGGGTAACAGTACCACATACCACAGCAATGCCATTCATCAGGTTTCTATCCTGCGATGAAGTAGTATTGCAGCAGGAAAAACTTAGAGAGCAGTGTTGCTGTTGCTTAGTAAAAGGGAAACTAGCAGGTGCAACATTTTAACCTCTTAAATACTTTTTATAATCTTGAAGAACAAAGAGAATAGAACCTCAACACTATGCAATTCAATACTAGTGGTAGTGGTCCACCTTTCACCCAATACACAACTTCCCTTCTGCAGCCAATGGACCAGAGCATTTTTAAGCAGTTGGTGGAGATTATTGATAGTAAAGAACAGCCCATCGTGGATTTTTAATAGACCATGCCTCACAGGTGTTCTTTAAAAGACTTGGGCAAAGAATTTTTAAGAAACTGTGAACCCATGGAGAAGAAACAAAACTTGACTATGAAGTTTGAGATTATGAAGGTATTAGAACAGAAAATATTAGTAGGCAGGTACAACATTTTAACCTCTTAAATACTTTTTATAATCTTTAAGAACAAAGAGAAAAGACCAGCTGTGGTACATGCCAGGAAGAAAGAAAAAATTATGCAGTGCCAATAATTCAGAGGCGCTATGCTTTTTGAGTTGTTTTCTCAGCACAGTGCAATCAACATTCCTATGACTCAAAACGCCTATCAGAATGCCTTTTTAATTAATCTGATTAGCTTAGTCCAATTTATTTTTATATGTATTGTCTATTTTTTGAGAAGCTTGTCTCCATCGTTTCGGTCAATATTCATACATTGTAGACAATTCTTAAATAATAAAACATTGATATAAAATGAAATGGCTGTACATATGCTTCAATTATCTTACAATATTGATGCATCATACCATGTATTTAGTTTGCTCTATTGTTAACATTTTACGATAATTTTTATTCTAATACAATCATTCAATACAAAAATTGTATCTTTCTAATAGTGTACCATTTTAGTTTTTGAATTTAGTTATTTTTATTTTAATTTTTTTACTTGTATTTTAGGTGAGTCATGGATAATTCCTGTAATTTAGGTGGGCCGTGTTATCAACAAGGTTGAGAAACGCTCTACAAGAGGCTCTGCATGCTTAAGGGATGCAACCCTGTCTTTCAGCTTGTTTCACTTGCCTATTATTAATTTAGCAATTATTTAATATAATTATTTATTATAATTATATAATTTTTGTGGAATCCAATTGTTTTTATTTGTTCATTAATTTTAAATTAATTCATTATCAAAAACATACATGTTGTAAATAAGCTTTATAATACAATTTCACATTTATACATTAATTTGCATAATATTTATTATTAAAGGTCAGGGGCAGCAACTGGCATAGGGCCATGGAGCCATAGCCCTACCGAAATTCATTTATGGGAGGAATGAGATGCGAGTGCGGCAGGCAACGCTGTGCCACCGCCTAGCTGGCTCGGTCACAAGATGTGGAATGCATGGTTTTCTCCCCCTCGCTTACCCTCTCCCACCCTTAAGAATATCGACCATTGGGGCCAAGTTCAGTTTGGCTTGGCCACCATTCAAGCTAGCAGCTCGGTGTAGTATTAGTGAGTGTGAATGTTTTAATTCTCCGCAATGAATACAATAAGTGCTTTATTAAAACAGTCATTTTCATCGTCTTACGATGACAAACGCGAAATAAAATTAATGGGAAGACCCCTCCCTAATTTGAATTTAGTTAAAAAGTAACAGTGTGCCAACAAACAGGAAAGGTGTCGTAAATTTAATGCCTTATTCGAAGAACAATTGGCTATGCGGGTGTGATGAAAAAAATGCGTTTTTTTTTGTTTTCCTTGTGTTCTTTGCCAAGGAGATGTCAGCTGGTCAAGGAACAGGATTTTGGGAAAAAATGAGGGCTCATGAAAAATCTAAACAACATATGAACAATGTTTTGAGTTTATCGTTGCTGGGTAAAACAAATATTCAAAGTCAGTTTAACTCACAGTATCGGCTAGCTATATCTAAACAATGAACAAGTAGATAAAAATAGGTACATATTAAATTTGATTATAAATTGTATTATATTGTATTATAATTGTATTTTGTGGGGCATTAGAATTAGCATTAAGAGGGCATGATGAATCGGATGAGTCACAAAATAAGGGAGTTTTTTGTTGAGCTAATCCAGTTTAGTTCTGAGTTAGATAAAGATTTAAAGTTCACCTTAGTCAATCAGCTGTGTTTAAAGATACATCTAAAACTATACAGAATGAGTTGCTGGAATGCATGTTAGAAGTATACCACACAGAAATTCTAAAAGCAGATTATGTAGCATTGATAGCCGATGAAACTACTGACATGTCATGTCAATTTCAGTTTGTCATTTTATTACGTTACATTGTAGGTGGAAAACCGGTAGCAAGGTTGTGAAATTTCGTTAATCCTGATGGACATTATGCTCGTGTAACCGTAGATTGTATTTTAAAACAACTCGACCCCCTAATTGGTGACAGTCCAAATAAACTTATAGCACAAAGTTTTGATGATGCTTCTGTTATGAGTGGACGTTTAAATGGCAATCAGAAACTGATAATTGCTGATAACTTGCTAATTTCATCCACTGTAACGCCCATCAGCTGTATCTCATGTCTAATGCAGCATCCATCAACCACCAAACCCATATCTTTTTTGCACATTTGTCTGGAATCTGTTCATTTTTTTCTAATTTGCCCCAAAGAACAAAAGTGTTGGATGATGTTGTATGATGGGTATCACAGACCAGATGGAATTTCCATTCTCGTGGAGTCAGCACTGTTTATGAATATAGGAAAGAACATAACGGTTATGGAAATTATTGAAAACAGTGATGACATAAAGTTGCAGGTGCATATAAACTTAGGCTGAAAGAAAATAACTTTGTCTTTTGGTTAATGCTTTTTCACCGGATAATGCCTCACGTGGAGATAACTTTAGTCAGGTTCAAAAATGAATTGCCTATCCAGTTAAAGTGCAGCAAGCGATGCAACATTTTGAGAATAGCATACAGAGTCAGAAACCAAGTTAATATGATTACCAAACAGGCTGAAATCAAGTTAGAAAATGAAGAGGAAGAAGTTCGACCAAAAAGACCGTGAATCACTGACAGCGACTCTGCCTGCAAGAAGAGAGAAGGTAAAGAAGTTTGTGACACTATAATCAGATAAATAAAAGATAGATTTCAATTTACTGGACACCTCGTGGCTACGAACCTATTTGTGGTCGAAGAATTTGATAATTACAGAAAAAAATTCCCTGACACATATCTCAGTGAAATAATCGAAAAGTATCCTTTTTTGGAAAAAAGAGACTGAAGAGTGTACTTCAAGTTCTTTATGAGAGGAGTTGAGAGCAGTTTCTGGTGCGGTACCATTTCTGTCGCTAATTTTGGGTGATGATTTCTGTGAAACATTTCAAAGCTTTTACAAGTGTTGATCACGATACCAATGTCGACATCAGAAGCAGAAAAGTGCTTTTCAATGATGAAAAGAATAAAGACTTCTTAGGAATAGAATGAAAGAAGAAAGACTAAGTGCTTTAGGCATGCTATCGTGGGAAAAAACTTTTGTAAATAACATAGCTTCAGCAAAATAGTTATTGATTTATTTTCTAACAAGAAAGATCGCTGAATGGACTTTGTTTACCGCTCATTTTAGCTGCAAGACACTTTTTTCATCTACTCACTACTGTACATTTTTCGGTAAGTAAAAAATTAAATACTATTTTGTATTATAATTTTAGGTTTTTTTAACATGTTGGCCCTACCAGTTGAAACAACCATCGGCCACTGCTGATAAATGCCAGTGCACGACCAAAAATGTATGGACAGGCAAGCATGTTGATTGGTTTTAGGCAGCTTACCTTTAAAAAAGTTTGGGAGTTATGTGATATCATCATCTCGCTCTGACGCAGCATCTCAGCTGCCGGTCTGTTTCTCAGTGCTGTTTAAATATCCGTATCATGAGAGCTACAAATGTTATTGGATTTTCCAAAAATAAATTTCAACATTTTTGCACATTTTGTTCATTATGTTTCCTTCTAAATCAATTAAGGGAAAAGTTATCCACAGACCGACCTTCATATCCCAAAGAATGATTTTGGAGAAAGAAGGTTATTAAATTTTTTAAAGACGTTTGATTAATATTGTATATTTATTATTTATGTAAGCATTATAAACAATCCTTCAAGAGGCATGACAAAAAATCAGCCTTATTGGATCAGTAGAAGCCGAGATATGCCGTTGTTATGCTTAAAGATAGATAAAAAACTTTCCATGTTCACATTTTATTTCTCTTCCTTTTAATAACTTTCTCAAATTTTTATAAAATCAAGATATACATTATCAGGTTGTGTAAAATTTACTTTGATTGATATACTTAAACGACAATATCACCATAATCACAATAAATTTGGCAACTGCGCGGGATTAGATAAGGATGGAGCTATAGGAAAAGCAATGGATAAGATACTGTTTTATACATATTTCCAATAAAGAACTCCTTTGAAATCTGTGTAATCCATTTATGGAGCATTCTTTTCCATCTTGTTCCAATTAAAAACAAATTTCTATGGCAATTTGGCACGGATATGAATTTAGTCTTGAAAAATATTGAACTACATTCTTTCTGTTAGAGAATTGTTTTTGTGCTGAGTCTCTATCTTAATTTTATTTAATTATTTAAAAATGCAATTTGTAAAGGTCTGCACAGCCTTCCATGCTGAATTTTATTACGTAAAATTTTCGCATTAAACTCAAATCTGCGGATCGATTGGATGGGAATTTGTAAATCAATGGAAGGCAAATTTATTTTTATTTAGGCATTCTTTTATTCAAGCCCAGGGTCTTTGCAATTATTATAATTACTTTAAATGCAAACAAATAATATGCTTCACCCCTTCTCATGTGATTCAAATAGAAAAGAAATGCTTATAGAATGGAACTCGGGCCACAGAGCTGCTGGTGAAAAATATTTTCGGCTAGATAAAATTAACAGTTTTTTGTGGTAAACCTGAATAAATTCTTTAATCAATACCTCACAGATCATATAAGAGCATGGAAGAGAAAAATATGGATTTTTTAATTTTTGTTTGCCGATAGGATTGTTGTAGTGATTGATGTAAACAAAATATGTGACCTTATACTTTTCTAATTTTTAACACCAAACTACAAGTCGTAATTATGTGGCAAATGTAGTCCTCAATCTGAATAAATTTTTTAATTGATACCTTACAAATCAGGGGTATGAAACTCTTATGGGAGACTATAGACCAGGGATGGCCAAACTGCGGCTTGCGAGCCACATGCAGCTCTTTTAAATTAGTGTTAGTATGCAGCTCTTTTAACTTTCCATTTAGAGGCAGGTAAACATTTTTCACTAAAGAACACAGTGACATATGGTAACTTGAGGCACGGTGGAGATATCTAAAGGACATGCATTACATCTGAATTGCTTCAGATACAGGTTGCTTAATTGTTCGTAAATTCATGAGTACAGCATGTGTATGATGTGGCTCTTTAACTTCTCAAGGTTATGATATGTGGTTCCAAGGGTATGTAGGTTTGGCCACCCCTGCTATAGACTGATGTTTTACAGGTACTTTACATGTCTCTAGGAAGGCATTAAAGTCATAGCCACAGCACTCACGGTGGTGAGTCTTGAGTAACGCATGCAGTAGACTTCTGCCATTTTGACTTATAGAAATTCTCCATTGCTGGTATAGTACAATTCTGGAATTCTGGCTTTAATACGAGACAAATGCACAGTGGCAGACTGTGATTTAAGAAGACATGATGGAGTGCAATTGTTCTGCTCTCCAAGCAACAGAGCCAAGGAAGTCTTAAAAACAGCATATATTTTGTAAAAATAAATATGACAGCTGCCTTTGATGTGAAGTTAAATAAAAAATTTAAACACCTTATACACAAAAAAGTGTATAAGGTGTTTAAATTTTTCATTTAGCATATTTTTAAAAAGTTTTCTGAAAAAATATTTCTACGAAGTATGTGAATGCGTTTTGTTTATACTTTCTTAACAGATAACTGCATTGGATAGATCTCCTAGGAAGGAAGGTGTGAAATTTCTCTCATTTTTGTGTGCGAGAAGCATTTTGAGAAGAAATGTTTCTCATTTTTAGGTGTTAAGCCTCGCTTGCTTCACATAGCTGTGCCATATGGTACGTGTCAGTTTTTCACAAAATAAGTTGTAATTTTAGATTGAGTAATTGAAATTTCTATTTAAAACTTTTCATGGTTATTCATAGATTATAGTTAGTTCTTTAGAAGTTACACTGCACTGCACACTTGGAATAAAATTGTGCTTGTAATAGAATGAAATAAGTACAGATTTCCCTCTCTTTATGTGGGGGTTGCATTCCAGGAAAGTGATGCATAAAGCAAATTCACATAAGCAGAACCCATATTTACATGTAAAAGATAAGGATACGTTCCACAAGCAATCCTAACTCCCCTCCAAGATGCTCGTCTTTCGCTCCATAACTTCTTATGCATTAAATACAAGCTGGAAACACTAAATTATACTTGCCAATAAAAGGAAGCAGACGAGCACAAGTGGTGGCTGTTGTGGGTGACATAATAATGGAGGTTTAAAGTGCTGAAGGGTTGTCTTGGCCCAATGCAAGTTCCGCAGGCAAGGAGATAAAACTTCTCAAGTGCGCTCAAACAGTATCACATGAAATCTCCATTAAATCTCCACTCCACTCATATCTTTTACTGTAGTACTAATACGCACAGCATAAGAGACTAAATAGTCACCTTGTGGTGTAGCGGAGAACTTTCTTGTATTTGTATTGCAATGGCCACGTAACCGCATAAGAGCGAATTAAAGACGCATAAAAGAATTTCCAGTAGCAATAAGTTTGTCACATAATAGCGAATTTGCATAAAGCAAATTCGCATAAAGAGAGGGAAACCTGTACACCATAACGATGTTTGATTTTGATTATTGTATAGTTTATTTTTAAATATTTTAAATTATTTACAGAAAATGTTCACCTGTTTATTTCTTGTTTCTTATTATGTGTTTGCTTGTATTCCTTGATGTTAAAATAATTTTTCTTACTTTGTTCCAAAAATGCATTTAAAAGTACATATTTGTTTTTCGATCTAGAAATTGAAATTTCCATATCGAAGTTTTCATTGTTATTTGACTAATACATATAGATCTTAGATGGCCTAACTGGGACTGCTAAAACACCTGATCATCAGCAAATACAACTGTGCTTATAATAGATTATAAATAAAGTAGACCTTTTGTTATGATATGCGATCCTCAAAGAAAAACTAGTTTATAAACCACAAGTGGCTCTAAGTTAGATTTAGAGCAACATTTAAAACCACGCATTGCCTCTTGCATCAATTTCATTAGGTTTAGCATGTAATTGTTATACTTAATGATGACATTTTTAGAAATTCATTTTCATTCTTCTTACAGGTGGAGCAGAAGATTCCTGTACGAACATTTCACAGAAGAATGCTGAAAGAATGAAAAATCATTTTACAATAGATTTTTGGTTGATCCACAAATTCATCCTTAACATGAAAGTTTGACATTTCCCGTCGTTCACATGAATTTTCCTTAAATGTTTTCATGCATTAAAAGCAGGGCTTCCCAACCTTTTCCTTGTGCGACCCCAAGAATCTGACACACTTAGTGACCCCAAAAAAGAACATCGATCAAATTTTAACATAGTTGCACATCGATGACAGGAATAATGTTATATTTAGAAATAAAAGTCGATACTTTAATTAATGTGACACCTGCACATGTCCCTCGTTGCCCAGTTGATCAAAGTTTGGTATTGCGGTGAAAAGCACATAGCAAATTTCTGAGGATATATCCAAGGAAGATCGATATCAGGACTTAGTGGCCACCAATGCACTGAATCCCTCTTCACATAAATATGTTGTAGCAAAAGGTACAAGCCACTTAATGGCACGACATGAAAGTTCTTTGTATTCTGATCTGACACTGACCCAGAATCTAAGGAGTGGCAACTGAGAAAATGCAACCAAATGGCTTTTGTCTGTGGAGAGTTCTATAAGCTGTTCAATTTCTCTTTCTGGCAAATCTGCTGTTTCAGAATGACATTCAAATGGGTTTCAAATCCAGTCAAGCTTGGCCAAATGGAGATCTGAGAAGAAGGAACCAAAGCCAGCCTTTAGACAACAGAGATTGCAACTATGACTTTCCTCACAAACAGGATGTCCTCTGTAATTATAGATAAAAGGTTTGGAAAAACTTCTTTGTATTGTGGCTTGTCTTTCGAAAACCTATTTTTTATAAAACCATTAATGCAGTCATTTAGCAGGAGAATGTGTGCATCCTTGCCCTGCAAGGTAGCATTTAGTTCATTCAGTTTCGGAAATATATCACAGATGTAGGTAAGAAGATACATCTGGCATTCATCACTCAGAAAATCCACAAATTCTCTCTTTTTACATTCTGCTCAATAGATAACTGCCATTTCATAGAATTTGTAGAAGCGCTCTAGTGCCTTACCCCTGGATAGACATCCTGCCTCTGTGTGGTACAGCAAAACATCGTACTCAGACCCTTCTTTCTGACAAAGCTGAGTGGATAGGCGAGAGCGCAGAGGCTGCTTCTTGATGATGTTCACAGCCAAGACAATGGTTTGTAATACTTAATTTAATTGGGGGCTAAGTGATTTGGCTGTCAGCTGTCCTCTGTGGATGAAGCAGTGTGTCCACACTGTGGACAGAGCAACATTCTTCACTAAGGATTGCAAATCACCTTTGTGCCCTGCCATAGACGGAGCCCAATCAGTACAAAATCTAACCAAGTTCTCCCATGGGATTCCCTTCTCCTGCAAGAATCCTTGAAGGTCATCGAACCTAGCTTGGGCTGAGTTGTGATCTTTGAGAGGCAGACAAAATAACATCTTCAAAAATTATCATCTCCCTCACACGAATACTATGAAACGATCAGTATGTCTTTCGGTGATGGCATTAACCTGAAAAGTAAATGCCTTGGACTGTTGCAGACACCCGGCAAGAGTGTCCTCCTGATCTGAGGCAATCACTTTAATCCTTTGCTTAACGGTGTTGTTTCCTTGCATGATTTTTTGGGTGATTATGAGAACCGCACCATCCTTGAGAAAAATGATCAAAAGTTGAGAAGTTACTACATGCAATCTTAATCCTAACCAATTGAAAACGGCAAATTTATAGTCACATGTGCCAATTACTATGTATTTCCTATATATATGTTTAAAGGAAAGGAATGCAGTTGTACTAGAACCAATGAGGCCAAAATTTAAAAGGAACATTGCATGTACATTTAATTTAGAAATTATTGAATCAAGATAATTATTCTGACATGAATAGTTTTCGAGGTCGTTTGAGTATACTTAAACAAGAGAAACATAAAATCAAAGGATTATGATATAAATATAAAGGAACTATACAAAAATGACTTGGTGGTTGTAGTCATCCGCAGGTGGGATGACGGCCATGACACTATAGTGCCTCTAGCTCAGTGGTTCCCCATCTTTTCTCAGCCCTGTGGATCCCCTTTCATCCTAGGTATCCAAGTTGGGAACCTTTGCTCTATCTCAAGGTCTATCCCCATCTCTCTTTCTGGCTGTCTTACTGCAGGTAAATGCACAAATTACATTGGGACCTTTGTAAATTTTGGACATACGAGGTGCTACCCTAAAGTTTCGGAAATTTGTGCATAAAAAAAATTATGCCAAGTCCTAATTTCCACCGTCCCCTTCCAAGGGCTTTTATACAGCATTCCCAGCATTTTTTCCATGATGCGAAGCATCCTTGGAAGTCTCCTCAATTGTGTCAAAATGTTGCCCTTTCAGACGGAGTTTCATTTTGGGGAACAGGAAAAAGTCGCAGGGGTCGAAGTCAGGAGAATGACTCATGTTTTTGGAAGCCTGGAACTGCCTAATAACAAGTGACGTGTGGGCAGCCGCATTGTCATGGTGGAGCACCCAGTCATTGTTGCGCCACTTGTCTGGGCATTTGCTGAGCTAATATCTAGTATAGTGAAAACTAGTTGTTTTTTTATTCTAGTATATTTGTTATTTACCGTATCTGCCCAAATATAAGGCGATACTTTTTGTCAAAATCTATCGTGAAAAAAATCACCCTCGGCTTAAATGCGAGCCTGAGGAAAAATTTGGCATCCTTGTACAACGCCATCACTGAAAAATGTCGTTTCCTTAGCATACCTCCTGTTGCCCGGAGCTGTAATTTAAATTGCTATTGAAGGTTATTTATATATTTTAACACGTAGTTAAAAGTAAGTGGTTTCTTATCCAAAGGAAAGGACGGTATATAAAACAATCGAGTTTTAACAACCCACCAAGTTCATAGTATGATTGCACGCTACAGCAAATTCGTTTTGATCATAATTTGCAACGAGTTCTTAAGATACCAACACCGGTCTTATTAGAGGTTTTTACAAATTCTGACTACACTAAGCTTCTTCAACTCTTTGTATTAATTGCACTTCTTGGTGCTGCAATCGATTTAAAGTTCAGATGTAGCAGACGTCGTAGCTTTTATGGATCATTTACATGGCAGGTACGTTAAAGTTAGGAGCCGACAGTATAAAAGAAGTTCATATTAATTTTTCTTGTTTATTTTATATTTTGCTATAGCCATTGTCATTTTTGTATACATGTTAAAACCCTCTTTCATAGAATGTATTAAAATTGCGTATACTGACTAAGCAGACGATATCATCTGCTTAGTCAATTCGCAAAATTTGATGACGACTTTTGATGCGCAACTGTTTGATTCCGCTAACATAAGATACGTCTGATTCGAAGGTGTGAGCAACGGCGTTAACTGTAATTCATCTGATAATTAACAGCAATAATAATAAAACTTGGAAACCTCTTTCATAGAATCTATTAAAATTGCGTATAATGACTAAGTAGACGATCACGCCAAATTTGATGATAGCTTTCGATGCGCAACAGTTTGAATTCCAGTAAGATAAATAAATATACTTACATTTGATTGTAAGGTGTGATCAACGGCGTTGACTATATTTATAATTAACAGTAATAATACCTAATAAAACTTTACATGGAACGTATATAATTATATAGATGTAATGTATAATGTATTCTAGGTTGTGCGTGCATGTCTGGTACACTTAAGCATAAAATTTACGAAAATACTTTTTTTGCCAAAAAATGTTGGAAAATTTCGTGGGGTCGGCTTCTATTCGGGCAGATACGGTAAGTGCAATTGATTAGGCTGTTGCTTATTCTGTGGAAGGAAGAAATTAACAATGAAAAGTAAGCAGTGTTAAAATGTAAATAACTTAAATTTGCAATATTTATCATGTTAAAAGAAAACACTGCAGCTCTACTAAAAAAAAATATTCAGAAATGTTTAAAAAAATGTTTATTTATTGGTTAACAGACAAAATTATTGTATTAATGTTTGCCCTCACTTTTCTCCTCTCACGACAATGTGCCATCTGTGTGCACTGCAAACAACCTCCCACCAGGAGTAGGAACGTAATCAGCAACAATTGGGTTGCTATGGTGACAAAAATGTTTGCTTGGAAAATCTTTTGTTATTAACCCCTTCCCCGAGAGATTTACAATGGTCAAAAAACCACTTTTTTATTTTACTTTTGAAACTCTCATAATCAGATAGAGAGAAAAGTAATCATTTATGGTTTGAAACTTTTATTAAACGATATTTCACTCTTAAAATATACAGTATTTTTCACAGCAAGTTCATATTATTATTAAATAAAAAGAATTAATCATGAACTTTCATCCCCTATACAGTTTTACATACATAAAATTTAAAGAATTGACCAAATATCACCTTAAGTATTGACTACAGTATGGTAAATTCTGAAACAAAGTTTTTCACATAAGAGGGACATTACATTGTTGGTAATATATATTCTTTTTTATTTCTTTACTCCGATCATCTGGTTTACAGCAGGTCAGATTTGCCTTCTTTTCAGTGGCTGGGATCCCTTCTGGGAATTGCCTTTCCGTGAGACAGAGGAGATGTGGAGCTGCACGTGGTTGCCCTATCCTATGGGAAACAATACTAGGGTGCTATAACTCATTTTTTTCTATCAAGTTTAATCTGTAATAAACGTTCTTTTGCCCATCCAGTATTGTGATATTCCACAAAGATAATGCTAGCAAATTAAAATTTTTTTGTAATACCTTTTCCCCATTTCCTTATGATGGCATAATCTGCTGAATGTTGGTCCATTCCTCACATAGCATCTTTGTAATATACGACAACCTTTGGTTTGGATTTTATTCTAGCTCTTTCTTCTACACTTTTGACTTCATTATTATGGATGGAAGAGAGCAGTATAACCACTTTTTCTTTCTATCAAAGCACCATAATTTTTCCACTTTAACATGTAGCTAATTCACCTTTCTTTACCTTTTTTCTAGTTTCAGCATGGTTAGCAAATCGTTTCCCAATTTGTCTTTGTCTAACAATGGTTTTATCAATGTCATGACAATATTCTTGAATTCTTCACCGAGAACGGTCTCTTTTCTAGTAAATACCATGGTAGACAACACGTATCCACTCACAGATTCAAACAAAATGAAAGTTTTTATCCCAAACAACACCCTTTTTAGAGGGAGATACCCAAAATTTCTCTTGTATAGCAAAAGACTTTCATCAACCGTTGTCACTTTGATGTATACTATCTACTGAAATTTTCTTCAAACTTTTGGTAAATGGACCATATTTAATTTAGTTTTGGATTGGGTTTCTGAATTGTACGCTTCATTGCTGCTTAAATGCTAACAATATTTTCATAAATCTGATAAGACGTCCATCCGAAAGAGGATAGAAAGTTTTTTTGATCAATATGTCCCACTCACTATGCTTTGCTACATAATAGTTGCAAAAAAAATTTCATCGCTGCCTAAACTGGACGCCTTTCCAAGCATACTGATACAACATACTGATTCTTTTCATCAGCAGTATGAAAATGAGTTCATCAAAAAAAGTTCATAAATTTGGAAAATACCTTCATCTGGTTCAACTTTGAAATTTATCGATGAAAACCTTTCAAAAGAAAACCTAGGCAAGGCAGGAGGAAGAGGGCCTGACGTATTCACTTAATGCCATTCTCCAACATGTGATGGTTATGCTGTATCGTCAAAACTGGAGATTATCTCCTCTGAAAAACTTGATTCCCAACTAGATTACTCAATACCTACCTCTTCTATGTCACTAACAAGCCCAGTCCTAAACAAAGAAAACATTCCCATTCTGAAATAGATGAATTACCCTGCTACAGTAGTTCAGTTGTAAAATATCTGCCCAGCAAGTGAAAGACCTGGGCTCGATTACTGGTAATAGCAGATTTTCTCCCATTTCCAAATTTCCCAACTATCCAATCTGTTGTAGCTCTTGACACGTTCCATTATGGGCACACAAAATAACACAGTAAAAACAAAACGTAATAATAAAACAAAACATTTAAATGACAATTATATAAGGACATATAACAGAAATAACAATGGAATATAGATGCTTAGACTTATGCTCAAGAGTTCAACAAACAACTGCCACAGTTGTCCCTTCAAAAATATTTAGCAGTAATGAAAGTGTATCATTATTACCTACTGAGGTGCCTTAGACAACCTCTCGGGAAACAGATAACAGACTCTGGACAGGGATTTAGAGAAAACACCGAGGGTCAGGGACTTGGCAGTGAATTGGTAAATAAAACAACTGGTGACAAAAGCGAAGCCGCAAGCTTCTAAAAAATAAATTTATTCCATTATCCGTTCAGTGACTGCAGTTTCATTACACATACCTTTCAAAAATGCTGCTAGGAATCATCTAATTTGTCCATCTATGTCCCCTAACTGGGAAAATGGAAACTACAAGCAGATATCCAGAAAATTTGGGCATGATATGCTTGAAGCAGAAAGAAAGACTTAAGGCCCACTCACACTAAGGAGAAATATGGTGAAGCAAAGCACGGTGACAAAAAGACTCTGACTCACACTTAGGAAAAAGAAGTAAAAGATCTAAGGGGAATCCTATTATGAATATGCCCGAACCTTCACAATGATTCCCGATCTCCAGTAAATATCCCAATACCTGCAAAACTTCACCTTGTGACGTCAGGCGAAGCGAAGAAATATGCAATTCTTTTTGCTTCTCCTCACTTTTTCCCTTCACTGCGTCTTACAAGGGAAGCCCCCAAGGTGTGAAACTCACATCGGATTGAGACTTTGCAGAATGAAAGTATATGTAAAATAACGGACACCTATTTCTACATAGGTGCCAACTCGACGTTGTTTACGAGAAAATGCCCTTTGAAAATCGCGATCCGAGAGTCAATGAAATAAGAACTTTAAAAGCCCTTTCTTTATTATCTAGGAGCATTGATCTAGGGGAAACGTGCTTTGCTTTACCATATTTCTCCTTAGTGTGAGTGGGCCTTAAGTCTTTCTTTCTGCTTCAAGCATATCATGCCAAAGTTTTCTGGATATCTGCTTGTAGTTTCCATTTCCTAAAAATTAACAATTTTGAAATTTTCGATTATTATAGTTGGTTATGAGAAAAATTCAATAATCCTGCAAAATTTCAGCATCCTAAACTTTATAGATTGGTCTACACACTGGGATAACTTTTCCCATGCTAACTTATGGGAGATATTCCGGGGTATCTGGAGTCGAACCCAGTACACTTTAAGCAAAAGTAACAATAATTCCTAATAGATATTGCGGCCATCTAGCAACACTGAAAATTTCATTTTTCTAGCTTACATGCAAGTGCCCAAAATTAATTTACAAAAATGGTGCAATGCTTTTCTTATGGGAAAAAACGCAACTTTCGGAATTTCTGGAGTCGAATTTATGTCACTTAGGTGAGTTGTCTCATTTTATCTGTGGGTTTCTCCATCATAACTACAAAAACTGAAACTTTCAGCTCTCTAGCTCTTGTAGTTTGGGCTGGACATTAGTATCCTCCTATATGTTATATCCTCCTCTGTAAGAACCGTCTATATATAATGATATATAAAATTAAATAACTAAAATTACAGTTCACAATTAATAGATGCAATCCAATTATAAAAAAATCCATCGATGAATCAACCTATACTAAATCCACAATTAATTCCTTATTTATAACATCTACACTATTCTATATTTGTTCCTAAAGAAAGTTCATGATGAAGAAATGAACTAATTCATTATAGTACCTATGCTACATTTCAATTAAAATCCTCCAATGGTAATTTGTGCAGCACAAAGATTCCTACTTCTGCTTTCTGATATACAATTAATTGAGTATCGAAAGAGAGAAGCTTAATATTGAACTTTCTCATTAAATCATTAACAAATTTCAATTAGTAATACAGTACTAATCTAAATAGCTCACTAGAGCATGAAAGACTACCATCTTGATAGAAATTAGAAATGATAGTAAATTAGTACAATATAAATAACACCTACTGAAAACATTTTAGAATGATGAACCTTAAAGAGATGTCAGAAAAAATACATATGAAATAATATCATATAAAACCTTGCTTGTTCAATAAAGATACATAAAGGCATATATTTTGCACATTAACTATAACCTTCTTCCACTTATCCACATCTCTTGCAGGATCTTTCCCATCGCTATTTAAAATCGCTGCCAATTCCTCCCAGCATTTTTGTTTTGTTTTAGAAGAGAAGGTAGCTGTGATTTTGTCTGTACGGAAATCTTTGTGGCTTGACATATACTCTATAAATATTTCCTGCTGCCTTTCCGTAATTTTGGACCCTCGAACTTTTCTCTCCATACTTATTATTTCTAATATTATTGTGAATTGGCGCAAGAGCTTTCCGATTGTCAGATGTTTTATTTTTTCTACCTTTGTTTGATCCCCTGAATTTCGAATTAACCAGGATTTACTGTATTTTCCAATAAAATCCACCAAAAAGAAAATGTTGTGTAAATTATTTTAACCTCTTTAAGGCAGAAAACCTGTGAAAGATGGAAAAATAAATGAGTTATTTTGGGAATATCTGATGTCCTCCCAGTGTACATTATTGTCAAGCATTACACCTGATTCACAATCACATAAAACAAAGAACTTTATCCCAAATTTGTGACGCTTGGAGGGTAAGTACTGCTCTGATAGGACAGAAACTTGAGGGAGATGCTACAGAATCTGGTAAGCGTGGAGGACAGCTATGGGTTGAGAATAAATGGAAAGTAAACGAAAGTAATGAGAAAAGGGGGCGAGGAAAGGATGGAAGTGCAGATGAGGGGGGAGAGGATAAAGCAGGTGGAACAGTACAGGTATCTTGGCAGAGGACTGAAAATGTGAGAAGGAAATTAAGATGAGAATAGGTTTGGCAAAGGAAGCGTTCAATAGAAAAAGGAAGCTATTTAACAGCAAGATGGATTTGGGATTGAGGAAGAGATTGGTAAAGTGTTGTTTGGAGTGTGATGCTATATGGGTCGGAGACATGGGCATTGAAGAAGAGAGAGGGAGAGGGTGGAGGCGTTTGAAATGTGGGTGTGGAGGAGGATGCTGAAGGTTAAATGGACTGACAGGATTACAAATGTGGAAGTGCTAAGAAGAGTAGAAGAGGAAAGGAGTTTGATGGGCACGATAATGACTAGGAAAAAGAAATGGATAGGACATGTTTTGAGAAGAGAGGGATTACTGAAGGATGTTATCGAAGGAATAGTGGAGGGAAGTAATAGAAGAGGAAGAAGAAGAATTAAAATGTTGGATATTCTAAGGGAGGGAGGAGGGTATGGGGAGATGAAGAGAAGGGCACAGGATAGAGAAAGGTGGAGGAGGAGCACCTGAACCTGCAGATATGCAGAACACTATTTATTATTTATTTACTGCTTTAAGACAAGTTTTTCTTTGACCAGCATCAAGAATTCATCATAAACTAGTTTTTGGAATGGATAAAATAATGACCAAACTTTTTTTTAGATAATTAAATACATATCCAAGTTTGTACAAGCAATCTTCAGATCCAGCATTTGCATTATCTGCAAAATGCAAAAAGCGGAGAATCTCTAAAAACCGATCCCTATTCATATAACTGCTGAAAATTGGCTTAAAAATTTACGGATTCTTTGACCAGTATTCCTGAGTTGAGGTGTAAATAACTTAAAATTTCAAAGTTGATCATTTTAAACATGTATCACAAGAATGTTTTTTTAGTTATTCTTTTACAAAAACATAAAAAGTAAAATTACAATAATTAGATAACCTTCAGTTATAACGAGTACCTGTCATAACAAGCATTTTCTTGACTAATATGAACTCTTGTTATAGCAGACTTTTACTGTACTTCACATATGACACAGTGAAAATGAGTAGTAGTACACACTCAAAATTGAACCTACCTGGAGGACTGTGAGGTTTGCTTCTCTTGAGAGTGTTGTCTTTTCATCATCATTAGGGTAAGCATAATACCTATGCTCAAAGAGCCAACGCTTGAGGATTTTTACCGACTGTTTTGGCAGATTCCCCCTCCGCCTGCGAGAAGAGTGGGTACCTCCCTCACCACTTGAGTAAACCCGTGTTGAAGTGCTATTGCTGCTGTTTTGTCGGTGGCGTAAATCAGATGATAGAGTACCACCTGCAGGACCTTTTCGCTGACTCTCTGTATCGGAAGATGAAGGATCATCACTCCCTGAAGATGGAAGTCTCTCTCTTGTCACTGAAACAAAAGCTTATTTTGAATTAAGAAGCCAATCACATAACTACTAATATAACTTAAAAAATAATCTTAGCATTTAGTTAAATCTTTAAGAACCAATGATTTTAAGGTGGCTATAATGACAGGAAGAGACCTAAAATTACTCGGGAAGAGAAATACTGTCATTAAACTATTACTGAAACTGGATCACCATGATATTCTAACATAATATGGACCTTGATTCATATAATTGAAAGGACAAATTTTTGTTAACACCAATTCTAGAACATCTATAATTTATTTACTACTGAGACCAAAATATATTTTCATTGTAAAAATGGATTAGGGAAGGCAGAGTAACTACAACTTGACAGAGTTTCTAATCAAACATTTTAAATGCACCTGTTCATATTTCAGTTAAAAAGCAAAATAGTAATGAAGTTTAGGACTTCTCATGGTGACTTCGATATCCAGACAATCAGGGAGTACAGGAGATATTTGAATAGAATAGAAGTGCTAACAACAATAAATGGTCGACCATGCTGACTATGCATAAACTTGTAATAGTTCCATATGCAAATTACAGATGGCAGGAGATGATGGTATCAATCGAAAGAGGAGACTATGTAGTTCATTTATCTTCTGTTCATTTTGGTTCACATGGAGTTATGATCATTTCAATTTCACGAAATATAACCTCTATTCTTTCAAGATGATTTCTACAAGCAAAGATAATTTCACTTAGAATTAAGGATGATGAATTGGTTTGTTATATAAACTCATTAAGTGACAACAAAGATTATTACAGAAGAAAGATTGAGGTTTTAGAAGATAATTGTTTTTTTTAAGTTTTTTTTCCAATGTAAAATCTTAGGATAATATTTTTTTAATTTTATAAATAAATGTTATGAATATATAATTTTATAGAATGCAATGTTTTATATATCATTTCTGCAGTTACTGAAAGAATCACATACAAATATGAATAAATACCATGTATTTGATGTTTCATAGAGACTGATAATAAAGTGCTAAAATCGCAGTTATGCAAATAATATTTTTGTATTTTTATTTTTTAATATTTTGTGGTCTTTTGCAATGTTTTACCTGGATGTATTGCCTTTATGAAAATTAGTTAAATACAGCGAAAAGAATAAAATACCACATCCTTTACTCAATGTAAAGTTGACTTTATTTTTTTATTAAAAAATCTGATGTGGCCACCACATGACTTTCTCCATATCTGTAATATTTCTAAAAATTCCGAATAGGTTACATAATAATAAATATTTTAAGAAACTGCGAGAAAATTTTAGACTTATTTGTCAAATATTAAAGGAAATAATTCAAAATAACGGATGTGATGAGGGTAAACACCCACTTCTGGTTTACCGATTTTTACCAAAAACTAATCAGTTCTTGTGACTTTTATAAAAATGTTAAATATAAAATTTCGCGTTGACCTGATTAATAGTTTTTGAGTTAGAGCACCCACAAAAAAGCTATCACATACACAAACACACGGACATCATCGACAAAATAGTCAAAACATACTCGGGGTACCTTAAAACATGTATTTCCGTTGAAATCTTGAGGTCGTTTTTTTTTGAAAACAATACTTTCCCCTATACTACGTATGGAGAAAGTAAAAATGAAAAACAAAATTTTTTAAACAAAAAATCAAAAGGTGAACTCTAACATTCTCTTAATATAATTAATATTTGAAATCATTTGTGCAATTACTAAAAGAATCAGGCAAGAATATGAATAAATAGCATGTATGTGATTTTTCTTAGAGATTGATGCAAAATTGCTGAAATAACCATGGCACTTTTGGGCATACCCACCAAACTCGGCATGGCACTCAAAGGGTTAATCTGCTCACATACTTCATCTATCATAGATAGGCCATTTGTATGGTATCGATGAAGATTAGGGAAATTACATCTTTTATTTAACATGAATTGTACCTTTAACCCTTTGAGTGCCATGACAAAAAGACGTTTGAAATGTATCAAGCGATTTGAACAAAAAATGCAGGGAGTATTTTAAATAGTTATAAATATGAAATCAAGCATCACAGGGAAATAAAATTTTCTAGAGGAAGTAAGCAGCATATTTACCTACTAGTTGTCAAACAATTAATTACTGTGTTGTTTTTACCATCCCCCAGCTAGTGATCTAGCAGTACTTGAAAACTGTTTTTCGTCCCTTTTGAATGTTTTACCCCTTGGTCATGTTGTGCTTTTTGGTGACTTTAACCTCTCTATTCTGTGGGATTCCTCGTCGTGTGGCACTACAAAAAATGCCCATGATGAATATTTTATTAATCACTTTGTATCTGCTCTCCGGCTGTTTCAACTCAATCCTCACCCAACCCGCAATCTGGCAACGCTGGACTACATTGTATCCTCTGTTTCTGCCCCTCTGAACACAATTACCCCTGGCCGGAATATTTTCGAAAGTGACCATGTTTCGCTAGATGCCGTTCTCAGAATTCCAGGCACTGAGAAACCCCGTGCTGTTTCCCCTCCCCCTCCACGACCCTTTCCTGCTTGGTCTAAGGTTCACTGGGATGACGTCAACAGCTGTCTCAACTTTATCCCGTGGTGCCTGCTGAGCGCTCTTCCCCCCGACGAGGCCGTTAGTCTCTTTTACGACCTCATTGATGGTGCTCTGAAGGACTTTGTTCCGGTTGTTACTCCTAAGTCTAAGAAATTCCCGTCATGGTTTAAAATTGACACAATTCATACTCTGAGAAAAAAAATCATGCCTGGTATCTGTGGAAAGCCTACCCTAGTGAAGAATCTCACAAATCTTTTTCCGACTTACGGTGATATTCCAAGCTTTTAATTCGCCGCGACTATGCTGAGCATACGAAGAATATATCCGACTCTATTTCCTCCATACCCAGGAAATTTTGGTGTTTCATTAACGGCCACCGCAATTACTCTAGGATCCCAGAAGAAATTTATTATGAAAATACGAATGCCAAGGGATCTCATAGATCTGCTTTATTTCGTAATTTCTTTTCTAATTGCTTGTCACCCCCTACTACCTCCCCTCTGAACCTGGATAATGATGATTCTCTCACCTGTTTGTAACTTTTCTCTATCTCAACTTCAAACAACCCCTCAAGAAGTTTTTAAATTCCTCTGTAAAATTTCCCCCTACTGGACTCCGGGCCCTGATGGTATCAGCCCTCTATTTCTTCGTAAATGCGCTTCTTCTCTTTCTATTCCTCTATGTATTATTTTTAACCGCTGTTTCTCTCTGGGCACTTTTCCCTCCCAGTGGAAATCTGCTAACATAATTCCCATTCATAAGTCTGGTTCAAAATACGATGTAACTAATTACCGTCCTATATCTATCCTCCCTATTGTCTCTAGTATCTGTGAAAGAATCATCCTTAACCGACTTTACTATTTTACATCCCCTCACCTATCAACTAGGCAACATGGTTTTCTTACTGGCTGCTCTTGTTTAACTAATTTAGCAGTTTATCAACACCATGCTGTTGATGCCATAATAAATAGGGCTCAGTTAGATACTGTCTACTTGGACTTCTCAAAAGCTTTCGACTCTCTAGATCATAAATTACTGACTTATAAACTTAGTCAATGGTACAATATCCATGGTCATTTTCTTAATTTGTTAAAAAGTTTTTTAAATAACCGCGTACAATGTGTTGTCTTAGCTGGAATTGCCTCGGACTGGTTGACTGTCACTTCACGAGTCCCACAAGGGAGTGTCTTAGGACCTTATTTATTTAACTTATATGTCGATGATCTGGCTACCCTCATCCCTTCTCCCACAGCAGATATATTGCTTTATGCTGATGATTGCAAAATTTTTAAAGTGATTTCCGGTATGGCTGATTGTGTGTCTTTCCAATCTGCACTTAAGGCTAAAGCCTATTGCACCAAAAACTATTTCCAGCACACAAGCTATACGGTTACAGATATCTCTATGCAGTTTTCGCAATTGTAAACTTTTATCTTTTATAAATTTTCTTATCTTTTTATATTTTTAATATAACAAATTTAATGCCATTCAAATTCCTAAATACGATGATTAAAATACTTTCCGAAAATAGTGTAAAACTAGAAAGATAATAGAAATAATAAGAATGCATTATCAAGTTAAAGAATAATTTTTTTCCAACAGTTAATAAGTTATGCTGGAAATAAACATTGCATTCTTCGCCCCCGGATATAAGTGATCCTGGCGGCGAAGGGAGAAAACGGAAGAGTTGCGCCAGTGCAGTCTCTGCGTCCATCTGCGATGACTCATGATGAGAGTGGAGAGGGGAACTAGGGGAGGTGAATGTGACGTGCGAGGAGTAGAGCTTCGCAAGGAGGCGCATCGCCAGCAAGCGGCAATTTGATCTCGGTTGAAAGGAGGTGATACTGTTTGAGGTGTCGTCCACGTTCATCGTTGCTCACACTTTTTGCTTTACGTTTGTATTTTTAAGATCATCATTGTAGTTTGCCGATAGCAATCGCAATGGAAAATGCTGTGATGGACAGGCATCGCAGTAAAGAAGGCGGGTTGTTTTTATCGAAGAACAGGAAAAAGAATTTGACTCTGGGTCTACGGAGATGGCAAATTATGTGAGTTTTTAAACTGACGTGAGCTCATGATTTGGATTTGTATCACTGTCCTTTTTCTCACCGCTTCACTTTTTCTAGGAAAGGGCATGCTCCTGTTGAAGAACCGTCCTCCATTCAGCATGCAGAAAACATGAGTGCTGAATGTGGAAGGTGAAGGCAAATTTTTTGGATATGAGGGGAAATAAATCATTAACACATTCACGACGGAAGCCATTTTTGCTGTCCTTCCTCAGGAGCGTAAAATTTAAAAAAACTTAAATTTTTTGTTTTATAATTAGTAATTATTATATGTTGATACTTAAAAACACCTTTTAGAGTGAGAAATCATTTATAAAAAGACGTTTATGATGTACTTGACCTTGTAGCAAAACGCCACATTTCATGCATTATAAATTCTTTCAAAATCATTATTTATATTTATGTAATAATTTTCTTATGATATATATAATATATATATATATATATACACACACACACACACAGGCGACTCCCGAGATTCGACTGGGATGCGTTCCTGAAAATGCGGTCGAATCTCGAACAGTCGAATGTCGAACGCCGATTTTCGGTACACTAACACTCAGGAAAAAATTACCAAGTTCACTCTCGTGTTATATAAACATAAAGTAACATTACTCAAATGTTAATAACACAATATTGTTATGAATTGATAGAAAAAAATTAATATATAATTTATACGCGCACTGTAAAGAAAAAAATCTTTTTTTCGTATGACTATCTTGCGTAAAAAATTCCAAATTGAATCCAATCTGCCTCATCGTTTCCCATGTCATTTTAATGAAGGAATTACTTGTATTTGTACTTTACCAACACATTTAACAGGAAAATCACGAGTAATATTTTGACTATTCGAGTTTCAAAATTTTTAATAAATGGCGCATACATGCAGATCGCAGCACATCCCTAAAGAGCCCAAGCAAAGACGGTTTGTGGCCCAACTTGCTACTGTACTGAATATATCTATGCATAAAACTATACCGTTATCACAGCAAAATTATATAAAAGTTATTAAAAAGGAGAAAATTACTTAGGATTTAAAAAACAATGACACTGACAATATTTTATTTCCTTAAATCTTTTACAACTGCGTCTACTGGACTTAGTTTATTAATTACAAAGTTCAGAAATTTTAGTTGGAAGAAGAGGGGCTACTGGATTTGCTATTAACTGGGGAATTGGGTGGGTTAGCCCTTGCCTCCGAAGTTGAAGCAGCTTCTGCTGGCCGTGCGATTTCAGCATGGCTTTCCTATTGATCAACACGCTTTAAAATTTTTAATTTTAATTCGTAACTATGAGTCTTATGCACTCTTTTATTGGATACACTCTCATTATCACTATTAAATTTCCTTTTAGATGCCATGTCAAGGGATAAATTTAAAAATAAAAAATAACTAATATAAATGATTACAACTAAAAAACAAGCGAAATCAGTACAAATTCAAACTGCAATAACAGGAATAACGATGTCTGGAGAGAAACTACACCTTATATAAATGATTAAAACTAAAAAACGAGCGAAACTAATACAAATTCAAACTACTATAACAGGAATAATGATTTCTGGAGAGAAACTACATCTTATATAAATGATTAAAACTAAAAAACGAGCAAAATTAATACAAATTCAAACTACTATAACAGGAATAACGATATCTGGAGAGAAACTAAACCTATTATAAATGATTAAAACTAAAAAACGAGCGAAATCAGCACAAATTCAAACTACTTCAACAGCTTTAACGACGTCTGAGAAAATTTGAAAAACTCGCGTGGTCCGGTTGTGGAGCCGGCTAGTTCGACTGGTCGAATTCTCGAGTTGGTCGAATCTCGGGAATCGACTGTGTGTGTGTGTGTATATATATATATTTGTACCTATTTTGCCTGATAGTCATTGTAATATAATTAGTATTCTTTTAAAATATATAAAGGTAATTAGATTTCACGAACTATCTAGCATCAATAGATAAAAGAAACGAACGCTGATGCAGGACGTAATAGTAAGTCGGACGGCTTTTATGGGATTGAAAAATAAGAAAACGAAAGGTCAATCATGTGAACATTTATTGTGAACACCGAGGACCTTCTAGGCTAGGTCTTGGGGAAAAAAGGTGTGGTGGATTCACACCTAGAGGTGCGGTGAGTGCAATCGCCGATGTCACCGCCTGAAATCTAACGCTTTGTTATCATATACGGTCAGCCTACTCATGGCAGAGCTAGAGGGGAGGGTGAGGTTGACAGGCACATTCAATCGCCAGAGAATATTTTCCCCGTGTGCCGGGCACTTCCCCTCCTTTGCTGATTAGGTCAGGGAAGGGAAGAGGGTATCATCTTGGTTCTGCCCCATCCCTTCCATCTTCTTTTGGTTACGTCATTGGTGCGACAGGACTAATCCCTACGTCCAAAATTCGAACTACTAGTGCACGAAATCAGAGTGACCACGGTGGCATCTTGCGTCCGAGATTCACATTATGACTCAGTAGGCTTTACCCTTAATCTGGTGGTTAATTGGTGTGATTTCTGGAAACTTAAATTAAATTAAAATAAATGTAATGTAATGTCCATCTCCCTTCTTTAAAATGTTATAAATTTTAATTATACACTAAATGTTGTTCCATTGGTTAGTGTGTCCAAACAGAAAGACCTTGGCGTAGTCTTTGATACTAAACTTGGCTTCTTTGATCATATTTTGAAAATAAAAAATAAAGCAATGTCTCTCCTGGGAATATTATATCGTTTTACGGACATTACTGATCCACTGGCTCTTAGATTGTATTTTTCTTCTTTTATTTTACCCGTGGTTAACACTGTTCTCCTATTTGGTCAATGTCTTCTGTTTCCAACCTTGCCTCTTTGGATTGTGTCATTAATTTTTTTCTGAGAATTGTTAAATCCCGTGTGCCCTCCTTTCGCCAACTCTCTAATAGTAAGATCTTATCTTCCCTTTCTTTGGATTATCCCTCTGTTCATCGAACTAAGTCTGATCTTTCTTTTATATACAATATACTAAACTCTATTACTGACTGTCCTGAGTTACTTGCTCAATTTAATTTCCGTGTTCCTAATAGATCTACTCGCTCTTCTTTCTTATTTCACTACCCCACCCCAGAATTTCACTTGCTAAATGTTCTCTTTTCTTTCGTCTCCCCTCCCTTTTAAACTCACTTTCCCCTAATGTAGATCCTTTTTCAATGTCCAAAGAGTCTTTTCTTAAAAACGGAATGTCATGTTGTCGCACAACTTAATTTTATTGACTGCTCCTGCATACACTTATATTATATTGAATTTCATTTTACATTGTTTGTACTTTATTTTGGTTGTTATGTTTTTGAATGTTTAATTTTCACTTTAAATTGGCGGTATCGCTCTATGTGAAAAAATGATTAAATAAATAATAAAATAAATGCAAAAATATTTTTTATAAAAAGTTTTCTTCTTTAAAAATTGGTTTTGAAGCATTAAACATGAATACATATTGAAATTGTCCATCACTCGAAAGAACATGAAAAATATATGGAAAAATATATTTCCTTAGATATTATACTTTTGAAACTGCTGACTAAGAGATGTCCAACTCAGAGGAATGACTCGCATCCATAGCCCAAACATCACTCTAGATGGGTGGCCATTAAGTATTAACAGAGCATTCAAGCAAAGAGTAAACAGATGCCCTGACCGTGAGGACGCTTCTTTCTCTACTCAAGAAATAAACATCTTTTATTTCTTTCTATGATGATGCTACATGTATGTGTTTATGAAGGCTCTACATTAATTGTAAAATTTTGCAATTCAGGAAATAAAACCATGTGATTTGCTGATTTTTTTACTATAAAATGCTTATTTGATTGATTTCTCTCAAATAGTTCCACAGATATGCAAATTGATTAAAATTTAAACCATATTCAAATACACCAAATAAAAGCTCTCCGTGGTAGGAGCATTTATATCGATATTTATGCTCAATATATCAGAATAGAGCATAAGTCAGCATAAAAAAGAAGCACCGAACATAAAATATGCACTTTAAATCAGCTATATATTCGAGTATGTGGCAAAAAACCATGAGTCGCTTCAAATGACGCAGTCAACCATTTGCCATCTAAGGATTAAATACTAATTTAACCCTTCGACACTCAAGGTGCCGATATATCGGCTTTGCATGGTTGTCTGAAAAAGCTGAAGTGGCCGATATATCGGCTCCAGCTTTAAATTCATACAACTAACAAAGGGAAACTATTTTTGCATCGCGATTGTTGGCAAATGGAATGTTATACATTATTTCATATTGTTTAATTTTTTTTTATTGTTAAAGAACAAAGCCCAGCTAATTGTCATCAAGATTTCAAAACTGAAAAACATCACCTAATGTTTATACCAGTTGCCTGAGAAATAAAAAGGTAATAATTATGCTCTTTTTATATCTTACAGATATTTATTTATATCTAACAAATGCTCTTTATGGTACTGATACTTAAAAAGTGAGTCTATCGTGGGAACACAACAAGCATTTTGACAGCATTTCAGAATTGGAAGAGGGGGTGTGGTATTGTCTCGCAACATTATTTTAAATTGGGCGCAGATGTTCCATGAAACTGGCTCTTTGACAAACAGGAACCCTGGTGGACAACCACAAACAGTTTGTACTCCTGAGAATACGGAACGTATAAGAAATGCAGTTGTGGCCAGTCCGAAATGTTCTGCATGTTGTCATGCAATGGCGCTGCACATTTCTGACTGAACAGTTCGTTGGATATTGCATTAAGATCTCAACTTATATCCTTACAAAATTCAAATTATTCATCGGTTAAACAATCAAGATCCAATAACAAGACAATGGTTTTGTCAGCAGTTTTTGGATGTTATTAATGGAAACCAGAATTTAATGAATGTTTTATTGTTTTTAGACAAAGGTCATTCCCATTTGTCAGGCTACATCAACAAATAAAACGAGATATTCTTCAGATCAGAATCCACGACAATTGCATGAAAGGCCACTGCATAGTGAAAAAGTTTTGTGCGTAGTAAGTGTATTTGATATTGTAGGGCCTTACTTTTTTTAAGACAATAATGGTTCTGTGACAACTCGCATCTGAACGCTATGTAAACATGCTTCAAACATTCATAGTTAACCAGTTGCAGCATCTCACAGTAAACATGAATGACATTTAGTAACAGCAAGACAGCACAAACTACAAGAGTTTCCATGAATATAGTGTGTGCAATGTTTCCAGGTAAAGTGATCTCTTGATATGGTGACGTAAACTGGCCACCAAGGTCATCAGATCTGAGTGCCTGTGACTTTTTCTTCGGGGGCTTTTTGAAAAGTAAGGTATACCAAACACGCTCTAGGGATATTCCGGAATTTAAAACATGATCCATGATGAAACTGCAGTGATAACACTGGGCTTACTGCATTGTGTGATAAGAAATATAAGAAAACAAAGTGTATTACTGATTTGTACTGAGTATTTCTTTATTGAAAACCATCAATGAATCAGGCCGTACCCTGTATTTTTTCCAATGAATAGTATTTTGTTGTGGGCCTCTAAGCTTATTAACAAAGCTCTCCTCTAGAATGTATATCATTTCACTCAGCTAGCTGGAGTCTCATATCTGACCGTGTTGTATAACAATAACCCGTGTTATCTGAAAACTTATTAAAAATCAAGCTGTTCTATAGTAAATTTCATTCTATCAGACCCCATGTTATATGAGGGTCGAGTGTACTGCACTATCAAACAAATGACTTTCTTGTCTCTCACTTATTCTTTTTCTAGGATCTACTGAAAATTTTCCTCCAAAACAGATATAATATGGAGAAATATTTTTCTTCATATTTTCGAAAAAGCATGTAAGACATAATCAGACATTAACCTAATAACGATTATCCAACAGCATCATTATAAAAACTTGGGGGGATGAAAAAATGTGCATTATTGTAATGCTGGCAGTGTTAACAGAGAGCACAAAGTTATCATCATATGTTATTTTTTAAATTGGTATTACCAAGTTTTTTAACTGAATAGATTCTGTTCTTTATTGCAGTTGTCTTAAATTCAAAGTTCTCTTCCTTTCGAGTTAATATGGTATATGCAACGGGAATAGAAGTGTCACTTCCTCAACGTGCCTCTCAGACCACTTTTGTGGCCAAGATACATTGACAACATCTTCCTCATTTGGACACATGGACCTTACTCTCTCCAATCTTTTCTTTTGTGTCTCTCCTCTCACCACCACACAATGAACATATATTTCCCACTTATTAAGTCAATCGAATGATTGGTAAGACCTGTGATTAGACAAAACACTAGTATTTATATACACCCAATCCCCAACTAACACAAATTCTACCAACATGATTTTGGTTGATCATAGTTTTTAAAATAGGGCTGGTTTTCAACTAAAATGACTGGTCATTCAATTTAACATGATTTCTCCAAAACTTCTCTACGATCATGGAAAGATCTAGAAAGCAGAAATGGTAACAAGTTTATACATGTTTGGCTTGCTCTTGCGGAATGCTTAGTTGAGAGAGAGACAGCAATTGGGAAGCAGGAGCTAGATGTGATGAGAGGGAGGCATGACGATAACGTGAGGAAGGAGCTCCAATTTCCACTGGAGGGGATATTACGTGCCATCACCAAACCTTCACCAGTGAGTGACGTTGTTCACTGCGGATATTTGTTCATGCAACTTCCCATCTTCCAGCATCCCACAAGTCAATGTGCTTCTTCTCAGTCAGTCTTTGTCTGCCGTCATGCTGCTAACACGTTCATCTCAGAATTATAGTGATCTCATTATTTACGTTATTAATTCACATAACTTTACAGTACATTCACCCTCAAAGTGAACTCATGAGTGGTAAGGACCAGAAGCGTGGTGAGGGAAGTAAGAAACTCAGAAAAGTTATAGAGCAATAACTAGATGTACTTAAGCACTATGAGAATAATGAACAAACAGATGATATCATTCGTGATGCAGGTCTTAACAAAGCAATGCTACAAACCATCAGCGGTATCATTGTTTCTTTTCTGTAAAAATGAGTTACACGTATGAAATATACATAAACAAATAAAAGACACAAAGCATAACCGAAGTATAGTCATAATAAATGAATAAAATTAAAAATGTCAATAATCAGGTTAGGATGCTGGAATGCATCCCCACTATTTACATTATTTCTTGAGAAATTGGTGTTCAACTAATGCGATTTCACCTTGCATGAAATTTTTTAAGAATGCATCTATCATGTTAGTCGGGGACTGGGTGTATATATAAAGTTAATCCTCTATCTTACGAACTCCTATATTGCAAAGACATACAAAATGCCTAGTCACAACCTCTTTACTACAAACTTCTGTACTACGAAAACTTCCGCACAATAAAGGGAAAAGTGGTCAATTCCACTTATATTAACCTCTTTAGAACAAAATTTTGCTCACTACACAATTTTTTTTCAGTTACATGTGGAAAAGCACTGAAAATACAGTGGTCCAATTAGTGCCGAGCTTTCAATAATCCAATCAGAGCACATCCTATCATAATTTCCGGTATTTATGAAAAAGCATAGGCCATGCAGTTCCAGACGTTGAAGGTGTGACAATGGTTTTCTGTGAGAGGTGTCCGTTTCTTTGCTAGAGAAACATTCAAATTTGAATTGCTCATGATGGCCTTGGTAGAGGGGTGGCTAGTGCATCTGGCTCCCAATGCTAGGGTCGCGGGTTCGAGTCCTGCCTTGGTCTAGTTTGTATGTGATTGTCTTTGTTATTATTATTATTGAGTTATTTGCATTTTTATAGCGTGACAGAGGGAGCCACAAAGGGACTGAAGTAGCCTTTTATTATTGTTAGATAAGAAAAGCTGAAATTAATGGTGGCTCATATACAAATATGACTAGAGAATTTTATTAAACATTTGATTAAAATATTCATTTTGTTGTTGCTTTTATTGAGAAATGGTTAATTTGGATATAATGTCTGGTTTTTTGATTGTAAATCCCTAATAAAACTTTTTACACAAACTTTTCTTTCTCCTCTGTTTTTCGTTGTTTTTTAACCATTTGTCCTCTTTTTACTAAGCCAAAATCTGGTCACCTTAAAATGTGTTACTTAAAAAATAAATTTTGGTACGTTTAAAGATTCTGCTTACTTGACATGTGATTCATCCACGGGATATACAATGTCTTCAGGCAATATTTTTGTGAATCATAAAAATGTGTAAACAGTAGAGTGCCGATTATCCATGGGATGGATTATCCGTGGCCATGTGTGGGGAGTCGAATTATTTCCACGTTTACATTGTTGGAGTCTGATCTTATATAAATTCACACTCCCATTGAAGCAAGAACGCTGGCTGCTACTCGCCTGCTGCTTGAAAAGGCAGCGGGCACGAATCCTGCGCAAGTAGGATGTTTTCAAGGTCGCCCGGCCTCATTTGTATGGTTTGAGAAGACCGCGCAAATTCAGCTGTTCTGTCCTTTGGAAGGGACATTAAGCCATTGGCCCCCCCTGGTGTTCTTCGTAAGAGCAGGCAAATGCCGGCACCGGGTTTCCCTCCTTCCACCCCGGTTTTTCATTGCACTGCCTCTGAGATACCCATTTGTGCTGTAAGAGAGGCGAATTGACTGGGCACTCAAACAAACAATAATTAGTAGTTTGAGGTGTTTTGTGGTATTTGTGCGAAAAAGTTCCCGTCTTTTGGAATTTTTAGAGGGAAATTAATAATTTTTTTGTCATCCAAGCAAGATATATTTAACGCAAAAATTTTTCTCTTTGTCAAAGTTATTGTCAACCCTTTAAAATATCGAGCAAATGAAAACAGGTGGTTTTAATGGTTGAAAGGAAATGTGAAATAATTAAAAGATGCAAAAAAGATGAAAATGTTTCTAGCCTAGCGGACGAATTCAGAATTGGCCAGCAAACGGTGTGGGACATTATCAAATACAGGTTGAAACTTAAAGAATTTGTCTCTAATTGTGAAACAGTTGCCAAAGCATCTCATGAAGAACAAAAGGAACTCCAGTATTGGGGCCGATGATTTTGAATCAGGCAAAATATTTTCCCCAAAAATTAGAAATTACTGAGACATTTGAATTTTCTTCCAGTTGGTTAAAACGGTTTATAGATAGAGATGGAATAATGGAGCTACAAGTACAGGGTGAACAACTCAGTGACGATAATGTTGGACATTCTGTGATGAGTTGGAAAGACTAATGATGAGACAGGACTTTCTTGACAAGCGATGCCCACTCGAACGTTAGCATCCATCCAGGAAACGCAACTGACATGGAAGAAATCGCTCCATTAATTATTAAATCATTGAAACAGGTGAAGGGATTTCAAGATATGGACAAAGAAAATGTCAATGAATGGTTGAAGGTCGATGAAAACAAACCTAGGAATAAAATATTGCGAGGATGATTTGATCCAAAATGCATTAGAGTGGGCGGCTGGTCAGAGCAATTCTACACAAAAGCAGAGGAAGGAGAGGATGACGAAGAGCTGCAATCATCCTGTAAAGAGCCACTCTTAGCTCTAGACACATTCCAGTTCATGGAAAATCGATGTTGTCTAAGTTGACTTGTTACAAATCGATACATAAGAAAAATTAAAAAACAAAACTAAATAAGCAAACAAAAAAAAACAAAAATTACACTTTTTGAAAAAGTCAAAAGTTTTAAAATAGTAAAACATTTCATTTTTATTTTTACATATGTTTATAATGTAATTACGTGTAATTTTATTTTAAATATGTATTCTATTAATGTAACAATAATTCTAAAAAATACATTCAATTTGGATTATCCAGGTTTTTTTATTACCCGGGTCCCAGTTCCTCCCAATTACCACGGATAATCGGCACTCTACAGTATAGTACATTATACTTTTTCCTGAAACTTCAACATTTTTATTCTTTTTCCTCGAGGTAATATCAATTTTTAATGTATAGAAGTCATGTCAAATCCTTGTGGTGCTAAAGAGAAATTGGAAATACTGAAAGGCACTGGCCAGGGAATCAAGATGTCAGAGGTTGCCCAACGATTTGATATTCCGGCAGCAATGCTTTCCACAATTCTCGGGAAGCGCACTGAGGTAATCAATGCTGCACAATTAGGTCCATACAGGAGACGTGTGGACTTCGCTTAATGAGAAGCGGGATCCGACTGTTTTCAACTGGTTCTCCTAGTCACAGGCCAAACTTATTTCTATCACAGGGCCTATCCTGCAGGAGCAGGCAAAGGAAGTGTCACTTAGATTGGGGATAGATGATTTCCAGACATCTAATGGATGGCTGGTTAAGTTTAAGAAGAGGTAGAACTTGGCCAAGCTGAAAATTACTGGGGAGGAAGCAGCAGTTAACCCAGTAGTTGAGCATGGTTGGAAAGAGAGGTTGCCTATGTTAATAGGCGAGAGCTACAGTCCCAAAGACATTTTTAATGCCGACGAGGCAGGTTTTTTATTACCTGCTTCCTGATCACATGCTTAACATGAAGGGAGAAGTGTGTCCTGGAGGGAAGATGAGCAAAGAACAATTCATGGCACTATAATGTACAAATAGTGATGGATCAGAGAAGTTAATTTGCAAAACCTCGACGTTTCAAAAATGTGAGGCGAATACGGCAATGGTAAAAATGTGTTATTCAGGGAGTGGTTAGTAGGTGTCTATGTGGGCATGGGAGGGCAGAACAGGAAAATAATCTTATTCCATGATTGAGGTTTGGCACATAATTTGGAGGAAGAAATATTAGGGTCGTTTTCTCTCCCTCCCAACTGCACAAGTTGATTACAGCCACTAGACCAGGGGATAATTTCCCAAATGAAGAGGACAAAGAGGCTCTTCTTCCACCACCTCAATATCATGGTTCTCAATAGTTATGTTCTTCTGATGTTCTCAGGTAGGCAGATGATACATCAAGAGTTTTATCTCGCTCTTGTGTGAAATCGGATTCAAGGGGCAACACCTCTTCCCGTTGTTACTTCACAAAGCGGAAGACTGAGCAGCACACAATTGGGTCGCTCGGAGGACAAAGAAAACAAACACTGGTCCATAAAACAAAATTGCTTTTGCTGCCATGTATAATCCGAGAGCAGAAAACATACTAGAACAGCGGTTAACTGCAAAATATGCAATGTAGGGCTCTATATTTTCATGCTTTGAGGAGTACCACACCAAAACAATACTTTAAAAGTTGTAAAATATTGTTAGTTATGTTTTGTTATGATTTTTTATACTTTATACTATAGATTTACTCAGAATTTGGGTTGTTTTCTTTTAGTATAAAGGATATATACCCTTTATTACTCAAAAAATTTTGCTAAATATTACTTTTTTTGATTAATTTATCTCTTATAGTTCAGGAAATACAAGGTTTTACCTGATCGAAAGCAAGAAAAATTTAAATGGCCAAAAATAAGTTGAAGGGACATTTAAATCTGGTGTTTAAAGGTTAAATGAAGTGAGAGCTGCACTAGATACAATTGAAAATTTTCTATCGTCTTCTGAGGGGTACAGTGGTGCCATGAGCACATTCAGGGAAGCGAAGACTTCAGTTGTGCAGGAGTTGAAAAACAATTTAAAGCAAAGAAAGATTCTTTTTACTGCTGAGAAAGAAGGCTTGAAAATAGATCACAGCAATGATGTACATATCATTATAAGAGGTGGTTCATGTGCATTTTTTCATGTAAGGGAGTTTTTTGTCAGAGATGGGGCTGGAATGTTGGTAACAATTTTAGTGAAAAAATATGTGTAGTATAATGAAATAAAGGGAGGTAGAAATTTCTGCTAACAGGGCAATGTGTCAATTCTTAAGTAATATTATTTCAAGAAAATGTATAATTGATGCATTATAGTAGAGGGTTTGGTTTGGTTAGATTATGCAATTTCCACATAATAATTGTATTTGCCTTCATTCGGATTATGCCGATGTTTCCATATAATTGATCAGTCAGTTATTCCCCTAAAATTGTGCAACGCCCATAAACATCCGATCAACGAACTTCCTAATAACGAATAGATGAAAATGGTCCCTTGAATTTAGTTGATGTGAGGTTTTACTGTATATATCAGGGGTGTATATTTAGAGTGTGCTGGGTGTATGGTACACACATACTGAATATCATGACATATATGTGTAGTGTCCTCGATTAACATCGTTAATTAGTTCCAGAAAATTGCAACGTAGAGCGAAACAATGTTAAATGAATCAATAGTTCCCATAAGAACTCATGTTATACAATATACCCTATATACCAATGTATAAGACACACCCGCATATAATACGCAGGTCTTTAGCACCATATTCTACAATTTTTTTTATGTACAGCTATTGCCAATAAATTTGATCCAGTAGTGTGCCATAAGTTCTGGCTTCCTGGCAAACTCCTGAGAAAATGTGAAATCTGGAAATTATGTGCATGGGTGAGGGAGAGGACGGGAAAGCGACCATCGACCTTACAACCTCCCAAGACTCTTTCCATCCTTGGTCTAATATGTAGGTTTCCCTTTTTCGTGAAAACAGAATGCGAAACTATGGTAGGAAAGCACAGACTCCAGTGTGTGTGCAACGGCTGTTCTATTTTTTCTCAAGATCGTTGGTTCGTTTCCAGATGCATTAGTTTCCTCTATTATGAATACATGGGAATCGCTGCATGCCGTATTTAAATTTCATTTTAAAATACAAACTCTGGAATTTGACATTAATAAATCTGAAAAAAAAACGCTATATATAATATCCTTCTTGTCCGTCCGTTGGTTGGTCCATTCGCCGGAACCCTCTATACAAATCCCCATAACAGAATACTTAACAAGAAGTCCAAACCAGGACTAATGCAGGCTGGTTTCACGAAGTTGATATCCCGAATTGATTACTTATATTGACAGGAAATGTTTCAGTATATTTTAGTCATTCCTAGGAACTCTCACAAATTCATAGTTGATCAATGAGAGAGGAAAATTGGAAAACAAATTAATAGAGCATTATCAGGTTTAAAATACTAAAAGCAATGTCAAAATCTCTTTCTGACATTATATTTTGCATGTATTTTTTTAAAATAAACGAATTTAATAAATGTACTGTTTATACGTTAATATATATGGATCAATTGTCAATTGCTGAAAGGTAGTCAAGTGGAAAATAAAATAACCCATATGTTCACTCGTCTATGTTCAAGCCGAGTCGGTAATAATTGTCTCCATGGCAACAATTCGATAAAATGCTATTTAAAATGTAAAAATGCTGTTTTATATCAGTAATACATATGAGAAAGTACTAACCTGTAACAAAGGATAACGAATGGAGGAAAACATCCAGAGCACAAAAGTGTAGTGATGCTTCCTCTGTAACTAGCAAAGAAAGACTGGTGTGCAGTTCATATGGAGAAGAGATGAAAATTTGTGGAGCGACCTCTAGACTAGGGTATTTCCATTCATTCATGTAGCAATCATTCGAGAAAACCCTTTTGCAGAATAGAGAAAAGAATATTTTCCCAGGAGAAACACCACAGGAGGCTCACTGGGGAAGGTTCGCTAATGGGACAGAACTGCTGAACGCCCAGCGGCACATATATTGAAGCTTCCTTCCCAATCACTGTCGAAATTCCTTTCTCCCTCTCGACATTCATCGCCTTCGTAGAATTCTCAATCGGGTGAAATCTATCATGGAGAATAAACAATTTAAAAACTTGGTACTTTTTCCACAATTTTTATTTTCATAATATTTCATGACCATGGTTTCGCTACACAGTAGCATCATCATGTGACAGGAATACGAATGCATCGTAAATATATAGAGAAAGAGAAGTAAGGGTGGTAGAAATGTGGAGGGACAAAAAAGGGGGAAAGGGGGGGAGTGAGAGGCAGGTGGTGATGGGTAAACCCAGCAGGAGAGACGGGGGGGTTCAGGGTGTTAAGAGAAAGGCTGGGAGGGAGTTTGTCGGTACCATGGGCAGGAGTGTCGGGAATCCCAGGGTATTTTGGGGGAGGCTGGTGTAAAAGGGGGTGGTATTCCAAAGAGTGGGATACTTCTAGGATAGAGGAGTGATTTGCAAAAACGTCATTGGTTATCATTGTATTCTATTTCTTATGGACAATTATTTCTATGGCTTCTAAGGTATCAAATTTGTACACTTTTTCTGAGAGATGTAAGCTAGTAGGGGAAAAGGAATTATTGTGGTTATTGTCTAATAAATGTTTTGCAAAATCTAACTCTTGAGGTAGCACTTTCAAGGTTCTTTCAAGCATATTTTAAAATTTCTTCCTGTTTGTCCTATGTAGGTCACACTGTAATTATCACATTTAAGGAGATAAAAACCTGATTTCTTTAAATTGTCAATTTTATCCTTATAAGACACATGCCAAGGGTGAGGAGGGTGTGGAATGCAACTCTGAAATCTTCCTTCGAGAGGTAGATTGGGTATTTTGTTTGATTAACTGCCAGTAAATGGAAGTTTGCACTATTTGGGAGATTTTTGTCGGGGTTTAATGGAAAAAGACCAGAGAATAAGTTAGTTTTGAATTCTTTGTCGAAATGTTTATGAGATTTGGATCATAACCACCACTAGTATATAATCCCGATAATATGACAGGTATGCGTGGATTAAGCATTAAATTTAGGGCACTTCCCATTCTTCCTCCTTTTCTCTCTTCCATCCTCCACCCTCATGTTTTAAGTTTATATTAAATTTTTTCTGGTTTTTTTACATTTCATAAAGGAGGTTGCTATGGCGGCTGGCATTGTTAATCTCAAATTTTTGCATTATTGGACTCAGGCTTTTAAGTGCATTTGCATTAAGCTTAAAATAAAACAAAATCATAAAGGACAAAAACCGATTGAAAATTTATGTGAAAAGTTTCATGTAAACATTAAAACAAATAAACACGTAGCGTAGAAAAGAGAAACTTCGATAATAAACAAGGTGTAATGCCATTAATAGAAAATTTGAATTGGGCTTCGTTAGAGGAACTCAGACTGCAGACTAGATTTACGCTGCTAGTCGAAGGGGAGGAGATAAAGGTGGAAGGGTTAAGAGAGGAGAGGTGAATTATTTAACAAGAGAGAAGGGAAATCATAGCTTGAGGCTGGATGGTTGAGTTCATAGGTTTTATGGCGAAGTTCCCTTACCCTTCCCCCTTTTTCCACTCTCCCCCTCATACCATGAACAATGTTACCACATTTATTTTCCCAAAAAGCTGGGAAGCCTGAATATAACCACGTTTAAAGCACACCCCCATATAATACGCAGAAGGGTTTTAGGCACCATATTCTACGATTTTTTTATGTATCTGCACATAGCATGCACATGTTTCTAGAATTCGATTTCCATCACATGCCTATCATTCAGCAGTAAAATTATTCGTTATATTATCAATATCATTGAAATACGTAAATTTAAAAATATATACGTACTTCAGTTTGTACTAACAATAAGTAAGACAGCACTTCACTCAAGTCGGTTATAGAAATGCCATTATTTTAGAAAAGACCTGTTACCTAGTTTAGCAGTTTCCCAGTATGAAGGTGACAGTTTTAAATATCAGTTGAAACAGAATACATAGTTGCAGTACATGAGCCATGGAAGGTGGTCGATTGGTGTCGTTCTTTGATATAGCCAACTCCGTTATTTATGAGTTAGTCACCAACATAAATGTAATCGCGAGGAAAATACAATGTATCAATAAAATGTTTTTCTTTACATTACATTTGGAAACCGCATTTCAGTTTTGAAAGAGTGCTTTAACAGGCATCTACAAGCAAATTATCAAAACCAAGTATGTATAAGCTGAATCTGGGTGACGGCATGAGATTTTAATGAAAACACACTACTTCAATTCTCGGCATTGGTATTTCAAATTTTGCCAGAAAAAATAGAAAAATCAATGGAACCAAGGGCATTTATAGGTAAACTTCATTCTTTTTAAGTACAAATAAATCCTAGTTAATACCATAACTACGAATCGGGAATGTTAATCGAATTTCTTGGATTTTGAAATGTTTACTGATGTTCTTTATTATTTTTACATAATTTGAAATATCTTGTATTGTACATCAACTATAATTATTTAATAAATTTGACATTTTTGTTCTTTAATTTACTTACTTTGTTCTTTAATTTATGTTTTTGTTGAAGTTATTACCGACAAAATGAATGAGAATACCTTCATAATGTTTAATATCATCCCAATTTCGAGCGGACGTAAAACCATGGACGTTTTCTAACGTCGGTCCATTATAATAAATATCCTGGTAAATATATACCCTCGATATTTATATCCTGCTTTTTAGACAAAAATTTTCAGAATAAAAGTGTGTTATACGCAAGTATATACAGTAATTGGTTCAAAAACTTCAGATTCAAAGTCTCTTGAAACACAAAAAGACGTTAAATACTGTATTTTATGTAGCTTTATGGTACTACATATTATATGAATGGTATTAGAATATATAAATCAATATAAAATTATTATTAACAAAGAAATGGCATAAAATAAACATAAAAATATGGGTTATCTTACGACAAAATCTTTTCCGAATATGATGTTAGGTCAATGTTCTTCCAGCAAATTTTAGCCATAGAAACATAGTCGACATGTATATATAATAAAGTAACGCATGCTTTCCGACATAAACCTTCTTCCCTAATTGATTAATCCCAGCTTTATTCTGAACAAGCGTTCTCTCTCTTCCTTTATTCTTATGGCCAACAATACCACTACTCCTTTAGATGACATTCACTGCTCCAGTGTTGTAGCTAATGCTCAAATTGCAAAAAGAAAACAAAATAAAAAGTAAGAAACAAACAAAAACAGAATATTCTGCTTTTTTATGTTATATTCATTTTCATCATTCAATTTTCTTTTTTGTGTTTAATATGAACACAGATAATGCAATTTTAGCCGATAGCTAGAATTAGCTAGATTGTTAAATTGATTTGCTCGTTTTATAAATGGTTTCTATACTATTATTTTAGGTGGTAGATCAAACTTAAAGTCGCTATATCTAGCTAGGAATTTGCTGGATTGACAACATTGGATACAAACAGCAATAAAATAGGGAGATGTTAAACTCAAGTTATCCCAAAAGTAAAAAATAATTTCAAGTTTATGATCTTCCTTTCTGCACAACTCAAAAAGCTTGTAATGTTTCATGGGGATTTATAGGATTTTAATGATTGCTGGAGGGACTTCGAGAAGAAGGCCACTACCACCACTTCTATTTGGACCCATTGCTACAAAATGTCACCATGTAAATTTAATAAAAATACATCAATCCAAAACATATTTTCCACTCAAGTAATGTGAGCCGCAACAGATGAACGCGAGTCATCTACGCAATATTTTTTTCATCCTTGATTTAAGGATGGCCTTAAGTCGAATCATCAATGACGTTAATTCGAATATGGGTAGTAATTTTTTAATGACGTTAAGTTGAATCAATGTTAATTAAAGTGATGTTAAACCAAGGACACACTGTATATGTAATATTATGAAAACTATCGGTATTTTGACAACTATAAGATCCAGTCTGAGTCCACATGCTTTCTATTCTTGGGAAGCACCGCGCAGAAGCGGTTGTGCCGAAAATGTTCCGAGCAGTTAATACCATCCGTATACAATAGATCTCTAACAAAGTTGTACGGTCTGACTCCGCACATTCTCAATGCTTGGGAAGCACTGTGCAGAACACGGGTGCAGTGAAGAGAGACTTGGGTTTTGCGTTGTAGATTATGGCTTGGAAGTTGTGCGGTGCATCTTAAAATCTGAATCTTATTTTTGATGACTAAATTCAAAAATGTTTTTAATTGGAAAAAGCAGATGTTCAACAATAAAGAACTTCAGCTACCATAGCAACCAGGACAATGCTTTTCAATGGGAATTGGCAATCCGTATTATAATAGCATCGCTTTAATGCTTTTTATAGGGAAATTTTTATTGCCCCCTTGATTTCAACCAAAGACGAATGCATATGATGATGTCATAATTTTAAAATGTGATATATTTTATTAAATAAAAGAATGTTACTCATTTCAATTATGGGGGTTGATGAACTGTATGTAGTAATAGCTTTAATTTACTGCTTTTAAAGAGAATCAGAGGATTGTATTATAATGCAATTGATTTAACACTATGGCGTAAACTTATAACGATGTCAAAATCCAAAAACAGGAAATATTAAAGAAAAATCTGCCATAAGTTAACATGTGGAAAAGGAATTATAATGTGTACACCAATCTAAAAGGAATATGGAGCTGATATTTTGCATGATTATAGGATTTTGCTCACAACTGGATAGAAAAATCGAAATTTCAAAATTGTGAATTTTTAGGGGTTGTTTTTAGCCCATTTGTACATTAAAGTTTATTAATTTTTATCACGGAAACTATAAGTCGTAGCTATGAGTTTTTACAAACATTTTGTAGCAAATTCTATATAGAAAAAAAAACTGAAATCTTACAAAATTTCAACAATGCGGCCGCTAAAAATTCACAATAGTTTAATCAAATTTTCAAGAATTATTTATTTTTAAATGTGCTACACAGCCGAAATTTTTCTTCAAGGTAGAATTTGCAAGAAAACAAAATAGAGAGTACAGAAATTTTGATATTTTAATGTTTAGCTTTTAAAAATTCTTAAAATTTAAACAAATAGGTAAATGTTTAGGTACAGCAAGGCTAACTACGGAGCTGAAATTCTAGTTATATTTAGAGCTTAGTTCAAATTCACAAATAAATATTTGAATATCTCCATGAAGTTGTTATTGCGGCCGTTAACAATATTTAAAATTTAAACAATTAGATAAATATTATTTCACTTCTAGATGTACTATAACTTTAAAATTTGGCACCAAGGTGTGGCATTAGTACCCCACAATGGAAAAAGTATAATATTCTTAAAATTGAAAATTTTAGGTAATGTTTTACTCCAATATTTTTCCATAAGGAAAGAATGAAAATTGGTAAAGAGGCGAAATATTTCGAATTAAAAAATATTTCTAATCATGAAATATCTCTCTGAAAATTAATATTTTTCAAGGTGAGATGAAATGCTTCCAGAATGCAAGCACCTACTAGTGTTTGTGTGTTTATATATATATATATACATATATATATATATATATATATATAACAACTTACGGAAAAGGAAAGGTAAAATGAATATATGGATGTCAACAAGGTGTTGGGATGAGGAAACCCAGTGAGCACTCACCAATCAGACGACTTCAGGTTGGCGAGGCCCCGGGGATGTCGAAGCGACACACGTAAAATAACACAAAAACACAGAAACATCACAAATGTAAAGCTTTCGGAACTACTCCTTCTTCAGCTACAGAGAGAGAACTCATCCCAACACCTTGTTGACATCCATATATATATATATATATATATATATATATATATATATATATATATATATATATATATATATATATATATATATATATTTGTCTTTTTGTGTTCGTGTGTTTCACGTGTCTCTTCGACGCCTCCAGCAGCCTGCCAGCTTGGTCCTCAACTTGGTAAGTGTCCGCTGGGCTTCCCTCAACACCTTGTTGCCACCCTCATCACTACCTTTTCTTTTCCTTTAGTTTATATATATATATATATATATATATATATATATATATATATATAAAATCATATATTAAAATCGAAATAAATTACATAAGAACATAGTATGTTCCTTTGTCTATTATTCACCAAAGATTGTCCGTGTTCACAAAATTGGATACTGTAATTTTACTATACTAGTAGTTTCATTATTTCTCTAGAGTTGGCACAGAGATAGTGCCTGACATTATGCTCTACAAATCCCAGGCATTAGGTTTCCATGATGCCTAAATTCAATCATTCAGGTTCCAGTAAATAATGGTGTAAATTTATATTCTTGTTCATAAAGTACAAGTTTTCATTATTTTGCCATACTTTCTCAGATGAATAAGGCTCATTTTATTATGTTTTGCTACATGATGTGACAGAACTAAATGTGCATGGCTTGATTATCATTGCAGATTTATATAAGTCATTATATATTTATTTTCCTGACGATGATGAAAAATATCCGGCAAAATTATATTGTCTGCACTGGTTCCTAGGTTTTGGAGCTGGTGCCTAGATTTATAGAAAATTTGTCGAGCACTGTATATGTGTGTGTGTGTATATTGCTTACTGAGGATGGAAGATGTGCTCAGAGGATGCCCTTCTCAAACGTGGCTACTCTCCAGATATGGTCCATGAACAGATCCTGAGGATGATCACACCTGCAACCAATAGATCCCACCCTCACACACATTCATGCATCTAACCCTCCACTCACCCTAGCCACACTTTTCCATCCTGGTATCCATGAGGTCCTCAACATAACCCTCCATGCTGCCCATCCAATTCTTACCTCTACCCCCGACCGGTCCTATCCATATCTCAAATGCCTCTAACTTTCTCACATCTTTTTTCATTGCCTATGTCTCACACCAACATAATGCTTCACTCCATATCCGAGTTTTCACTAACGTCTTTTTAATATCTTGATTCAAACACCCATAATATATGTTGGGTTAAATACTGTACAGCCTTCCCTCATTTTACGAACTTCCATTTTACGAGTTTTTGCTTATACAAACTGAGCAATTTCATACCTATTTTTCAATTTGCGAACAAATTTTCGCTTATACAAGTTCGTTGCATTCGCATGAAAATCCTATTTTTCAAATATTGAATAAATTTTCACTTATACGTGCTCTATCTGCTTCAGGAAAGTTCGGGAAAGCTCAGTCAAGTTTGTCGGATTGCATCATGCTGTTCCGAATAAGAACTCAGTCTCAGTACCCACATTGCCATTCTTTGTGAAATTTGGTTTGCCGAGTGATGTGCGTTTTTAGCTTTTAAATCAAGATATATTTTTGTGAATCATGACTCCTAAACATGTCAGTCTTTCAGTTATTGCATGTGGTAAAGTGAAAAAAGAGAGAAGGGCTTTAAGTGTAGCCCAGAAACTAAATATTATTCAAAGATTGGAGAAAGGCAAGCAGTTGAAGGGCATATGCGCCGCATTTAACCTATAGTAGGCTAACATAGGCTAGAATATCATAGGCTAATGGCTAAGATTGTCATTTAAATACATTAATATATCATTATTTGTTTTTTTTTCTCAATTTGGATCATTCTGTATTGTTTTGAAGTGAACTATGGGACATTTTTTTATTTTGACCTGCGGAACCAATTAAAATTTTTTACATAGGAAGTAAAGGGAAAGTAATATTCATTTTATGAGTTTTTGCCTAACAAAGTTTTTGTGGAATGAATTAAGTTCATAAAACAAGGGAAGGCTGTATATAAAGATAAGATTCCATCAATTTCAAATGAGTTTTAGAAAAAGGTAAACAAGTAGCAGGAAAGGATGACTAGCTAGACAATATGTATTTCTTCTTGTTATTTAAAAGTTGGAGTACGCTTTATAAATTAAACCAATTAAGTATTTTAATTGTTAATAAAAATATTCTTTTGATAATAGTCTTGTGATACAGGAAGCAAACTCCCCTTTTCCCATATCCAGTTTCAGCATCCAAGCTGTTTTCAAAAACATAATCACCATAGGTAGCAAGGACCTCCTGCACAAGCATCATACTTTATACAATTGATTTTGCATGTCTGATTTCCAAAATTAAGATTTTATCCATACAATAATAATAATATCAACAATTTTCTTTCATTTCATTTATTTACAACCATTGATGACTGGAAAAATCACAATGGCTTGTCTGCAGGCATCTCTTTTAACTTAAGAGCTGATATCTAGCATTCAGCAAAACATACAGTACCTCATCACCACAAAGCAGTATAAACACAAACACCCATAATGAAAATACAGATGCCATAGATACATTGTCTTTTCATCAACACATAATAAACATAACACCAAACAGTTAACCATCAGTCTATTGAGATATTCACAAAAAATAATAACAAAAATCTAATTAATAATAATAATTTGTTAGTATTATGACGATGATGATAAAAAAATTAATGTTTTTAACAATAAATATAGAGAATATTTTATGTCAACCAAGTAAAAAGTATTAGCATGCAGTAAGGTCAGCCGACATTAACTAATCTAGAACCGTGCTATCAATTATGTAGCTCTGATAAAAAACTAGTAAACAGTACAGTACATTATATGACTACATTACTTCTTAAGTTGAAAATTCTCAAGCCGCAACGTGCACTTGATATAAATCGCAGACAATAACGTAAAACTTATGTAATCCTGATTTTCTTATCTTTGTCTCCACGTAATCGATTGCATTTTAATCAATTCACTTTCTAAATTGCACCATAAGCTTTCAAAGAATCATAATGGAGTTCAAAACAAATCAGAATCTCCCGATAACGAAGATACCAATGAGAGGTGAATTCGACTGAGCTAGAAAGAAGTGATTCTAAAATCCGGGGTTTCGGGCCGCTGGCCAATTCGAGGTCCCGAGCGGCCTCTATTTTGAGAGCCGCCAAAGGTCGAGGGAGGAATGCGCGAGAGCTTGCTTCCACCGCCCAGCTGCACCAAGTCGCGTTGCGAGACGCGCGAACGGACCATCGATCGGTTCGTAATCTTGGTAACATATCAAGAGGTTTACGTCTGCCAAAAACTCGACGTAATTACATCACAATTTCCATATCAACTAACTATATAATGTTAAAGCGGCAATTCAATGAAAAGGCTATAAACATTTACATTTGCTAAGTTAATAATGGAATATCATTTAACCCGCTAAATAATGCCGGAAGACAATGCCAACTGCTCGTTACGCAAATGAATCTTTCTAAAACCATATCAATTAATGGACATTGTTTCGAATCTACAAAACAATTTATTAAATTAAAAATTAGGTCAATCTAACAAATACGAAAGCGGCACTCCATTACTTAAGTTTAAATATTTCAATTGAGGAAATCAGGTGAAGAAGTCCTAACTAACTAAAAAGGTTCAAATGCAAGTAACTACGGATTCGAATCCCATGTCGAATCAAAATAGACTTCATTCTTTCGGATCGTATACACCCCGAGTACACCAGTTCTATCAACAACTGTCTCGTAGCAATTCCAAATCATTATTACGGACAATAGGAAATCGTCCGCACTCATCTACAAGGGACTTTAAATCTCACAGCAACGTTTTGCTAGCACTCAACTTCTAAATCCCAAAATTTCGCCTTGGTAGAGGGGTGGTTAGCGTGTCTGGCTACCAACGCTAGGGTTGCGGGTTCGAATCCTGCCGAGGGCATGGTTGTATGTGCTCGTCTTTGTCAAAGTTATTACGCTCATTGTAAAAGGCCGTTAACGGCTGTTTATGAGCTGATATAAAATAAAAATAAATAAATAAATAATAATCGACTGAAGATTCTTACTCTAGATACGTCGAAAAACTGACTATAAAAACGATATACGGATTCAATAACTACAGAGAAGAGCGTGCTACGTATTCATTGGAATTAACATCGTGAATACGGCGAGAGAATGACTAGTTCATATTTAACTTCCCAGCGTGATGACGTACCATCGCATATGATAAGAAAATCACCGACCGAATAAAAAAATACGGAGAACGACGTAAAAATATCTATCGAAGGCGGCCTTTATGCCTGAATGCTCCGTTCGCAGAGAGATCCCTTTCTCGACCGACAACCAGACATCCCCAGCCGCAACAAGAATCCTACGCGCCTAATTCTCGCATCGACATCTTTAGAACCGCGCCAAGCACCAACGCCAATTCTTCGGGAAACACTCCGTATATAGCCGCAGGGAGGAATTTTCGGGCGAGTGGAACGACCAACGTGGACACCTCAACATCTCCCTGCGCCCTCTGCCACCGGAGTACGACGGAGTGCACGCATCGGACGAAGCAACGCTGCAGGAACGGATATAAGATAATTCTCGGACGCTTCTCTCCTACCACCTCCTACGAAGAACTCACCTCTTCGATAATCGCACCGGGTCACCATTCGGAACAATCTAGGCGGCAAGCCGCGAGCAATTCGCAAATTTAAATTTTAGAATATCCTATCGTGCAAATAAAGACGAAGATTATCCTTTTCTAAGGAAACTGGAAAAATAAAATGTGATGGTAAGCAAAAATGAAGACCGCTTGCCCGTCACCCATTGAAGCCGCACGCTAGTATATTCGGCCCTCCTAAGTACGAGTAATACAAGCCCGTCAAACGGAAAATTCCGTAAATTAAGAAAATATAAAGCAGAAAATTTTAGTTTATGTAAAATTTTACGTTAATACTATACGACATATTCCCCCACCAGAGACGTAACAACCACTGTATGGGTCCGTGTGCAACTCAAGAACTGGACTCCCCTCCGTCTTATGTCTCTTCAAAAACAAATCTAAGTGCACAGTGCAGCGAAACACGCAACGAAACAGCTAGCGTTCGATGGAATCCGACGAGGAGTTGGTAAAATTAAGTCAACAATTAACAGAAAATATGGTTCTGATTTGCCGCCTAATTCTTGCCAGCAATTGATATCATTTAGAAGTGCGTTCAAGAAAGATATCGAAAAAGTTACTCCAGTTTACGAGTTGACTAAATAGTTGTTGACTATGCTCTTAGTCCATCCTTCACAGAAGTGTGCTCTGCTTTGATCTTGTTTTTTACATTACCAGTCGCTACAGCAAGTGCTGAACGCACGTTTTCAAAACTGGTAAATGTTAAAATTTATTTAAGAAGTACAATGTCTCGAACAAGATTGGCAAACTTAGCGATGCCTACTACTGAAAGCAAAAGAGCACGAGAACTTAATTTAAACAAGACAATTTAAACATTTGCTTCGCTTAAAGCTCGTAAAATGCCATTTCATTAAATCGTTTATTCATTATGTAAGACTAGCAGAAGCACCCGGCCTTGCTCGAAAAAGTTGCAAGTTATTTGGCTCAATTCAACGTTGTTCGGGTTTCTGATTCAATATTGATAAGAAAATTATATTTGAGTGTTAATCATTCAACCTTCTATTACATAACAGTCCTGTATTAATACAATATATGAAATTTAACAAAGATTCTTTTAACAAAAAAACTTCAAATTATGACAATAAAGAGGGAAGCTATGAAAAAACAGGAATTTCTCCATGAAGACCCAGGTGGGCTTTATTTGGATTATACATCACATTTTCATGCAAATTTAAGTCAAGTTGTCTTCATTGGAACAATGTGATTAAATAATTAAGGGAGAATTTCCCGGTAAGAATTTCAGCTCGCGATTTCAACACAGCGAAAACCCATCACAGACATAAGACTTAGCATTTCTAGCAAAAGATATGTATACCAGGAGTGAGTGGGCTCACTGCCAAAGATAATGAACCTTTTGAGAGCCAATCTTGCAAATTTGATACGTGACTTCCGTTAATAAACGCTAGTTTTCGAAACTAAACACAATTTTTTCAAGTTACTGAGTAACTTTCTGAATTTTTTGATACTTTGTTAAAAATGTTACACCCAACTTAATAAAATATTTATTATTTTGATGCAGGCAAATGATTCAAGTTTTGAACTGTATAGTTTTGACATTTATGAAGTTTTTTATTTTAAATTTTTATATTTTTCTCTACTGTTTCCGCAATTTTCGCACTATACACCTTAAAAATATGCCTCTTGCATTTACGAAGACACTTTCACATATAGCTTGCGCTAATCTTTATCTCACAATACCAACAATGCTATTGACAGAAGTTTGTTTATTTACGTTACCATGATAAAAATAACAAACTCGCATACCCGGTTTTCCTAGTTCAAGAAGTTGGCAACAATTGGATATACATGGCAACCATAACTTTTCGATTAAAAAATGTCGAAATTTTGCTGTTAAAAGTGTAATTTAGGAAATTTTTGGTCCGTATTTGAAATTCGACGGTAAGAAAACAAAACTTCATTCATTTCTACGTTCCTGGGTTCAAGTCTGGAACTCGTACTAGGGTTATTAGTAATTTTAAGGTACAAATTAAAATTTGTCTACACTCATTCCCGTGTTATTCAAATGGGAAAAATTAGGAGAAAATATTTTTAAAAATTAAAAAGGCCAATCAAATCTGCTTAAAACCCCTACTACACTACCTTTCTCTGCACTGCGATTAAAATTATACCTTTCTCTTGCTTCTACGTTCTGTAGTTCTCGAGTTATAGAATCACACACATAGATACAAATACTTATTTTTATAGATATACTAGCAAATATACCCGGCGTTGCTCGGGGTTTTAAATCAAAACAAAATAATTTGAAGAAGATTTCAGAATAAATTAAATATTTAAATCAAGTTAATTTTTATTGTAATTCTTGTTGGTATACAATATTTCTTGTCTTCCCATTTTTTCTCAAATAAATAAATTTTTCCCGCATCCTTCTCTAGACGTAGCTATATATAATTCAACGGGAAAGGTTTTTGTGAAATAAAAAATGAACATAAATATACCTTGACTTTCTTTGGATGGCAAGGAAACAAACTTTCGTTCTTTTAGGTGTTCGTTGTTTCAAGTTTCGAACTCCTACGATGATTCTAAGTACCTAATTTTAATATGCGAATGATTAATATTCTACATTCAAATGTACTCCTCGTACATAACGCAACGAATGCTATTTACATTGGTTGCTGTGGAAATAAATTCTCTCTCCTACTAATTGTAAGAGCATTCTAAGCACGCTTTTACCCATAAGGATTGAAATAACAATAACAGTGTAATGGGTTGGCATGGAAACATCCCGTTAAAATGCCAAGATTTCCCCAAAATATGTGAATTAAGCGTTTAACATGAGGAATTTCGAACTGTAAGCGAAAAACAATGAGGTTTTAATTCTTCTCTTCGCATAACTAATGTAAGTTAAATACCTAATCCTTGAAATATTTTAAAATGTAAACGAAAAAGATCTGCATGTCAAGGAATGGCTTTTTGCGTGATTCATATATGCGATGCGAATTTATAACTCCGGTTAATTATAAGATGCACTGCAATAAAACTATGAAAATAACTATAAAAATAGTTAATTACCAAAACTTTCAACAGGAAGTTAACTGAAAAGAAATTTACGAAAAACGCGATTTTAATTATACATTATTCGGGCGCCTTCTCTCTCTCGTACTAAATCATTCAAAACACACTTTCCTTACGCATATAGTATAAGGACGACAATACAATCTCGAGGTTTAACAATGACACGCTCGGCATAACAACATCTTTAAAAAGCTTAAAATTTTCAAATAAATGTGATTTAAACGTATAAATTAGGCGATTTCGAACCGAAGGCAAAAGACGACGATAAGAATCAGTTTATTTTTCTTTAAAATGGTCCAGGTCCGAAGATCGTACGTCAATTACTTCTAATTTAATTTTGCAAAAGAAGCCTGAAAGCGAAAAAAGGTATTTTTAAGTGTTATGGGGATTTCTATAGAGCGTTCCGGCGGACCAACGGACAGACCAGCAGAATAAGGATATAATGTATATGCATAATAGAGTTTCAGAAACGAAAGTAGTCTACCTGAAATAAAAATTTAAAATCTTGCAAACTTTTGCAGACGATCGGTAATTAGGACTTTTTCTGCACAAATAAACAAATTTTTAAAAATATTTATTATGAGAAGCAGCAGAGAGGATTGTTTCGTTATTTCTGTATACTTTTTAGATTCCGGAACGGTAAAAATACGCTGCTATTTACGGCTATTGTTGTTCAACATTTGTTAAGTAATCGTTTGTGATGATAAATCCGGAGTCTCTGCTGCTGTTAAATTGGTTATTTTACCGAAGCAAGGATTGAGTGATAGCATAGTTATAATAATACATTTAGGAGGATAAGGTTGCTTTCAGTAATAAGCAGACTAAAACATTAATTTTTATTGCGGCTACATGTGAAATGTTTTTTCAAACAAAACATTCACGACTATAAACATTCCTATCATTATATATCACAATACACGCTAATCGCCAATGTCATGAAAATCCGTTTGTTATAAGCCGAGATGGAAATTTGGTGACTTAAATAACGTATATTGGTAACACTGATCGATTTTAATAAAAACGTGTTTTAATATAAATGTATATAGATGGATATGAGGCCAAGAATAGAATTCAACTCTCTTGAACATACTATAATGTAAATCAAATATTTTTCAATTTTCAGTCCACATAAAATATTATTTCATTAAATTAAAATATATTAGTTTCATTCGAAGGAAGTGCAACATATTCCCTCTCAAAATAACGCCACAAACAGACTTTTATTTCTTTAATTGCCATGTTAACGCTATATAAACAAATTCTGATTAGCTCGTATAAATTTATGTCAAATTTCAATTTTATACTTACATCCTTGATCGAGTTATTCGCGTTTTAATAACTTTACACTCACATCAGACCAACGAACGGACAACATAGCGTATTTCAGCTATTTAGGTATTCCTTCTAGTAAATAACGCAACGAACTATGAAAATCATTTCCCTCTCCTGCCGTCTTTCTCTTATTCTGGTATTAAAAGCATTCAAAGCACGCTTAAACCCATAAGGATTGGAATAACAATACGATGTCGAGGTTTAACAATGTACTTGGTAGGCATGGCAACATCCAGTTAAAATGGCAAGATTCCCCCAAAATATGTGAATTAAACGTTTAACATGAAGGATTTAGAACTGTAAGCGAAAAGCAATGAACAGAAACCTTGTAGGTTTTTCTTTAAAATGGTCTAGATCTAAAGGTTGTCCATTTTTTCTAATTTTAATCTGAAAAAGAAGAAAAGCCTGCACGTCAAAAAGCCGATTTTTACGTGATATCTTATGGAGAATGCAAATCATCCCCAGGAGTCGAACCCTGAATGATTTTCGTAAGTTTTCCTTCGTCATAGCATTTTCATGTCGGAGTAGATTATCTCTTCCAAATTTCAAGTTTATATCTGCATATTTGATCGAGAAATTCGCGTTTTAAGTATATTCCAGGAATCAGGAACCCAGGAATCGGGCATATATATATATATTTATATATATATACACACACACACACTAGTAGGTGCTTGCATACTGCAAGCATTTCATCTCACCTTGAAAAAACAATTTTTCAGACAGACGTTTCATCATTACAAATATTCTTTTAATTATAAAGATAAATGTCTGTCTGAAAAATGAATGTTTTTTAATGTTGAGATGAAATGCTTGCAGAATGCAAGCACCAACTACTAGTATGTTATATCCTCTGTAAGAAACGTCGATATATAATGATAGCAGGAGGATACTAATGTTTAGGCACTTCCAGATGAGCAGGAGATTCGAAATTTTTTTCTTAGGTAGAGTTTTGTGCAAAACCGACTAGAAAATCTTGAAAAAGTGCAACAACGCGGCCGCTAAAAATTCGCAATTGTTTAAACAAATTTTCAAGGTTTATATATTTCCAAATGTGCTACGGAGTTGTAATTTTTTTAATAAGTAGAATCCTTAAAAAAACGAAATAGGGATTATACAAATTTTGATATTTTAATTTGTTTGGCAGTTAAAAATTCTTAAAGTTTAAACAAATGGATAACTGTTTAGGTACTACAGGATGAGATAGGAAGCTGAAATTTTCAAATTATTTACAGAGTAGTAAATTTACACAAATAATCATTTCAATTTTACCATATATGAATTGCGGCGGCCGTTAAAAATTATTTAAATTTAAACAATTATAAAAATATTATTTTACTTCTAGAAATGCTACAACTTTAAAATTTGGCTAAAATGTGTACCATTAGTACCCCATAATGGAGAAAGTGTAAAATTTTTAAAATTGCAACCAATGGGGGAAGTTTTCAAACTATTATTTTTACATGTGGGAAAAACGAAAATCGCTGCGGAGTTGAAATTTTTAGAATTAAAAGAATATTTGTAATGATGAAATGTCTATCTGAAAAATGAATGTTTTTTCAAGGTAAGATGAAATGCTTGCAGTATGCAAGCACCAACTACTAGTATGTTATATCATCCTCCTCTGTAAGGAACGTCTATATAGAATGATAGATAGTAGAAGATAAAATGACTGTCATACCCAAGTTATTTTATTGTTATAGAAGTTAGGAAAATGTAAAAAATACATCTTGAGAATAACGCAAAACATATTTTAGCTATATTTTCTTGACTTTTTTTTTACGAAATCATGGATCTCCAAATTAAATTTTCGCGTCATTTTTTTTATTTTCCCTAGGAACTTCTTTGCCCCCCCCCCTGCCCATGGGCCCATGTGTCGCACACACGCCCCACTGGTAGTTACGCCACTGTCCAATGCCGGATTAACCGGGGCGCAGTAGCGCAGTTGCTCCAGGGTCGCGTGAAGAAAGGGGCCCCACGGAGGCCTCAGACACTGTCTGGGGTGGAGGGAGGGACCTGCGAAAAATTATGCGCCAGGGCCCCTTAATCCGGCCTTGCACTGCCCATCAATCTATCTATCGTAATTGGCCTATGGCACGTATGTAGAAAAATTGCAAACGTCATCGCCTCTTTTAACGTGCTTTAACAAACTTCCCGAACATTTAAATTTGGCAAAAATTCTTGATTTAGATGTCAAAAGAAATTAAGAAAAAATTCTGAAATAAACTCATGCGGGCAACATGACTTTCTCCATATTTATATGGCAAATTACATGGGATCGTTGTCAATATTTACTTCCGGTTGACAATTAAGAAAAGAAAAAGGAGCGTTATTAAGACGTAACTAAGCGTCAATTGTTAATAATAGAGTTCGGTAGGTGGCGTTGTGGTGGCAGCTAAAAATATAAGATATCTCTTAAACAATGCATTATATGGAAAAATGTATCAAACAAAGGTTGTAGAAAATGAAATTTCGTACAACTTTTATTCCAACATTTATCAAATATTAAAGCAAATATTTCAAAATAACGGATAAGTGACAAGAGTAAACACCCACTTCCGGTGGACCGATTTTTACCAAAAACTAATCAGATCATCTAACTTTTATAAAAATGTTAAATATAAAAATTTTGCGTCGACTTGATTAATAGTTTTTGAGTTCGAGCGCCCACAAAAATCTATCAGACAGACACACAGACATCATCGACAAAATAGTCAAAACGTGTTCCGGGGACCTTAAAACATGTATTTCCGTTGAAATTTCGAATTCGATTTTTTCATGAAAACAAGACTTTCTCTATACTTCGTATATGGAGCAAGTAAAAAAGCCCGAGTCCAACTTCAGGGTATAATTTCTATTTCCCATAAGATAACACGTAAAAAATTTATTTACGCACAGGTATTTGATATTTTTCAAATTTATATTAGAAAAATAGCTTTTTACGTGTTACCTTACGAAAAAGAAAATTATATCCCGGAGTCGAACCCGGGTCTTTTTTCGGAGGTTTTTTATCGGCATTGGACGAAATGCGCGATTAAAGCATCCCTGGGTAAATTTCAATCTTCTACTTAGTCGGGATGTTTGTGAAAACCACGTTATATGTAAATACATTTATATGGAGGATAATGTTACCAATTTACTTTTTTCAGTACAAAATAAATACCGAAAACTGTTAAGGGCGTTGTAATTAATCATCCGACTGATTTTGAACAGTATATCATCAATGAATGGGGAATAATTAATACTTACCCTGGTGCGTGGTGGCATTGTCCTACCTTGCGTTTGAGGACATTATGTCCTACACCCGATCCCAGATATCACATGCGGTGCTTGATTCCGTCTTATCTAATAAGGTTATTAGTTTTTTGCAGTATTTTCACAACACTTGGGGGTTTTTTTCTATTATGGATTGGAAGAGAAAAATGCTTCGGACTTGGTTTCCGAATTCCCCGACTTCAAAGTTGTTTAAAATGACAAAAACAACAGCGACAAAATTGCCGCAGTACGTAAATACTGCTGCGTAAGTTTTTTGTGGACCCAGGTAAAAAAAAACCCAAGATAGAATAAATGAACATATTTTTCTTCAAGACAGAAAATTGCAATGTTGCTCCGCTTTTATTTAAACTCGATATCACCCGATTTGTTTAAAATTAAAAAGACGGTAACTACCACCCGACTGCGAGTTATTCTTCGCCCGAAAAATGAATGTCCTACCTCTCGACCATATGGGGAAAAAGATTCTGTGCACTACGGGCTACGCACCCACGCGCCTCGTTAAGCTGAAATTTTTTTTTCGGGATTGCTCTTTACAAGACGCATATTTTTTCCATCAAGTACCGTTTCCAAAATATAATTTGTTACATATTTTAAACAGTCGCCATTTTGTTTAAGGGTGGCGGGTGAAAATGCAATAGTCGCCCATGGCGATTTTCGTTCTTATTTCGTTTTTTTTTGGGAAATGCTTGCATGGAGGAACATTTTGCTAGTCCTCACCGGGTTGAGTAAGTTGGTTTGAAGTGTTTTTCGTTTCTCCTCGAACATTTCATTTTTTTACTGCCATGTTGCATTAAAATACTGCTAGTTTTCGCTTTCTTTACTGCTACTTGAATACTGAAAGTTTATCTTTTTTACTGCCATTTATTTTTTTCTACTGCCAAATAATCCTTTTTTTCTAGTGCCAATTTATTTTTTTTATCACCAGTTTTATTCCATGCCCTTTTTATTAGGCGTTATTTACCAGCGAAGCGGTAATAGCGGAACGTCTTATGGGTACGCCTGGTCCGTCCGTCGCAACTTTCATCTGCTAAACCGCCAGATATTCCATTAAATTAAGTATGAGTAATCGTTATTAAAATTTATCGCCCAATTGTGATTTTGAACTGAATCCGACATTTAGAACTTCCACTTGACATAATTACTTTAATAAGCTTATACTCGTATCTCGTTAAATGGCATCCGTCAAGTAACAATGAAATACCAAACTTTTCTTATATGATCAGTAAGGTATAGACTAAAAAATTAAATCGGATAGAGAACATTTACTACAAGAAAGTCCACGAGACCATATACTTACAAGTTATAGTTTTGGAGATAGAAAATCCCGCAAAAACATCGCAAATATTTTGTTTACATCGATCTATAAGGCGGTTCTCTCGGTAAACAACAATTAAAATCCGTTTTTCTATCCTACGCCTTTATATGATCTGTAAAGTATAGTTTAGAAAATTTAGTCGGATAGAGGACAACATTTATAATCAGATAGTCCCCGATACCAAATAATTAAGTCTTCGGAGATAAAAATTCGGGAAAATCTCGAGCAAAACATTGCATATTTTGTTTACATCGATCGCGAAGACAGTTCTCTCAGCAAACAACAATTAAAAATCCATATATTTCTCCTTAAATGCTCTTATATGATTCGTGAGGTATAGATTTAAAAAAATATTTGGATAGAGAACAACATTTACTATAAGTTAGTCCCCGAGACCATATAATTACGACTTACAGTTTCGGAGATAAAAATTCGAGAATAATCTTTCGATACCGTTTCATACGTATTTCCCATTAAGGGCGCCTTTGAAATCTGTCCATTCCATTTATGGAGTATACTTTTCCATCTTGTTTCTTAATTGTTGGAGATTCCTGGCTATATCCAATATCAGGAGGCTACGGTTTGAGTTTATTTCTGTTCTTTGTAAAGTCTTTAAATTTTTCTCGCAGTCCCTTGAAATATTTATTATCATTTAACTTATTTTAATTTTTTAGAAATATTATAGGTATGGAGAAAGTCATGTGGTGGCCACATCAGATTTTTCTTTAAAACAGTTCAAATCGGATGATTAAAGGTCAGTTTTTTATTTTAATTTCCAAAAGAATGAAAACCTGGACATCGAAAAGTCCATTTTTACGCGTTACCTTATGAGAAACAGAAATAATTCCCTGGAGTCGAACCCGGGTCGATCTTCGAAATATTTCTTTGTTCAATCTTTTTTAATGTGTGAACCAAGCAATCCTGGAAATTTTCGATCCATTATCTCTTACCGATTTCGAGATATAAACGATTTAAGATGACCACCAACACTTGTCTATTATAATCTTCTATATATTAAGTGCGTTCTGTCCGTGGGTCAGCAACAGAACAAAGGCGGCGCACATTCATCATTTGTCAATGTGGTCAGGATTGACCCCACTATGATAAATTAAAGTAAACTTTTGTCTCTGAATGGTTATTGGACTACACTGATCCATTGCCTGTTAACTACGTTATTGAAATTTCATTGAAAGTATTTATATTCACTATTTTGGTCGCAAATATCGCATAAAACATTAAAATATAAAAGTACGATATCCAATAGTAGAATTTGTCGCAAAACGTAATTTGAACAGAAAATTTTGATAGAAAATATTTATGTCGTGCATGTCTTACTGGCATCTCTTTGCCGTACAAGGAACTGGTATAAATTTCCGCTTCACCTTAAAAGAAGGTATATCAGAGACAGTTGAAGTGTTGTCTTCCAGGAAGCTCGGCAATATTTTGAAATACTTGTTATGCCAGGAGGCATTAAGCACCTGCAATAGGAAGCTACTATAATTCATTTACGATGTGGCTAACTTTCCAGAATGGTATTACTAAATATCTGACGAGACGAAACAATACTACCGACGCGTGTGACGATCCGGAACGGGGTTCCAGCTCATTCCGACCATTGCTGTCGCCTAAGGGAACGTTTCTCAACCTTTTGACCCCCGCGGACCACTTCAGCAACCCTTTCAGGCCCTGCGGACCACCTCACTACTTACACTAACCTACTTACTGTATCTATGATTAAGAAAGGGGGTGCTTGGTTAAGTAGTCTATTTGACCATTTTCAAGTATACACGCAGGCGAATTCCAAACGGCACATGCACTCTCAGCTTATGGGGTAGTAAGATCAGTAAGTTTAAGTTACGGACGGCAGAGGGGTGGAATAGGTAGGAGTTAAAGTAAAAACGCCATTAATGAAAATATTCAATACCTGTGATAGTGTACAACTTGCTTAATTTTCCCAAAAAAAATTCCAGCTAAATATGAGGTGCGGCCTAAAAATAAACTAATTTTGGAAACCTCAGTGGACCACCAATACAGCCTTCGCGGACCACAGGTTGGGAAATGCTGGCCTAAGGGCTTCGCAAATTACTAATGCCTAGGGGACTCGCAAATTATTATTGCCTATGGGCCTTGCACCCCCAAATCTGTGTCTGCTTATAAAGATTATTATCGCTAATTTTGTGATTCGTTTTGGTAAAAAGGCCCATAACAAAAAAGGGCACTTTGTCATTCACTGGACACGTGGATGCTAAAGCCACGGGAAAGCGGGGAGAAATGAAACTGATACCGAAGGCGGTAGTGGCTAGAAACCAGGGCATCGAACCGGAACCGAAAAAAACCGTTATTTTAGCTGGAGTGAAACCGAACCCGAACCGGAAAAAAATATTTTTCTGAACCCGAACCGAAACCGAAAACCGTTATTTATTTCGTTCCATTTTTTCGGTTCGCATAAACAGTGGGAGCGAAAGGTTTTTTCTTTTTGCTTTAATACGAGTCTTTTGAAAGTCTCACTTTTCAACACCGAATAAGGCAAAAGCTAATGGTTTACTTGAGAATAAATGCTCCTACTAAAAATATGCCTTTGGAGATATGAATCTTTGTGATAATATCTGTCGGTTCAATGGCGGGATTTTCCATGGGCATCTCAATACATAGAGAGAGGGTCAAGGATACTCCTGCTGAGGTTTCCAAGAACCCTGTTAACCCTGCGGTACTCGCGTGGGGTGCTGTGGACAACCCAGGCATACGTTTTATGACAGGGTTCCTTTATTTTGGCCTATTATAACCCCGACCCTTCAGTAGCTGGAATGACGTGTTTGGAACATTTTCTTCTAAAAAATTCAGTTCTCTGTGGTATTCCTTTGAGTTGGTACGTTTTTTCTAGAAGAGTTCTGAATTGTACATTACGGAAATCAGCACTTTTTTCCTTTGTGCGGACATTGTTCATATTTTATTCTGAATTTTTTGTCACTATCTACAGAGCTTTTATTATTTCACATACTTTGAGATTGTCTCTCAATAGTTTCGTTTCTTCATGGATTGTCATCATATAATGTGTTGTTTCCCGTAATTGGAGATCGCATCTCAACAGTTTCTTCACTGACTACAAGGTTTGTAGATTTTTATTATTTCAATGTTAGGTTTGTCTTTTAAAGCTTCCCTTAGACTGTTTCCGACTGGTATTTGACAGAACTATTATATAAATTATAGTGAATTTCACGAATATTCAAACTGAAAAAGTAAAGCAAATACAGTTTTCAAGGTCTTGATGTGGATAACGGTTTTTCCTCTCGTGTATAATTATTATTTGTGTTCTATTGTGGGATTACCGATTTCTTTAATTGAACTGACGATATTATAAGGATATTCCTAAAACCTGTCAACTGACTCATAGGTTGCCATCCGAAAATATCTATGAAAGTATACCTTAAGACTTTTTCTTTTCGAAATAGATAAATAGTGAAAAATCATGTGGAACTTCTCAAAATTCACTTATAAATAGAACAAAATAAAGAATTAATTGAATAATAGTAATAATTTTTTATAACAAAAAATCTGTGCGTTGTCAGGAGCACCCCACGCGAGTACTGGCCGTTGAAAAATGAACGCGAGTACCGCAGGGTTAAACGAGGTGGAAAGGAACTTAGTGATTTTTTTAAGACAGCTGCTAATCATCTTGGTATCCTCCCCCTGAGCCTACCTTGTGTAGTGTTCCTAGTAAAATGTTTCACGATTCTTAATTTGGATTTTGCTTATAGTTGGAGATTATTGTCACCATAAACTTTCATCCCTTCTCCATATGCATTGAACGCAAACATTATGGTAGTCTTTCTCTAAAACTTATCCAGAAAAGATCGCTCCGCAGTCGTGCTTTTGAGGAATTCTTACTTGTTAAATGTTACTGTGTATACATATTTGTCGACTTAAGAAAATTTATGTCCTTACATATTGTATGGTATTTGTAATATTAACATCGAAATTATTGTATTTAAAAAATAGTTAAGTAGCTATTCTTTGAACAACTCTCTACAAATTACATTCTACATACAAATGTGAATTAATATTATTGTACCTGTTCAAGTATGTGCATGAGTACTGTCGGCGTAAATTCATTATGATAATGATAGAATTTGCTTATATTGGAATGTAGAATGTTAGAATTGTAAAATCAAATAAAAATTCAATCTCGGAGCGAAAATAACCGGTTCAATGTTAGTTGCTGGAGCGAAACCGGAACCGAACCGAAATTTTGTTTGGTGAGAACCGTAAGGAAAACCGGATCGAAAAATATTTCGGTTCGATGCCCTGCTAGAAACAGCGGCAGGAGAGCCGTAAATGGCGGGGATGCAGCATGCATGGGAAGCAACGAGAAATATGAGTATGAGGAACGTAGTTGACCGAGTTATGAGATCAAGAGGTGCGCAAACTGGGGGGGAGGGGGGAAGGGGGCGATTGGTTCTTCTGTCAAGATGGAAAGCGATTCTCAAGTTTACTCCGCCGAGACCGACCTGGCGGCTATTTCGTTTTTCTTTACAAGAGAATATCGAATTTTACGCTTTTACAATTCTCATATTTATAAGAATGTTTCAAACAACACAAACATGGGATAATATTCGATTAAAATAGGGGCGTCACCTTTTCAGCGATGAAAATTGAGGCAAGGCTTGAAATGTTTGCGCACCGCTGCCCTATGCTACCAACTGTTAAGTTCTCTTAATCTGTTATTCTCGAACTTCCAAATGAAGACAAATATTTCAATTATATAACACTTCCTCACCGAGAATTGTTCATGCCACAGCGGAAAGAACAATTTAGGAGCTTAAACCTGTATAAGAAAGTCTGCGAGTAGGACCGCCAAAAAGAATTATTTCCAGGTTATGGACAGTAAGAAACTAATATAATTCAATTCACTGCTGGTGTTTAAGAAAAAGTGTTAAAATGCAAGAGTAATACGGACTGAAAATTATCAGGAATATATAAGCGACGGTTAGACTGCTTTATCCGCGCACGTGTGGAATGCGAGAGGAGCAAACAAAAGACCACAAAGTTTCTTGTTATGCCAATTTGAAACGTATTCGCCGGTAGGAAACGACGGTCCTGGCCAAGGAAGAGCATCGAGTGATAGAGATGTGGATTCGGACGAAAAGAAACAAGTTGCAGAGATTAGGGGAACACACCAAGACTTTCTCGAATTGCTGCATCCATAGAACCGAATTTGGTGTTTAGGTAGGTGGCGTGTATTCCTCTTGATACTAATCATGCCATGAGAATGTTCTTCTCTTTCCTAAAAGACCTCAAGTGATGTTTAAGAGCAAAAGAAAAATAAATACGGTTTGTTTAAACAAAATAGGTGTTTCAAGGATCAAGTACACGGCCTAAACTCGGTGATCGGCTTTACTCTCGTAGAAATTAAAAAGAGCAATTATGAAAAGCCGACAGATACTCTTATGTGAGACAAAACAATATCTACACCTACATAATAACCTGAAGTCACCAGACAGCCGAGTGACGGTGTGCAGTGTTACAAACTTCATAAATAATATAAAATTAAGGTTTAATACCGCTATGATCCTCATATACATGATACTCTGCAATACAGCGAAGTGGTGAGTGGCAGGAGGTGCAACGCACCTAAACCTACCAAACTATTTTCTTTCAGGCAAAAGAAACTTTCACGTATTTATTCATTCATGCAACACTACCTAGGTTCCGACGCTTGGCGTAAACGTTTGCCTTTTTAGTGCTTTTCGTCATTGCTGAAAAGCACTATTATCTTCGTGATGTGCGTCCGTACGCATATATCAGGGAAGAATTGGCTGAACCGATTTCAACCAAATTTTGTATATATAATATTCGCATAAATTAATGACCGAAATGACATATTTGGACAGGATTTTCTAAGCAGGGGTGCCACAATTGCAAAGTTAAACTTTTCGGTAATTATGAATTTGGAAGGAACTGGCCCAACCGAATTCAACGAAATTTTGTATGAAGTAGGCGTGCAACATATAATAACAAAATCAAGATGTTTAGTACAGATATAGACAACAGAGCTTCCACAATACAAGAAATAAAAAAATCTTTTTACACATATTTGTATTGAACTGTCCGCATCAATTTTAACCAAATTTAATATCTATAATAGACAAATACACACAAAACCATATTAACATGTTTAAACCGAATCAGCCCAAAAGGAGTGCCACAAAAAAACTCTTACCGTATATAAGATTTGTACAACATGCTATAATGAAATGAAGATGTTTAAAGCGGAGCTAAAGAGCAGGGCTACCACAATAAAAAGTAAATTATATTTCTTTTACACGTACATATTTCTAGAAAACTGACAGCATGGTTTTTAACCAAATATGGTGTGTGTGTGTGTGTGTATATATATATGTGTGTATATATATATATATATATATATATATATATGTATATATATATATATATATATTAACTAAAGGAAAAGAAAAGGTAGTGATGAGGGTGGCAACAAGGTGTTGAGGGAAGCCCAGCGGACACTTACCAAGTTGAGGACCAAGCTGGCAGGCTGCTGGGGGCGTCGAAGAGACACGTGAAACACACGAACACAAAAAGACAAAAAAACACGCAATCTTATCGGGCCTATGCCCTTCTTCAGCGAAAGAGTATCTGCAAGTGACACTGGGCGGGGAATGACAGGGTGATGTGGGAAGGTTGATGATTGGAGGAGGTGGGGAGTAGGAGGGGTGGATAGCCAATAAGGAGGGAGTGTAATAAGGGAAAGTGCGAATAGCTACAATGTAACAAGGAGACATTGTAAGGGGGCTAATAGGGTTAGCGGAGGTTGAGGCCAGGCGGAGAGAAAGAGTCGAGAAGATGGATATGTGCTAGTTCCCAGTGTGGGTAATGGCGTGTAATGCAACTGGGAGGGGGCGTCTGAGAGAAACGCTATTCCGGTGACCGTTCATCCTGATGTTTAACGGATTGCTGGTGAGGCCTACGTAAAACGCGGGGCAAAGGGTGCAGGTAAGGAGGTAAATGACGTTACGGGTGGTGCAGTTGCTTCTGGAGGTGATGGGGTAGGTGATGTTGGTGGAGGGACTCGAGAAAGAAGATGAGGGTAGGTGGATAGGGCAAGTGAGGCAGCGAGGTTCTCCGCAGGGGTGAGACCCTATTGCAAGAAGCGTGGTAGAAGTGGGAAGTTCCTTCCTCCACAAGATATTTCCCAAATTTGGGGGCCGGCGGAAGGAGAGGAGCGGAGGATTGGCAAAAAGGTTGATAAAGAGGGACTGATGGGAGGAAGAGGTAAGAATTGGGTGGGCAGCATGAAGGATTGCTTTGAGAGCTTCGTGGATACCAGGAAGGAAAAGTGTCGTAAGAGTGAATGGAGGGGTAGATGCAGGAACAGAGGGTGTGTGAGGATGGGATCCATTGTGGGTGATATATATATATATATATATATATATATATATATATATATATATATATATATATATATATAACAGCTTACGGAAAAGGAAAAACACTCACCAATCGGACGACTTCAGGTTGGCGAGGCCCCGGGGATGTCGAAGCGACACACGTAAAAGAACACTAAAACACAGAAACATCACAAACGTAGAAGCTTTCGGAGTTATTCCTTACAGCTGATGAAGGCTTCCTCATCCTAACATCTTGTTGCCATCTATGTATATAAATATATATATATATATATATATATATATTCTTCATATAAATAAATAAGCAAATTATGATATTTCAACCGAGTCGACTAAACAGGGCTATCACAATATCAAGGTTAGAATTTTCCTGTAACTATGAATTTCGAAGGTATTGGCTGAACGAATTTCAAAGAAATTTCGTTTGTAGGGCGAGTATAGAATGTGAAAACCAAATGAATATAAATTTTGGCATTTGAGAAGGAGAAAAATCCTGTACTTGACCGGGAATCGAACCCGGGTTTGCCGGATAGGTGCTTCCCGGTTAAGTACAGGATTTTTTCTCCTTCTCAAATGTCAAATTTTAATTTCAGATTTATGCGAGCATGCATAACAAGTCATCTCAACACCTTTGTTTCCTGCCAAATGAATATGTTTAGCAAAAAGCAGGGTTACCACTATATAAGGAAAAATAAATTTCTGATTTCAAAGGAAATACATTAGTAATCGATTATACTACGGCGAATTTGACGAAAAGCACTTCTATACTACGGAAATACCGTGTAACCCCTACTTGTTAGTGCTTTTCGTCAATGTTGAAAAGCACTATTATCTTCGTGATGTCCATCCATCCGTCCGTACGCATATACCAGGGAAGAATTGGCTGAACCGATTTCAACCAATTTGGTATATAGAATATTAACATAAACACAGGGTAAAAATAACATATTTCGACCGAAACAACTCAGCAGTGGTGCCAAAAATGCAAAATTAAACTTGTCGGCAATTATAAATTTTTAAGGAATTGGCTGAACCGATTTCAACGAAATTTTGTATAAAGGTGTGCAACATAAAAAAACAAAATCAAGATGTCAGCATAGAAATCGAAACCAGGGCTACCACAATATATGTAATAAAAACATTCCTTTTTACAAGTATTTGTGTTGAATTGTCCACATCAATAAAATTTTGTATATTAGATTTGTACAGCATACCACAATAAAATCAAGATGTACAAATCGGAGCTAACGAGCAGGGCTACCACAGTAAAAAGTAAAATAATCATTCTTTTACGTGTATTTCTAGAGAACTGACGGCATAGATTTTAACCAAATATAATCTTCATATAAATAAATAACCAAAACAGCATATTTCAACCGTGTCGACTAGACAGGGCTACCACAATATCAAGGTTAGAATTTTTCTGTAACTAAAAACTTCGAAGGTATTGGTTGACCGATATCAAATAAATTTCGTTTGTAGGGCGAGTATAGAATGGCAAAACGAAATGAACATATTTAGAACGGATCTAAAAAGCAGGGATACCACAATTTCAGAAAAAAATAATTTTCTGATTTCAAAGCAAATGCATTAGTATACAATTATACTACGGCGAATTTCACGAAAAACACTTCTGTACCACGGGAAACCCGTGTGCATCCCTACTTGTTATTAATTCTTTGACTCTCCCGATATGATCTAGTATTGTCCCCGGACAAATCCGGCCTCGATAGCGCAGTCGCTCAAACATATTGTACTGTCATGATCTTGCCCACCTGTGTGCCTTGATGCTTCAACTTTTCCTAAAATCTCCCGTGCTATACTCTATTCTACCCTGAGAAGACAGTATTGCGCTTATGGCGCGCGCAGTTGACAAATTTTCCGTGATTTGATCCAGCGCCTCTCCCTTTACACTTTCTGCTTGATCCAGATTCCATGCTGATTCAGGTAATTTCACAAGAACTGAATTGAAATATTTTCGAACTTCTACCTACAACAAAAAGTAATTTATAGGACACGCTGACTCAAAAACAAAAACACAGTTAATTGAGAGTAATAGCTAACTTGGAAAAAATCACGTTAGGCCGATGTAATTTAAACACTTCACTTTTTCACCAGTTACTATTTTAACATAATATACTAGGGTCCCGTTGGAATACTTCCTGCAAACATCTAGAGACCCTTATGTGAAGTGGCCCACTGATAGTTCCTATGACAAAAAATGTTACAAAGAGCGTTATTAGTTGAACCAATTTTATTTTCAATGCATGCGTGAAATACCTTACTACGTATTTGAAATGTTAAGTTGCCCATTACTGCATTGGAATCGTTTCTTTTCTTTGCTACGTGTTTCAGTTCCACATAAATTTTCAATAGGTTATTGTTCTTGAAGCGTTTGTTTCATTGTAGGCTTTGTTGAAAGCCCGAGTCTTACAACGCAAAAACCCGAGGTTAACAATTGAAATGTTGAAAAATCGGAGAAAATCGAATATAAACTTAAAATATGATTAAACACAAATTAAACAACAGAATCGAAAGTAAGAATAATCTTCATTTCTTTTTACGTGAAATAGTGTAAATCTCGAGTCAAAGTCTCGATCGTAAGATATTTTAAAATGTAAAACGAGTGAAGGTCTATACATCGTATTCCAGCCGATTGTGATAATCAAATGCAAAAACGAAAACTTTCCTGATATCGTATCCATGCCTTTTCGGGAAACAACTACCGGCTTAAATCCTGCAAGAGTTCGCGCCGAGTATTCAGGCGAAAGATTTGTCGAAATCGAGCCGACCGTTCTTGATTTATTTGCGTTTACACTGGGAGGTGACGTCACTCGAGGATTAATGTGTTTTTGTCCTTGATGCGTTTTATTGCAAGCTTAGTGCAAATGCACTTGAAGCCCGAGTCTAACAATGTAAAAATCCGAGATGAATCATAGCATACCATAGCAACCTCCTTTTTGAAATGTCGAAAAACCGGCGAAAATCCAATATAAATTTAAAATATGAGCAAACACGAATTAAACAACAGAATAGGCGGTCAGAATAAGACTCTTCATTTCTTTCTGCGTGAAATGGTATAAATCGCGAGTCCGAGTCCCGATCGTAAGATATTTTAAAATGTTAAAGAATCAAGGTCTACACTTCGTATTCTAGCCGATTACGTAAATCAAACGAAAAACGAAAACTATTCTGGTATCGAACCCATGCCTTTCCGGGGGACAACCCACTTAAAACCTGCAAGAGTTTGCGCCGAGTATTCAGGTGGAAGATTCGTCGAAATCGAACTGGTTGTTCTCGAATTATTTGCGTACATGCCCGGAGTTGACGTCACTCGAGCCTTCAGACGCAGGTAGGCAGGGGCACAGCGGTTACAACATATTATATACTAGTAGAATGTGCTTGCATACTGCAAGCATTTCATCTCACCTTGAAAAAAAAATTAATTTCATCATGTGAAACATTTCTTTAGTTCTAACGATTTCTCCTCTGGACGGGTTTCGTTTTTTCATTATGGAAAAATAATGGAGTAAAACAAACACTAATTTTTGCAATTTTAGGAATATTATACCTTTCCCCCATTTGGTTAATAATGCCTCATTTCTGCAAAGTTTTAAATTTATAGCACAATTAGAAGTGAAATAACATTTATGTATTTGTTTAAATTTAAATAATTTTTATCGGCCGCAAAAACGATTTCATGGATATATTGAAATGTTTATTCGTTTAAGTAGACTAAACTCTACATAATTTAAAAATTTCAGCTCCCTAACTCGCCGCGTAGTGTCTAAACATTTACCTATTTATTTAAACTTTAGGAATTTTTAACTACCAAACAAATTAAAATATCAAAATTTCTATAATCCCTATTTCGTTTTTTTACAAATCCTACCTCGATAAAAAATTTCAGCTCCGTAGCACATTCGAAAATACACAAACCTTGAAATTTTGTTTAAACAATTGCAATATTTAGCGGTCACATTGTTGCACTTTTCAAGATTTTCGTTTTTTCTAGTCGGTTTTGCACAATATCCTACCCATTGTAAAAAAAATCGGAACTGCAGCTCACCTGGAAGTGCCTAAACATTAGTATCCTCCTCCTCCGTAAGAAACGTCTATATATAATGACTAGTAGAAGGTGCTTGCATTCTGCAAGCATATCGTCTCACCTTGAAAAAACATTCATTTTTCAGACAGATAACAAATATTTTTTTATTCTAAAGTTTTCACCTCCGCAGCGATTTTCGTTTTTCCCTTATGCAAAAATAATAGAGTAAAACAATCCCCAAACTTTGCAATTTTAAGAATTTTATACTTTCTCCATTATGGAGTACCAATGCTACACATTTCTGCCAAATTTTAAAGTTGTAGCACTTCTAGAAGTGAAATAATATTCTTTTAATTGTTTAAATTTTAAACATTTTTAACGGCCGCCGCAATATATTTATGGAGAGATTCAAATGTTTCATTTGTGCAAATGCACTACTCTGTAAATAGCTTGAAAATTTCAGCTTCCTAGCTCATCCCGTAGTACCTAAACAGTTATCTATTTGTTTAAACTTTAAAAAATTTTCTGCGTGAAATGGTATAAATCGCGAGTCAGAGTCCCGATCGTAAGATATTTTAAAATGTTAAAGAATAAAGGTCTACACTTCGTATTCTAGCCGATTACGTTAATCAAATGAAAAACTAAAACTATTCTGGTATCGAACCCATGCCTCTCCGGAGGACGGCTACCCACTTAAAACCTGTACGAGTTCGGGCCGAGCATTCAGGAGAAAGATTTCTCGACATCGACACGACCGTTCCCGGTTTATTTGCGTTCATCCCGGAAGGCTTCAGACGCAGACAGTCAGGGACGCACACAGAGACACAGACGCAAACACAGAGAGACACAGCGGTTATAATATATTAGATATCACCAACAATCTGCAAGGTGCACTGAATCGTATAATTTCGCACACATCAAACAACCACTTGCTATGAACTCTAGCGCGAAAGTTTCATTGTGTCAAACATTGAGTCGTCCTCGGGGAAAATTCTTCGGCACGTGTCCCGTCGGGTTAGTCCCTTCCCTTCATAAAACGCACATTTCACAGAGGAACCTATTGACTATCTCCTTAGAAATATCTGGGTGCAATCCTCTCGTCCATTCACTAAAGACGCATATACCCTCCCTGTTGAGGATTCCAAACGAATTTGAGTCTTCATTTTGAGTATGTTTAATTCCAAAGAAACCTCTTTCTTCTTTCTTCTTTCTTCTTCTTTAAAAATTCTTTTTGCGTCTCATTTCTTCAAGGTATTTTTTGAGGCTTCAAAACTGCTTTTGAGAATAAGGCTGAGGAACCCAAAAACCACCATTGTGAAGAGTTGTATTTTTAGCTGCTCGTATATACGAAGTTTACCTAATTATCCCTTGTTTATAGTCATAGTTGCATTCTTTAAAACGTGACATTTCGCGAAATTTCGTTAAGCAAGGGAGTTTTCCCACAATAAAATACGATTTTATGAACCCTGAACAAGGTCTTACGTAATCTTTTTTTTGAAAGATTTTTTATTTTGTTCCAGATTCGAATACATACTAATTTTAGTGGGATTCGATTTTTTATTTATTCATTGATTCTATATTAATTCATTAGCCAAAATATACCTAATGCGTCGTAAATAAGCTTTATATTACAATTTTACATTTATACGTTCATTTGCGTAATACTTATTTATTATTATAATTGTCAATGCGCGACCGAAAATGTATGAACAGACCAACTTTTTATATGAATTTGGCGTTATTTCCTAATGAAATTATTAAAATTACTAAGATTCAGCTTTTCTTACTTAAATTAGAATGGAAATTTATTAATGATGAATGCTACTCACTTCAATTTTTAATTACTACTTTTGGTGGTGGGTATCACGAAATATGTCGATTGGTTTTAGCCAGCCTTAAAAAAGTTTGGGAGTGCGATAATATCTAGATCTGGCGCAGCGTCTCAGTCGCCGGTCTGTTTCTCGGCGCTGTACCGCGCTTTTGTTTGAATATCCGTATCATGAGAACTACAAATGTTATTGGATTGGAGTATTTTCTAAGAATAAATTTCAACATTTTTGCACATTTCATTCGCTCAATGTTTCCCTCTAAATCAATTGGGGAAAAAGTTTCCCGGAGACCAACTTTTTCATGTTCCAAGAAAAGACTTTGGAGAAATAAATGTTAATACATTTTTTAAAGTCGTTCGATTACTATTATATATTTATCGTTTATATAAGCGTAATAAACAATCCTTCAAGAGGCATGACAGAAAAAATTGACATTGGATCAGTGGAAGCCGAGATATGACGTTGTATGTTTCAAGATAGATAAAAAAAACCCACCGTGTTCTCGTTTGCAGTTTTTCTTACTTTTAATACCTTTCTCGAATTTTTACAAAATTAAGATATACATAATCAGGTTCAGCGTCAACTTTACTACGATTGGGCGTCTTAATTTCACTTAAACGATAATATCACCATAATCACAACAAATCTGGCAACTGAGCAGGATTAGAGAAGGACGAAGCTATATGGAAAAGCAATGGAAGATAGAGATAGCAATAACCCATAAGAGACAATACTGTCAACTAAGGGTGGAACGCGCTATAGACCTTCCGACCTATATTTCTCCAAAAGACAACTTAGCGTTCAGTCTACGATCCTTCAGAGATACCCAATTCATATTCTAAATAGTGATGTTACGCTTTGCTTATGATCATACATTTGTTTTATGAATCGGGCTAATTGGAGGTTGTTTACCTCACTATATACGACGATGTCATCTGCGAAAAGTCTGATTTTATTACTAACTACCGATTAAAATATCTTTTACGTATATTAATAATAGAAGTGGCCTATGACACTTAAGTGAGGTACAACTGACGCTAGAGCCCTGCACGGGCTGATCCTTTGGAATTCATGACGGGTTCCGGGCTTCAAAAATGCAGGATATATAAGGTTTGTTATAAAAATTTTCTGGCTTTGAGGGGCAGAAATATTTTAATCACTCTCTGAAATTTACGTATACGATTTGTATAAGGTTTTATTTAATCAATTCAGTACGGATGAGTCACACTAGTCCTCCGTACAGAGTGGGTTCAAGTAAAAAAGTTTTTTTTAAATAAACTAACCGAGGGTTAGTGCAGAACGAGTGTGACTCGTTCTCCGTACTGAATTGGTTAATATATTTTTTTGGCTATAACATTATATTTGTATATCTTCCATAGTAATTTATTTTGTGTTGTGGTCTTCCAAGATATACAAATATGTGGATTAAAAACAATCCTTTTCAAATCATTGAACAGCCCACATGTCGGTAGAAAATTTGGTATACAATAATTACATTTTTCGAGCCAAGGGGCTTTAAACGGGCCACGGTATGGCATAGTTTCTTCGTCAATGTACGGGCCGGATCCGAATTTCTATGGATCGGGCCGGGCAGGGCCAAACCAGAGCTCTACCTGGCGCTACTTCAAAGGAGTATGAGGATTTCCCATGGATGTGTACTATCCATTCTCTTATTGAAAGGAAATCTCTCACCCTACTTGCGGATTTTACATGCTTCGCTATTAATGACCGATCAGATAATTAATAGAAATCAACAGAAATGGCATCGACCCGAGTATTCTTCTATCAGCATCGCAAGTAATCGTTATCAAAATGGCCGAGCAGTGTTTCGCATGATCTACCTTTCCGGAATCCGTGCTTGCTTCCGCTTAACGAAGAGCGACTATCTAAATAGCGCGTAATAAAGGTTATATACTCAAGTATCTTGGGGGATTTGTGTGTTAAATAAATCACCTATCTATGATATTGAAGTAAAATAGATCCTCCTGTAATTTCCAGGGTTCCCTTTTTCGCCAATTTTAAGGATGGGTGCCAAGTGTGTTAACTTTCAGTATTTATATGAAAGCGGAGGATAGCGAGACACGGTGAAGCAATAAACAAAAAATCCTTAACCGTAAACAGGAGGAGAATATGTACATTTACGCTGCAGGTTCCTGGTAAACACCGTCGCAGGATCTAAGTCAAAAGGAGACACGATCACGCAGAAAGATACAACTCCGTCGAAAGGCACTCACACAGAATACTCTAAACAAAACAAACTAGACACCGATGTTTCGACAGCTAAGGTGCCATCTTCAGTAGGAATAGTATGTTTCTGCCTGTCTCTCCTTTTGACCTAGGTCCTGCGACGATGTTTACCAACAACCTGAAGAGTGAATGTAATCTCTTCTTGTATACGGTGGAGATTTTATTTACAATTCGTCTTTAGGAAGGTACCAAAGACGCGGACCGCATTCCAGACTTTCCCAGTCCTTACGCCATTTCATATTCTATTGACAAACACTTTCCCCTTCCACAAGAAGGGAAATCGTCCTAACCCTACGATGCGTTATTACAACCATTCATCACAAAAAGACTAGATCCGGAGACGAGGTTAAGGTCCTTTGGACAAGCAAGAAACACGCAGGCAGCGAGAAGAACATTCTTTTGTACCACAACTGTGCAGAGCTTTTATAGATGGGAACCCCTTATGCATAGGAAAGACACCTAATTGCTTCAAGGTTCTCTTTACAATTATCATTTAAAACTCGAGCTCTAGAGCGCGCCCCCCCCCCCCCTTGCACTGCTGTCCTCCGCTCATCCGTGGCTGTTGATGTGGTCATTTCGCGGAAGCGGAGTTTTCTTTGTCGTCTTCTTTGTGAGAGCGCCCCTAACTTCCTGGTTGAACCACCTAAGTTCTGCATTGACACGTTCGTTTGGAATAATGTTATTCTTACAATCTCGCATCATATCTCTGAACATGCACCTTCACTATCTGTTGCCTGGCAGAAATTAGGGTATTCATTACAGAGAAACACCTAAAACTTGAAAAATAGGCTTTCGCGAAGAAATAAAGTTTTCCTCTTACCTTTAACTGTTTCTCAATTTTCAGCTTTAACTCTGCGAACGTGTACAGTACATGGCCTCATGATCGCTCACTCCTTCTAGGGAAATATACATCGTTCATACTGGATTTTTTTCTACCTAATAGAACTAATATTTTTCGACTTCGATTCATTCTCAATATTATTGACATTGGGTGAAAATCGAGATAATGCGAGAAAACTATGCTTGGACCGCTTACGTCTGAGGTAGTCTTTTTTAGCCTACTTGCCAGAATGAAAACAGGTAATAGTTTCTTCGTCGTGTCTGTCTGTACCTCCCTATTAACTTTTGAACCAATAGACCGATTTTCATGAGTTGGCGGAAATCTCTTGCTACTGGGGCCGAGCTCCTAAGGATAGTTTTTGTTGTGAAGATTCAAAGTCCCGGGTTCGATTCCAGGAACTATCCTTCCTATTTGATTTACATGGGAAACCTGACATCCATCGTGCAGGGTAATTTTCTCTTGCACATTAAAACATCATAGAATTGTAATATCGGAGCGGGATTTGTACTATTCTCTGAGGAAAGAAATGGAGATTCTAATTTTTACCACAGAAATTTGTTTATCGATCGTATTTCTTTGAATTTCTCGTAAATACTGGCGTTTTTGCAGTTTTTATCACTCAATACGAGTGGTGCCATTGCAATGACCATCGTTGGACTGGAATTCGGTATAGTCTAATACAAACACGCGTTATTTTTGCCTCACAAATACGCGTGATCAATCTGGTTTCAGTTCGAATGTTTTTGTAATATTTTATAAGGTTAAATTATGACATTTGTGAACACAAAGAGCAACTCTTCCACGGTGATTTTAATGCTATTAAAGTATTAAATAAATAATTAAGTGGAAAGTAGGCATCATAAGATCCGTTTGGATCATCTGTTTTATCATCACGCCAAATTATCCAAAATATTAGTGTGGCAGAGCACAAATGACAATCATTTCCAATGGATATGAATCATCATAAAATGTTCAAGATCAAGCAATTTAAAAAATGTACTTGCCTCAGGTATCTCCAATAGCCGCAACAAGGTTTTAGAAAACCAGATGCACATTTCGGCTACAAAGCTACTGTCTTCAGTGGTAGTACACCGAAAAAGAATTCTTTTAGAAGACGGCTGCTTTGTAGCCAAAATGCGCATCTAGTTTTTTATCCTTGTTGTGGCTATTGGAGATACCTGAGGCAAGTATATTTTTTTAATTGCTTGTTCTTAAATGTTTTCACCCAAAACATGAGCTCGATAGTTCCCTGTTGAATTATAAAATGCATCTAGCATAAACTTATAACAATACAGAACAAATGATGCATTTATAACAACTAGTTATATAACGACTGCCACGCCACAATGATGCTCTGTATGTTGCCGGTTGCACAGCTCATAGAGCATCAACGCAATCGCTCTTAAAAATTCAACGATAAAACGAAACTGTCCAACGTTTCACTGCTATTACACTATAGCATAGCCATTCCCGTAACGTATAAAAAACATTTATGCAACTTTTAAAAAAGTCGGTGATCAATTATTTCACTTAATGACAGCAAATGAATATCTACACTTTTTTAGGTATAATCAAACTAAGTTCGGTCCATCCCATCTATGACACGTGTGACAATTATGACCTACTGAGCCCAACAATTTAACAGGAATAATAAGGCATATGCTTGCATTTTTTCAAGGACGAATATCGAAATAAAATGAAAAACTATAGAGTAACTATAGTATAACGAGGTGTCCTAAAGCTCGGCTTCACTTATACCCGATGTATTTAACCATAGTATCCTAGAACACGGTCCGTGTTTATGTTAACGCGAATTTCGAAAGCCGATTTCTCGGATTTATAATATAATTTCTGACGCGGAGCAATTCCGCGCTCCTACGTGAATCCTGTTCGAGTCAGTTCAGCTGGACTCCTTTGTCCAAATAATAAAAACCATCCTCGACACTTCTCCATAAGGCCCATGTCAACACTTTTAAAGGTAACATTTTTTAAAGGGAACATTTGCATGTTCTTTTATTAAGCGCTTTGTCTTTTACATGTTACGCTTTGCAATTTGTCGTCTTTTTTACAGTGTACATTTTGTCTCTTTAACACAGAATTTAATAATGAATTGCATTACAGTACACTACGTGAAATTAATGAAATTTGTAGCAATTTATTAATAAATTAAACCTTTTTACTTTTCTATTAAAAATTGTATTAATTTAATATTAATATACCATTTATTATTATTATATTGTACGGAGTTTTAATATCGAAAATTAGTCCCATTGACTTAAGATATCATATAACGCGGTTTCCTATTACACGGTGCTTTCCAGGAAGGTATCCGTCGCGTTATAGGAGGGACGACTGTATAAGAAAATGCAATCAAAAATTCTCGCTTGATAGCTTTAAAAACGTATGAGGTGTAAATAAAAGGCCAGAAGGATCGCAACCCGACTCGTTAAAAATAGGCACAAAAATGCGACATCCCACGATAAGATTAACTCGTCGATAAAATTGCACTGAAAAATAATTGAGAGCTTTCTGAGAGCTATGCTTACAAATAAGAGGACTCGATACAGGACGAGTATCAGCTCAAATCGACTAAAACACAAGGTTGGTGGTACTAGAGTCGAACTCGCTAGTGGACTCCAGCACTTCCGCATAAACATTCGAAAGAGAAGTCGGGTCCTAGTCGCATTATTTTTACCCTCTCCGACGGACCTTAAAACGCGCCTAGTCTGTTCGGGCGGCTCGAGCGACCCCCGAAGAATCTTTGGCGACGAAGAGCACGACGATCCACCTCCTGCAGAGAAGACACGGGGCACCGATCCAAGCCATTGGGTCCGCATACACCTCCGGCATATTATGTCTACCGCGGCTTCTGCCGAATACTCGCGTGGATTAAAATGGAGTGTCCAGAACCGCACCAGATCATGTAACGGCTCACGTTCATTCGATACACCCCTTTTAAAGCATGTACCAACTTCAGATAAGACAACATAATTATTTGGACTACTTATTTACTACAGCTGTCGATCAAGAAAAGCATCGACCTAAATATACTAATGCCTTGAATATACACGGCAACTGCGAAAAAGATATTCGTGCTATAAGCGTAAGCATTTTATGACAGCAGCCATGAATTCCTTTAAAACTTGACTAAATTTAAGATGCGTTAACATTGATCCGTGACGGTCATAACCACATGGTATTTAAAGCAAGTGGTTTTTAATATAGGAAATAAGAGCCCGAGGGCAAAGACTTAGACCCCGTTAAGTTTGAAGTGAGGCATTGGCAAACTGCTACTATATCGTAAAAAATATAACCTGAAAATTTGAAAGAAACGCTTAGTAGACAGGACCTGTGTAATACAGTTAGTACACGCGACGATTACTCTCGGAAAATGACCATTATCACATTTGGTAAGAACATCGGAAAACAAGTAAAACGAATCAATCTATCTTGCTCACGCTAATTCCCTCAACATACGAAAATTTTGTAAGCGACGATTTGGAGTTGCTTTAATGAAATAGCATCGACGGATAAGAGCATTTAAGGAACCTTTTCTACCTATGACAGCTTTTAAGTAGGATGACACTAAAATGAAAATGGATGTAAAGCTGATATACAGAATCATTAAACCATCTCGATGAGTATCTTATTAACCGCATACGCGCGAGATAACTTTAGCCTCGTCATACAGAATTACGTCCGCTTACATTGCTCGCGTCGACAAAGGACTTTGCCTATTGGTGACGCAAGAGAGCCATTTAGTTCTTGGCATGTCTTTCTAAGCTCGACAAAAGGCAGTTAATGGATAAGCTCATACTACAGCGTTTGCTTATACACTCAATTTATAGAAAAATACATCGGCCTAACAGTTGTTTCATCTAAGACCCTGAAATACGCAGAATTATTTAAAATTTCAGTATGATATTAAGCAAAGTCAGGTAAAATTCGTGATACAAAACTAAGAAGACTGACAAAAGGGACAAAAATATCGGATACGGCCTACTACAAGCGCCCTACCTCCATGCCTCTTACACTAGTACGTGACCACGTGGTCTCACACGAGACAAATAAGTACTCTTCGGACGATAGAAACCAACGTTAAAAACAAACATTACATTTAAAAAAATAAAATAGACATCCTACTGCTTCCAAGGAATATTTCAATGATAAAAACATATCCAGTTAACATTGTCAGAATCATTTGAATTTTCCAAAATTGTCAAGGAATTAAACTTACCTCTTTTGAACTTCATTGTCGCGTTTAGTAATAACAGCTGAGCCACTATCAGTGTAAACGTTCAATTTTCACTCAATAATTGACACCTCCGTTATGAAAAACGCTTAGCCTTGACGATTTCCCTTCTCTTCGTGCCCATGCCGAATTTCCAATCCGTATACACTTCGTTTTATTTGCTATTAGCACAAGACAGCCTTACAAGACAACTCACATTCACTCATGAATATTACATTTGAAGTTATTAAGGTTTTACGGAGCACTTCAATCTTTTCCCGCGTCGAAACGGAATCCAGGCTCCAACTGACACTCAGTAAGTAAGTTGACAGCTTTGCAAGGAAGGGGGGGTTAAAAAGTCTTTAACGACTAAAGAGACCACGAGAGGAAGAGGGGGTATGATGAAAGCGATTGAGAGAGAAACAAGAAAAGCAAATAATGCGAGAGTTCTCTATCGGTACTCATTGGAACTACGGAGTGGTTTCGCAATCAGCTAGTGATAACGAGTTTTATGGAGTCTTGTTTTGGCGAATGTTGGGCTGTTCTATCGTTCAGAAAGTATAATTATGGAAAGATAAAGTGAATTACAATTTAAAATATTCGCCCCTGTGGAATTTGAAATCTTACTTATGTGCGGAAATTGTTTGAGTTACCGCGTTTTTATGGAATATTCAAACTGCCATTTTTAAAAACATTAGAAATTCTTGACCGAATAAAATGATGGTCTTTGCGTCGTTTTTAATTATTTCACCTGTAGAAGTCATATGTTGCAATCATAACATTTCAATTTTCACAGTCGATATTGAGTTTATATATGGTAATTTATTTTAGATGTTTCAAGTATAAAGGTCCTTATATAAGAGAATTTCTAGTAATATCGGTTGAGTTTGCACTAAAAATTATTTTCTTTTAAGAAATGTAGTGCTCATTTTGGTTCATCCTCAAATTAGAAGCAATATTATTATGCTCAAGTTTCTATGAATGGTGTTTCTAAATATTAAGTGAAAGAATAATTATATTTAAGAATTTCTACAAGTTAACATTTTTCAATTAAAACAGCTAAGGTTACATTAAAAGTATGGTTATCTAGTGATTCGATAGATATTTTATAAATATAAGAAGATATTTACTTCTCGTTCTGTTACTGAAACTGTCAAAATGGAGATTTACAATGATTTCATGCCCATGAAATTTAGTCGTATTTCATCACTTTAAAAAAAGCATGTAAAGTGTAGAATATAAAAATAAACCAATTCAGAAAATAATTTTTAATAAGGAGTTTTCCTAGCAGTAGGAATACACTTAAGTAAAACTTATACGCAAACTTGCGTTACCAAGCAAGTTCAATTACAGTTGACTTCCTCTTCCTTGCAGCAATGAAACGTTTTGAACCGAAAAACTGGAGTGAGAGCATGCATAAAAGTTTTTTATTATCAATATGAAACCATTCCGCATGGTGATGACAATTAACGTGAATTCCCAGTTTACCATCTGAATATTTTACATGAAAAATGTCTGGTTTCTGGCTGCTAGCAGCACAAGCGCATTTATCGCTATTTATTATTGAACAAAGTTCAATGATCGAGTCGAATAATGATCCGGAAAAGAAAAACGGACTAAACTGCTTCTTGATAGAATTTTTTCATTCAGTACATCAGAAAATTATATACCAGATCTAGCTCACAAATATACTTGTTTTATTTCCAAATAAGCTTTGGTCATGGCATTTGTAATGTTAATCTTACCTGACCTACATGGAACCTAAGCTAGGTTGGTTATAAAAATAAGATAATAGGCGGAAAAATCTGAATATATTTTTAAAAATCTAAGTAAATTTTTTATTTAATTCATAAAATTCTGTATTTATGTCAATTAATTGCTCTTGATTCACACCAAACACTGATGAAAGTTTTGGTGATTTCAGTCATTATTTAGGATTGATATAAATCGTGATAATAGATTCACTGATGCTTTCAGCATCCTTAAATGTTAAACATGCGGCCCTCACCATTGAGAAGACTTGCACTGTAATTCAAAGGAAATCTTTTTAAATTCAGTGTGGGAGAGAATATGTTAAATGTGACGAAGTCATCATTACTATTGTCTTCATTTCAGCATGGGAAATACCTTATTCTAGTCTGCCTTGTTAGTCTTGTGGTAGAACATGTCAGGCAAGTGGAAAACCTGGGATCATGGTCAAAGCAGAATTTTTTGCCAGCTAAAGACCAATATCTTTTAGAAAGCAATGGTTAACTTCATCTATCATTAACGCTTCAATTATGTTAATAAATTAATTATTAAGTCCCTGGAGAACCAGTAATGTCATCAACAAAATAGTCTATGATAATTTAAAGAAAAATCACATAACCATGATCTGTGAAGCAAAAAAAGATATAATAATACTCTACTATTAAATATATCTAATAACAAAACTAAAGCAGCATGGAAACTCAAATTTCAGTACAAACAATGATCCTCTTTCAGTCAAAAATATTGGGTCGAGTGAATAAAGATTAAGTAAATACTTAAAGCAAACAGTAAAAGCATTTGCTTCATGTCATGTGAATAAAAGTTTGCTTTTGCTTATAAGTATTTGCTACTCAGTTTTACGCAAGCACAATTCTTCCCTCTTGTTTTTGTTTAAATTTCAAGTATTATTTTAATGTCAAACTAGCAACAAATATATTGGGTAATATTTTTTAAATGTTAATTAATTTATCTTTAGCTATTTCTTTTATAAATGAATTCGATACTATCACAAATCATGGGCACATTTTTATTCAATTAGTTCAACTTAAAACAAATAGTACAAGCATTTATTGCAGGAAATGAAGGGCCTATTGTTATTCTCCAAGAAACGGATTTTAAATAAACTTCACATTTCTTCCGAGAAAGAATATAAATTTTTATAACTGTTGGATGTTGAAACTCTTATTTTTTCATATTTTTTAACTTTTCGGGTCACCATAAACTGCCAAATCAATTTATATTTAGGGTCAATTATGTTGAAAATAAACCACTTAAAAATATCTTAGCAAGCCCTTTATCTCACTTTAAAAAATATAAGCATATGCTTAAAGCATTAAGCAAAAGCTCGGGTTTATCCACACAATTTTAAGCAAATGTTTAAGAAAAATCATAAAAATGAGCAAATGATTATTCTTTCTAGCAAAAACAAATGCTATTTTTTTATTCACCCCAAATCAAGCATTTGCTTAAAAATGATAGAAATCTTAAGCATTTCCTTATTCACCCAACCCATTGTTACAAATGATGCTGGTTCCTTGATTTCAGATCCCTTTATAATTGTTGAAAAATTTAGTTCTCACTTGCAACCCTCCCTCACATCCTGCAGCCATCTATTCCCTCCTCTTTTTAAATGACAATATGAAAAAGGAAAATCATGAAAGAATAACAAAATTATATTTTATTGTCATCATTTGCACAAGATATTTAGAATGACTGGTAAATAAAAATTGGCATTCACTTTGAAAAAATAATTTTAATAATTCTAATGCCCTGGCATTGCTCATTTTGCCTTTCCATATGCATTCATAATTTTTTTTATATTTATTATTCTTAGAATACCTTTTTTTTACAATGTTACAAAGAACTAACTTTAAAGTTTTTATTTTAAATTGACTTTGGGTTGTGCAGTAGCACTATTATAGTGGAATTCCTCAGTGTGTGCACACAAAGTAAAGCAGTGGAGCCAGGCACTTTCATTAACCATTATTATATGTAGTGTAACAATGGCAACATAAGGGCTTATTTATTTTCTTTACTGTTTATTTATATCCACGTTCAAGTAAGTTTTATTTTTCTTCTACTTTTCATCTTTGACAAGTTCATGTGGTGTGAGTGATGTTTTTAAAAAAATTCAGTTTCACTGAAGAGAAGGATGGGATCTTGAGGTTTTTAATTTTATTTTATCTGGCTGTTTTTAAGTTTAAATTTTATCCTCCTTAAATGTTTATTAATATATAAATAATAATACTCTTTTGACAAACCCACCATATGTTTTTGTTCAGTCATTTAAATTTTTCTGCAGCAGAAGAATGTGAGTCTCGGTGGGTTATTTTGAGACATATAAGACAGAAAGTAGTCATGGGCATCTGCTAGCAGGTGGGAGGGCAAGGGGCCATAACCGTCTTAAGGAGGACTCCACATGGGCCTTGACCCAGGGCCTCACTTTAAAGGGGGGGCCTAAAAATTTGGAGAGGAGAAATAAAACATTCAAAAGTCAGAAATACCTATGAACCATTAGAAATGCGGAAATAAACAGAAAAAATATCCTATTTGGTTTTGTGCATTGATTTTTTAATAAATATATAATATGAAATTGTGAGTTTACCTCATACTTTTTGCTTATTTAATATTTTAATTTTTCCAGTATTTCTTTATACCCCCAGCCACCCACCCCCTAAATAGTGTAATACTGTATATTGTTATTCTCTATGAAATCAGATAGGTAGTAACCCTCGCAGTGTTTTACAATCAATGCAAACATTTGATAAATAAGACGCTCTACAAATGGAGGGGCCTTAAAAACATTAGGGCCCATGGCCTCCAAATGCCTTAAGACGGCCCTGCAAGGGGAGCAGTTGCTCCCCTCTGGGACAGGCCTGTGTCAAAGGGTAGCATTAATGTCTGGATAGGTCAGGGGATTAATGTAGTCATTTTTCTGAGCCCAGGCAAGCAGGAACCCTCTGCTTGAAACAAACCACTAAAACACCTATTTTTCATTTCAGACAATTAACAACACGCGTGACAATTACACAATTAGTAGCCACATCACTGAAGACATTGTCATATATTACAATAGCACAGTTCTCTGCCCAGGATACAAGTGTATGCTTATGCTATCTATTGGACAATAGTGAAATAACAGATACAACTCGTCTGTTCATAAAAATAAATGCATCTTCCAGCTGCTGGCATATATCTGTACTAAGTTTTGTTTTTTTGCAGCTTGTAGATCAACAAAGATAATAAGTTTTGCATTTTCCATTTACCATAACCTACAAACTGCAGTTATAGCATTGATAGAATTTGTATTCATATCCACAACATATTATTAATCATTGACAACATTACATAGCTTTTTCTAGAGTAAAAGATTTCAATTTCATGACAGTATTTTAAAAAAAAAAACTACAAGAAAGTTTCTAAAAAAGTACCCTTGTAATAAAAACTTTTCACATGATTTCCTGTGGGTTTTAGCTAGTCTTTCCATATAGTCCCAATTCGTTGTCAATGGTTTTTTCCAACGTTGAACAAAAGCATGTGTTCTAGCTTTGTAAAAGTCTCTGTCCTGACCTCTCAGCCAGTGTTGCACAGCATTCTTAAGTGTTTCAGCATCCTGGAATTGATGTCCCTGCAATCCTCCCTTTATAGGACCAAAAAGATGATACTCAGAAGGGGCCAAAGTCTGGATTATAGGGAGGATGAGGAAACTAGGGCATCAAACCGAAATATTTTTCCCTCCGTTTTTGTTCCAGTTCACACAAAACAAAAAAAATTCGGTTTGGTTCCACTCCAGCAACTACCATTGAACCGGTTCAAACAGGTTTTTTTCGTTACGACTGAATTTTTTGGGGAAATTTTCAAGAGAATTCCAAAATAATCCTTATTAATTAATGTTATTTTTTTATTTGAGCCAAATACGTCTTCACTATCACAAGTCAAGATGACAAACATAGATATCCGCATGTAACAATGCGAAATTGTCCCTCCCACCGTGTAACGAACAGTAAAACATTGCATGAATTCCCTTCTTACATTTTTCCTTATTCAACTGGTAAACGGTTCCTTTTATGACTCCATCTAATACTGTTCTATAGGAATTTAAAATTTATTTTTTTCCTTTTTAGCGTGCATAAAATCTATTAAAATGTTATTTATTTTTTGGTCTTTAATTTGATGTAAAATCGTTATCCTTTCAGAAGTCAACATTTATTTGATTTTACAATTCCAATATTCAAGATTCCAATATAAAGCTCTCTCATTATCATAATCAATTTACTCCAACAGTAGTTATGCACATACTTGAACAGGTACAATAATATTAATTCACATTTGAATGTAGAATTTAATTCATTGAGAGTTGTTCGAAGAAGAGCTACTTAACTATTTTTAAATACAATAACTTAGATATTAACATTACAAATACTATACAATATATAATTAGATAAATTTTCTTAAGATGGCAAATGTGTACACACACTATCATTTACTCCAAGCAACCAAAATTCAATCCAATTAATAAAATATCCTCCAATTTGGTATTGACTTATAGGATGGAATGGATATAAGTGACTTGTAGAAATAACGATGGGAAATAGAAATTAGATAAGAAAATTAATCTACAATCTTTTATCTTTATGGTCATGCAAATATCACACCAATATCTTAGATATTTTAAAATAATAACAAAAAAGTCTGCATGTCAGGACAAAGACTTCTACGTTTTTCCATGGGAAATGAAGACTAAACAAAATTTACATCGCTGTACTAAATATCCTCTTGAAATCAAACACACCCACACACAAAGAAAATTAGACTTACATATTCAGCGCGTCATGAACTGTCTTTCTTCAAGCTGGGTTCCTAATGTGCATTTTTGCAGTTGGCAAAATACTTCACTAAAAATAACAAATTCACATTAATCCTTAATCCCTCTTCAGTTTTTAGCTAACCTGTGTGCACATTTTGTTTAAGATATATATATATAAATAGAAATTTACTAACCTGTGACAAAAGATAACAGAAGTAAGAATACCTCAAAGCATGGCTGTGGAGCGATCCTTCCTGGATAAGTTTTAGAGAAAGACTACCAAAATATAAGGGTTCAGTGCATATGGAGATCAGATGAAAGTTTATGGGGGTTTAACAGGGTTCTGGGAAACCTCAGCGGGGCATTTCCTTTACCCTCTATGTATTGAGATGCCCATGGAAAATCCCACCATTGAAACAGCAGATATTATCACAAAGATGCATCTCTCCATAGACTTAGGGGCATGTATTCTCAAGAACTTATTCGGTGTTGAAAAGTGAGGCTTTCAATAAAGGCTCATATTAAAGCAAAAGGAAAAACCTTTCGCTCCCACTGTTTATGCAAACCAAAAAAATGGAACAAAATAAATAATGGTTTTTGGTTCGTGTTCAGAAAAATATATTTTTTTCGGTTTGGTTTTGGTTTCGCTCCAGCTAAAATAACGTTTTTTTTTTTCAGTTTTCGGTTTGATGCCCTGGAGGAAAGTCTAAACAAAATTTGCAATGTCCTCAGTGGTATGTGCACTCGTGTAAGGAGCAACACTTCAGATCTCTCTTTTGTTGTATGGATGCGTTGAAAGTAGGCTTTCAGTTTCCTTAAAATATCCAGGAAGGCGTCTGAATTCACCATGTTTCCTGAAGGCAAGACGTTCACAAGAATCACACCTTTCACATCTCAAAGCACCAATTCCATGATGATACCCACTGAGGGTGCACCCTTGAATTTCTTCTTCTGCCAAGATGTTGTGATGCCATTCCTTTGATTCAATAGATTTTGTCAGGTGTGACTGCAGTGGAGGAACCACCACTCCCTCTGTCTCTCCCCTCTACACTCCCTCATACAATTGGATACCATGTGAAATGTTTTAATTGGTTGTTGTGTTAACCCAATTTCTTCAAGGAAAATTATTCTATTAAAATGTGCAGTATAATTGTATTTTAAGCATTATAATACTAATTTCAAACTGATAAATTTTGAATTTTTCCAATGTAATTTATACTGAAGAATAATTTGTCCAAATTAAGATGTAAAAACAATGGGGATACATAATCGGAAGAAAAAAGCAGCCAGATTAGTAAAAGCAAGAATTTTCCCCCCAAAAGACATGCAAGGTGAGAAGATTCAAAAGACACAAAATTTATAAACAAAATAAAGATCCTAAAAACAATCAACAAGATGAAAAGCAGCTCTACCAGGTAAATAACAGGATTCTAGTGAAATAGGAGGTGACAAAGTGTCTTTGTGGTACTGATTCTGCTTTATGGAACCATAGAAAAGCTAACATCAGACAAATATTAATTAAACAAGGCCCTGTTTATGTAAGGCATTTCAGTTTTCCTACAGACAAAACCAGAAGGCACATCCACTATGCACTACAAATGCTGTTTGGAAAATTGAAAAGAAATTGAGCAAAAGTTGACTTATTATATCCATAAAAATTGTATATACTGCTTTTTTAGATAAATCACTTAAACAATGGCCTACTTATGCAAGGTGACTGGAAATATTTGTATTACAACTACTACAAGTATGGAGACTTTTTGATCCCCCCCAAGAGTCATAAGTCCCTTTCAGGGAAGTCCCTTCAATGCCAAACAAAGGCAGTTTTCAGGGCCATCAAACAAGTCCCCCTTGGGGACTTTAACTCATCTTGCCACCTCAAAATGTCCTTCGCGGACTGCCTCAGTATAACTGTCAACAGTTAACATAAACACATAAACCACATATTTCTTACATATTTTATAGCTTATTAAACCCAAGTGATAAAAATGGCCCCAAAACACAGTGCTAGCAACAATGCTGATAAAAGGTTCAGAAATGTGACATCCCTGGTGATAAAATTAGAATTGATTAAGGACTTGGAAGCTGGAAAGAGGGCTTTGGATATAAGCAGAGCATATGGCATTCCTGCTACAAATGTAAGGACAATTGTTGCAGAAAAACATAAATACAAAGACGCTGCCAAGCTAGCAGTGCCAGGGACAACTAAAATGATGAGAAGCAGGGATAATATCCTGATGAAAATTAGAAGTTTGCTTCTGTTGCGGATTGCTGACAAGGATCCTAAAGGTGATGAAATCAGTGTGCCCTTAATCCAATGAAAGGCTAAGAAGATATTTGATAATCTTAAAAGTAACGATAGTGATTGTAAGATCGATTCTGGTGCTAGTAAGGGGTGTAGGGAGAAGTTTAAGACTAGGACTGGTATACATAGGGTGACTAAACATGTTGAACCTGGCAGTGCTGATCATAAAGCTGCCAGGAAATACCCAAGTGACTTTCTTGAAATGATTGATGAGCAAGGTTACAGTACTGAACAAGATTTTAATGCAGATGAGACTGCGTTATATTGGAAGAAAATGCCCAACAGGACTTACATTGCTAGGGAAGAAAAATCATTGCCAGGTTGTAAACCAGCTAAAGACTGGCTAACTCTCTTGGCTGGGGCAATGCAACTGGTGATTTTAAGTTGAAATCTCTTAACTACCATTCAGAAAACCCTAGAGCACTAAAGGGAACTGTCAAGTTAAGGCTACCTGTGATTTGGCCATCAAACAAAAAAGCTTGGATTACCCAATCACTTTTTTCTGACTGGTTTTATGAATGTTTTTGCCCTTCATCCAGTAAATACCTAATGTGCAAGATTTCTTTCTTTCATTCATTAATAAATATGCAAAATGGACCCATTTTGTTTTTGCTTTATTCAACAGCTAAAACTATAAAAATCTTATTCCTGCAATGTTTAGATGGAAGAATTTGTCAGAAATATACATTTCATTTCGATATTTTATGGCTTTTTCATATTCTTTCTGGGTGTTGCTAAGGCAACTTGCATTGTTGCCTCCAATTCAATTAGCATTTATTAAGCCTTCAAACAGAACAATTATGATATTCGCTTAGCACTTTTTATCAAGCATCAAAATTATTGTTGTAGCAACCTCAACCTTAATAGATTCCAATGTTAATAATTGCAGATAATTATAATTTGGTAAACTGCATGTGGACTGTGGGCGTTTTTAACGACTGAACAAAAGAAAAAATCTTCTTGATTTCAATACTGGAATATTACCTTTTTCGTAAGGGAGAAGCAATTAAAATTGCACATAAATTATAAAAACAAACATCACATTCAAAATGTCAGTTGTCTAATTTTATAAAGAGAATATAGACTATTATTAATAAATGAAAAATAACTGCGAAGTACAAAAAGTTTGTTGGTAATGATTCATGAGTAAAAAATGAAATAAATGGTTGAATTAATTGTATATGAAAAAATTGCATAATTTCAATAAATAGAAACTATTTTAAAACATTAATATCATAAAAATTTGAAAATAATTGCTGTATCCTCTCTAAGATGGCTTTTAAACATTCAGATTTCTGACTGACTTTGCAAAATTTTTGTGGGTACCACTAGTAATGTATTAAAATTAATTTTGTCACACTTTGGTAAGATCGATTGTTGCGCTGTGTCTAGTGGGCCTGTAAAATGCTAAATACCTCACTGTATTCTGAATGAATTGTTTCAAATGTTTATAATATGATGGAATTTTCAGACAGAATTTATAACAAGACTGAAATGAATGACATTTTATGAACTTTAACTGCCATTGTTTTCTGAAAAGTAACGAAATCAATCAAGATGTCAAATAAGCATGAATATGTAGCAATCTTTGATATGTAGGCAACACACAGATGGCATGGTGTATGTTGCATTTGCATTTGAGGGTCACAGTACGAATTAGGGAGGTGAACGGAAGAACAAATGAAAGAATGAAATTTTATTTTTAATGGTATAGTTGGTTCTGATATATAACATTAACTATTGTTTTCTATGGAAAATAAATAAGGATTTATATACTTTATGTTACTATTTGAAATTAAATTTTTACATTTTAAAGCTATGAATACAGGCAGTTCTTGCACTTACGACACAATTAGTTCCTGAAAGTCGCATCTTAAGTCCAAGCATTGTAAGTCAAAACACATTTTCCCTTAAGAACAATGTTAAAAATTTTGATTACGTTCCTGTTCCAGCGACCTGATTTTTTAAATGATTCGTAATATTGTACTCCGGCAAAAATAGACGTACATATAATTTATAAAGACTAGAAAAATCCTTTTATTAAACAGGGATGCAATAATGACTTGGAAAAATATCATTGAAAAGTATAGTAAAAACAATTACTGAAGGGATATCCTAGGCTTGACTGATGCTGGCAGGTATCTCACCCTTTTCAGACCACTTAATTATGTCCCTCTTCATATCCATTGATATGGTTCTACATTTCTTAGAACCTGAAATATTGCCAGCACTTCATTTTCTCTTATCAGTCATTTTTAAGGGCACAGATAAAGATTTTTTTTAAATAATGCAAAGAATATGCAGTTCTCCACAAAACACTAGCATTGTAACATAGACTACATGACTTAAGTCGAGAAATGCCACTCAAAAAAAAAATTTCCTAATCACAGTTTTCCCAGGGATTAAACCCTTAGCTGCAGAAATATAAATTACCCTACCTGCTTAAAATATGTTTTACCGATACTACTTTCTTCCCTTCTACCTCTGGTTTTAATTATGCTTGGAATCGCTACGAATGTCTTTCATCATCCAAAATCTAATAACTCGTGTAGAAGGGATTTAAGGAGACAATGACTTGATTGGTTCTCATGAGAAATCGTATTAAATTACAATGTAGAACATTTTGCGTGGCTTGTTGTTACCTGCCGTATACATTGTAGCCTGAATCGACCTTGAGGCACCAAATGTCGTTTCGGCCAGACTGGCGGGCTGTGTCGTAAGTATGGAGTGGCACCTTAAGTTCAGCACACGTTCCTAAATCTGTAAATGTCATAAGTCGGGAGTGGCATAAGTCGGACCGCCATACATCGAGGACTGACTAAATGATTTCAAAGAACGTTAAGTGCAAAAATTTAATTTAAATAAATAATATTTATCCTCCCACCATATTGACAAGCTTTTGCACTCGTAAAAAATAATTCAAGTTAAGTTAATGTGCACAAAAAAATATAATTGAGGGCCAAGGTGACTGCACAAAGCAAGGAGAGGGAGGTTGGTTGACAAATGTCGCCACTGCAAAGATGGAGGGAGTTCCTTGTTCTATCTAATTTTTGATTAGATATAGCAGGGCTTCCTAAACTTTTCAACGAGGTGATTACTAAAATGTATCCAAGAATATGAAGCACCACTATACTTTTGAAAATATAATAATGATCGCAAATGAAATCAAATCAATGTCTAAGCATTTCTTGATGTTCTTAAATACATTTAGAGAAACCAACCAAACAAATTAAATTATTGGTGCTAAGAAAATAAATTTTAAGCATCACAGAAGAGTCTAGTCTGGATATCAAAGAGCACAGCGGTCCTTGTGAGAAACAGGTTGGTTGATAATACCTGAAATATAGGAATTGCATCCAAACTTGATTATAAAAAAAAAACATTTTGTTTACATTGTAGTCACACACATTACTTTTATCAAATCTTCCAGAATATTGCACTAAAGCACCAGTGAGGGAATGATCTAAGAGGGTGGTAGGAAAATAATCACACGATAAAGTAATCATTATGTACTGCTAATAATAAAAAGTACAAGTTTTTACATAAAGGTAATTTATTGAAGAAATTATTACAATAGGAATTTTGTTAGCATTCTAAGCATTCAACAGGCAGCCATTTGGAACTCTCCACCGCATCCCACAACAAATAGTCACGCTCATTTAACTCCTTATTCAACTTCTCAACGTCCACAGGGATATCATGCTCTGAAAGGAAATAAAATCATGAAGCACATCATGAAAAATAAGTCACAGAGATGTTCATCGATGGTTAATTTTGATTTTTTACTTTCAGAAATTATAAAAAATTTATGAAAGATTGATAAGAATGACAAAACATCAATTACATTAAAAACCCCTTGAAGAAATAACAATTGCTAAAATTAAGAATTGATCCATTACAAGTAGGGTGACCAGATTCTAACAAGATTAAACTGCAATTTCCCAGCACCCAGGAAACAAAACAAGGCCATTGTATACATTTTGCTCAAGTTTTTTCTAAAATGGAGATTTTAAAAACCACTACTACAATGCATCACTTGAAGAGATATGAAAGTATTAATTTTAAATTAGTTTCTTATTTCTGGTTTGAAATGTAACTATTAAACAAAACAGGCACATTGTTTAAGAGAAAGAAAGTTCCACTGTGGGCTGGAGTGTAGCTAAATTTTCATTACACTGTTTTCCAGGCTATTTTTACAATGTTTCATCTTCTTTTGACAATAACTCATTCTATTTTGAAAAGACTTCATTTTATTCTGGCATTGACCCATTCCATGTTGACAATGGTTCATTTAACAGGTAACGTCTATTATGAAGAAAAACACTAATTCATCCACCAAAAGATTAAAAATCAACTCACCCTTGCTTTATGCCTATATAAACCTTACCACAGCCACATAGCCTTTGGTTACTAAATATTTTCTCAATAATACATAATGTTTGTAATATAAAATAATTTAACCAGTAATAACTTCTTTTTTATACATCTATATCTAGTAATATATGTCTGTAAAAAGTGCAATCATTGTTTGATATTTAAAACAGCTCCATTATTTATTAATTCCATCATTTAAAACAGTTCCATTATTTATTAATTCCATCAACTCTGCTGCATTTCAAGGCCTCCCATGTCCAATTCTTTCCATTTAGTAAACAAATTTTCAGTGGGATCCAATAAAGGACAATAAGATAATACAGTAGGTGCCGCTTATTATTAATGGCTATTGTTATCAGCCGGTTATTGTAATCAAATGCAGAATTCCAAAACAAGATATAATTTAAGAACGTTTGCTGTTTAATGTTATCAGCCGCTTAATGTCATTATTAAAACGTAACCCGATGTGATCAAATTAAGCAGAACTCACTGTATATTCAATCCCCACTATCCAACTTCTTAAAAATGGAAGATAAGAAAAATCACTGTAAAAAACACCATGCAGTGATTTTTTACAAAGTGATTTTTCTTATATTTCATTTTAAGAAATGGAACTCCACAAAGTTATGGACAAACAAATAAGTTCAACTCCTTTTGTTTAATTAGTAATTCACGGTCTTAAAAAATCTCGCCCACACTTCCAAATCACTTATAGATGGTCCTTTCGAGTTGAAATGAAGTTAGTCCCATCATAGGTTTAAGAGATTTGGAAGGCTAAAAATTCAAAATTTCATGCAGCAGCAAGAAAAATGTACCAAAATAATAAGGCAATATCTTTGCAAATAAGGCATTAAAAATTCAAAATTTAATAAAAATAAATGCCAAACCTAACTCAATTAGAATATATAAACAAAAAACAGACTAATATTTGATCAGGCAAAAGCAAAATTAAACCAAACGTACAGGATCGGTGCAGTGCACGTATGACAATGGCAAGTGACGTTTATAGGGTCGGTGCCCTGCATGTATGATGGTTAATAAACTAAATAATAAAAGCACATAAGAATGTACCCTGATCTTCCTTTGAGTAACTTATAATGATAATTAGCTGGCATTATGTCGTGAATTTTTACCTTACTGCCATCTCTTAGCCATACAAGGAACTAGTATAACCTTAAAAGCTGGTACCTCAGAGTACAAGGAACTGGTATAAATTTCCACTTGACCTTAAAAGCCAGTTGAAGTGTTGTCTACCAGGAGGCTCTGTAATATTTTTAAATAAATTTCTAAATATAAACCAACACATATCCTTAATTTCCACTGCATTGCAATACCATGCCTGGAGGCAGTAAGCACATTTTATTGATGTTACAAGCAGCTATTATAAATAAATTTTTAAATGTTATGTATTTAGTTTTTATCTTAAGATCTTTGTATACTTGGTATAACAGTACATTGTAAATCAGTACATTGTTTGTGAATCGTGTTGAATAAATTTTACATGCCATAACAAAAAAAGTTTACCCTAATCCGAGATTTTAAAGCCTTGTTAACAATTTAAATGCTGAAAATAATGCTCGATTAGGAAATGTTTGCATTTTACGATCCTCGTTTACTGGTAGCCCAAACTACATAAGTCAACTGCACCAAGATAGCAAGGCAATCGTTTAAAAGTTTTGAAAGCCAGACCTTATCATCACTTAGACTTGCAATCTAAATTGGATTGAAATTAAAAATGAATTAAAAGAATGGCAAACATGATTGCCCTGATATAATCACCCGAGTTTTTTGTTAAGACTCAAAGAATTCTTAACTATAAGTAAATGTGAATAAATGTAAGAAAAAATTCTAACGCGAACAATTCGCCTGTTTTTAAATCAGAAACACTAATTTTATGATGTTTAATAAAATTTCTGCGGGCCGGATAAAATCCTTTCGTGGGCTGGATCCGGCCCGCAGGCCATAGTTTGGGGGCACCTGCCATAGAGCATCAAAGAAGGTGTTCTACATATTTACTCAACTTTCAGGAGACCATATCTCGGAAGGGGGGCATTTTGCAACCAATGTGTACACTAAGTTTTTTGTTCATTTTGGGTTGGAGAATTCACCCCTAAGTTTTTTGAAACACCCTGTATAAATGGAGGCACAGAGACAGTTTTCTTATGTGAGGGGGGTGCAGCTTGTTAATGTTTGGAAACTGGTCTTAATCAAAATTCACTATGCCTGGTCAATGGAAAATGTTCCAAGAATTTTCCCAAAAATTTATAGCCGACTCATGTAACGACAATTCAAGCAACAATGATTCGAATGAAAACATTCTAGTTTATAGAATTTTCAAATTGATAATAATTTGTAATGCCATCTATAAATTTAATGCACATATCAACCTGGATCTACAAGGTCTGATCCTAAAGTTACTCAACTGATTTTTTTGGTGGATGTTGTAGTAACAAAATACAGTTGGCAGCACAGAAAACCTGTCTTTGACCCTATGTTGTCAACATTGTATGAGGTCACAACCAGGTGTTATAATACCTGATTTGTGATCTAACAGTTTTTAGGCATTCTTTACCCACAAAACAGTAGTAGCGGAACACCTTATGGACACACTCGTCCGTCCATCTGATTGTCATAACTTTCATCTCCTGAACCACTGAATGGATTTTAATTAAATGAATTACGAGTGATCCTTATTACAATTTTCCATCCAACTGATAGATATATCTCTTGATTAATTTAATAACCGTTTAATTTCAACTATTAAACACACTAGCTGCTTAGTGCAGCGTTCCATGTAGCATCAATAAGGTATGTGCTTACTTCCACCCAGCATGGTAAATTAATGCAATGAGTGGATTTACTTTTAGAAATATGTTCCAAAATACTACAGAACTTTTCAACTATCTCTGACGGTCCCGCATTTATACCAGTTCCATGTTCGGTCCTGAGATAACAGTAATAGAAAGATCCATGGCATAAATATTTTCTATCAAAATTTTCTGTTCAAATTGTTTTGCGACAAATGGTGCTATTAGATATTCGTACTTTTTTACTTTAATGTTTATACAACATTAACCCTTAGACGCTCAAGGTGCCGATATATCGGCTTCCCCTGGTCGTCTTAAAACACTCAAGGTGCCGATATATCGGCTCTAGCTTTAACCCAGTTTAAAAATGTTTATAGATCGCACTTTGAGTTATAATTACCGCCAAACTGTAGATGATATAAATGTTTATATTTACTTTTGAAATGGTATTCTTCTTTACAATTTTAGTATTTTACATAAACAAAAGTAATTGTCTTTTCCCCCATCCGTCTGACGCAGCTAATTCGCAATGAGTCATCATCCAAAATATTTTTTGCCCTTCACGGCCGTAGATTACACACGCTGTCTTTCTCCGTTCTTTCATAAGCGTGCCTGTCATTGCATTTTCATCACAATGTTATAATCCAAAAGCTGATACGTCATATGAGATGAAATGCTCACCGAAATTTTGAGGATTTTTTTTCTTTTATTTTTTTCTCTTGATTATCAATCTCGCTCTCTGGTAACGTAACCTATGGCTCAACTTTGTCGGAGGTCTCTTGAGACTCGCTCACTGGTAATATGACACGGAGCAACTTTGTAGAGTATTTTTCATCGTATATTCATTTGATATATACTATCACATTGTCATAATTTTTTCTGTTCATGCATTTTCCTTCATTCCCCCTTGCGGTTGAGACTATTTCTTTCAGTTGGTTGTGTAGATGGTTACCCAGAGGACGTGTTGTATTCCTCATGTGTATTTTATTTGGTGAGCCCGTATTCTGTTGTCAGTAATTTCTTTTTGAGTGTTTCAGAGACTTTTTATCGGTGTAATAAATTGTGCTACCTGGAGCTGATATAAATTGTGGAAGCCGGGAAAAACGATCTCAAAAAGGACCTGTTCTGCTTCTCTCTAGTAAAGCAACTGCATTGGATAAGGAAATAAAGTCTACCATAAATGGGAAAGAAAAAATTACGCTGAAACCGGAAATAATTTGCAGTTACAATAAATTTATGGGGGGATTGACAATTTTGATATGATGCTGTATACTTACATGGATGAAAGAAAGAGTGTAAAATATTGGAAAAAAGTTGCTTTCAATATTATTTCAAGGATGGGTTTGAATAGCTTTATTCTATATAAAGAAAATTTCGAAGGACCTGGGAAACTGCAATCGAGGCTAACATATGTAGTAAATATAATTGAGCATTTAGGTAATGAGTGGGTTTCAATGAGGGAAAAGACACCTAAAGTGGGTGTTCAAAAACTTGATGGAAAAAAAGAGGCTAATTGTTGTGTTTGCAGCACTAAGAATAGAAGAAAAAGATCCCAAACTGTTTGCATTAGATGTAACAAAGGCTTACATGGCGAGTGTTTGGCCAAACAGAAATGCTGACGTGGTGAAATGTACTTTTTCACATTGTTTTATATCTCATGAATAAAAACGGAATATTGAATCAAATTTGGATATGTTAGAGTGCATAATGCAATATTTCATAATATATGTGCAAATCTATGATAAATGTTGAGGTTATGAAGTTATATAATTTTGAAAATTTTTTTCTTTTTCATAAAAAAGTTTTTTGTTCAAACTTTTTTTATAAAAATAAATATTGGTCTCATATAAAACTTTTTTGCTGTAAACTGCAATTTGTTTTCAAAACCCATTAAAAATTTCGATATCCTAGACCAAAAATTAGGCTCGCAAAAAAAAATATTTAAAAAACACTTGAAATTTTCAAAAATTAGGCACGAGCTTTCTGGGATTAAATAAGGCAAATGCCTTGAGAGTGAAAGGGTTAATGTAATGCAATGGAAATCAAGAATTTTCATGGGTATAATTAAAAAAAAAATGCATGTCAAAATACTACAGTGCCACCTGTTGGAGAAAACTTAAACTTGTCCTGCACTGACTTCATGCTTTTCTTATGGGGTAGAAATGAAACCGAGGGGTTGGAAAAAGGCACCAATTACTCCCTTCAAAGTAATCCCCTTGGGCTTTTATACAGCATTCCCAGCGTTTTTCCATGATGCGAAGCATCTTTGGAAGTCAGCAGGTGTGAGCATGTTAAGCACCTTTTGCGATTCCACCCGGATCTCCTCAATCGTGTCAAAAAATCGCCCTTTCAGCCGGAGTTTCATTTTGGGGAACAGGAAAAAGTCACGGGGCGAGGTCAGGAAAGTAAGGGGGGTGGGGGATGACTCATGTTTTTGGAAGCCAGGAACTGCCTAATAACGAATGACATGTGGGCGGTCGCATTGTCATGGTGGAGCACCCAGTCATTGTTGCGCCACTTGTCTGGGTGTTTGCGTCAGACGTTCTCCCTTAGCCGCTTCAGAACATTGCAGTAAAACTTTCCATTGACAGTTTGACCGGGTGGGAGGAATTCTTTGTGGATGATCCCGTCGACGTCAAAAAAATGATCAGCATGGACTTGACATTGCTGCGAACTTGACGCGCTTTTTTCGGCCGCGGTGAATTTAGCGACTTCCACTGTGACGACTGCTGCTTTGTTTCAGGGTCATAACCATAAACCCAAGATTCATCATCAGTTATGACCTTGCAGATGAAGTTGGGGTCATCTCTAACTTCATTTTGAATCTCCCTGCAGACAGCACCGCGGGGGTCTTTCTGGTCGTTGCTCAGCAGTCTCGGAACAAATTTTGCAGCAATGCATCTCATGTTCAAATCCTCCGACAAAATGCGTTGACACGTCCCGTACGACAGTCCGACGATGTCACAAACCTCATGGGTTGTTCGCCTTCAGTCTGCAAGGATAGCCTCACGCACTTTTGCAACGTTTTCCGGAGTTGTGCTTGTCGACGGTCGACCAGAACGCTCATCGTCGTCGACAGACGTCCGTCCATCCTTGAAACGTTTGTACCAAAGGAATGTTTTGCTTTGGCTTAAAGCATCATCACCAAATGCTTGCTTAAGCATTCTGTGTGTTTCTGCTGCCGTTTTGCAGAGTTTGAAGCAGAATTTGGTGCAAATTCTTTGCTCCTTAACATCACCCATTTCATTTCGAAATGAATTCGCAGAACCACTCAAACACGATATTACAAAAATGCAGAGAACTTGCGAGCATGTGCACTCAGCTAGCCGCCATGTTGCACACTTATTCACAAAGTATACTGCCAGCACCACCCAGTGGTGTATCACTAATAAATAATATTGAGAGAATACATACACACCATATTCTTACATGGACAACAAAAATATTCATTACTTTAAAATATTGTTAAATGTTAATACAATTATACACAATATAAAAACTTAATACATTGCATCCCACATCATAAGTATTCCTAACAAAGAATATCAGATAAAGAATATGAAATATTGAATAATAATGTCACAGGACATATAAGACTTACCAACCAGTTCCATATCCTCCTCTTCTCTATTGAGCATTTCCTCAGTTGAAGCAACGTGGGGAGCTGGATCAACCATGTGCTGGCTGTAATCCATTGATGGTGGAGGATGAGCTGTAGAGCCATCAGCTCCATTTCCCATGGATGTTCCAGCTGCTACAGTTCCCTGACTGTACATACTAGGATCATAATAGCCCTGATGGTAACCCTGTAGAGATGCCATGCTGTGTTACATAATAAGCATATCAATGCAAACTATCAAATTATCAAAGGCAACCCCTACCCAAACTTGCTTCACTTTCTCTGACCTTATTCTGTTCTTGTGGATTTGAAACATCGCAACAATTTGATATTAAGACTGAAAATGCACTAAGAAGAATTGCTATATCTTATCTACCCAAAGTGTCAAGAATATATTGACCTTGCACATGACCTGCAATTTGTACTATAATTGCACATTGTAAATTGCTATATCTTACCTACACAAACCATCAAAAATATATTAACATTTTCTATAAATTGATACTAATTGTATAAACAGCAAGTCAATTTTTCAACACTTAGGCTACCCCAGGAGATGGGCACTTGGTTTACAAAATGAGGACTGTCTTAGGAGCCAACAGGAAGGGCTCACAAAATGCACTAGAGGGGAAGTAGGGGAAATAGGATGCATGTGCTTATGACCGATTTGAATTGTTGCGATCGGTGCTGTTTTAGACTGTTTAATACGTTGTGATACACGTTCAGTGCGGTTATGGTTTGGTCGACATGCCGAATGCGGGGAAAAGAAGCTTGCTCGAGTTAGGTAAGTATTTTGACATATAATTAATTTAGTAATATACAGGAACATTTAAGATATGTAATGAATGCAGAAACATATATGACTGGGCCTTTTAAAATTCTTTATTGATATCTCCACAGTTAACTTCCATGTTTTTTTATGTTAATATTAAAAGAAATTCACAATATTTATTATTTTATCTTCTGATCACTGTCTGCCAAGGCAAGGCTAATATTATCAATAATATATAATTAATATAACAATAAAGTTAATAATAACAATTATAGATGCTCATTCTTGAATGAAGCCATTTTTCATGCTACAAACCATTGTTTCATTGACTGCAATATTTAAAGTGCCCATTATTATATGTATTATACAGCATATTTTTACCGTAAAATATTACTTTTCTAGTAATGCTTGGATAATTAAAAAAACTAAAACATTTGGGAACAAACCTAGACACACCATAAGAACTAGGTACGCTATCCATTCAGCCATTCCCTTTCTTATCAACTATTCGACACTGAAGCTTATGAAGCTGCATATGATGTTTTTCATATTTTCGAGGCTGATTTCTCGAACCCATGGGCCCATTCCCAATTCTCCTTATTTTCGATGTAAAATCACCTGGTCACTTTTCATGAAAATCTGTGACCCAAAGATCGTAGCCTCTCCTTGTTAGTAAGAATATGATGTAACGGTGATTCTCATTGTGGCGTCAAAATTGCATATACATGTAATTTTTTTGTTTAGTTTTACGAAAATGGCTTATGGTGGTATGTTCTGCCAGGAGATGCCATCCCTGCAATCTGGAACCAAGTAATTCTGCTTGCTTCTGTGGCTTCGTTACATCAGAAAGAATGAAATCTTTGTCTCTTCATCATCTTGAGCATCATCCTCTACAGCCGGGGTGGGCAACTCTGTCGCCAATCGCCACAAGTGGCAAAATGGCCATGAAAGTGTGGCAAATTTGAGTTTGCCATATTTTGGCTCCAACAATAAAATGTAACAAAACTTTTTCCTGACGGCGTGTGCAGGGTGCAACTTGATATCTCCGAATCCGCCTTTTGAATGACTCTTGATGCAATGCTGCCAGCCAATAATCCCCTCCACTCCCTTTCCCAACACTCAGTTTCATCTCTGCCTTCAGTTTGAGTCTAGACCCAACCTTGAACAGGTGGTGTCTACAATTTGACATTTTTTAAAGCATGCGTTTGCGTCTGTTTTGAGTGTGCGATTTTCACATTTTTCCCTGCTTCAGTCACTCACAAAAACTGTTATTAATTGTTAAAATTTTTCCATTTTCTCCCCTAGAGATGGATAAGGGGGTTATTCGAAAACAAAGTGAACCAGCAGCAGATGAAAATGCTGAGGTGAGTGAAGCTGATGAACTCATTGATTCAGAACTTAGTGCTAAAAAGGAAAAGACAAGAGAATGGAAGAACGTGACGCGAAAATTTCAAACTGGGAGCTGAAATTTGTAGTGATGCAAGTAAACGAATAGCCTTCTGTGCAAAAAAGGTTTCAGTGAGAATAAGGCAGACAGTTCGAAGAAGCACTTTCGCAATATGCACAGTGAATTCGACAATAAATTTCCAGTTGATAGCCGCAGTCGTGTCAGTGAAATTGTCCGTCTGAAATTGCTATTTCATGATCAGAAGAGCAGCCTGAAGCAGTTTCTTTCGGCGAATGAGCTGATGACGTTAGCTAGCTATAAAGCAGCCTGGATTTTGGCTCGAAAGAAGAAACCATTTTCCGATGCTGAGATGGTAAAGGAAATTGTGATCACGGCGATGGAAACTCTGTTGGAGAATTATGATTTGAAGCTGAAGAATGATATCCTGCAAAAAGTGCAGAATTTGCAGCTAAGCCGCAGGACGGTGGTTCGCAGAGTGCTGGAATTATTGAAAAATGTAGAAGAGCAACTGCTCTAACAATCAAAATACTGTTTGTGTTTTTCCCTGGTGCTGGACGTGCCAACGGATCTTACTGACACAGCACAGTTAATCTTTTTGGTTCGGTTTGTGCTCCCCAATCTTAAAATTCATGAAGAAATCCTTGTAGTTTGTGGACTGTGAGGTCGAATGTGTGGAGCTGATATACTCGAAAAAATTTTAGGATCTTTAAAAAAATGTAACCTGGATCTGAAAAAACTAGCTTCCTGTTACAATGGATGGTGCACCTGCGATGATTGGAGGTAAATCGGGATTTATTTCTCTTATGAAACAGCATTTGAATGAGAATGCCATGAAAACCATGTTGCCCTCCTTCCATTGCATTCTGCATCAGAAGAATTTGTGTGCTCAAATGCTTGGAACCGACATGTTGATAAATGTGATGGATATGGTTGTGAAAATTGTGAATTACATCCGAAGTGGAAGTTCCCTCATCCATCGACAGTTTGTTGAGGCTTTGAAAGAATGCGATGACTGTGATTTTGAAGATCTTACCAACTTTGCGAATGTGAGATGGCTGATCAGAGGAGAAGTACTGGAACGATAGACATAGACATTGGTTCTGCCAAATCAGCAGAAGTGCATGAATCCTGTCAGAAAAACTACTTATATGTCTACTTATTGACTCTTTAATCAAGACGCAGGAATTAATTGATGAAATGGGAAGAAACACAGACAATGTTGGAGCTTTACTGCATTCAGACCAGGAGCAGTTCGATTTTAAAAGGCAATGTCTGTTTTGCTGTATGCCAGTAAGAGAAGCAGCTCTGAACAAAAAAGGAAGCTTGCTCCAGAGCGTTTAGTTTCTAGGTTGAAAACTAAATACACTATCGAATCACACTGCAAACCAGTGGCACATCAATAGATTTGGTTGCAGCTGAAGCTAGATACCATGCCACATGCTACGGTACATTTTGTAAACCTGTTTCCGATAAAACACTTGGACTTCCGCATCTTCTGAGATGCCAATGGCTTTTGAAAAGTGTATGATTTCTTAATAAATACAGATAACTGCCAATTTTCTGTTGAAGAGTTGCACAATATGATGAACGAAGGATTAGAAGACTGCATGCCAGAGAAATATTTTTAAAAAACAACTAATTAATCATTTTGGGGACGAAATTACCATTACCGATTGTTTCTAATCCTATCGTGTGGTGTTTAAAGGTAGCACAACAAATCTAATCAACAAGCAGTGGTATAAAAGAAAGACGTTTCCAAAAAAGGAGAAAAATTGAGAAACATCGCCGTTGCTGCTGCAATTGTTAGGGAAGAAATACTGTCAAAAGTCTATGATTCAAGTAGCTATCCTACAGCTAAAGAAATATCTGTGGGAGAAGAAGATATTCCTGAAACCTTGTTAGAATTCATTAATGGACTACTATTAAATAGAAATATGAAAGTTATTTCAGCTGACCTAAAAAAAAGTAATATCAACAGCTACCTCAATTATTTGTATGGTTAAACCATGATCGTACATATCACCGTTGTTGTATGGGCTGTCTGTCTACCTACACCGGAAGTTTGAATCAAGGGAGCTGATTGCTGTGCTTCATACATTGGGGTTTGCTCAACTCTATCAGGAGACATTAAAATTTGAAAATGCTGCAACCATTTCCTCAGAAATATCGCTCAAACAAGATGCCCTTCTGAAATACATTGTCGATAATGTGGACTTCAACATTAGAACATTTGATGGATGTGGCACTTTCCATTCCATGGATGGTGTACTTTGTATTACTGCAGAATCTGCTGTCTTGCCCCAAGTCAAACTTTCTCGTTCAAACCAAATGAATAATTAAATTAGAAGCTTTGGAAAAATTCCAGTATAATCGTTTAGGAGATCATATGAAGGCCTGACCGCAATTACTTTGGCTGACTGTGGAAATCTTCAACTTATCAACCCCGATAAATTATCTAAGTACCTAAAGACTAATTGCCTGTGGGCACTGAACTTAGATCCTAGTCCATCATTGCAGGGGTCATGGCTTTGAAAACCGCTGAATCACAAAATTTCTCAGTGAGTCAAGTGCTACCTTTGCCAGGAAACATAAATACTGTTTACAGCTGCATCCTCCATGCAATTCAACTGTGCAGTAAAGTAAACTCAATCAGAAGACATGCATTGTGACTTTCGATCAACCTCTTTTTATAAAAGCTCTTGACATAGTTTACTCATCTGATCCTAACAGCAATGTCGGGAAAGTGATTGTGAGGTTAGGAGGGTTTCATTTACTTATGTCGTTCATGGGAGTAGTTGGACATATAATTTGGGAGGAAGATGTATGATGTAACTAGTTTTAACTACCTAATAAAATTCAAATGAAATTTCATTATTGAATACCTTCAAATCATCAATTAGTATTACTATCGTCCTTGGGGTCAAGGAACACCCAAACTAACAACAATAAACTGAGTCATGAGAAAGGTAGTTGACGTTGGTTCGCTACCCTCTAGGCGTGCCGCTCTTCCCCCAAGTCAGAGATTGCTCACTTGAAACATTCATAGCTCCTATTCTAGTTTAGGGATTTTTATGAACAAGCACTTAAATTGTTCATCATTAAACTGAACGATTGAAATGTAGTTGTAGATTTTGTTTTGGAATGATGGATTTATAGGTCAATAAGCTCTTCATTACTCTCAATTTTTCCTTATAACACATTTAAATGTTCCCAATAATTGACATGACTCTTCAAGTTTGTTAACTTTTCTTTGTAATAAAAGGGGTTTCATGTAAATTGATAAAGTCTTTTAGGAGCTATTAGGAGATATATGTATAAAACTGGTTGGATGCCATTTTGATAGTTTTTTATGATTTTAATGGTGTTCCAAAACATGGATTCATGGGGATTTTTTACCACGTGGTCTAGACATCCATAGGAACAAATCCCAAAATAAATTAGCTTCAAGCTAATTTGTTCCAATTCATTCTGTTGGTTGCCTGGAGTATGAGTTGAAGTTGAGATATTACATTGTATGTTTAAAAACTGGTAAAAGCTCAAGTCTTCAAAAATATTCAATTTCTCTTAATAATTTTCCTGAATATTTAGAAAATTAAATGTACCTAATCAGATTCAGGGTGAAATTAAATACAATCCAGTTTCTTAATTTCACTTAAATGACAAAATCACCATAATCACAACAAATTTGGCAACTGAGCAGGATTAGAGGAAGACAGAAAAACCAATGGAAAATAAAGCGATATGCCATAAGAGACCATTCTACCAACTAAAGTTGGAAGGACAATAGGCATTTATTTTCTCACAAAAATGTGCAGAAGTCATTATATAAACTTCAAGTTTTAACTTCACAATTACTCTAAAGCATTAATTCTTCCAATAAATAATAACAGTAATTTCTAAAGTAGTCACTGTAATCAGAGACAAGTTTCTGCTTCAATTATCACAAATAGAAAAACTGACTTACCTGCCATGCACCATAGTTTTGCCAATATGGGTCATAATATTGTTGCTGCGGTTGGCTATATTCTGTAGATGTGGCAATAGTGGTACTTGTGGTACCAGCTGTCACTCCTGTAGGTGTTGTTGGTGCAGTGGTACCAGTGGATGTTGTACCTTGATGGGTTGTCTGTCCCGCACTATTTTAAAAAGAAACCCATTATATATAGTTTCGTGTGGAGAAAATGTCATCAACACTAGAAAATCAAAACAGATATCTCTTAACCCTTGAGTGTAGACCTTGGTGCACTGTACCAACCTCGATTTCTTCACATGCTTCCTACCTCGGAGTAGGGTACCGACCCATCTCATGCTTGTTTTACTTTATTCTTGCAAAAAGAGTTTTTCATCAATTTTAAAATGGTTTTTTAACTGTGAAAAGACTGAAGTTTTAAATGATATTTTGTATCCTTTTCATTCTCCACTTCTCGACCTCCCACTAATCTAATTATTCCTACCAATTATCCACACTGTCTTCTCATTATCCAATTTACTGAACAACACTAATGTAAGCTCAACCCTTTTATCCCCTCCCCTTCCCACGAACATACGTTCACTCCTTTCCTCCAATGGTATTCACTTCACAATTCATTTCTTGATTCTCCCCAACTCACCCTCCTCCACCCATCTTTTGTACCTATTACTATAAATTGCTGCCGGCTTGTTTTACATATGCTACTTGTTCTTCCAAGCGCACATGAATGAGCACATGCGCCAAATAGGAAGATGGATTGGAAGAGGTGGACTCATTGCTCGGCCTCCAAGATCACAGGATATAACGCCCATGGACTTCTTCTTTTGGGGATATGTAAAGGACCGGGTACAAGAATTGAAAGACCGCATCATCCTGAAATGTGTGACAATGCTTTCCGAGCATTTAAATACAGGATGGGCACTGCGCGAGCAACAAAAAGGCTCAGGTTGAAGTGCATTAAATGGGGAAAAGTGGAGAAAAAAACTTTTTATGGGGAAAACTGTATTCTTCTAACTTTGTTCATTTTCTCAATAAAAATGTTTGAAATGTGTCCACTCTTTCTCGGACACCCTGTATATTGCATCAAACAATGCTACCTATTTTAAATCCAAATTATTCTATGAAATTGCTTTAGCCTAAGGGTTAAACATCTTTTTACTGCTCCCTATTATCCCATACCTAACCATGCAGGGAGAGTCAGCTGGAATCTCAAATTTGCCTTGTCTGCTTTTACACGAGATGCCCATAATAACTGGGATTCCTTTCTACCTTTGCTAACATTTGATTTTAACTCAGCTAAACACTCTGACTAGTGTTTCTTCAGAGATGAGCAATATAAGACAGGTCGTCTCATTGCCATAAGACAAAGAAACAGCCACATTTGTGACAGTAATGATACCAGGTAGCTGAGATTGATTAATAGATAATATCTTAAGTTTTTAAAAAATGAAAAACTTAGTTAGGTGTGGTGTGACTCTGAGGTCAGCTTAGATGCAAAAAATGCTCATGTAATCCAGGAGTTCTGAGCATTTCATATCTGAACTCCAAACAGAAATGAAAACATTTGATTGTTATTGCCATGAGGAAAAGTAACAATCAAATTTGTGACATAGTAATGCTACCAGATAGTTTAGATTGATCAACAGATAATTTTTTAAATTTTCATAGAATATTTTTTCATTTCTACATTGAAAGTTCAGTAACAATATTAATTATTATAATTCACTTTATTAATTTTCTTTATGTTCTTAACAACAATTATTCCAAAGAAGAGCCACTTTTTCTACCTCACATTAATTATTCGCTGTAAATATGCTTCCTGATCAGACCTGCTGCATGAAAATCTTTCACCTGAGGCAAAAATACAATATTTCCTACACCCCCAATTTATGACGTCCAGATCATTGGTAACCCTGCTATAATGTCACTCTAGAAAAGTGCTGCCTCTCCAACTCAACCCAAGTGATGGCAATTTCTCAAAACAAAACGCCCATGTAAGTAGAAACGCTTATATAGCCACTCAACTACATCTGAAATATGTAAAAAAAAATGCAGAATCTATTGTTGGTGGCCAAGAGATGCAGCACTTGTTTACTAGGGCAGAAAATGTACGTGGTCACTTAGCACTGTTTACATTAGATCCATTGCCTGTGTTTATTCCTGTCCGAACCTGGATCGGAAAAAATGCAAGAATGCAGGTAATGGATCCAACGGAAACAAAGCTAGGTGGCCACACGGATAAAAATTACCCGAGCAAGTAAACAGAAGTACTGCGTTTCAGGTTCACCCGCAATAGGATTGCAACATGCATTTTTAATCTGAATTTTCTCCTTGCATGTGCAGGGAAGGACAAAATAACATGCTGAATCTGCCGAATATTCTTAACAGCCAGCCTGTTTCTCCGCGAGTGCATAATGTGCTTCAGCTTATAAATTCATATCATGATACCTAAAAATATTATAGGAATGGTCTTTTTTAAAAATAAATTCAAACACTTCTGCACATTTCACTTGCTCAATGTATCTCTCTAAATCAATTAGAGAAAAAATCTCCTGGAGACCAACTTTATCATGTCTCATGTAAAATTTTATGGAAAGAATAAGGTTATGTTATTTTTTAAAGGTGTTACATTAACTGCTTAACTGGGTAAGCAGATATATCTGCCGCTCAAAGTCGCTCCTGTGGTGGGGAGCATGGATATATCTGCTCTCCGAAAAAATTCCTGTACTTAGTTGGGGAAAGCGGATAAATCCACTATCTTTTTCTTCCTTACCCTGGGGAGTCCTGCCATCTACTGTATTCTTTCAAAAGTACACAGAACCCAAAAAGAAACTACTGAGACTCATTCTTGTATAGTCAGACCATGTCATAATGGCACAATATTTTAATGAATTTTCTCAGCATCTTATTCGTATTGAATTGTATATTATGATAAATAAGGTATGACAGTTTAAAATTTGTTTTATATAACTTATTGTCTAAATGCCTTTGTTACAATCTTTCCAGTAATACATTTTTTCTTACCCAAAACAAAAATACTGCATGGTAAAATTTCTCTTGCTACGAACTGCAAATGTGTTCCACACGTGGCTGCAATAAAGCCCCAAATACTTGAGCAGTCCCAAAACCCTCATAAAAGTGAAAGCTAACAAGAGCCTACAAAGAACAGAATCCTTTAGAAGTTCCCTTTTTTCCCCTCTGCATTCAGATTTATTTTTTCTGTGCTCGCATTCGGTTGTCTAAACCAGTTTGAGGTAGTCCTTTATATTGTGATATAAAGTTTCTTATGTCGAAACGAGTTTGTGATTCGCTAGAAAAAATTGTAAGAGAAATGATAGTAATTAGTTACACCTCCAAATATGCTCCAAGATATCAACTTTGAAAAATACCAGTTCCTTTTTTACTTTTTATTATAAAAAGTTTTATAGATATTGTACATAAAAATTGCATGAGTAACATTTGTTCATATGATGTTTATAGTCTGCATGCAAAATTTATTTAATATTAACACTCCTGAAGCCTGATAGACTACTTCAATTTCGTTGATCGATCTACTACATCGGTCAAAATAAGTTTGCGTGGAGGTGCCCCTGGAGGGTATGCAACCAAGGCATTTGCAATATTTCTTTTTTTGCGAAATGTGCATCAAAATACTAAAAACATTTTTTTTAATATGTCTTTTGTTTCATAATCGGAAAAATCACTCATGGTAAAAATATGATCATTTACGAACAATTGATTATTTAAAGAAAAAATTTAAATTTTAAGTATGTGAAATTGAATAATTTTGTTGATATAGTAAAATATCTATTACCAACTTTACAGAAAATCATACAATAACTAATAGAAAAAGAAAATGCCAATTTAAATTAATTTGAAAGAAAGGATTCCCCCCACCAGCTAAAAGATAAGAAAAATTTAATTGCCCAGTTAAGGGGTTAATACCATATTTACTCGCATATAAGCCGCCACCGCATATAAGCCACACCCAGGGTTTTTCAACATTGAGTTTTTAGAAAGTCAATTATCCTTTCTCAGCTGACTTTGCCCGGATCCAACTCAAGAAATCCGTAATTTTACTTCTTTTCCCACCTGCTTCTAATAAGTAAGCAAGCAAAGAAAAATAAAGCAGAAAAAATACCGTACTGCATTGTCCCAAATAAAACTAGTTTTTTTTCCCAAAAAATGAAATTTTAAAAGTAGTCCCACTTTATATTCAAGTACATATTAGTGATTTAAAAGATTGTTTCGAAGAATCACCGTACATTTCGAACGTCTGTTTACGAGATACAAGATACTTGTTACATTGTACTAGAAAAGCATTTGAGGTGAGAATAGATTGAGTTCAGTCAGCGGCTAAACCCACGGTAATTTACACCATATTACTGTAAAAATACCATATTTACTCGATAACACAGTAATTTGTGAGAGCTGGTGTTTGTGCTGAAGTTGCACTAAGTTGGATCTAACAAATCAAATACCTCGAGACTACATTGTAAGCCCGGTAGAGTCTAGAAGTAATAATCAGGCAAGGCAGCCATTTCAAACGTTGCGAAAAGATACTATGTATCATTTATTAAGCTTGGAAGCACACATTTTACAGTTAAATGACCATAAGCATTGTCCAAATATTTGCTATTGTATAGTTCTTTTTTAAAAATCTGTTGTATTTTATTGTTATTTTAGTACTTATGACTTTTTTGTTGGTTTTTCACTTTAAATTGTCTATTACGCTGTATGTGAAATTAATTATAAATAAATAAATAAATAAATATGTATTGAAAATATCGCTCCACTACAAGCATTGCAAAAAGATACTATGTATTAAAAATATCGCTCCGATGTTGATACTGCATTCTAGAGGAAATCACGAGATCTATCCAATGGCTTCTAACAAAAATAACATAAAAGTGGAAATCGAAATATTATTTTCAGAATATCCCTTTTGAATTTTTTTTGCTTCATATTCGCGTATAAGCTGCACCTTCATTTTTCGAATGAAAATTTTGGGAAAAAAGTGTGGCTTAAACGTGAGTAAATACGGTATTATGTTTATCATTTATATAATCGTTATTTACTATCATTCAAGAAGCATGACAAATAAAATTGTCCCTATTGGATTAGTATAAGCCAAAATATGATGTTGTATGTTTAAAAAGAGATAAAAAACTTGTTACAGAAAATTTTTGTTTCTCTAACAATAATTTTTCCAAATTTTTAGAAAATTATAATGTGCTTAATTATATTCAGCGTGAAATTTACTATAATTGGGCATAATAATATTACTTAAATGATAATGTCATAAGCATGACAATTGTTTAGTTGTAAGACATTACAAGACTTCGCCTCCAATTCGAACATGAAAAATTCTCTCGAGCAGCTGTACCCTGAGGATTGAAAAAATAACCTCCAAGTTACATTAAATCGAGGTAGGTTTTTAATGAAGTGGTCTAAAATTTATCACACTAAATCCGGGTAAAACACTAAGTCAAGGAACTATACATTTTAAAATAAACAATACAATGCTTAACACATTGCGTATGGCTCATGTAGATTTGCATGTTCTCTCAGCCAACCGTTGTGGACGGCTCACACAAATCTGCGTGTTATGGTTGAGTGCCAGCTTATGCTATGTATGAGATTTATTTTGAACTCTTATGATTCTGCAATGAGTAAATATATTTTGTAGAGAGTTCTGCATCTCATCTTTGTTTTTTTTGATCGCCTACTGTTTTGTAAGCGTCTTTTTTCATTCTTGAAAACCACCCATATTTTACGGCTAAAGGATGGCATGTAATTCATGTAAAATCTTGGCAAAGAGTGAGATAATTTCAGAATTATTTTCAAATGACTTATCAAATGTGCCTAGTGATAATGAAGAACAGTTTTGGAAATTTCAGCAGAATTGGGTAAATGTAAGTGAATTGCAAAAAATAAACACTAAATGAGGGAAAACATTAAATGCACTCTTAAATCAGGGTTTCACAGTAACTGGATCGATGAGCAGGTTCCAAGGAATATGCCTTTAAGTACTTTCTTAATTAACCCTTTAACTGCAGTTTTTACTTTCTCCATATACAAAGTCGCACCACCCATAACACAGAAAAAATTCAGAAGTGGCCCGAAAGAGACTCATTAACAATTTTAAATATAAACTGCCGTAGTATCAGGAATAAGACAGCAGAATTTCAGAATTTATTAGAGGAAACTGAGGTAGATGTAATGATAGGCACAGAGAGCTGGCTAACTTCGGATATACACGACCGAGAAATTTTCCCCTTAAGATATAATATTCACAGACGAGATAGGGTAAATAGGAACGGAGGTGGAGTTTTTATAGCGGTGAAGGACATGCTTATCAGTTCGCTAATTGAGTTTACGGAAAACAGAATAGAAAGCATTTGGTGTACAATCAGAAGGGGGGGTTTAGGAAACATCCACGTATGTGCATGCTATAGGCCGCCAGGTGCAGACGCAGAAGAAATTTATGAGCTAGAGGCCCAAATCAACTCAATACAGATGAAAAATAGCAATATTATAGTAGGGGGAGACTTCAATCTACCCTCGATAAATTGGCACAGTTGCAGCTTCACACCACCCGGTAGAAATCGTGAATCATGCGAAGCACTAATAGACATCTTCAATAAACATTCCCTTATCCAGGTAGTCAGAGAACCCACAAGAAAGGACAATATATTAGACTTAATAGCAATTAATATCCCTGAACGAGTTTCTGAAGTAGTTATTGAAGAAGGAATCAGCGATCACTGAGTAGTTCGAGTTCTCTTGAACATAGCATTCGTAAAGTATCGCAAGCCTAAGCGAAAAGTGTACATATTTAAAAATGCTAACTTTGCGGACTTTAAAGAGAAACTTATTAAAGATTACGCAACTTTCAGAAAATTTGCAAGCACGAAGAACGTTGAGGAAACTTGGAAAGCTTTCTTATCAGAAATTAGAACAGGTATAAATACGTGCATACCAAGTAAATATATTACCGATAATGGGGAACCTAGGTGGTATAATTGGTAGGTTAGATGTGCTCTCAGGCGACAAAGAAAGCTTCACTCGAAACTTAAATGCGCCAAAAATAATATGTCACGGGGTAATAAATACAATTTCAAACAAATACAGAAATTGTCGAAATTGGACTAAAAAGATTATGCGCAAGGCATTAATGAACTTCAAGAAAAAGATTCTCTGTGAACATCTAAACGAAAATCCCAAAATCTTTTGGTCTTATGTTAGAGAAGTTAAAGATCAACACCCAACCATAACACCATTAAGAAACGACAAAGGAGAGGTAGTTTACGATAGCATTGATAAAGGAAACTTGTTAAACTCATTTTTTCAAAGCGTATTTACGACCGAAGTGGAGAAAGGGAAGGACGATCCACCCGAACCAAGCGAAGAGAAGATGAACGATATACTCATATCAGCGAAAGGGATAGCAGAACAGCTCAAAATCATCAATGCAAACAAATCCCCGGGACCAGAAGAGATACCAGCTAGAGTACTAAAGGAATTAGCGTTAGAAATAACACCTTATCTCAAAACAGTTTTCAGTAAGTCACTTAGTCATGGCGTTATACCTAAGGAATAGAAATTAGCGTTTATAACTCCGCTACATAAAGGCGGGAAAAAAGACGACCGAGAAAACTACAGGCCGATTTCGCTAACCTATATATCTTGCAAGATTCTAGAGCACATCATCATTAGTTCTGTGATGGACTTCTTAGATAGCCAGGACTTGCTCAGTAAATATCAGCACGGTTTTAGGAAGGCAAGATCTTGTGAAACTCAGCTCGCTTTGTTTGCACATGATATACTACGAACCGGTGATAGAAAGACTCAGCTAGACGCGGTTTTTCTTGACTTCAAGAAAGCATTCGATGAAGTCCCTCATATTAAGTTATTGAAAAAATTACAATTACAATTATAAATCGAAAGATAATCAAGTGGATCAGGGACTTTCTCAATGATCGGGAACAAATAGTAGTCATAGATGGATTTAAATCAGATTCAGTCAGCGTGGCCTCCGGCGTTCCACAGGGAAGTGTCATCGGTCCCCTATTATTCCTATACATAAATGACTTAGATAAGGTAAATCAAGTTATTCACGGATGATACGGTAGTTTACAGAGAGATTAACAGTCCTGCTGATCAAGCATTACTTTCTAACAACCTACACGCAATTCTCGAGTGGTGTAAAGAGTGGCAATTAGAGCTGAACTTAGGTAAGTGTTCCGTCATGAGATTCTGAAGAAACAAAGAAATTGAGGCGATGAATTACAGTATAGAAGGCGTACATCTAAAATTAGCCGAATCCGTCAAATACTTAGGTGTCATTTTAACAAGTAACCTCTCGTGGGACATACACATACGAAATATATCCGGGAAAGCTAAGTAGAAACTAGGATTCATCAAACGGATAGTAGGTAAAAGCGAAGAAAAAGTCAAAGAGACATGTTACTCTTCTTTAGTTAGACCGCTGCTAGAGTATGCGTCAAGCATATGGGATCCGTACGAGAAAGAATTAATTGCAGAGTTAGAGAAAGTGCAGCGAAAAGCTGCTAGATTCGTCAAAAATTGTTATGATAGAAATAAAAGTGTTACAGGCTTGATACAGGACTTAGGATAGGAATCAGTAGCTGAGCGCCGATCACATGCTAGGTTAAAACTTCTTGAAAGATTTAGAACAAGTACTTTCTCCAGCGACGTCGAAGAAATAATAAGAACTCCCACCTATATCGGTAGAATGGACCATCCTCGTAAAATAAGAGAGATAGCCTGTAGGACGGAGAGATACAAAGGCTCATTTTTCCCTAGAACGATAGCTGAGCAGAATAAAACTTGCGATCAAAAGTAACCTCGTGTAGGGGCATAAACCCAAACCTAATTTTGGAGTTTTCCCCTTGGTGTTAATGCACCCCCTGCCACACACCCTTGCAGTGGCTTGCAGGGTAAACTGTAGATGTAGGTGTATAGAGAAAGTATTGTTTTCATGAAAAAAATGAAATTTGAGATTTCAATGTAAATACATGTTTTAAGGTACTTGGAACATGTTTTGACTATTTTCTCAATGATGTCTGTGTGTCTGTCTGTACTGTATCTGCTCGAATATAAGCCGATGTTTTTTGTCAAAACTTATCATGAAAAAAATCACCCCTCGGCTTAAATGCTAGTTTGAGAAAAAATTTGTGGTTATGGTTGTCATGTAGCCACCCATAGATGGCAGCATGTCTCTCATTCCCATCGCATTCAAATGATAGTACTATATTTTTCGTAAGGTAAATATATGACCTACGATGAATATTAATGAATCCTATAAATAAAAGAGAATGTTCATCCATCTGTGGCAGCCATAACTTCAGAAAATAAAGATAGGATCTTCAAGTTTTGACAGCAGCTTCAGGTTAATCCTGAGAGTTGCAGTGCCAAAAATAATTCAAACTGGCCAACAGGGGCCTGAGGGTCCCCATTGTTGGTCCAAATGCCAGTTTTTTTAAGATATCTCAGCAACCAATTCACCGATTTTGATAATTTCTCCAATAATATCAATGTTTTGATGAGATACATATTCGAGCCTAAAATGGATAAAATCGGTTTATGGGATCAAGGATCGTAACGTAGGGTCGATCCAAATTTGACAATTTCGAGGGGTCCCCATGGAACGGTCGGTCCAAATTTCGGCAATGTCCGTCTGCCTGAACGTAAATATCAGGGAAGATCTGGCTGAACCGATTTCAACCTAATTAGGTAGGTACATAGAATCTTCGCATAAATACATGACCAAAATGACATATTTGGACTGGATAGACCAAGCAGGGATGCCACAATTGCAAAATATTATTTTCTGCAGTAATGCTTTTGAAAGTAAATGGCAGAACCAAATTTGGTAAATAGAATTTTCACAGAAATTCATGGCCAAAATGCCATACTTCGACCTGATTATCTGAGTAGGGGTGCCACAATTGCAAAGTTAAACTTTTCGGCAATTATGAATTTGGAAGGAATTGGCAGAACCAATTTCAACGAAATTTTGTAAGGAGTTGTGCGAAATAAAAAAAATAAGATTTTTAGGATAGATACAAAGCAGGGCTGCCAAAATAGAAGTAATAAAATTTTTCTTTTTATAAGTGTTTGTGTTGAACTGTCCGCATAGATTTTAACCATATTATAATATTTATTATGTACACATCATCATCATAGGTAGTCTGTCCGTAGACAGGTCCGTGATTATTCATGGTTAAACCTGGTTCTCCATATACTCCTATTTTCCGCTGTCCTCTTTATATCTTGATAACTCTCTTTCCCTTTCAAATTGTCTATCAGCTAAAACCTTTTCCTACCTCTTTCCCTTTTCCCATCTAAATTTCCTTCTAACACATCTTTAATCATACTCTCTCTCCTCAGGTAATGTCCAACCCAGTTTGCCTTCCTCTTTCTAATAGTCTGTATAATCATTTGCTTCTCCTACTCTTCGAAGCACTTCATCGTTTTTCATCCTATCTGTCCATTTTATCTTCAGCATTCTCCTCCAAGTCCACATTTCAAAGCTTTCCAAGTATTTGATGTCATTTTTCCTTAGCGTCCATGTTTCTGCCCCATACAATGCTATACTCCATACGTAGAATTTTATCAACTTCTTGCGGATATCTTCCCTTATATTCCCTGTAAGTAGTTGTTTCTTTCTCCTGAAAGCCGCTTTTGCTTTTCCTATTCTAGTTTTGATCTCATCCATACGTTTTGCTTCTCTTGTTATGACGCTTCCAAGGTATTTATAGTCTGAAACTTGTTCTCAAGGCTTTCCTTCGATACTTATGTTCAAATTCTCGTCTTATCATTTTATGGAGTTCCTCTCCCTTTCTTGCTACAAGTACTTGATCATGCGCGTATTTTACTGTTCTTATAATCCTTCCTCCAATTTTGAAATCTCCTGTGCCTTCTAAAGCTTCTTGAATTAGACTTTCTCCATACATATTGAACAGGGTCGGCGATAGGCAACAGCCGTCTTACTCCTCTACCGATATTTACTCCGCAGGTGCCCACATTCTCAAACCTGACCTTTACAGCTTGATTCTCATATAGATTCCTAATCAGTCTCCTGTCTTTTCAGTCTACACCTATATCCTTTAATATCTTCATCAACATTACCCAATTTACTCTATCAAAGGCCTTCTGCCAGTCTACAAAACATGCGCAGATATCTTGACTGTGTTCTATTGCCCTTTCTGATATGATTCTAACTATTCCTATAGCATCTCTAGTTCCTCGTACTTTTCTGAAACCGATTTGAACTTCCCCTAGCATTTCTTCTGCCTTTTTCTCCAGCATTTTATTAAGAATCCTCGTGAAGAACTTTGAAGTGTGTGACAGAAGGCTTAACATTCTGTAATCTTTACACCACATTGCCTTTGGCTTCTTCTTTAGAGAGATCTTTGTTACTTCTAGGAAATCCCGAGGCCTCTCTCCTGTGTAGTAAATCTTATTAATTAATTTCGTGATCACTTTTAGTCCTTCTGATCCCATGACTTTAAGTACCTCAGCCGGTATTTCACCGCTGCCTGTGCCCTTTCTTTATTTCCACTATCGCTTTTTCTACTTCGCTCTCCATAATACTTGGTCCTAAGTTATCTTTTTCGATGTTCTATTTTTGCTGATCCTGCCTACTTGCAGTATAGTTCCTTAATGTATTCTTCCCATACCTGTGCCACATTCTTTGTTTCTGAGACTATCTTCCCATCCACATTCATAATTCCTTTACCATGAACGTACATCACATCGTACCATCCTAACTTCTCCATTTGTTGTATTTCATCACATTTTTTTAGTAAGTATACGTAACAATTAATGCCCTCACTTAATTGCTTTACGGAGAATTTCTTGATACATAAGCCTCAATAAATCAATTCTTATTATTCACTCTTTGGAATCCTTGAATTAACGTTCATATTTTCATAATAGTGGGAATTGCAGAAGTTTTCGCTTTAAAGCGTTGATTGGTGAATTTCATCCCTTCCCTAAGTCACAAATATGCAAATATTGATATGTAATGGTGCCACCTATTGTTACTTTAGAGAAAATGTCACCATGACAAAAGAAATTATCCTCGTTACCTGTCAATATGTAGACAACTCTGCCAGCTGGTCAGACTGTCCAGCTTGTGCAGCTGTTGATTGTATATAATGCAAATGCATTATAAAAGTATTACCTACATAAATCAAACCGAGGTGTTTAAGGTGTTTCAACTATCTACAGAATGTATTCCTTGATGTGGTATTCTGAGGCATAAATATTGGAAGTAACAAAAATACGGATAAAATAAATTATGAAAAGAATATGTTAACTGGAAATCAGGTGATAATTACTTTTTTATACAGGCACGATTCATGTAGCCATTGTCAACGGCATCTGAATGATACGAATGGAATTTATATTTATATATATTTAAATTATGCCTGCAACTATAACACGCAAAACGTGATGTCACCATTTCATTGTAAATTAATAGCTGTAACTAAATTGCTCGTACATATTAAAACTCATTCTTTAAACTATTACAAGATGATCCAAACAGAACTTATGATGCCTACTTTCCATTTAATCATTTATTTAATACTTATATTGGCTTTAATAGCTTTAAAGTAATCGTGGCTATGTAGCTCTTTGTGTTCCCAAATTTCACAATTTAGCATTATAAAATACTACAAATACATTTGAACGTAATATTAAATTGATCACGCATATTGGTGCGGCAAAAATAATGTGTACATATTAGAATATACCGAATCTGAGTCCAACAATAGTTGCTATGGCAACACTCTCGTAATGAGTGATAAAAATCGCAAAATCGCCAGTATTTATGCGAAATTCTAAGAAATAGAATTGATAAGAAAAATTCTATGATAAAAATTAGAATCTTCATTCCTTTCCTCAGAGAATAGTAAAAAAAACTCGCTCTCATTAATTTTCTAAGATATTTTAATATGCAAGAGAAAATTACCCTGCATGATGGATTTCAGATTTCTCATGTAAATCAAATGGGAAGACTTCCTGGAATCAAACCCAGGACTTCAATCTTCGCAACAAAAACTAACCTCGGGAGCTCGGCCCATGTAGCAAGAGATTTCCACTAAGTTTCATTAAAATCGGTGTATTGGTTCAAAAGTTAATAGGGGGAAGGGACAGCCAGACTGACATAATGACAAAACTATAAGCCTATTTTCATTCTGGAAAGTAGGCTAAAAAGTGAGGTCTGTAATGGGGTTCAAACTTTATTCCAAAACTGAGGCTTCAGAAATAGGGATGAGACTATATTCAGGGAGGGACTATATTCGGACTAATACAGTATGTCATAGTGAAACAAGGTCAATGCAAGATATTCAGAATAAGTCTATATGGATGGTATCACATACCAGAACAAGCAAACACATCAGACAATTTAAAAAATTAGTAATTTCAAACCAGGTATAGCAGTGAAATGGTTAAGGAAAAGTCAAAATCATTACATCAACATATTATCAAACTATCATTATTTAGGACATGATTAACTTGAAATTTTTGAGCTGGGAACTCAATCATTATAACATAGGGTTACATGGGATAATTTCTCCCAAGATATGCTTTTTCGAGATTCATTCAGTTTCCTAGGAATGCATTCCCAACATATCTCAAGGGAAACAAACTGCAAAAGCTGTTGCACAAACTTGAAGAGTTAACCAGTTAATAAAGTAACTTAAACCACATAAATACATGCCTTGGTGAATGATATCGATGAGGTTTTGGTACAGCATTGCTTATTTTAATGGCTTTAGTTCCAAGGCCAGTGTGTCCATTCATTTCAGTTAAACAGCGTTTCTGTTCGTCCTCATTGGCAAATCGAATGAACCCGTATCCTTTGCTAAAACCACTTGTGTCTAGAATTACTGGAAAAGAAAGACAGCATCATTTTTGTTATATTTTCAGTAAAACATATAGCTAGTGATAAACTTCCCACATGTGGTGTTTGGTAAGTAATCTGCTTTTCAATTTAATGATTTTGATAGCATTCAAAGATAATTCACAAGGAAGGTTTCCAAACTATGAGCAATAAGGAAAGTCAATTTAAAAATTGATTGGTTTTAAACTGGTCATAAATTGACCTGGGTAATAATTCGACATTAAGAAATGTGTGCTCATTTGTAGTTTCAATTAGCACCATTCAGAACATTTTTGATCAAATTATTTGTATGCAAAATTGAATTTCTTACATTATGTTTACATAGAAAAATTAAAATCTCTCAATATAAGTAGGGCCAAAAACATTTTGACAAAAGTATTTATGGCAATTTTTAGCTTTCCTGTTTAATGCCAAACAAGTTTTGTATTGAATGTTTGTTAGGATCTCCCACAATTTTAGTTAGTTGTCCAAAAGCAATTCCTTGAATAAATTTTAGATGGTGGCTAACTCTCAAAAATCACAAATTAGCCCAGAGAAAAAAATCTCACTTTTTAACTCTACAGATGTGCAAAATTCCATAAAATCACAATGTAGCATACGAACAACCTTCCTTGCAAATAAAAAAAATTATGAAAAGGATATTCATTTACAAACATTATCCATTTACTATTTCAATAAAACATAACTAATTCCAAGTACTCACATCAAAATTATATTTAAAATAGTAGTGAAATTTATCCTTTGCAAGCCTCAATTTATTGCAAACCTCTGTATCTTATACTAATGACTCGCTTCCAAATATTTAGTTATAATTCATTTTAAATTTTCCTCATTATACAATGCTTTGCTGGTAATAAAAAACAAATTACCTCGCAAGGTTATAACAGAATCACTTCATTGAGAAGTCTTTAAAGTAAGAAATAGGAAAATGAAAGGAATTACAAAATGGAAAATGAATCTGTAGTTAAAAAATAATCTCAATTCCTTTCAAATTTATCAGACTGTACCTCACGTGAACATTTCAAGTAAATTTCTAGCTACAAGTAACATCATATAAGCTTGAAATAAACAAGCAAAGAAACTCATCATTTGTAATGTCTCACTATGGCATTTGAGTTCAGTTGCCGAATTAAAAAAAACTAGAGGTGGAAATAAATATGGAAAACCATATTTTAAACGCAACACACAAGAAATGATGGAATAGCATGCATACAATTTGAGATGTAGTTTGAAATTCAATATCGTTACTTGATAGACGAAATATATTCTATCATCAAAATTATTAACATGTCACATTAAGCATCACCATCATGTTACTAAAACCAAGGAAAAAGGTCATTATTATCAAAATACTTTATTCACTTGACAAAATTAAGGAAAAATTTAATACTTTATATTGAGTATGTTCGTGTGTGCAAGTATACACATACATGGTCACACACAAACATTACACAAACTTAAGGTAAAAAACTGTAATAATTTATATACTTCATTTCAATTATTTCAAATAGTAATAGGTAACTCTAATTTACCCAAAACGTTCTACTTTGGACTAATTGAATAATAACAGAAAAGCTGCACGAGCTGATTAATAATGAATCAGAATGCAGCCCTGTACATGATGTAACATCTCTTAAATATTCATGTTTTTATGAACACCTATTATTTTGGTTTATTATAAAAAAATCATGCGTTTTACCTATGATCTCTAACTCCTATCCTCCTCACTACGTGATTGCTGCTACTGAATTTATTAAAATCAAAACAATCATTCAAACCAATAAATTTAATCAATTTCATGGAAAAGTCACCTTCGTTTAAAATTGCTACTCAGCTAAAATCAGATTTATTATTCAATATCAACACCTGAAAAACCTGATTTAAATCATGATGTTAAAAATGGCACAAATATTACTACCAAAAAATCCTAAACAGGTATAGCATAAAACTCAACCAACTCTCGAATTCGCTTGTTTCAAATGATCGATGCAATATAAATAACCAGCAAGTCACTACCAGTCTTTAAAACATTTTGAGTTGAAATATACCTACCTTAATTAAAAACCAAATTAAATTAATTCAATAACTTTTTCATCCAAATATATAAATTACAAATTTATTTAACTCTGAGGAAGTTCACAAGAAAAACGGATCACATTCACATTGAAATTCTAATTTATTCATTATGAATGAAAATTACGTTATTAAACAACAATTAAAGTATTGTATTATCACTATTTATTTTGGATGATTATTCACAGAGGTCTGCATTTTAGAAGCATCTTCACGAAACAAAAGACATTTAAAGTCAATGAAATCGATAAAATAAAATAACATTAAAATTGCCAAGCACAAAAAAAAATGCTCCATTTCATGACTTGACTCTTTCAGACAACATCTGTACAGGAAGGTGTACGCCTACCACCACAACTACTTCAATCAAAAATATTAATCATGAAGAATATTACCTTTGGCTGTTCGAATAGATTGATATCTCGATGCGAATGTTCTATATAGCGTGTAGTCGTCCACGTCCGAGCTTAGATCACCAACCCAGAGGGAGAATTCGCGGTCTTGTGGCGGCCTGCCTGTTGTACTCGCGTGGTTTAGTTTAAACCTAATAGGCTAAGAGGGAAGTCAGATAAAATGCGACGCTTACGCTTTATGGCAATGTTAATTATATACATGGGGATACGCTGTACCTTCAGGCATTAATAAGTTTGTAAACTCAAAATTACTAAACTTTAAATCTATAGCAATCCATGTGCTATCACGCAACGGAAAATTCAATCATTAGCGCATGAAAAACTTACCGGATTGCTGTTAGGAATTATTTTACCATTTAACTTGTGCATTGCGTTCAGGGCTGCCTCGTCAGTATTGAAGTGTACGAAACAATAGCCTGCAGGTTCTCCTGAATACTTATTTCTCATAATTTTTACACTTTGAGGTTCCTCTCCTAGCTTTTGAAAGGCTGTTTTGACAAACGTCTCATTCATATAAGACTCCAGCTACAAAAAATCAAACACTTAGCTAATAAATAAATTTACCACAGATGCTTATTTCTTTCTAAAGTACATTTTAAAACATACCCCACCCATCCATAATTGACAGTGAATTGCACCAGTAGCAGCCATTTCAATTATTACGTTTTTTACCTTAACTAAGTACAGGAAAGTGAATATGAAGATATTAGCAAAAAATCTTTTTAGTAAAGTCTACTCAGAATCATTAACTGCCCTCACCGAGTACGTCACAGTTAAGTTGCTCGCTTTACTTCATTACCGCCAAATTAGCACGAAACAACAGTTTTGAAGGTGAACCAACTACAACAGCGAGCCAACCCTTCCAATGCCACGTTCGGTAATACCGACTCACAATAGTTCCTGCAATTGACGTGGTCTCACAAGAAAAGGTATTAGAAGTTGAAAAGTTGTATAACTCTCTCTCAATACCGTAACACAACGCTCACATCAATGGCCGACTAAAGATTTCTTGGACCGACTTTACTGCAACTACGTAGTTCACATCGTTCAAATATAATAGGGGGCACTGATAAAACCTAATCGATGAAGCCATGAAGCAGTATGCGATGTCATCGTAAGATAATTTTTGGCTAGTAATGTCAGTGATGATCACGTTCAGGACAAGTCAACATGTACAATAGCGCATTCTCATACGAAATAATTATAATATTTTAATATACAATGGAAACATATTATACCAATGCACAAAAGCGGCATTCCGACAGTGGCGTCAAAACTGCCGAAAAGCGACGAGAAAGTGTACTACGTAAAGCCTAGATATTACGGAAATTTTAAACAGCTGTAGGACGCTAACCAAGTGACGAGCAACAGGAAATTATTTAAAAAATAAATACATAGATTTGCTAACGGGAAATTTGGTTTTCCATACTTCTGCTGGTATGTTCCAGGTTAGCATCAATTTTGGATATCAGAATTCATAATTGATTTTCCAAATATGTATCAGTTAAGTTCTGGTTTTATTTTTTCTAAATTTTAATTTTGCCAAAAGAGTTTCACATCGGTATGTACTTCCGAAATGACTAAAAAATTTTAAAGCATGTTTTTTGAAACGGTATTTTTCAGCTGTTATTATTTTATAAAACTCAATTTGATTTTCAGTGCTAAAATTGGTAATTTAAAAAACAATCCATTTGACTTACACATCTGACACACTGTAAATATTATTTTCTATGATACAGCAAATTTGATTTATAGTGCCAACAAAAATGTGCAAGTCCACATATTAATTTGTTTAAATTCTTCACAGCACCTATATCATTCTGCCAGTATCAGTATATTATTTTAGGAAATATTGATTGCCAACTTCCATTAACCAATTAAAAGTACACATTTGAGAGAAAATGCAAGCGCCTCGAACATACATGATATTGGGGGAAACTATTTAACATCTTAACCCCCAAGCCAGTTGAGATTTTTGCGCATGCAGCCCCTATTTGGAGAAGTATATTTCTTGAAAATCACTGTGGCTGCCAATTGTCATAAAACGTTTTTTATCTTCATCAAAGGCATATAAGATTTTATTAATATTTGGCACATTATAGAAAGGTTTATGATAAATGTATTAATTTTTTAATTATATGGTTTCTTTGTTTTGTTGAAATTTACTATTATCTAATTTTGATCCAACTCACTCCCCTGGGTTGGGTAAGTTAGTTCAAGTGTTTTGGTTTCTTCCCATGTTCACTGTCCCGCTCCCCCGAGGGCTAACCCAGTTGCAGTCGTATCCCACATGCCCATTGTTTTTTCCTGCAGCTAACCTCCATGCAGTTCCATATCTCGCCACTTCATCCCATTAGGGCACTGCGTATATTAACCTGGGTGGGTGGCAGATAACAGGCAAGACCACATAGGCCTACATCACAGACTTGGCACCAATACACCATGTCTTACCTTTAGATGAACACACTGCACATCTTCTTTAGGATTTAGATATTTTTACCCATTGGTAGTAATCTTTCGATGAAGTACCTCTCAACTTAATGGTATGGTGATGGATTTAGAGATTCTGGCACACATTGACTCCAAGGTACTCCCATATTTTTCAGTTATTTCATAAAAGTTAGACAGTAACTCAGATGGTCCATTTTATGTTGGGAACTATTGCACATTAATAGTGCATTATAAACTGAAACATTTAAAAGTTGTTTAAAAAGTTTGATGTACCACTTGTGATTTGTTTGTTCAAAGACTGAAGTTTTTGGTCTCACAAATTCACTCCTCCCATTGCTTCATTAAATTTGTGATATTTTTTTATTGGAATGGAACTTTGAAATGAATGTTACTTCTTTTTGATCTTTCCACTTCAAAACCATACTCTGATCACAAGCCTTAGCTACATACTCTCCTTTCCTCAACTTGACTGATTTCACCTCTTTTGGAACATTTCTTCTATTTAGATGCTTAGTTATAGCATCATTTGTACCACAATTCATTAAAATTTGGCCAAATTAGATGAATTATAATAATTGCCCATCCATAAAATATAACCTTTTCAGGGAGGGAAGAGAGAAAGGAATAGTTCTGACAAGAGGGAGAGTTTGAAGACAGTAGCCAAAATAGTGTATTTAGAATATAGAGCAGTGGTGAGCAACCCACAGCCTGCAGGCCACATGCAGCCCCTGGGAGCATTATATGCAGCCCGCAAAGCTATGATTAAAAAGAAATCCATAAAATTTAACACACAAATTCATATCATATACATTCAAATTTTGACAATAAAACACTTGAGATTGGAATGTTAACCCTAAAACTTAATTTAGACTTGATTTTCACCTTAGAACGTCTGATTCAAAATTTAACCTGGCCCTCGGAAGCATTGAAAACTTGCAATGTGGCCCGCCAAGGAATTCGCAACCAACAATGCAGCTCCACCATATAGAAAAGGTTGCTCATCACTGATATAGAGTTTTCTGAAGGAGTTGAGATAAAGTCATGACATCTTCTTGTAATAGTCAGATATATGATCTGATTTTTTTAAGTTAAAAATAAATCACATGAAGAAATTTAAAGTTTTTTGAAGTTTATTGGACAGCTCCACTGATAGATCACTGTAGACTGTGTCACAGTAATCTATATGAGGCAGAATAATAGAGGAAGTTTTTGCTTTAAATTCTGGGGTAAGCATTTTTTAGTCTCTTCAATGAATAGAGGGAGGAGTTTATTTTTTTACAAACACTCGTGATATGGTCTGTCCATGTGAGTGTGTCATTTATAATAAGGCCAATATTTTTTATGGTTTCAAAGAACTGAATTATCATTATCAACTTGTGGACAGTCAATATTGGAGTTCATGTGGGACAGGAGCTTTGGGTAATCAATCAAAATAACTTGTGATTTAGATGGATTTATATTTAGGACATGATAATGGCTACAATTGATTAGGTTAGGTTAAGGTCAGCACTCAGCTTACTAAGGGCATCTGGAAGTTCTGAGATTTTTTAATGTATATAAATCTGAAGGTCGTCGACGTAAAGGTGAGGAGCATGATGTTATTGCTGTAAAGATGTCATTAATGTAAATGGAGAACAAAAGAAGGCCAAGGATTGATCCTTTTGGAAAGCCTCTGGTGACAGGAAGTCAAGAGGAGGAGAAATTATTTCAAGTTATTTTTTGGTGGCAGTTATTTAGGTAAGATGAGAGCCAGTCTAAAGGTGGCCTTACACGCTATGGTTCACTGGAAGGTTTGATTCTGGAAAGGTACACACTCCGGCAAGCCGGAGTGTGTGTGGGGAATTTGGCTGGAAAACGAACCTCCTGAGCTCTTGGCAAGTCTCAGAGGGTTCAAGTTTTTTTCCAGGTTTGCTTCACAGATGGCAGGCCTTCCTGCAAACCGTACTGTGTATGGCCACCTTAACACTGTAGGTGAGAAACCCATGCCATGGAGTTTGTCCATGAGAGGTAGAGAGAGAGAGAGGTAGCTGAGAGAGGGAGAGAGGCGGGATGGAGAGGGGGATTGGAGAGGGAGAGAGGGGATGAGAGATAGATAGACATGCATCTTTATTTGGGCGAGATTGAGACTAAACAATCTCTTCTTCCATCTAATCCATTGTCAATTGCAGACAGGAAGAAAGTGACAAATAATAAAAATAAAATAAAATATTACATAAAATAAAGAACTACAAACATTAATACAATGACAAGTTAGCATTTTAGGAAATGAAAAGAGATGAAAATTTATTTGTGTGAAAAAACTAGAGATAATTAAAGTACTATCCCATAGGAAAAACCCAACTGCAGGAAAGCACCCACACAAGAAGTGGATGTGAAAAACCTGTGAAACCTACTGATAGCAATATTTATAGATTGAGAGGATCATGAAAGATAAACACTTAAAATGAAATACACATAAACACAGTTGTACATAAAATTTAAACCATATGAGTTCACATTAAGACATACATACATACAATATACATACATCATATACATAAAGTGACCATACATACCGGTTTGTCCGAGACAGTACCGGTTTTGAAGTGCTTGTCCCGGTTTTGGGATGTTTGATCCAAAGGTTTCGGTAATTCTGACCAGGGCCGGCGAAAGCGGGCCTGCATTGCAGGTGGGCATCAAGCAAGGGGGGCGTCACTTCCAAAAATAAATGTATCATATTTAATAAATAATAAATGTGACCACACGTCCACACTCACGGAGATGATGGTGCTTTATGGCTTGAATCAGCATGAGTGATTTTAGTAAGGAAACATAATAGTTGGAAATGTATACAAAGTAATACATTTTTGAAACTTTGTTGGCCGATGGTGCTGGGTTTAGCCAAAGTTAGCTAGCGGACGACTATGCCATGTAGTTTAATGAGTGGGCCTCCAATGGTTCTAACTGAATTCACAGCGTAAATGCACGTATCGCTATTTGCTATGTCGAATTAACTGCTGCGGTTGTTTTATACGCGACCAGTTTAATAAAATTTTATATCTGATATCTGCATAACATTCGGTAAGTTGAGAACGTACTTACCTATAATTCATGTTTAAATTTATTTGAAAATAATTACAAAATACCCACTGTTTTTTAAAAATAATCCAAAATACCCACTGTTTTAAAACAGGTTAAAATTGGTGTTAGTTTTAGATTAGGGTTAGAGTTAGGGTTGGTGTTTTGTATATTTTTGTTATTGCTCCTAACGTTTTGTTATAGTTACTTTTAACATGTTTTTAAAAACAGTGGGCATTTTGGAATATTTTTAAAAAAGTGTGGATTTTGGAATATTTTTTAAAAACAGTGGGTATTTTGGAATTAACCCTAATTTATTTTTATTATTAAATTTCAGTCTAAAAATTTAAATAAAAAATGGAATCGAAGAAGAAGTTATCCGGTTCCCAGAATCATGAACGTAAGGCCACGAAAGATGCTGCCGTTCAAAAGCAAGCCGGTACACTAGCTCATTTCATTAAAAAAGTGAAGAATACTTCTTATTTCTGAACCAAATCTCATGACATGGAAAACGTCTTAAGTGAAGAATCATTTCGAGATAATTCGGACAAAGACATTGTTATAAATGAAAAATCTTTAGTTAATGGAAATTTAGAAGATCCAGCAAAATGGCCAAATATTGACGACAAATTACGAATAGTTTTATAAGAAATGGGACCTATTCAAAAGAAAAATTTAATATATCCAAGAGATACGAATGGATGTAAATTTAGCAATACATATTATAATAGAAAAATGGAAAACTGAGAGTCGGTAACACGGACATGGCTTATTTATTCGTTAATTGCAAATTCTGTTTTCAGTTTTTCTTGTAAGCTTTTTACACCTGCTGAGAGTAGTAGCCTCATAAAAGGATATGATGACTGGGGAAACATATCCAAAACTTTACATAGACACGAGACCAGTATGACTCACATGAAATTTTTTTTAAAAAAGGAAGGAACTTCAGAAGAGCCTGAAAAATAAAATAACTATTGACTTTCAAACACACAACATGTACATAATGGAAAAAAACATTGGTCAAATGTTTTAGAAAGATTGATTGAAATAGTAAAATTCCTTGGTGGCCAACATTTAGAATTTCGAGGATCATCAGATACATTATATCAAAAGGATAACAGAAACTTTTTAAAATTAGTCGAACTGTTTTCTAAGTTTGACCCGGTTATGGAAATCCACGTTAAAAGAGCTCTACGGCAGTCAAAATGAAATATTGCAAATTTTAGGCAATGGAATAAGGGATAAAATTTTATTGTCAATTTGAAAGGCTAAATACTATTCAATGACCTTGGACTGCACACCTGACACAAGTAAAACAGAACAGATGAGTATTATCATACGTTTTGTTTTCTACACCAATGGAAAAGTCGAAATCAAGGAAAACTTTTTAGGTTTTGTGGAATTTGATGACTCTACAGGCCACAGTTTATACGAAACCATAATTTAATTATTGGAAAAATGGAACATTCCCATTGAGGATATGAGGGATAAAGGGTATGACAATGGGGCGAATATGAAAGGGAAAAGAAATGGGCTTCAAAGTTTGCTCTTAAATGCAAATCCTTGTGCCTTTTACATTCCCTGTGCTGCTCATACTCTAAATTTAATGATAAATGATGCAGCAAAAGTCAATGCAGACACAATTAGTTTTTTTGCAACTGTGCAAGAATTATATAATTTCTTTACATCTTCTCCGAAGCATTTGACAATTCTTTTAAAGAACATCTCAAACTTAACATTAAAACAGCTTTCAGACACCCGATGGAAAAGTAGAATTGAAGCAATCCGGCCTCTACGATATGAACTAGGAGAAATTTATGACAAGCTCTATGAAATTATCGACCATGACAACTTCAATAAAGAAATACAACATGAAGCACAAAGTTTATGTGTTAAAATAAAAGATTATAAATTTATTTGCTCCTTGATAATTTGGCATGATATAATAAATCTTGTCAGCAAACAACTTCAAGATAAATATATGAACATTGCACTTGTCTTAGAATCAATCAGCAATTTAAAATCATTCATATTGGAATATCGATCAAATTCAAATTACAGGGATGTTCTTGAAATGGCAAAAAAACTTAGTGAAGATGTGGATGGAGAACCAGAATTTAAATCTATAGTTGAAGTTCGCCGAAGAAAAAAGAAATGTCAATTTCAATATGAACATCATGACGAACCACCACAAATGCCAGAAGATGGATTCAGAGTCAATGTTTTTTATACGATTTTGGGTACTGCTTGGGCATTGTTGAATAAATGTTTTGAACAACTGAAAATCCATAGTGATCATTTTAGTTTCTTACATAATTTCTCAGAAATTGATAATGAAAATCTAAGAAAAAACTGTGATGATTTAGAGAATCTTTTAAAATATGGTGATAACAAAGATATAAATGGTACATAACTCTATGACGAGATAGTTTCTTATACAGACATTTTCAGTAAAGATGAATTAAAAATTCAAAACACTTTTGATGTTCTTCAGTTTATTGTATCTAATAATTTATCCTTTCCTAACTTAATGAATGCTTTAAGAATATTATTGACTATTCCTGTTAGTGTAGCAAGCAGTGAACGTTCATTTACTAAATTAAAATTAATTAAGACATATTTACGAACGAGTATTTCACAAAAGAGGCTTGTAAACCTTGCATTAATAGCAATTGAAAATGATGTATGTGCTGAATTAGATGTAAAGGAAATTATTTCTAATGTAATGTACTCCTGTATTCAGTCCTTGTATCGAGTCCACATAAATTTATCAATTTATATACACAAGATAACTTTTGAATACGAAAAAATTTCTTTATTTAGAAGAACGGGGATCGGCAGAAAGGCAGGGCAATCATTTTGTCGTAAGCCCAGCGCCAGTGTTTTTGTATTTGCACGATTCTTTCCTTGTAAATTATATCCTTATAGAAGATAATGTACACTAGCTTAACTAGTGGAAATTATTCTTATCAATAACTTTCCAAATAAGTGTGTATAAAGGATTACATTTCTTTTTGCACTTATTTGTACATCATATAGATCCGCGATGGTTTGCTAATACTCAAGAGGTAGGTCGAAAATAGCTTTAAGGGTGGATTGCTAAAGTAAGATTTGATATATTGTCAGGTATGTATTATTAAAAGGTGGGGAAAGAGTAAAGTGTTTTGGTAAAAGTACGAGTTTTTTCTAAACAGTTTTTAAAAATACTTTAATAAAATTCAATAAATAATATTAAACGCAATGGATATTTAAGTTCTATTCAATAACTAGAAAATTAATCGAGATATTTTATATAACCAAAAACCAAATAAAGTACAATTGCCATGAATGGGTATATTTGAAATACAATCGAAAAATCCATAAAATCTAGTAAATGGAATTTTTCAGATATAATGCTAATCAAATGGAGAAGTTAGGACGGTACGATATGATGTACGCTAGGGCACTGGAATTAGAAGATAAGAAGTCTAATGGAATTTGTGGTAAAGGAATTATGAATACGGATGGGAAGATAGTCTCAGAAACAAAGGATGTAGCACAGGTATGGGAAGAATACATTAAGGAATTATACGGCAAACAGGCAGGAGAGGGGAAAATAGAACTGGAAAATGAGAAAAACATTGAAGAAGACAACTTAGGACCAAGTATTATGGAGAGCGAAGTAGAAAAGGCGATAGTGGAACTAAAGAAGGGGAAAGCCACGGGCAGCGATGGAATACCGGCTGAGATACTTAAAGTCATAGGATCAGAAGGACTAAAAGCGATCACGAAATTAATTAATAAGATTTACGACACGGGAGAATGGCCTCAGGATTTCCTAGAAGTAACAATGATCCCTCTAAAGAAGCCAAAGGCAATGCAGTGTAAAGATTACAGAACTATAAGCCTTCTGTCACACACATCGAAGATCATCACGAGGATTCTTAATAAAAGGCTGGAGAAAAAGGCAGAAGAAATAATAGGGGAAGATCAATTCGGTTTCAGAAAAGGACGAGGAACTAGAGATGCTATAGGAGTAGTTAGAATCATATCAGAAAGGGCAATAGAATACAGTCAAGATATCTGCGCATGTTTCGTAGACTGGCAGAAGGCCTTTGATAGAGTAAATTGGGTAAAGTTGATGAAGATATTAAAGGATATAGGTGTAGACTGGAAAGACAGGAGATTGATTAGGAATCTATATGAGAATCAAGTTGTAAAGGTTAGGTTTGAGAATGTGGACACCTGCGGAATAAATATCGGTAGAGGAGTAAGACAAGGCTGCTGCCTATCGCCAACCCTATTCAATATATATGGAGAAAGTCTAATGCAAGAAGCTTTAGAAGGCACAGGGGATTTCAAAATTGGAGGAAGGATTATAAGAACAGTAAAATACGCAGATGATCAAGTACTTCTAGCAAGAAAGGAAGAGGAACTACAAAAAATGATAAATAGACTAGTGATAACAGGTAGAAAATACGGTATGGAAATAAATACAGAAAAATCCAAGGTCATTCGAATATCGGGGAAAGTAGAGAATCTGAACATAACTATTGAGGGAAAGCCATTAGAACAAGTTTCAGAATATAAATACCTTGGAAGTATCATAACACAAGAGGCAAAATGTACGGATGAGATCAAAACTAGAATAGGAAAAGCAAAAGCGGCTTTCAGGAGAAAGAAACAACTACTTACAGGGAATATTAGGGAAGATATCCGCAAGAAGTTGATAAAATGCTACGTATGGAGCATAGCATTGTATGGGGCAGAAACATGGACGCTAAGGAAAAATGACATCAAATACTTGGAAAGCTTTGAAATGTGGACTTGGAGGAGAATGCTGAAGATAAAATGGACAGATAGGATGAAAAACGATGAAGTGCTACGAAGAATAGGAGAGAAGCGAATGATTATACAGACTATCAGAAAGAGGAAGGCTAACTGGGTTGGACATTACCTGAGGAGAGAGAGTATGATTAAAGACGTGTTAGAAGGAAAACTAGATGGGAAAAGGGAAAGAGGTAGGAAAAGGTATCAGCTGATAGACGATTTGAAAGGGAAAGAGAGTTATCAAGATATGAAGAGGACAGCGGAAAATAGGAGTATATGGAGAACCAGGTTTAACCATGAATAATCACGGACCTGTCTACGGACAGACTACCTATGATGATGAATGCTAATCATTAGTTTTATTTTTTTGTCTTCTTAACCATCTTAGTCTTATCATTTTTTGCATTATAGTTACATTTATATTAATTTATTTGTACATTTATCTATATTATTTCTCTATTAAAGCAATCATTTTATTTTATTATTAAACTAGAGTTTTAGTAATGTCAAACACCGAAACACAAAATTAATATAACATGATATTGCGTAAATTTTGCTATATGCCGTATTTTGGTGATCGTGTGTAGATGTACCAAATTCAAATTCCATAACAATTTCTTCAAATAATAATAGAATTATTGACATCTACTTCTTCATTGGATTTTTAAATATCTTAAAATGAAAATACGAAGTCGGACATTTAATTGAAATTTTGTTTTCTTATAGTCGAAATAAATATTGCATCAAATTAGGCTTGTATATTGATAAAATAACCCTAAAATGTTGTAATTTTTGATTTATCGTTAATGTAACGGTAGAGAGTATTGACTTTTAATCAAATGTGTGGCGAGTTTATAATTTTCGTTAAAGCAGATATTATAATACATGTTTTTCTTTATATTTATGCAACGAATTATTTCAATCAGTTCGTTCTGGGATACATCGACAGAAATGCATCAGCTTGTATCCACACACTATTGATGGAAAAAGTCGTATTATGTTCATAACACAAAACTTCGCTAGAAGCAAGGCGCAACAGAGATATCTTGCACCCGGGCGCCAGACACCCTAGGTGCGGTCCTGGGGTTGTGCCCAGGCATTGAACGAATTCGCCTTGCGGAGTGAGTCACAGGGTTGAAGCGCGTGACGGGCATAGAGCATAGCATCGGAGCCCCTTATATTCTTTTATTGTATTCTTCATCTGGTTTGATATAAGGAATTTTATTGTATTGTATAGATGCTAGTCAACTCCCCATGTCCAATCAATTAAACTATTAATAAAAGCCTTAATCTATTGGTTGGAACACTATATGGGATTTCCCATAAGATGAATATTAAATACTAGTAGTTGGTGCCTGCATTCTGCAAGCATAGCATCTCAACATAAAAAAACATTCATTTTTCATATTTCATCATTACAAATATTTTTTTTTAATTCTAAATATTTCACCTCCGGAGCGATTTTCGTTTTTCCCTTATGCAAAAATAATAGATTAAAACAATCCCAAAACTTTGCAATTTTAAGAATTTTATACTTTCTCCATTATGGGGTACAAATACTACACATTTAAGCCAAATTTTAAAGTTGGAGTACTTCTACAAGTGAAATAATATTTTTCAAATTGTTTAAATTTTAAACATTTTTAACGGCCGCCGCAATATGTTTATGGAGAGATTCAAATGTTTATTTGTGCAAATGCACTACTCTGTACATAACCTGCAAATTTCAGCTTTCTAGCTCAACCCGTAATGTCTAAACAGTTATCTATTTGTTTAAACTTGAAGAATTTTTAACTGCCAAACAAATTAAAATTTCAAAATTTGTATAATCCTTATTTCGTTTTTTTACGAATTCTACTTATTAAAAAAATGCAACACCGTAGCACATGTGGATATACATAAACCTTGAAATTTTGTTTAAACAATTGCGAATTTTTAGCGGCCGCATTGTTGCACTTTTTCATGATTTTCGTTTTTTCTAGTCGGTTTTGCACAAAATCCTACCTAAGAAAAAAATTTCGAATCTCTAGCTCATCTGGAAGTGCCTAACATTAGTATCCTCCTATATGTTATTTCCTCCTCCTCCTCTGTAAGAAACGTCGATATATAATGATACCTCTTTCACACTTGCAGACTTATTTTCTTTTGCAAAATTAAATTAGAAGTAATTGACTCACGGTCTTCGGATAAGAACCATTTTAAAGGAAATTAAATGATTCTTATTCTTATCGTCGATTTATATTTTCGAATCGAATTCGCTCACATTAAGCTAAAATATTCGAAAATTTGTCAAAATTTTGCATTTTTATTGAAACGTTCCCTTGGCGATCAACAGCATTGTTGTTCATACAGAAAATCGACATATCTGGTGAGTCCATAATAACTAATTTATTTCGGAATAAAACATTAACTTAGTTAAAAAATTTTATACTCTTATTGTCTTACTATTAAATATCAAACAATATGTATTAAAGCGAATACCTGTTCATCTATCTTATCTAATGTTTGTATAAGTGACAGATTTAGCTCACTTCCTTCCAATATAGTTGAATATATTAAGTTCCAATTTTCCCGTTGAATTTCAACGGGCATATACACTAGCGTAAATATCGTATAAAGATGCATGAGAACCACCCGGCCCCTTGGTAATGTTGCCAACACTTTAACAGCATAGTCAAATATGCAAACCGCATGGCGATCACCTTGTTAAGTGAAAACGGGAGAAAAAGGCCCCAATCCGGGAGAATTTCTGGACTCTTGTCCTAGCCGGCAGGACTGGCAACCCTAGTCACTCACTGTCACGCGTACCGTAGGTTGCCTCCGCTGGAGTTGATATGCACGATAATCACCGAACAATCGACTAGTCGATTGTTTTTAATCACTTTGTGGCCATCAACCCTTCAATACAGATAGGGCATAGAGGACTAGTCTAGGGGATATTTACATCATTCATGTGATGCAGGATGTTTGATGCTTTAGTTACAGAATGTGGCGTAAGGTTGAATTAGAGTGAATATTGAATCTAATTGATATATATTATATATATTTCTTATAATATTAAATGGTGAGTTTAATCTTGAACGTAACGTAATTGATAAATTAGGTAGTTCTAAAACTCATCAATGATTTAAGTGCTATTAACGAATAAAATTTCGTTAATAGTTCGGTTTTTTATTACCTACTGTTAATTTTATGTTATTAATGTCAAAATAGACATTTCATTTTCAGTCTCATGGTGATGTTTTATGCGAATCTTGTTTTGATGTTAAAAATATTTCTGCGATCGCGTAAGAGATACTCATATGTGCAGTGTTTATAGTTTTTTAGAATTTAGTCAGTAAGTTGTGCCAGTAAACTATATAAATAATCTATGAAATTGGTTCGTAGAGATTTGACTAAATATGAAAAAATTATTTGATCGATCTAGCTTAAACTGCTCTTTAATAAGGTGACTAGATTTCTTTGACCAAAGGGAGAGCAAATGCAGTTATTTTTAACAAAAAGGAATGATAACGTCTTGATGAAAGAATCTATTTAAATGACATTTCATATTTATTTTAATAAAGTAATAGTTGTAAAACGAATCCAAGCACTACAACAGGCTTACGGCATTCGTTATCATTCATTAAAAAATACTATGCTTACAAAAAACAAATGCCTCTAATAATAATAATGATGAATCACAAAATAAATTTCAGTTACTGCAATTTAAAAGTGAATTAAACATTTAACATTACTATTCAATAATTACAAGCACTGTAGACATTTGAGGTAAAATTAAATCCCAACATTGACAAATTAAAATCTTGTAGAAATTATTTAAAATTGATAAAAAGTATCCTCAATGTTTCAAAATAATAATAATGATTCGACTTTTTATTTTAAGGGTGATATTTAGACTAAAAGGAGGACATCTGGTCACCTTATCTTGAATCAGTTTTTCAATACTATTGAATGAGAAAATATGTATAACAATCGTCTACAGTGACCATTTATTAAAATGAGTTTTTAAAAAATACTCAAGTACATTCGTTATAAAGGTTTAAGATACTTAATGAAATATTATAATTTAATTGGAAAAAGTGAATAGTGATGTAATCTAATGCCTACAGGTTGGGAGACTGCAATTGAATGATAAGTGGGAGAAAAAACTAATATACCAAAAAAGGTAATTTATTTTTTTCCTCCCTACAAGGTGCACGTGAAGAGTGATTTGGATGGGTTTTACTGTCACATTCCTTTATTTTAGATCTGGCTGAGATGAACCTCGATTTGGCGTCTTGTAGGAAAGCAGTTCATGCAGCTTTTATCTTCCTCCTCTTCCTCTACTCTCACTCCACAGCGAGCAATAGCACAGAGGTAGAAGATGGTGGTTCTACAAGACGTGATTACTCTCCATCTGAATGTGTCTGGTTTCCGGAGGAGTCATGCCCATCTCAAGATTCTGAATGTACATGCATTTCCTTGGTAGTACCTGCTGCTTTCACTATCGATAGCATGCTGCCTGCCATCAGTACTTCTAATCCAATGCCATCAATACTTTGTTGCCATTTAAACAATTCAGCACAACTCCTAAGTGGCATTCAATGTGCCACCTCAAAGGATGGCAAAAATCTGGCTGCCCTCCACATTCGCAATTCGACAGTTGGAAGTTCAGCTCTCTCTCATGTTTTGGAGCATCTCCATTCTCTCACTTCTTTGGCCATGACAGATGGGGTGGCCCCTACCATTACAGGCCATCTTTCGGAGATTGCACCCAAACTTTCCTGTTTGAATCTGAGCAGTAATGGAATGGGAGACCTTCCAGAGGATGTGCTCAGTGATCTTGCTGCTCTCCATGCCCTAGACCTTTCTGCAAATAATGTAACACGTCTTCCAAGATTGCCTCATGGGATTGATGGACAGCCTTTATGGATAGATGTCTCTGGTGAGAATGGCATACATAATTGCTTTGGCTCTGCTCTCCTCTGCCCCCTTGTATCCATCACTTTTCTCTTGCCAAATAACTTGAAATCCTAGCTGTGTCTCTAATAAAAATTTATTGAGAATTTTGAGATAGACATAAGCCATCTGATAAATATATAAGAAACTCTTCTCCCTCCCTTGAAAATATTAAATTTGTTATTGGATATCTCAAACTTAAGTTTAAATATAGCATTCCCATACCTGCAGATCTGACAGAATTTTAAGTCTGCATTATCAACCTGAAATAATGTTGGATAGATGATGCATCCTTAGAATAGATAGAAAACTGATTACTCTGATAAAATAAGTAATTATAATCGGACGACTGCAGGACCTGTACATAACATATTAACCAGTTGCAGATGGTATATTCAAATACCCACTGTGGGGCACATATTTTGAACATTCACAATCCATCATAATATAGAACAAGATGATCCAAACGGAACTTATGATGCCTTATGATGAGGAGACAGCACATGATTTTTTTGAGACATTAGCTCAGATTACTAAAGAGGATGGGTATGATACCTGTCAAGTGTTTAACATGGACAAAACTAGGCTCCATTAGCAAAAAATGCCATCTAGAACCTACATTGCCATATTACATGGCAATCATTGCCAGGTTACAAAGTCTGTAAGTATAGGCTCACTCTTTTGATAGGTGTCGATACTGCAGGTGATTATAAAGTCAAACCCTTGTTTGTGTACCTTTTGGAAAACCCTAGGACTCTCAAGGTATTTGTTCAAAGGATTTTGACAGCAGTCTTTCATTCAGCAATGTGTTTGGCAATCCAGTTCACCTTGATGACTTGCACCCCGACATGAAAGTGGTCTATCTGACTCCCCCTCTCCCCCAGCACAATCTCGTTTTTGAAATCTCTGGATCAGGATGTTATTGCCTTCTTCAAGGACAAATATTTGCCCATGCCATCAGGGAAAGATTTCAACATCTACCATGCACTGAAAAACATTAGTGTATCCTGGAATGCAGCAAAACAATTCAATTTGAAGTGTGGAGAAAGCTGTTCCCTTATTTTGTCTCTGATACCCAAAACTTTACAAAGGCCATTGTAGAGGTGACTGAAAATGTTGTAGAAATGGGCAATTAACTCAGCTTAGAGGTGAAACGAGAATGTCAATGAATTGCTCGCATCACATTCTGATGAACAGTCAAATGAAGATCCTCTCCAATCAGAACAGCAAATAGTTGATTGAATTAGAATCTTTTGAAGAGACTGATCCTTGTAAAGTCTTGACAACGAAAGTGCTGTGTGGGGCATTAAAAAATTTGGAAAGTGCCATGACTTGAGGAGAATGATCCAAACCATGAGCACAGTGTCTCTATAAATCAAGGAATATTCAACATGTATAGTTGCTACAGGGAAATTTACAAGGAAAAGAGGAAAGCAGTCGTTCAAACTTCCTTGGACATCTTTGAGAGAGCAGAAAAACCTGCAGCCAAGCCCTCTGTGAAAAGTCCTGCCAACACTTCTGGCAGCAGTGAAGCTGACTCTCCTTATAACAGTCCACATAATGGCAAATTTTAACCTGCAATTGTAAGCACTTCATTCCTTTGGCAACTTTTTTAAAACTTCATTGTTTGTATGAGTCCTAATTGGAACCTAATTAGAATAAAATGATTTTTCATGTCTTGAATAAGTTATTTTTGCATAAATGTTTGCCTGAGTAAAATACTCATCATAGTTAAATGGGAAGGGAAGGGCAGTTTAACTTTGAAGAATTCATGATAGTTTACTCTGAAGGAAATAGTGAGGCAGTGGGAGTATTTCTGGAACTTAGGAAGGATATGACAAAAACTGTGACAAAGGTAATGGTAACAAATGATAGGTTGAGGACAATAAAGCTAAAAGCAGTTCCAATAGACATGCTGATAATCCAAGTGTATATCCAATGTCTGCTCATGTAGAAGAAGAAATCAAGAAGATGTGCAAACAAATTAATGACATTCACAAAGAAGAGGGAAGAGAAAATGTAAACTGCATAATAATGGGCAATTTGAACAGCATAGTTGGAAAAGGACAAGATAAAAATGTTGTCAGTCAATACAGACTTGGGAAAAGAAACCGAGAAGGAGAAAAATGTAGAATTCTACATTAATTAAGATCTGGTAGTGACTAATACATGGTTCAAAAACCATGAATGAAAGCTGTATACATGAAAGAGCCCATGTGATAGAATGAGATGCCAAATAGATTACATCCTAATAAAACAAAAAATGCTAAGACATTACCAGGAGCAGGCAGATTCAGATCAATGCCTTGTAGTGGTAATTCCTTCAGTTTCTCTCTTTTGTAGTTTATTTTTTACTTAGGTACGGGTTGTTTGGCAGTGCTAAAAGTAGTTCCCATCTAATTTTGAACTTGTATAAATTTTATTGTTAAAATTTAAATTTTTTGAGTTGTTATTGTTAATACTTTTATTTACACGTTTCATTCCATACCTAAAAATGTAATCTCATGACCCAAATAAAGCCATGTCTTGACAGCTGAAATAAAGATAGGTACCAAAAATTAGCTCATGGCAGGCATAGCAGTATATTATAATAACTTTATATATTTAATGTTAAAAGATGTTTTTTTATTATCTTAAACATTTCAAAAGAATTGTTTTCAAAGATTTTTTTTGCAAGCAATCCTATACACTTGTAATAAATATGAATGTTAAAAGATCAATTGTTATACATTATTTTAAACAATTAAAAAGAATGTTTTTGAAAAATTTTCTAGAAACCATCTTATTCACATGTAATGTGGGTCTTTGTATACAATAGTCTCTTGTGAAATGCTAGGATTAAATTGTTGGAGAAGGCCACATTGGGAAAAACTGCATTGGTCAAATTTAATACCTTATGAAAAATATGCTGTTTGTATAGGCAAAGAGCTCTTTCTTGTCACATATAAATGTAGAGTACAGTGCACATCCAATTCAGGACTGTATATAATTAAATTTTATACAGGTTGGTTAAATAAGCATCACAGTTATTTCATCATGCTTAATCAAATCCACAGGGGAAACATATTTGACAAGGATTTATTGTTTTGAGTTTTACTCTGAATTTGAAAAAAGTGGTTCTTTTCTTAAATTTATTTGCCAATCCCTAGTGTAAATCATAAAACTCTTTCCAAGGCCTTTTCAAATGAACAAAGGTTACAGATGGGCCTAGGAAAATTCACCGCCAAAAATTCATCGCCATGGAAAATTTACTGCCAGCAATTCACCGCAACGGAAAATTCATCACCATGGGAAATTTATCACCTTTTATGGATCATGTTGTTAACAAAGGCTGTATTAAAAATGTGTGTGTGGACTCTATGCTGACAGAAGAATATATGGGCAAATAATCCAACTATAGCAGTTTTGATAAATATGTTTCATTTTTTACAAATTGTAAATTTAAAGCAGAATTAATCTTTAAGTTATGAAATTCAGCCAAAACTGTAAACAATTTAAAAGCATTCCTTGGCAATGAATTTGCTTTGGCAATAAATTTTTGGTGATAAATTTTTCTTGTCTGTTAATTGTTGATTTAAAATTTAAAGCCTGATTAATCTTAAGTTGTGAAATTCAGCCAAAACTATAAAATATTTTAAGCAAATGTTCGTGTGCAAAAAATACAAAATTGTGTATTTCTGTTGAAATCTCGAAGTAGATTTTTTCATGAAAGAATACAATCTCTATACTCCATCTGGAGAATGTAAAAAGAAAATTTTTTTGAAATGGTATTCGAAATTCTCGATTTTTAAGTGAACAAATGGAAGTGCTTGAAATTTTATTCGGGTAATGTCAAAAAAATTTATTTGTTGATATTTAAATGCAAGATGATCTGTACAGAATTTATAATACCTGTTCCTCTTAACATTTTTCAAATAAGGGTCATGGAAAGCAAAATATAGTTTTCCTAATGTTGTTTAGCTACAATTGAATCTACAAAAATAACATCCTTCATACATTCCCCTTCCTTTCCTCTCTATCCCCTACACCACTTTTATTTCCATCTTTTCCTGCAGACTTAATTGTTAAATTCCTAGTTGACAGATATCAACATTGCCTATATTTGATCATACTTTCTTTCTCCCCCCACCTGCCTCCCCCCTCTGACCTCACCATCTTTTTTCCTTTTTTCTCTTCACAGTCTTAAAGGTTGTTAAATTCCTAGTTGATATATGTCAATATTGCCTATACTTGATTCCTAGTTGATTGTTATCAATATTAACTGTTTCAATTATAATTTCTTACGTCCCCCCTCCTCCCTCTACACACTTTCCCATTTCTTTATTACATCCTCCCGTTCTCCCCTCCCTTACTCTTTGTTAACTTTTTCTGTATATCATTATTTTAAAAATTCTCATAAACAATTGGCATATTACTTGTAAATGTGGATTACTTCCATTTCATCCCCAGTCAAAAAGTTAAACCGTTTTTATTAAAACCGCAACAGTTGGATTATTTGCCTTTATATTCTTCTGTCGGCATTGAGTCTGCACATGCATTTTTAATACAGCCTTGGTTAACATGATTCATACAAGGCGATAAATTTCCCATGGCGATGAATTTTTCGTGGCAGTGAATTTTCCGTATTGATGAATTGCTGGCGGTGAATTTTCCATGGCGATGAATTGCTGGTGGTGAATTTTCTGCAGTGTTGAATTGCTGCCGATGAATTGATGGTGGTGAACTTTCTTGATGCCGTTACAGATATATCCTGCTTACATTCAAAATTTCTTTCTACTGAAGTCCTCATCTCCCCAATGGTATCTAAGGTGTTTCTTCAAAATGGCCATGCACTAGTGACACACAAGTTGACATTTCTATAAACTTCACAACAACAACATATTCATGCTGAAGGCACAATAGTGTATTTTCCATTGGTGTTTATTTTATAGTTAACAGTAATTTGTTGTTTGATGTGTATTTTAGAACTATGTAAGATTCTCTGATGAATACATTCATTTTACTTGGAAATTGAGGGTGCTAAAGTGTATTCCTGTTAGTAATGTAAGTGTAAATATATGATTGAAATATTTATCTGAATATGTTGCATGTAAGTGCATCCAATATGGAAAATGTTCCATCATGAATATTGGCCTTCTTATCTGAAATTGCTTTATTTTTGGTTGAAGGAAATGAACATCTTGGCTGTAGTGGTATCCTCAGTGCAATGTCCCAGAATGCATCGCATCCACTGGACAAATCCTCTGCTTCTCCTTTGGGTGTTGCACCACTACCCTTGCTACCAGCTGTTCCTATCTATTTCCACAACAAGTGGAACAGCACATGCATTTCACCAAAAGGGTATGACTGGTTCAATTGGACTCAGCGTACTCCTCTTGTTGACATAGAATACAGGATAAAGGTATATTTTTAAATTTTGCACTGAATTTAGCTGCATTGTTATTCCATACTATGGTGCTTCATTGGATTATTATGTTGCAATAGTTGAAATAGTAAAAACATTTTGCCAGCAATGCTGTTAGCTTCTTCAGGTTGAAGCGATGAGTCTTCTTTGAGTCTCTGTATTTATATATTCTTGAGAGTAATAAGAGGGGCAGTGAAAATAACTAAGAGACAATATTTCATCGGAGAATGCAGCTACATCATCTCTTCTACATGGAAATGACACCTTTGGCCAATGAGTACCACGATGGTTGACAACCAATGGCTGGTGAAAGATAATGGAGGGACCAAAAAACAGACAACGTTTGGTAAAAGGAATGAACATATAAATAACAAGACTCAAGGAAGACTCGTCACTTTGACCTGAAGAAGCCAACATCGTTGTTTGTGAAACATTTTGCATATTTCAGCAAATACAGTATAATTTGCACCAAATTAATATCAAATCAAGAGCTTCATTGTTTACAGTCAACCTCTGATTTAACACCACTGTTTGGAAAGGGAATTGGCACAGAAAATTATTTCTTGAATCACCATAATTAACACAAAGACTTGCATTTAGGACACACCCATGTATAGAACACAGGGAGGTTTTTGAGTACAAATTCTATGAATATTTAATGTACACACATATAGGATGCATATGTATTCTAGTAAGGGCATCGAACCAAAATTTTTTTCACTTCAGTTTTCGTTCCGGTTCACACAAAACAAAAAATTTTGGTTCAGTTCCGGTTTCGTCCCAGCAACCACCATTGAACTGGTTCAAACCAGTTATTTTGTTCTGACTGAATTTTTTGGAGAAAATTTCAAGAGAATTCGTAAATAATCTTTATTATTTAATGTTATTTTTTATTTAAACCAAATATGTCTTAACTATTGCAAGTCCAGAAGACAAAAATTGATATCCGCACGTAAAATTGTGCAAACATCCCCTCCCACCATGTAACAAACAGTAAAATATTGTATGAATTCCCTTCTTACATTTTTCATTATTCAATTTTATACGACTTTATCTAATACTGTTCTATAGGAAGTGCGTATAAAAGCGATTAAAAATGTTATTTATTTTTTAAGTCTTTAATTTTATGTAAAACCGTTGTCATTCTTTCAAAAGTCAATAGTTATTTGATTTTACAATTCCAATATTCCACGTTCCAATATAAGTAGATATTCTCATTATCATAATGAATTTACACCAATAGTATTCATGAACGTACTTGAACTACTGAAGCAGAACTGAACTGAACTACTATATCGGTAGAATTGACTATCCTCGTAAAATAAGAGAGATAGATAGCCTGTAGGATGGAGAGATACAAAGGCTCATTTTTCCCTAGAACGATAGCTGAGCAGAATAAAACTTGCGATCAAAAGTAACCTCGCGTAGGGGCGTAAACCCAGACATAATTTTGGAGTTTTCCCCTTGGTGTTAATGCACCCCCTGCCACACACCCTTGCGGTGACTTGCAGGGTAAACTGTAGATGTAGATGAACAGGTACAATAATGGGAATAATTTTGAAATGAGAAAAAAGTCTTCTATGACCGGGAATCGAACCCGGGTCTTCCACTTGCCAGGCAGAAGACCTGCGTTCGATTCCCGGTCATAGTAGACTTTTTTCTCGTTTCAAAATTATTCCCAACTTTACAGCTTATGCCTGTCTGCATAGGATCTTCGGATCACTTTTTCCATCTGGTACAATAATATTAATTCACATTTGTATGCAGAATGTAATTTGTAGAGAGTTGTTCAAAGAATACCTACTTAACTATATTTTAATACAGTAATTTAGATGTTAATATTACAAATACTATACAATATGTAATTACATAAATTTTCTTAAGATGACAAATGTGTATACACAGTGACATTTATTATTATTGAGAGACAATCTCAAATTATGTGAAATAATAAAAGTTCTGTAGACAGGAACAGAAATTTCAGAATAAAATACGAACGTCTGCACAAAGAAAAAAGCGCTGATTTCCATAATGTACAATGCAGAACTCGCTTAGAAATAACGTACAAACTCAAAGGAATACCACAGAGAACTGAAAATGTTTAGCAGAAAAGGTTCCAAACACATGTCACTCCAGCTACTGAAGGGTTGGAGTTATAAAAGGCCAAAAGAAAGGAACCCTGTCATAAAACACATGCCTGGGGTGTACACAGCACCCCACATGAGTACCGCAGGGTTAACAGGGTTCTGGGAAACTTGAGCAGGACATATCCTTGACCCTCTCTATATGTATTGAGATGCCCATTGAAAATTCCACCATTGAACCGACAGATATTATCACGAAGATGCATCTCTCCAAAGGCTTAAGGGCACTCCACACTCTTGGTTTTTCCAACAGTTTTAACCATACGGTTAAAACGAACGAAATCTGTCACCGCTTGATTTTTACTCGGTCCAGTCGTTGTGTACAGGCAAGTCTGCCAGTGTGGAGCGTGTTTGTTCCAAAACTGTAGTTTTCTCAAGTTATGGTGTGTTGCATAAAGTCACAGGAAAAAAGTCAATGCCGATATACTATTCAAATTTATAAATTTCAAAGCTGTTTTGAAGTTTAAATAATACCTTGGTTGCGATGAATAATATGATGGTAACTAAAATAAATAAATTATCGGCATATTCACGAAATTTTTATGCTGTTTTGAAGTTTAAACAATACCTTGGTTGCAATTAATAATACGACAGCAACGAAAATAAATATTATCGGCATATTCACGAAATTTTGATGCTGGGAAGAAAACCGACAGTTAAGTCCCGTTTATCTCCATACACCGAGGTCGCCTCCGCACTTTTGACTTTCTTCCTAGTTTTATCTGTATGGTTAAGTTGGTACGTTTATGGCAGACGGACCCTCACTCTCCATCAATTATAACTTCCAGCTCACATAAATACTTGAATAAACTTATATTCGAATCTCATTAAATGGTATCCATCAAGCAATAATGAAAAACTATAAATTTCTCTCCTTAGCTGTTATATGATCTGTAAGCTATATATTTAAAAAATTATTTGGATAGAGGACTACATTTGCCACAAAACCGTCTGCAAGGCCACATAATTACGACTTTAATTTTGGGTATTGTATAATTTATATAATTTTTTCTTTAAAAGGGTTCAGATCCTCAGATCATATGTTAATTCTTTCTAATTTTAATCTCAAAAAAGAATAAAATCCTGCATGTCGAAAAGTCAATTTTTACTTGTTATTTTTTGGGAAATGGAAATGTTGAACCCAAGACTTTTTTCGTCATCACCTTATAATACGTAAATCGAGTATTTCTTCCAAATTTCGAACGAGTATCTTGTTCCTTTATTGAGTAAATCCCATTTATCACTGTGATGAAGGTCGACAAATTATTAATAAGATGAGAGAAAATTGCGGCCGAAGGCCGCTATTGGGGATGTCTTGCAGAGCGTGCAACCTCGATAATTTGTTCATTTTTGTTATCGTTGTATTATCCGTCGCAACCAAGGTATTGCTTAAACTTCAAAACAGCAATGAAATTTCGTGACTATGCTGATAATGTGTTTATTTTCGTTACCGTCGTATTATTCATTACAACCAAGGTATTTTTTTAAACTTAAAAACAACATTGAAATTTAGAAATTTGAATAGTATATTGGCATTGTGACTTTTTTCTTGTGATTTTATGCAACATACCACAACTTGAGAAAACTGTACGGTTTTGGAACGAACATGCCCCACACTGGCAGATTTGCCCATACACCATGTAAAAATCAAGTGGTGACAGATTTCGTTCATTCTAGTCCATTCTTCCAGATTTGCCCTCCACATTCTCCGTTTTACCCATACAGTTTTAACTGTACAGTTAAAACTATCGGAAAAACAGAGAGTGTGGAGGGCCCTTAAACCTATATCTTATTCAGTGTTGAAAAGTGGGGCTTTCAGAAAAGACTCATATTAAAGCAAAAAGAAAAATCCTTTTGCTCCCACAGTTTATGCGAACTGAGAAATGGAACGAAATAAATAATGGTTTTCGGTTCGGGTTCAGAAAATTATTTTTTTTTTGTTCGGTTTCAGTTTCACTCCAGCTAAAATAAAGGTTTGTTTCGGTTTTTGGTTCAGTTCCGGTTCGATGTCCTGATTCTAGTAAATGATGTGTTGCAAATATTTTATTTTTTTAATGGTGAAACGGATGAGTGAATTATTGAATGTCTTTGTAATATGAGAAAAATGAATTAAAATTTATGCTCTTTGTCTTGCAATGCAATGTTTCTCAGCTGAGAGTCCATGCATTATTTCTCAGGTGTTCACTAGTTGAGTAGGGCATGATTTTTATTTTTATCTATAACTTGTTTGATCCCACACACAGCTCTGATTAATATTTCAAAGTGAAAAAACAAGACAATGTTTGAAATATGTATGAACTTACTTTTCATGGAAAGGGGGTCTGGAGAAATTGAGCGACTTCATAGGGGACCTGCAGCTCCAAAAAGGTTGAGGAACGCAGGTATAAGCAATAGACTAGATGGCAGGGAAGATTGCATGCTATGGCAGGATGAGGATTAAAACACTGCGACTACATAATCTAATATCTCTGAAACAAATGACGATTTCTATCAGTTTGACTACATCTTCAAGGATGAATTAGCCAGTGACAAGGAATCTCCTTTTTAATTTGTGATTTTAAAAAATTTAATTTGTTTTCATGTTATTTAAATGAATATCTTCTAATCTACACGTCTAAGTAATAAAAAATCTCAATTTTTCTGTTGTTATATTGTCTTTCTCACTAATTATATTTCTGGAGAAAAAACAAGTATTTTGTACCCCATTTTTAACTGAAAAATTTTGAAAAAAAAATTTGCATCTTATATTTACAGTAAATTAATGAGATAGCAGATATTTTTTCATGGAAGAAGTCACTAGTCATATCTTCATTGGTGACAATTGTTGAAAGATTTATATACTAAATGCAAGGTCCTCCATTTCACATTTATGAATCATTGGGCCTATGATTTTCGGAAATTTTTCATTTAATACACTTAATTATAATTGTAAAAAATGAATCCACCTCCCAAATTCATTGAAGGCTTATTTCAGGTTTGCACAGTTATTAAAAATTTACATTATATATCAAGAACAGTTCAGGTAACTCTTGTTCATTGAACGAATGTCCACTTTAACGAATGAATTGAATTTTATAGCTGTACTTTTTGCTGAAAATTCGATTCACTTGAACAAACTAAATAACATGTATGCAACTCAGATCTAAGAAACTTTACGAATGCTCTTGGGGTCACAAAGACCATCTTGTTTACCCATGGATTCTTTGTGTGTTCACTATACCATGCATTTTTCCTATCGCCTGCATTTCTTGAGAGACTTAATATGACATCACCAAACTTGCTGTTTATTACTCAAAATATATTTACAAATATCCACTTACAATTCGACTTGAAGGACCTCTTGTGTACCAATAAGGAGAAAGTGCAATACGCAGTGTTTCCCACAGCCATTCTATGCTTCAGTCTGTATCTTGGATTGACTATGTTCAGTCGCATTAATTTTCTCGCGATTCATACATAATTGTTACATCACGAGGATTTGTTTTCAAGCCATTGCCATGGCCTCATTTACACTTGCTTTCACTGTGAATCTTTTATAAACATTTTTCTAATTTTTTACCCTTCAATCGACAATGAGTTTAAATGGAAAAATCACGATCATTCAATGAATTTCTGTTTTACGAATGTTTTTCAGGAACGCATGTCGTTCATTGAACAATAGTTGCCTGAACTTCATATGACCTAGATGTAAATTACAGTAGTCACTCGCCAACCTTGGTATTGTCTACTGAGTTTTAAGTTCAGTAATTAACTAGTTATAAAAACTTTTTATAAATAACTTTTATAAATAAATAATACATTTCAAAGTTATTATTTGAGTTATTAATAAAGAAAGCCACTAATCATGCATGTACCTTAATTACAGAATCAGTCAGGCAACTGAAGTATTCCAAAGAATAGAATTAAATTGTGGCAGTTTGTGCCACAGCACGCCCACTCGGGGGTCAAAGCAGAGCGAGGAGTACACATTGTAGAATATCCCCTACAGCATTGTACAGTGATATACAGTTGCATGTTCACCTTCGTAGCAATTGTTTGATTTTAATAGTGTGATTGTTATGTCAACAGTGTTATTAGTGCTAAATTTAACATTAGAATGGCTTCAAAAATGCAGAAAACCCCTTCAGTTGCATTATGATGAGTAAAAACAAAACTATTTCCATTGAACAAAAAGTAGACTTATTAAGAAAACTTGAAAGGGGTGCTTCAGTGAAGAGACTTTGTGAAGAATATAGTGTAGACAGTACTACTGTGTATGACTTGAAGAAACAATAAAGTGAGTTGCTGAAATTTTATGCAGACAGTGACATCCCTAAAGCTGAGTAGCCGAAAAACATTACACACCTCCATGGTAAATAATGTTGATAGAGTATTGTTTGAGTGGTTTTGGCAATGAAGAAGTGAAGGTGTACTGGTATCAGGCTTCATGCTAATACAGCAAATGAAGAAAATCCACGAAGACTTGAAAATGAATAAATCTTGCGATTATTCGCAGGGTTGGCTTAACCGCTTCAAGCTTTGTCATGATAGCCGTGTCTGGTGAAAATTTGGGTGCTGATTCGAATGCTGCCGAAAAAATCTTAAAGGAGTTTGCAAAGTTCATTACAATTTGTCCCTGGATATTTAGGCTATGTGCATCACTTTCATAAATCCAATATTTTCGAAAATCCGGCACGGGCTATGTCCCGAGGATGCTGTATATATCTTTATCTATACATACATACAGTGGAACCCACTTAACACAAAAACAGTTAACACGAAATATTGGTTAGCATGAAACGCATGTTAGTTCTGTTCTGGCACCTATACCTGTTAGTGTATAATTATTCACTTAATGGTTTATACGAAATACTGCTTAAGACATTTTTTCCAGAAAAATGACTCCCAAAATTAGCCAGCTCCTTATAGACTGGAGGTGAGATTATTACTGTATTTAGTAGTGAAACTCACTCATCCCCAAAATGAAATATTTGACAGTCATTCATCGCAAAATCATTAAAATATGCATTATCAATAATTAATAGCAAAAATATTGTTAATATATACCGTAAAACATGAACTCTGACGATGCATTTTCATTATTGCACTATATTGCATGTCCGCTCATGATGATTACAATTTCGATATGTTTGCGATGTTAGTCATATGTTTTAGTTCCTGATAAGCCCATTGAATAGTAGAATTAATGCCATGGAGCATTTGAATTCTGGTATATAACAAAAGTTTTATAAATGTCTAGGATAACTACTGTTTTATGTATCAAGATGCCTACATTATTAGCTATAAACTTCATATGATTCAATACACAAAAACACACAGAAACCAAAGAACCAACCAAGCAACAGAACGTCATTTCAGTCCGTCTCACAGAAAAAATGATGGAGTAAACAGGAGGAAAAGCTGTAGTTGACAGGCAAAGAGAAACATAGGCTTTGTAAACTTGGTGGCCACAACTAGAGGAGGGAATGAAAAATGGATGGTAGAACAGAAGAAATTAGCTATTGCTGTATCGATCAAAATGATTATGTATGTAGCAAAAAGAGCTACAGAAGAAAAAGTTGATGTACGTATCGCCATTACATATGCATTCCATTTATTGGGAATTAAAATCTCTTCTTGCACTTAAGCTTAAGTACTATCGGTAAGGGGTGTGACATGTGCGGCACACTCCAACAGCCTAATTAATAGGACTGTCAAGTTTATGCAGGGCACATTTAGCTAAACAAGTTTCAAAACAATTATTTGTTTTACATCATCCCTATTTACTTTCATGAATTAAGTTTATCTAAATGTTATATTTAACTGTTCTCATGCCATAATACTTTTTTAAATATTGCCAAATATGGATTTATTCATGGTTATAAATGATACAAATCATGGCCCTTCCTTAATGCTTTGGCATATCAAAATCCTTTTTTCCTGAAAAATCTTCTAAAAAATTGGAGTACGTCTTATAGCCCAAAAAATATGATACATCATGTTGATGGAGTTTGGATGCTGTTTTTTTAAGATGAATCACAAATGTTTTGAACTCTTCTGGTATTTTGTAGTGGTTTCAAATTTAATCCTGCAGGTTAAATTCGAAATTCAAGTAATTAATGTTTCAACATGTGAGAAATCTTTCTTGTTCTTTAACAATGTGAATCTAAGGATTTATTTGCTGGAGTCACATTTTTTATTTCTTTATTTACGAAACTCAACAGCTTGAAAAGGAGTGTCCGAGTGGGAAAAGCTATTCCTGCCAGTGTGCCATAGGGCGGTTCCACCACGTCCCTGGCCGAACTCCTGTGTTCTCCGTTTCTGTCGACTGCTCAGGGCGAGGTCTATCGATCCTCCCAGTTAAACTGCCTAAACACACGTTAAAGCTCAATGTTTCAAACAATAATGTAAGTGACCTCATTAAGATTCAGCTTTATTACAGTTTATCCATCTTATTTATTGAAACTAATGCAAGTTAAGTTAACCTAGACAGCCTTTGATACTCTTATAGTTTGGAAAGCAATCATTGGTTGTCACTCATTTTCCCACATTGTGCTGCTATTTCAAAATTTGCCGTTTTTGAAATGCTTAAGTAATTGTAACATTCGAAACAAATTAAATGTAAAAACAGTAATGTACGTAGATTACTATTTAAAATACTGTGTGATTTCATTAAGAATTTTTCATTGAGATGTTATTAATTCTTGTTAACATTATCTAAAATGGGATATATAATTAAGGTATTCTTTAAAGTTAGTAAGTAATGTGTTGCTAAGATAATTTTTGCTTCTAAACTTCCTTTATAAATTCCTCACTTTATCATAGATTTCAAGTTTAGAACCATTAGGCAGGAACAAATATTACAGTGAAATATTGGAATTCTATGCTGATAACAACCTTATATCCTCCATAGAGGTGTTAGAGGGCTCAGCTTTCTTGCAAAATTTCCAAGTTCTTTCACTCAGCGGAAACAAATTGAAAAAAGTAAGTTAACTTGATTACTTTTACTTGAATGTTGATGCATGTTTATTACTCTTTTATTTTTGGAAGAAATGTCAATTCAGATATATATCCTTGCTGATATTATTTTATTGCACTTGTGAAATCAATTTGATTTTTATATAGTAAGCTGAATGAGCCATAAATTTATTGTTGTTGTTTAGTTTTGTCCAACTACCAATTACCTACCTCATTTCTAAGTTATTTAAAAGTACTACTTCAATATGACCCTTATTAATTGCTGTGTATGTCATGTGGGACAAACAATCTTGCTTTAAGTCAATTTTGTGATTGTGGATGCTTTTGTACCTGACTTGATTGGAATAATTGAACTAGAGAATTGTCTCTAATTTCTATCCAAAAAATGAAAAGACTATGTATTAGCTATTTAATGAGCACTTCTTAATATTTATACCACTTTTATATTTTTAGATGTAGGCCCTTGAGTTTCTGTGCTTTTATTTCATAAATATTTTTCAGTAATTTTGTTAAAGTACATAGTACTCCCAAAATATTTATAAATTTTATATATTATATATAGAGTTATGTTAAGCAATGATTCTTCTATGCATACACCAAATTTTGTAAATATACTATAATCAACATTTTTGTTTAAATTTTTCCACAGCTGGGCAAATTATGCCCGGCATTACCTATAGCAGGGGTCGGCAACCTTTTCACCTACGAGGGCGCAATTTATATTACTGAGGACGTGAAGGGCGCATAAGCAAGATCAGTTGATATCTCTCTGTACTAGTGGTCGGCAACCTCTTTATCTATGAGGGCGCAACTTTAATTATTGGGGGCGTGAAGTGAAGTAACAATAGTAGATGTGTACCAATATTTATTAAAATGATATTTTTGTATATATAAGAGAAAAACTATTAAAGAATTTATTATAAAAACATGAAAAATAAATCAGTGTGAAACTTGGGACTGCATATCTTCAGCCAACTTGCTATAATTTGGCACATAACTCGAGATACCTGATCTTAGGCAGTTGTCTAAATTGTAATCGGTGAGTCTCGATCGGTACTTGGATTTCAAGTGTTTCATCCTTGAAAAAATGGACTCGCAAGTGTATGTTGAAGCACAGTAAGAATTTATTTTTAGGGCACATTTTCTTAATAATGGATAGCGATTTTCGTCTACTAAATTCCAAAAGTTTTCATCATTTTTATGTGACCGTGACCTGCATATTTATTATTTCCATTTCTAAGTCCTCGGTGTTAACGATATTAAAGTAAGTTCCAATATTAACAGACATATCATTGTCCATAAAATTGAACGGATTAGCAAAGAATGTTATTATGGGTTCTACTTCAGAAAACTGACGAAACCTAAAATTAAATTCCTTCAGGAGAGTTTCAATGTGTTGTGAAAATAGTTCAGTGATAACATTTTCATCAGTCAGACTCTCAATAATATATTTTAAATTCGGGAAATGTGATAATGAATTTCTCTCTAGGTGAGACTTTCACAATGCCAATTTACATTTGAATGCATCTACTGCACTTATCATTTTTGCAATGTGTTGATTTTTCCCTTGCATCTCCATATTCAGTTTGTTCTATTTTATAGTTATATCAACAAGAAATCTGAAATCCATCAACCAAGCTTTGTCATCCAACTGTGCATAATATTAATTTCTTGACGTGAGAAATTCCTTTACCTCCTTTATGAGATTTATAAACCTCACAAGTATTTTGCCTCTGCTGAGCCATCTAACTTCGGTATGTAAAAGGAGATCACCGAATTCGGCATCTTCACCTTGTAAAAGCAGTTTAAACAGTCGTTGTTGCATTGGTACGGCTCTTATGGAATTTATTATTTTTGTTACTGTTTTCATGACATGTTGAAAATGAAGAACTTTTGCGCATATTATTTCTTGGGGTATAATGCAGTGATATGAAATAAATTTTGGAAAAAGAGGGTCTTCTTTACATAGTGCAATAAATCCAGTTTTACAACATGTCATCGAAGGTGCACCATCTATAGTAATTGCGGTCAACTTCATTAATGGTATATTACTTTCTTGGACATATTTTTTAAAAGCTGAAAAAATGTCTTCACCTCTTGTTCATCCCTTTAATGGAAGAATTTTAAGAAATTCTTCCTTTCCTGAAAATTCATTAAACACCATCTTCACAACCATAGCCAATTGAGAAGTGTCTGATATGTCTGTTGACTCATTCAGTTGCAACAAGAAGAAAATACATTTTTGCAAATCATTTGCCAACTCTTTCTCCATATTGGTTGTAGTAACTTCAATTCTTCTTGTAACTGTTCTTGCTGATAACTGAATGGTGTTGATTGCTGAGGTAATTTAATTTTTATTTTTAAAATCTTCAAAAAGTGAGTCAGCAATTGCCAACATGGCTTCTTTTACAATCTCGCCATCTTCAAAAGGCTTTTTCCTCTTGGCCAACAAATGCGAAATTTTAAGTGATGCAATCGTTGCTATTTTTGATTGTTGCACTGGTCTGGTAAAAATGCTCTGCCTTGACGATGTTATTTTGTAACAGACATACGATTCGGCTCGGTGTGATGTAAGATTAAGATGTTGGTTACACAGTTCTATTCTTCATCTTGTTCCGCAAATTATTGGTCTTCTGAGAGTTTTCCGTAATTGTTTAACTTGAGTTCTCTTTTTGGCTGGCAGGCGACACACAAATGTCTTGCGGGTGCCATGGTGCCCGCGGTCGCCGCGTTGCCGACCTCTGACCTATAGTGTTACAAGAATATAGCATTACCTATCCAGGGTTAAAAAAGGGACAGGTACTTTTCCCTAAACATTTTGTCAGCTTGTAGATTGCTTGGAATATTCACATCCACATGGACATGCAAATATGCTGTATCTGACTCACACCCAACCCTCATCTAACAAACAGTCACTGAATAATATTCTTCCCAACTTGGGTGTTCAATATGTTTGTTCTGAGTCACATAGCAAATCAGCCATTTACATATGGCAAATTGATCCTTCATTTTTTCCTTCCTATTTTGAATATGCTACCTCTACATAACAATAAATTTTAAACTAACCCATGCAGTAGCATAAATGTTTTTATAAAATTGAGCTTTCTAATTGTCATGGACAACTTGTGATTGTAAAAAAATAGTTTAAATATTTGATTACTTTACATAAGATATATAAAATGCACTGCTGGAAGGTTAGCACAAAAAACAAAATGGAAAGATTCCCATTATATATAAAACAAGATGATCCAAACAGAACTTAAGCCTACTTTCCAAATAATTATTTTAAATTAAATGTGCTGCAGCAATTACTTATATTGACTTTAATAGCTTTAAAATCACTGCAGATGAGTTGCTCTTTGTGTTCCCAAGTTTTGTAATTCAGCATTATACAATATTACAAATATATTCGAACAGAAAATTAAATTGACCATGCATATTTGTGTAGCAAAAATAACGTGTGTATGTACTAGACTATACCAAATCCAATTCCATCAATAGTCATTGGAATGGCAACACTCGTAATGAGTAATAAAAACTTCATAAACCCCAATATTTACGCGAAATTCGAATAAATATGATTAATAAGCAAAATTCTCTGATAAAAATTATAAACTCCATTCCTTTCCTCAGAAAATAGTACAAATCCAGTTCCGATATTACAATTCTAAGATATTTTAATTTGCAAGAGAAAATTACCCTGCAGGATGAATTTCAGATTTTGTCCTTAGGGAAGGATAGTCCTTGGGATCGAACCTGGGACTTTCAATCTTCACAACAAAAACTATCTTTGGGAGCTTGGCTCCAGTAGCAAGAGGTTTCCATCAAGTCTTATGAAAATCAGTCTATTGTTCAAAAGTTAATAGGAGGGACAGACAGACAAAGGCAATGAAGAAACTATAAGCCAATCTGGAAAGTAGGCTAAAAACTGAGGTAATGAAAATCAACAAAGGGCATTCAGGAATAAACTGTATTGATGTTTCTGCATGCAAAATACAAACATTAGGATCAACTTGCCATCACTGGCCTTAGAAATACTCCCACAGATATATATCAGTCTCATTGTTTAACCTTTAAACACTGGATTTAAATGTCCCTATGGCGAATCTTGCTGCCGGACTTATTTTTGGCCATTTAAATTTTTCTTGCTTTCGATCAGATAAAACCTTGTATTTCCTGAACTATAAGAGATAAATTAGTCAAACAAAAAGTAACATTTAGAAAAATTGTTAGGGTAATAATGGGTATATGTCCTTTATACTAAAAGAAAACAACCCAAAGTCTGGGTAAATCTATAATATAAAGCATAAAAAATCATAATAAAACAAGTAACACCACTATTTCATATATTTTACAATACAATACAATTTACAATATTGTTTTGGTGTGGTACTCCTCAAAGCATGATAATATACAGAGTCCTACATCGCATATTTTGCACTTCACCACTGTTCTAGTATATTTTCCCCTCTCGGAGCATACATGGCAGCAAAGGCGATTTCCCTTTACGGGCCAATAACATTCCTTGAAGGCCATTTCAATGATTTGGAACATTTACGTGGCAGATTTTCCAAGCGGCACACAGAACTTAATCGCTCTCTGCTGGTCAAACTTAGCATTCATGCTGGGTCTGTGATGCACATCCATACAAGCACTGAAAGAGTGTCAGGAGCATGTGTGCATGTTCAGACATGGATCAAGGTCAGAGCTATCACTGAAAAGAGGCATATGCAAATGCAGCGGTTCAGTTTTGAGCAGGGATCGAATAATGATATATAATGTTACGGTATTCGATAATGTTAAAGAGAACAGTTATTCAATACCTAATGTTACAAAATAATAAAAAAAATGGCAAAAGATAACATTATGGTGACGCTATAATTGCAATCAACTATTATTTAAATAATCAACATATTTCTATTTAAAGGAACATTAATCACAAAATATTATTTGCATTGTTATAGTTATTGCTTGTTCAAGCTTAGCAGCATATATTAAAGGAAAATATATCAACTCTTGTTTGGTTACTTGAGAAATTAATTTAAAAAATCAAACCCATGTATAGAAAAGCTCAAGTAAAATACGATTTAATACTTTGGTACAAAAAATTATCCATTTGTCAAATTTTCTCTGAAATGAAGCACTAGATGTCAGGATTATGTAGTTTATATGAAGGATGTTGAATGAGAAGGGATGAGACATTCTGCTAATGACCATGTAAAGCTGACGGTTTGCATGTTTGGATATAAATAACAAAATACTTACTGCACTGCGCAATAAATGTATGTACTTGTGTAATAATGTCAATGAAATGAAAGGGTTATTGGTTATGATAACATTATATAGGTATTACTATACAAATATTGTTACGTTATTTTACAAAATATGAAAATTTAGCATTATTATAACATTATTGGGTATGGTTACGTTATGGTTCTGATCCCTGGTTTTGAGAGAATGTCTGTTTACTTTCTGAATGCTCCTCCTATGTCTGATATATAGATTGAGTTACTATTTGATTGATAATAATAACAAGATTGAGTTGTTGTTTTGTTATATGACTATTGGAGGTTTGATTTTATTCCAGTCACAAGGCAATTGTGGTTATTTTCTTTTGATATACTATTTAATATTTTACATTTTTCTTAATTTGATGAATGAAAAATATTTTCGTTTAAGTAATCTGTATATTGGAACAATTTTTGAAACGAGAAAAAAGTCTGCTATGACCGGGAATTGAACCCGGGTCTTCCACTTGCCGGGCGGATATTCTACCCCTGAACTATCGTAGCAGAACACCCTCTCTCGCTTCTGAACACGGATGTTCAATTCCCGGTCATAGCAGACTTTTTTCTCGTTTCAAAAATTGTTCCAACTTTCACAGCTTATGCCTGTCTGCATAGGATCTTCGGATCATATCATTCCATCAATTTAATCTGTATATGTTTGGTGTGCTTTTTAAATGTATTTTTTGTAATTCCTTGACAGCTGCCGATGTACATCCTTCAAAGTATATTTGATCGCAACATGGTTTACCGGTTAATGAAGCTGGGTGGGAACAAATATAACTGTGACTGTAATACTTTTCATGGGCTTAGGGTAAGTCACATGTATCAAGTGTAATTAATTATATTGCTAGCATATTCTACTACCACTATTTCTACTACTGCTACCTTTTTTCCCCTTCACTTTTCTCCCTCGACAGTTTAACTGTTAAAATACGTATTTAGATTTTACTACAGGGAATCTGGAAATAGTGTTTCTTGTTTGTGTATCGTGGTACTGTTCTTTACTTTCGGCAATCCAGGTCCCTACCAAGGTGCTGCCAATAAACCTGAATAAGTTAATTTCTTTTTTATTTTTTCAATAATTATGGCTTGGAAGAAACTTTCCATGTATCATGTATCTAAAACACTTCTTTGAGATTGAATATGTAATTGATAATTACAATTTCCTCACAATTTTCATGTTCTTTTTACCCTGTTACCAAAACTTTTTATTTGCACATCCTTGTATGGCAATACTCTAAAAACTGAACTTCAACAAGTATATTAATAAGGAGTGGAGACAACAGCAAAGATAATATAAAGAAAGGAATCAACTCCAATGCCATCATTTAATAAATAGAGTATCACAAAAAGGTCGCAAAAAAGGAAAAAATAAAAGGAAGGTTAAATAAATTTTTATTCAGAATATATCATCTACTGATGGTGAGAGCTTGGCTCTTGAAACTTGTATTTAAACATTGAAAAGGTGCAACATTTAGATTTTTTGCTGCTATTCCTCTTGGTTTTTAAATTTATTAACTTTTTATTTTTTCCTTGATTTTTATTTTTCAATTGTGTGTGTGTGTGTCAGTTGCGTGAGTCTTTATGCTATTGCATCTATAAGTTGTGTTGCAGTTCCCTGAGTCTTTATGTTATTGCATCTATAAGTTGTGTTGTGGTCAGAAGGCGCTTCTGTGTGCATAGGAATCCTGTGTGTGTGGGCTCCCTGAAAACTGCAATGGTTTACTTCTTTCCTTTATTTTTATTTAACCTTCCTTTTATTTTTCCTCTCCCTCTACCTTTGTGTGACACTCTATTTATTAACCCTTTGAGTGCCACGCCGATTTTGGTGGATATGTCCAAAAGTACCATGGCTATTTCAGCAATTTTGCATCAATCTCTAAGAAAAAACACATACATGCCATTTATTCATTATCTTGCCTGATTCTTTCAGTAATTGCACAGATGATTACAAATATTAATTATATTAAGGGAATGTTAGAGTTCATCTTGTGATTTTTTTTGTTTAAATAAATTTTGTTTTTAAGTTTTTTATAAAAAAATGAAGTCAATTTTATATTGAATCAAGTATAGTATTTTATTATTTTCGCTAGTATATTTAACTTATTTTCATAAAGGCAAGACATCCAGGTAAAACATTGCAAAAACTCACAAAAATTATTAAAAAATGAAACTACAGAAAAATAATATTTTGCATAACTGCAATTTCAGCACTTTTTCATCAGTCACTATGAAAAATCACATACACGGTATTTTTTCATATTTTTGCGTGTTTCTTTCAGTAATTGCACAAATGATATATAAAACATTACATTCTCTAAAACTATATACTCATAACATAGTTATTTATATAATTAAAAAATATTTTGCTAAGATTTTACATTTGAAAAAAAATTTAAAAAATCACAAATATCTTCTAAAATCTCGAAATTTTCCTTCTCTAAATAACATTTGTTGTCACTTAACACGTTCAACGCTGTAACGATTTTTTAATTTTTCGCCGGTGACTGAAACTAATTTTCCTATTTTCCGTTTATATTAAGGTTCAGGATTAGAAATTGATTAGGGAAAAATTTGAAAAAAAAATTACGAGTGTAATCAATATTTTAAATTTGGACGACAATTGTCGTCCTCAGTCAGCGGCAAGTGCCGCCCGGGTGTTTTGCAGTATTGCATACCTTCTCCTGCTTACGTTTATTTTTGTAGACGTATCAGATTTCGCAATTTATCATCAACATCGTTTTTAGCGACAAATGATTTGTATGATATATTCTTTTCTAAGATTTGAAACGGTTTTATGCTGAAATACGAAATGAAAATTCTAAGAGAAAATGATATAATTTTTTTACAATTACATTCAAAATAATACTATAGAAGCGTGAACATATTTTTCAGATTTGCTTTCCTTACTTTTTTACATAGTAAATCCTATAAATAGATTTTCACGTTAATTATTAATAAGTAAAATTATAAATAAGGCACGGGTGATTTATCGTAAAAACTTTTGTACTGCTTTCGGATTTTGTTACAAATTTAAGTATATAAATAATTTTTACACAGTATTATAAATAAATTTTTATTTATATTATATAAACAGTATTTACATATTGTTTAAATTTTTTACATTTATTAACGTTATTATTATATATTTACGTTATCATATATATTTTTGTCATACGAACTACAAAGTAATATGATGTTATTTTACACATTTACATATTTACACATTTACATTTTTACACATTTACATATTTACAAATTTTCATGTACACTATATTACACATCTCCGAAGCAGATGATGCTTTTGTGGAAATCCACAAAGCATGGTTTAAAACAGAGGGGTGGACGTCCCTCGCAGGCAGGGCAAAAGAATTTCGTATCCTTCCTGAACCCTTGGGCTTTACAATATGTACATTTTCTCTGTGAGATGCGTTTTCGTTTATCGTCCATCTCGTATGTGTCAGGATAATGCTTCGACAATCCAGGGGTCCTAGAGGGCCGGCTGGGGGAAGGACGTGGAACAGGTTCAGTATAGGCTGGGCGGAGGAGAGATTTTATGATGGAAATTCGGAAATCATATAAAGAAATTTTGGGATGAGTGTTTCGGTAAAGGAAATAACTATTTACCAATACGAGGTGAAGTATATGGATCCCCAGTTTTTTGTTCCATTTCAGAGTCTTATGCTCTATCGGGTAATAAGACATCATTTGATAACAATAATCGATGCCAGCCATTGACTCGTTATAACGAGCAACGGCCTCCGGATTGGAGGTGACACTACCTCCTCTCAGGCGACGGACATCGACCATATTGCTTCCGAATTCGGAACTGATCATCAGAACGTCCCGTTTATCTTTCCATTTCATCACGCAGACTCCACAGGAACTAAAAACATCCACAGCTTCACCTCTTCTTAGTTTTTTAGATATTACCTCAGGAGGATTCCCCTTCCGGTTAGATCGAAGAGATCCTGTACAATAGGTCCTCCGCTCTAGTAGATGGTGGGCCAAGTCAACACTGTTGTAATAATTATCCATGAAAAGTGAATGTCCGGCATCTAATTTGCCTTCCATCAACTTCCATACAACATTGTTGACATGTCCCGGCCCACCTACATCAACATCAGAGGACCCAGCATACACAATAAATCTTAGAACCAAACCGGAAGGTTCGGTGAGCATGTAAAGTTTAATCCCATACCGGTGCTGTTTACCTTTCATATACATACGAAAGATAAGACGGCCCCTCCAGAGAACCATGGATTCGTCGATGCATAGCCTTTGGGTTGGTCTCACTATTGCGTCCATTGTTCGGTGAAAAATGTCAATCATTGGTCTTATTTTGTATAATCTGTCCATAGGTTGTGGCTTCCCGGGTTCTGGATTTTTTGCGAAATGCAAAACCTGCAAAATCCCGGAGAACCTGTCGCGGCTCATACATTTCCGAAAACAAGGAAAATTAAATATGAAGTCAGTGCTTCAATAATCGGAGATCCTACTCAATGGGCATGTGCCCATATGAAATAGAATCCCGAGGAAAGTTAAAAATTCTTCTACTGACAACTGCTTCCATTTAGTAATCCTTGCTTTCGGAAATTTATTACCTAAAAGTAAAAAGTCGGCCTGCCTATTTGTCTCCGTCACCACCAAATTGGTCATTTCGTCCGTCAGTAAAAGGTCAAAAAATTGTCGAGGCTCTTCCCCTGGGTCTGGAACATTTAGGCCCGGGGTGTGAGTGAAGGGGATGGCAGGTCTAGTCGGTCTGTTTGAAGTCCAACTGTAGGTCTGGGTCGAGGTCCTAGTCAAAACAGAGGCAAAGGGGGAACTGGTTTGTACAACGGGAGGGCTAGGAGGGGAGGAAGGCGAAATATTTTGCCTACCAGCTGAGGGAAGCTCCACCTCCTCTTCCTCATCCTCCTCGGTGGTGTCTCCCCACTCCGTTTCCCAGATGAGTCACTAAAATTTTCTTCCGTGTAGCTATATAACAGAAAATAACAAATAATCAGAAGAATAAATAGAAGCTTGCAAGAAATAACATTTAAAATGAGATAAGTAAAAATAACAAGTAAAAATAACATAAGTAATAATAACTTACATTTTTCTCCCTCTCACGAGAGATTAACTTTCCCTTAGTATTTTTCGTAGAAACACTGAAAAACGGAGAAAGATAATTTAAAAATCTAAGAAGAAAACATAAATAGTTAGTAAAAATTTCAGTTACTAAAAATTAGATTGTTAAAAAATACCACCTATGGCTTTGTAGAAGTCCAAAGAAATTTCTCCCTCTCCTGCAATTTTTTCAATAAAAGAAGTCCTATAAATGACACAAATTGGTTACAAACCACTGAAAAAGTTATCACAGGTACGCCGACATTAAGTTCGAGGGGGGGGGGAATTACCTGCACAATACCCCAAAATAACCTGTCTCCGGAATATGTTTTTCAGGTACTTATACAAAAAAGAACCTTAAAAAAAGGAAGAGAAGTTTAGAATTATATGAAAACATCGATAAGATAATAAAAAACGTACTTAGAAATGCGTACTTACCACCCGGAAAAAAAAGGTTGTCGCTGGTCAAAGAAGGGTCGGATCTCAAAACTAAGCACACGTGCTGACTCTGTGGAGCCTAGTGAACGACTGCATAGGGCAAGGAAAGTGTTTCGAGTAGGCGTCTCCCCAACACTAGCATGGAAAGGGGCGCTGAAATCAGACGACAACTGTCGTCCGCAGTCACTGGCGTGCACCCGGCGGACGACAATCGTCGTCCGTCAGCGTTGAACGTGTTAATGAGTTTATATAACATAGCAATTTATCATCCTCAATTCTAACAGTGAAATTATCTTTGCCTATAGAAGCCATTTTGAAAGAATTGAGGTAATACTTCGCGAAATTGAAAAAACCATAACAGAACAAATAATCAACTAAAACAAAAAAAATGAAAGATACTAAAACAAAAAAATGAAAGATACGTGAACTACTAGTCTCCTCTTTCAATTGATTCTATCATATTTTGCCATCTGTCATTTGCATGTGGAACTATTACGAGTTTACGCTTACTCAGCATGGTCGACGATTTATCGTTGTTAGCACTTCGTGCTTAGGAACCAAATGATGATATATCGTCGCGTGGCTCTGAAAGGGTTAAACTAGGGCATTGGAGTTCATTCCTTTCTTTATATGTCAACTGGCTGGAGACCCAGCTTTGCTCAGGAAAGAATTTTCTTTTAAGTAGCAAATGATTTTTATTTCTCAAGACCCCATGCTGTCGGTGCCCCAAATTTCTCAAATGTGTTATTCGGAGAAGAGGTTCACACGGAATTTTAACTACCACCTAAAGAAACCATTGAAAAATTTTAGTCAGGCTTGTGCTCGTGGGTGTATCTCAATGGCAAATCCATCATATAATCAAGGCAGACTGCTTTTTCAAGAATATTTGGCATAATCGAGCAGTTTTATTAAAATAGGAATTACTCTGAGTGCACCATAAGCCCTGAATTTTTGTTTCCCATTCCTTAATTATGCAAGCGATGTTTACATTAGCATTTAATATTTTATGTATTGTAAAGTTTTACCATTAATATATTTATGCATTAACGTCTTGCTTAATATCCACATGGATATATGCACTGAAGCCTTTAAAGCAGCAATAAAATTATGTGGATTATGTCAATACTATTAGCCAAAACGTAAAGAATAAATAACATCTTGGTTACCAAACAAATGTAAGTAGAGGTATCAATTTATGTTATGATAAATCTTTCAATGTTAATGGTAAAAGATAACAATGTTATAATATTCATTAAAAATCACTTCAAAAGTATTCATAGATTATATTTAATCCATTTGTACCCTTTGTCTTGGCATTGGCTATTCTTCTTCTACGGCTCGCCACGGCATGGACTTTCCTTGCATTAATCTTTACGTGGCTATCTCCCTTTGAGGACAATAATTAAGAAATTTAGATTTGTTGCCGCCTGGAAAATGTTAATAAATTTTGGGCTTAAAGGATAATTTCGAGCGATTCAACATGCAATACGACTAAACATGAACAGAATTATAATATTCAGTCTTTTATGTGTAAAATAAGCCATTTCCCGTGATTGTAAATTAATATTTAGGTATATTTATACCACATCAGTGAAGGGCTGCATGGCATTTTGAAGTTTCTCCACGCCATTTCCCATGCATTCTTATGAAAATGGTATTTTGTTGACCTCATGGGGTATAAGAGACCCCATGGTCTGCAAACCTAGACTAAGTTCTTCCTTTTATCGATAGGATGGCCCATGAAACTTTTGAATTTGATAGCTTCAACTGTGTAAAAATGTATAAGGGACATACAAATATACATATATACACATTAATTTTAATATATTAGATTGGTAAGTACCCATTCATCTGTCCTCATCTTTCATCTCATAACCACATTAACTGACAAGATTAGGAAAGTGATATTTGGACTAAAAGTTATTTGCTCTCCCAACATATGAGTGGAATAGGAAAATTATCATGTCAGGGCTCCCCAACATACAAGTGGAAAGGTTAATGATTTCACGTGACAGTTAGAAGACTGAATAATGATATGGTACTGTTTACTCTCAAGTGGGGTCCTTATATAAATCCATTATGGTAACTTCTCTTGCATTATTTTTCTTCCTTCATAAACCTGCTCCTTTGTCATCTCACTTCCTCTATTGTACAAGGGATGTTGAAATTTGACTTGGACTTTATTTTGTGGAAAATTGTATAGATGACGCAGCAAAGTCATATTACAGTCACCTCTCAAGATATTCTTGCTTCTTCAGAATACATGTATTTTACTGTTCTTATAATCCTTCCTCCAATTTTAAAATTTCCTGTGCCTTTAACGCTTCTTGCATTACACTTTCTCCATATATATTGAATAGGGTTGGCGATAGGCAGCAGCCCTGTCTTACTCCTCTACCGATATTTACTCCGCAGGTGTCCACATTCTCCAATCTGACCTTTACAACTTGATTCACGTATAGATTCCAGATCAGTTTCCTGTCTTTCCAGTCTACACCTATATCCTTTAATATATTCATCAACATTACCCAATTTACTCTATCAAAGGCCTTCTGCCAGTCTACAAACATACGCAGATACCTTGACTGTACTCTGTTGCCCTTTTTGATATGATTCTAACTATCCTGATAGCATCTCTAGTTCCTCATGCTTTGCTGAAACCGAAATTGATCTTCCTCTAGCATTTCTTCTGCCCTTTTCTCTAGCCTTTTATTAAGAATCTTCGTGATGATCTTTGAAGGCTTATCGTTCTGTAGTCTTTACACTGCATTGCCTTTGGCTTCTTCTTTAGAGGGATCGTTGTTACTTCTAGGAAATCCTGAGGCCACTCTCCCATGTCATAAATCTTATTAATTAATTTCGTGATCACTTTTAGTCCTGCTCCCATGATTTTATGTACCTCAGCCAGTATTCCATCGCTGCCCGTGGCTTTCCCTTTCTTTAATTCCACTATCGCTTTTTCTACTTCGCTCTCCATAATACTTTTGTATTATAAGAATAAAAAATAATAAACAATATTTTTCAGAGCATTCCAATGTTGTTATTATTATGCTAAAAATTATTTCCTTTATTAATTTATAGTTCTGGGGTGGCAAATGCATTTTTTGTTTGGCAAGTAGGACTTGACATAATTTATTGAGACCTGGCTATGACTATCTGTAACTATATATTTTTCCACAAATAGTTGATTTTCAAACACTACAAAGAAAAAAACAGCAATTGTAATAAATATTGAAAATTTATATAAAAAATTTTTCTTTTATACAAGGCAACAAAGGTATTCTTCTCAAATTTTCCTTGTAAAGGAGCATAAAACCTCAAATCATTAATTTATGTCACTTGCTAGAAGAGGGAAGGAAAGAGGTGCTGTTGTTTGCCTCTTGATTCCTTCCAGCTATGATGACATTCCTGTGCATATGATTTAACCACTTTTCAGAGTAAAGTTGAAAAGTTTTATTTATTGTATATTATGTATTGTGTATTATGTATATTTATTGTTATATCCTTTCATTCCTAATTTTTGATTAAATCTGTTTAGATGAATAAATTTCAGTAAGATTGTTGTTTGATTTTCAGGCTTGGGTTGTGCAAAATAAGAAAGGTATTCATGACAATGAAGAAATGGTGTGTGATTCAGATGAGCCTCCAGTTAAAGTAAGTGCCATTTATACTGTGCCTTTATTTTTTAAAAATAGTCAGCTTCCAGAATTTTTTTGGTAAAAGTGACTGTGGGGGAAGACAGAATGTGCTTTCTATCATAATGTCATCTAAGCCATTTCCACTTCCATACCTCATCGACTGTGTTCTGATGATTGTCTTTATCTGTCAACACAATAGCACTATCTCTCACCATTTTAGGAGATTTATTCAAAGACTTTAAGACTTTAAAAAACCAAGGAATGCAAGAGGTGGAAAAATAAAGATTTATATTCTTTAATATCTTATATCTTCATTTTTTCACAATTAAGGCATGAGTAGTCACTTTTGTGTCTGCCTGCTTCACCTTCTGTGAGGGGAAATTGGAAAGTAAGAATACAAGTGCTCTAATTCTTTGTCTAGTCCTAAATTGATTTGTTCAGTAGTCTGGCCACATTGAAATATAGGTATGCCTCGTTTAGCGCATGTTCTGTTAGCGCATTTTCGATATAGCGCTGTTATTTATAATTTTTGGAAATTTTTAAAATAATGCTCCTAAATGCTACGGTCCTTTATTATGGTCCAGCATTTTTCTCTCTTACCTTCATTTGTACTTCACTCTCTGTTCAGAGATAGTCATTCCACTCTAATTAAAGACAAGTTGTTGTTATTTATACGTTTATTAACATTATTTCTATTTCACTTTACTTTTATTATGTTTTGTGGCCAACCGAATCGAGGTCTCTCCTGTCGAGTCCATGTACATTTTGTCTGTTTGTTTGTTCTACGATAACTGCCGTCTCGGTTGTCTGATTTTTACCAAACTTTGTGTGCATGTACAACTTAAGAGTCGAATGCCTATAGTTATTCTAGAATATCACCCTTGTAGTTACTGCGCAATTTGTGTTAACGCATTGCGGTAATTTCCAAATATTATCCAATCGAAACGAAATTTGGTGTACATGGCGAAAATATCAAACGATGACGAAAACTTCAAATAAACATTTCTCTAAAATTTACAGGGAACCTCCAAGAGGCGCCCAATTTGCGTTAGCACGATGAGTATAAACTAAGTATTATTTATTTAAATCGCATTAGTATGAACAGGCAAACCACTGCTTGGTAAATGAGGACCTGGTTGATCGCACGGAGGGTTCTCGACCAGAGATTCCGATAAAATATTTTGAGACGAAGAAGACGATTAAGAAGGATCCCTCTACAAAGCCATTCTCGTTTCCAGCATGGACTAATGCAAAACGAGGTCCGCAGCCTGTCGGCTCCTTAAGTCCTCTGCTTACACACTTCAAAAACGTCTGTCAAGAACTTCGAATTCTCGTTTCTTTCCAAGCTTTGCTTACTGAAATCCCAACATTCACCCAAGATTCATCGGTGTAGACAAGTCCTCAAACACAAGATTGGAGAAGAAAAGAAATCTCTTTGGCCAACGTTTCGTGGCATGCGAAAAAGTTCTGAGGAGGCGGCAGAAGTTTCTCGCGCTCAAATGTAAAATCCCATGTCTCGAAAACCAATGAAGATATTGAGTTCATTCTACTTTCAAAAATAACTTTAATCTTTTATCACCATTTTATACGAATATATTACCCAACTATTTCTAATAGTACGTAAGTTAGCTAGAGAATGAAAATTTCATGAACTGATGCAGAATGTGAGAGACTCGTTCGGTAATTTTTAACAACAATGAATTGCATTACATAGATAGATAATTTATTAGTTCTGTCGATTTTCAAAATACAAATATAGGATAAGTCACAAAAAGATAAAGGAAAAATCAATTTACATCATATAAAGTCACATTGTTTGATACTCTTGAACACTACAAAGAAATTTTTCAATAGAGAAATACAAATATGAGATAAGTAACAAAAGGGTAAAGGAGCAATAAATTTACATGTACCTTTTAATGGTACGTGTGGCTAATGGAACACTTTCGAAAGTTACAGAAAAATGTTCTTGTGATTTCAGAGAATAGAGTAGGAGAGGAGAAGAAATTGTCCATATATAACTTATGCCCAACCCCTTCCACTCTCCTAATAAGTTCTCTAACAGTCGCTGTCATGTCTTGCATTGCATTTTGTCTGTCTTTCCCCAAATACACTTTCATGTCATAAGTATAACCGGTCTCGTCACCGAGTTTATAGATTTTTATGCCGAACGTGTTTTTTAGGAATGTATTGTTTGAAAATGACTCTCCCTTTGAAAAGCACAACGACTTCATCTACTTCCAAGTGCTCAGTAGGTTTATAATACTTAGCATAGCTGCCATTGAGCATTTCAAAGAGAGTTATAATTTTCCATAATCTCATAATATTCGTCAGTCTTATCAGGTTCGTAAGTGTTGTCAGTGAAATGAAGAAAGCAGAGAATGTGAAGAAATTGGTCATGTCTCATAGTAGCACTAAAGAAAGGAGTATAACATTGTTGCAATGTCAACCAGTAATCCCTCGATGTATCTCTTATATCGTGTCCCATTTGTATAGCTATTGAAAAAAACAAGTACATTTCGTATATTTTCATGTCAGGCTGTGGTGAAGGTCCTTCGTCTAATTTGTCAATGTATTAGTGATAGTACGTATTTGTCTCATCCACCAGGAGTTGAAAGACTTCTGCAAAATAAAGGAGGAAAACGCTGAGTGGAGTTGAATTGCTCAAGATGTTCCGAGTCACACCATCCTTCAGTCCACTTGGGCTACCGGTAAAGGGTTGCTCTCTAATTATTCTACGGCACTGATGTGGAGATATCCATTCTGATTCACTTCTTGAGGAGGTAGCTCTCTCGGGCTGTTCTTCCAAGAAATTCACTCTCACTTTCCTCTTTGTAAGCATCCAAATCAGAGTCAACGAAGACTTCTTCAATTTCCTCATGCAGAGTTTTATGCTTAGGGCCCATTTAAAAAAATATTTGCAAAAAATAAAACAATCTGCAAACTAATTATATAAAAATAAAGGAATAACTACAAAATAAAGATGAACAGCTACAGATATTTTGCACACACAAGTCTACACCCGCTACTTCGTGCTCTGCAAATGACTGAACGTAAACGCAATAAATCACGTGTGAAAAAGGAAGAAGAAATTAACAAAGGGAAGGGACCTTTGGGGTAGGAGTTATTTTGTCCTGGGCTTCTGTTTATAGCATCTGTTTGGGTGCAAGAGAGGGTCTTACCTCGGCGGGGGTGTATCCCTTGAGCGAGGCATTCTCGATAGTTTGTTTGCTCTCCCCTCCCCCAATATGCAAGACCTTAAGCCTTGGGAGAGCAAAAAGAAAAGAAGGATGCTTTGTCTTTCTTCTCCTCCAAAAATTTTGATTCTACGACAAAAAAGACATCTGTGAGAGGCCTCGGAGCTAAGCGGGCCACGGGTGTGCCATTTGGCAGGCTTGCCCAGAAATTTGCCGGCACACCGGCATGCCTTTCACCATTTAACCTTATTATTGTCAATTTAAACAATCTTATTGGTTACTGAAGTAAATAAGATCTGCTATAATTACAAAAATATATTTAATTCCTTATGCGTGCATGAAAGATTTTGTAAGCGGAAGGAAATGGATTATCTCGACTAAGAAAAGAATGTAAACATAAATATTACAACTACTGATCTCAAGTGAGGTATGTTTTAAGTAATTTTTGATTGTTTGGTTGATTAAAACTGATTAGAAAATAAATCGGTAAATAAAAATTTAATATTTCACTGGTATCATTTCTGATGCATGCATCCCTCTCTTTATGCGGATTCGCTTTATACAAATTCGCTATTATGTGACAAACTTATTGCTGCCAGAATTTCTTTTTATGCATCTTTGATTTGCTCTTATGCAGTTACGCAGCCAGTACAATACAAATGAAAGAAAGTTTTCCACTACACCACAAACCATTCAGTCTCTCATTGTTTCTTATGCTTTGTGTAATAGTACTACAGTAAAAGAGATGAGAGTGGAGAAGATATTGTAGAGTGGAGATGAGACAGATTTCGTGTGATACTGTTTGAGCACACTTGAGAATTTTTGTCTCATTGCCCACGGAACTTGCGTTGGACCAAGACAACCCTCCAGCACTTTAAACCTCCACTATTATATCATTCACAATAGCTTGTCTGCTTTATTTTATTGGCGAGTATAATTTAGTGTTAATTGTTTTAAGTTTGTATTTAGTGCATAAGAAGTCGTTATGGAGCAAAAGAAGAGCATCTTGGAGAGGAGTCAGGATTGCTTGTGCAACGTATCCCTGTCTTTTACATGTAAATATGGGTTCTGTTTGTGCAAATTTGTTTTATGCATCACTTTTCTGGAACGTAACCCCCACATAAAGAGACGGAAACCTGTACATTGTTTTGCAGTATTTAGTCATTAAAATTACGTAATATTATTATTATTTATTAATGCACCAACTCAGGGGGGAAAGAAATTTTTAGTAGACAGAGAGATATAATCAGGTCATGGTGTTTTGCTGTTTTATGGTGTGCATTCATTCAAATTATATCGTTTAGTTTCAAATACTCCATCATGTGAAACATGCATATTTGTGATACACTGTACACTTTCTTAACTTGTTTAATTTTTGCAGGAATTCTTAGGGCATAAAATCTTTTTCCTGTTTTGATAGTTTACTAAAAAGGTTGTCTTTGATTTGGAGTTGTCTTGGATTTGGGTAAATACAATAAATTGGAAGATTTTGTTGTTTATTTATAACATTTTTTATAGATAATTGATCTTCAGAAGGAGAAGGTTTGCTTGCACAAAACTCATTGGATGGACTATCTGCCTGTTGTGGTTGTGGCTGAGGTTCTTTTGCTGATTGCCTTGGTCACTAAGGTTTCGTACGATTATTGGATATTCAAGACCAAAGGTTATTTGCCCTGGCCTGCCTCACGCACCCCCAAGCTGCCCTGCTGTGACTGGGCATTTGATGCCTAATATTCGGTCTATTATATTTTATGTACAGTGATAAATAAATTGTTTTGTGAATTTATGTAGCAGTTATTTCTTTATTTCTTTGAACATACTTGACAGTCGGGTGGTTTTAAGGATACAAATGGCTCATACGTACAAAATATCCACTTAACATGCAGGTTATATTATTTAAAATCAGTATGTTAAACAGATACAGTGGGTCCTTGATTGACATCTTTAATTCATTCCTAAAAATTGGGACGTAGAATGAAATAACATTAAATTAATCAATATTTCCTATAAGAATTCATGTTATATAGTATAATGTTTCAAAACCTTATGAAATACAAAAGGATGTTATATAGTACTGTATTTTATGGAGTTATATGGTGCCATGTATGATATTTTGTATGACTGTCTTAGAACATGTCCTTACAATCCATCGCCTTTGCAAAATCAAAGATAAAATGTACAAAAGAAAGGAACAAATCAAAATTATCACTATGGAGGATTCTCACAGGCCATCTCCCAACAAAATAATATTTAACTATACTCAATATAATAATGCATGAACACTTACAGCAAAAATTGTCATGTAACCACCATTGTATTCAGAATCAATCGCAGAACAGCGATGAAGCTAATAATTTATTTTGTATGCTAAATATATAATGAAGTCAGATATTAAAATTGATGAATATTTAAAGGTACCTGAGAAATTTTCCTGCAAAAACTTGGTAAGTCTTTAATCTTTTGCTAAAAGCAGAAAAATAAAATTTATTTTAATGAAATCATGTTTTGTATGCAATAAAAAGTAAAAATGAATCTAAAATTCACATACTTGAATGTGATAAAATGAAAATAGTTTTGAGCATGCAAAAATTGTGTAGCTTAACATTTTACGAAAAAATTTTCATTAATATTTCATAGCCGCACAACATTTATTTGCCCAAATCTATTTTCACTTTCTGCAACATTCGAATAATTTTGTTTACTTTTTAGTGGTTAGTTGGTTTTATTAATTTTTATTTTCTCCATATATGAAGTATAGAGAAAGTATTGTTTTCATGAAAAAAAATCAAATTTGAGATTTAAACGAAAATACATGTTTGAAGGTCCCCTGAACACGTTTTGTTATTTTCTTGATGATGTCTGTGGGTGTGTGTGAGAGACCGGATTTTTATGGGTGCTTTAACTCAAAAACTATTAATTAGGTCAATGTAGAATTGTACATTTGATATTTTTGTTAAAGGGACAAGAACTGATTAGTTTTTGGTAAAAATCAGTCAACCAAAAGTGGGTGTTTTCTGTAGACACCTGTTTTTTGAGATATTTTCATTAATAGTTGATGAATGTAAAAAATCTGATCTGGCCACCACATGACATTCTCCATACCTGTAATATTTCTAAAAATTCCAAATAGGTTAACACTAGATGGTCTAGATCCACCTGCATACCTAGAAGGGCCACAAGCAGTCATTTTGGATGCTACCACTAAATAGCTGTTTAGCATGCTTCTGAGAGACAGATATTGGCTAGAAGGAGTTTTTATATGTTCATGGATGTATAGAGGTGTTTTTGGAGATACACAAACAATGGTAATATTATTAATCTTTTTTATTTTGACCAAAAACCATCGTTAAAATATTTTTTAAATTATACATTAGAAATAAAAGGGAAGTGATTTTCAAATCAGATTAAATTCTTGCAGATGGCAGTTCTCTACATGAGAACAGAACATTGTTACATGTCATAAGAAGAAAAATATTTACACATACAAAATCTGTGAAAATGAAAATCATAATGTTAACCTTCAATTATTTGGCAAGCAGTTAATACAAGTGATTTCTTAGGCAATCTTGCCTGATTATTTGCCACAAACAGCCTTGTTGCAAACAGAACAAGTGTCAACTGTTTTGTTCCAGGCTGCCAGGTCAAGCACATTGTAAAAATGTGTACAGGCCACCTGTGAGATGCAGCCCTCGCAGAGTATTTATGAACCATTTGGTCAACTATGTCCACAGACATCATCGAAAAAATGGTCAAAACGTGTTCAGGGGACCTCAAAACATATTTCCGTTGAAATCTCGAAGTTGATTTTTTCATGAAAACAATACTTTCCCTATATTACGTATGGAGAGAGTAATAAAAAGGAGCATTACTAAGACATAACTGTCAATTGTTAACAATAGTCGCCTGTAGGTGGTGGCAGCTAAAAAATTAGTTTTTAAAATATCTCGTAAACAATGCATTATATGGGAAAATGTTTCAAACAAAGGTTGTGGAAAATTAAATTTCCTACCTTTATTCCAGTATCTTTTTACATTAATCAAATATTAAAGCAAATATAAAAAAAACGGATACATGACAAGAGTAAACACCCACTTCCGATTGACCAATCTTTACCAAAAAATAATCAGTTCTTGTGACTCATAAAAAAGTTAAATATAAAATTTTGCATTGACCTGATTAATTATTAAATAAAAAACGCAAATTCACACACACACAAACATCATCGAGAAAATGATCAAAACATATTCAGGGGACCTCAAAACGTGAATTTCCGTTGAAATCACAAAATCGATTTTTTTGAAGAACAATACTTTCTCCTATGGTCATAGATTCTTCTTCTTTTTGTTGATTTTTGCCTTTGGTTCAAAATCACTCAAATTTTGCATTTTAATTACATATTTGATCAAAATATGGAATTTTTAGTAAGAAGTTTCCTTGGCGATTGATGACTCATTTTGGTCTCAATTTGCATAAACATATGCATGGATATATTGACTTAATAAGATCTAATACATATAATTTTTCTACAGATATAATTTTCGAGGGAAAATTAGGCATCATAAACATGTCAGCCCTTTGATTTGACTACCTATTTAAGCACCTCGGCTAAAAGGAAGCAATTGTTTAGAGCTGCTATTAAGCTCTGTCACATGAAGCTCAAGAAGAGGCATGTTGCAAACTGGCAATGTGATGAACTTCAAACTATACAAATAACTTAAAACTTCTCGAAGGAATTTCGTTGCAATGTTACAGCGCAGCCCAACAATGTTGAAAAATGGTATTTTATGAAAAAAGGAACTACTCTTATGGAAAGATTTTCATTGTGGTCAAACTTTGGCGCCCCTTTCGAGAGGCACTTGAGGTGGTCAACTTGCCAGCTTACTTATCTGCATGGCTCTGTGTGTTTGGATATACACATATATATCTATTATAATAATAGTGCTATTCCTTCCTTCATCCTGCTTTGTCACCCCGGCAACTAATAAATATTAATCCGATATAGTGAATCTTGATATGTAAATCACAAAAGATGGAAGTGGAAGTAAATAAATAATAGTAAGTATTGTACAATTCTAATATTTTAACCACATTCTATTTTAGTGAATGACATTATACATGAAATTATATGCCTAAATTTCAGTCATAAGCAATTGTAATTTAGTTTCATTTTCGATTTGTTTACATAGCAATGGAAATTTTGGTTTGAAGATACAATCAATTAGCATATGAATTTTAGCAAAATTATATGCATTGCACTTGAATTCTAAGAAAACAGTAAATGGGAAGAGTTTTAATTTAATTCTTTAGTCATGCCTACTTGTCATTTTGATGGACAGTTCCACTAGTATATTATAATAGCATGGATTTAGTGCTAGTATGTATATGGGTCCCTGGCATTACCACAAGGAAGAATAAATAAATAAATTATATAAAAAGGAGCTGTGGCGAATTGACCTTAGCAAATATGAAGAAAATGATTGGTATAACTTAGGAGAAAAACAAAATGGGAGAAAAAGGGAAGGAAGGCACTTACCAAATTATGTCTTTTGCCTGATATGTCCAGACCTGGAAGTGGACCACTGTTGAATTCTCTCTCTCTCTCTCTCTCTCACTGACCCTTCAGAAGTCCAAAAAACGAGGGTTTCTGTGGCGCCCACATTCACACAAACAAAACAAGGCTGATTGCACCGAGGAAAAGGTTGAGGAGGGAATTTTAAAACAGAAACAGGCCATTCTCCTATCATCCAAACACCACACCTACCATGAATTTTGTGGAAAATTCACAAATAATAATGGAAATATTTAATCCCCAAAATCAACTATACCTTAAAAAGAATAATAGGTGGATCCAAAGAACAAAACATTGACCCACAAACTCAACTCCCGAGAGATTCAAAAAAAGCACAAAACAAAAAAATTGACCCGTTTGACATGAAAAGAAAGATATAAGCAGTTATGGCTATAACAATTCAAGAGGTTGATTAGCCAGAATTTCACACACACTCCACATTGAGGGAGGAGTATAAGATCGTGGATGAGGAGAAAATCACCTAATTGAAAGTTAGCTGAGCTTTGCATCCATTTGGAACATTGCAGCAAAGTATGTAAATATTCTTGTGACCAACAGCGCCAAAAGCTGGTGAAAGAGAAGAACAAGATTCTTAATGAAAGTTGGACTTAAGAAGACAGTACAAATCAGATAAAAATCCATCTGCATACACGAAATTAGTACCACAATCAAAATAAATTGTGGAGGGAATTCCTTTACGGGCAATAAAATGCTGCGATAAATGCAAGGGTAGTAAAAGAAGTAACAAGTTCTAAATGAATGGCCTTAATGACAAAAGAAATAAATAAACAAATATGCCTTTGAATGTGCCGATTTTTGCCAGTTGCTCAATTTGTATAAAAATGGTCCCCATAATCAACCCTAACACATGAAATGGTGTGACGTTTTCAGTGCTGCGTAGAGGAAGAAGCCCGCGGTTCTTCTTTATTTTGTTTACAGGCTTTCCTCGGGTCTCCCCTATGAGGTGCTAGGGAAACTGGGGGGAAGGTATAAAAAGACAGGCACGGAAGGAAAGGAGGAGGAATTCCGCTGCGGAGAGGTTGCCGTGAGTTGGGCCGTGACCTGCCCTAGGTTAGGAGTGTTTCATTTGGTTATTGAAGTTTGCGTTTCTTCGTTTTCTTTTTTTTCGAGTGCGGGCGGAGCTTCAGGACTTATTACCCCCACTGGCACCCAAAGGTTCTTTTTTTTTTTGAGAGTGTCGGTTTCTCCCGGAACCCACGCACAAGCTAGCCGGGTGGCGGAGTGCGGGAGGAACGTCACAATGGGCCTTTGTGGCACAACTCTAGAAGCAGGTAAATCTTACATAATTGACTGAAGAGTGGCTCCCCGATAATGTGCATAAACAACACACTTGGCAATCTGTGAACGAATAACATTTCTTAGGGAAATTATCCAAAACTGATGTGAGATTAGTGCCTCAACTGCTATAGGACCCCCATGAAGTGATACAAGATGATAATCTTGTACAATTAATTTGGATAGATGGTTATTTTTGGAAAGCAACAGAAGTTCCCGAGCTGATGGCGACAGTGAGGAATGTTGGAGTCGACCATCCACCCTAACAAGTCCGTGATGCTCCAAAAAAAGGACGGACGTGTGCTAGACCAGGGGTTTTCAAACTTTTTTTCTGCGACAGAGTAAAATGAGAAAATATATGTTGTGGCCCACAAAAATTTGTATTCATAAATTACCACACACAAATTAATAATCAGTGAATCTGTGACACAAAATAGCATGGATTAATAAAATCTTGCATACATAGGGTTCAAAAAGTAATATTTCATACAAAGAATATATGTGAGCTGCTTGTAAACCAGAAATGCAGAACTGAATTTAAATCTTTAAAATAAATCTGCATGCCATTGAATACAATATATTTAAACCGAAAAATGGAATCATCCAAGAAGCACACACTATTTAATATCAGAAAAAGGAAATACCATTTATACTTGTGTATAAGTCGACTTTTTCATCAACATTTTTGTTTTTTCGTATATCTCATGTATAAGTCAACTCGAGATTTTCAGGTGTAGTAGAACAAATTTTTTTGTAATCAATACATGTTGATCCATTAAGTTCCTTTTAGTTCATTATAACTACATTGTGTCAAAGTAGAAGTGAAGCAGTCCGATGTCTCCCACATCAAAAGTCGTTACATTGTACATGCCTTTGTAATAGATTGAACGACTTATGATAGACTTGGTATTTTGTCCTGGCACTCATTCAGAAGCCCTCTTTGTAAAGGAGAACAGGGAACAAAGTTGAAATTGGACAGCAGAAGATAAATGGCGCCGAAATTCACGATAAATCGGCAGAAAGATGTACTATGTGATCCTAGGAAATCTGTGTTTTTCACGTTTTTGGAGGAGGAATGGAGGAACCTACCCTTTGGAGAGTGCAAATATGAACGCGGAAGGAAAGCCAAGACAACCCCTAACCAAGCCAACCCAGTGGGGAAGCGTAATATTTCCTAAGTTTCAATTATCCGTAATGTGTAGATATGAGTGCGTGGTACAATATCTCGGTGAGGGCAAATGTGAACGTGGAAGGAAAGGATGTGAAAGGTAAACAACGCAATGCTAGTGCCGCTGACGTTACAATAAAGACTATTACCTGTCTCCACTTACATTACAAACCTCAAAATCTTATATTTACGTTTGTCTTCCGTTTTTCCGCTTTCTCTGCATCGCCAGCACTAGCCTTTGATAAAACCCCACAGAAAGAAATCTAACAGCGACAAATTTGGCAAGCATGGTGGCTCTCACTAACCTGAGCTAAACGATCCTGTCAGAACAGTCGACGAGTGAACACGACTTCCAACATTCACATTTCCAGTCCCCCTGAACATTTTCACAAGCTTCCATATCATAGATTTCGTTGGTGCCTTACAACATCAAAATTGCTGACAGAAATCACCCTGCATAGTTTTAAATGACTCTGATTTGAGATAACATTCCACCATAAACACTCGCACCTCTACATTGAATGCCATGTTTGTTTATTGCTTGCACTCTGCATGCACATTCGTAGTGTTGCAGGCTGTCGACAAATGGCAACATCATGCAGACAATAAAGATTGTTACTTCTAAATTTCATGTTTCTAACACTCTTTTACTTGTAGTTATTAAATTTTCGATGGGTTCTCATGTTAAATGATCAGCCCATAATTCTCAAACAGCTCATATTTGATTTTTGGTATTATCATTCAGGTTTTTAATGATTCAATACTTATAATATCATCAAAAGGAGGTTCTTTGTGAGTGATACAAAAGTCCTTTGCTCAAGAGATTGAGTTCTTGTTTAGTAAATGTTTAATGGGACAAGTTATGGAGAAAATTGATGTCATCAAAGTGTTTCATATGGTGACTAGAAGATTTTATGTTTTGTCTGTGTGTGAGAAAAAGAGTCCCTGGCATGAAGCAGTTTCCCCTAAACCGGCATATGAGTATAGGCATACCTCACTTTGCATGGCCCCATTTTAAGTGCCTACCAGAAGTTCAAAAAAACAAAGGTGGCCAACTATTTAGGTGGCCTAACCATATATGAATTAGAAATTCCATTTTTTACAGGCTTCTGGATATTAGTAAGATCGTCTATGGATCCTCACTTAGGTTCAGGATGTGATACTATAAAAGAAATCCTGAGGATGGACAGCACACCATTTTTATCTCTTGATTGACGGCTATTTTGGCATTATCATTTTTCAAGAAAGGTGACTATCTGAATAAAACTTCCTTGCAGATTTATTTGAGATTTCGTTCATAAAGGACATAATTGGTTTTTGCCAGAATATAAGAACGTTTTTAATTTTCTATACCATTTGAAAATTACAGACGAAGATAAGTTATTGAAAATTTTTATGATTTGCCTCTGGCATTAATGTATGGAAGCCGACAAGAAGCTGATTTGTTAGGTTAATGACATTTTTATTAATATTACACTTTAGGTTTCATGTCCATGGAACCTATCCTCTTTGACATAAAGACCATGTTTTGTGCAAATTTTGTTTAGCGTGAAATTTTCAGGAACCAATCTGTCGCGTAAAGCGAGGTATTGCTGTATTTCCTTTTTATTATTTTTATGGTTATTAGGAGGTTTCTCCATTTTGCATTAAGTGTAATTAACCATAGGGCTCTTATATTACTTTTTCTTTGAACTAAAGATTGGTTTCTGGAAATTTAACATCAAGGCAATTGAAATTTATCCTCAGATATAAGGTTTTCGAGAATGAAACTTCAGAAAATACGCTTTGCAATTTCCAGGAAAATAATTAGTGAGGAATCAGATGGTACTCCCTTGCTATGTGAGGGTGCTGCAGTAGGTCAGTTTTTGAGAAAGGCACAGGACAATGAAAAGTGCCCTAAGAGCAGGAACAGATGGGAAATTTTGTAAGGAAGGTATTGGATTATTGGATTTTACTCATTGAGGCACATGAGGGCTATAAGCTCTGTGGGTGAGGGCCTTGCAGCCCATTTTCAACATTTTGCAGCCCACCATTGGGCCGTGACCCTTTTTTGAAAAACCCTGGCTTAGAATGATCAGAAAATGACTCATTTTACTAATGCGTTGGATAAGTTTAGCAAAATGAGATGCTTGGATTAGTTTTGACAATCGAAATAAAGCAGAGGACCACTCAAAGACAGACAAGGAGAAATGGCCTGGAGGAACCAAAAAACCTTAAGATGAAGACCATTATCTAGCATAATATAGAAGGAATACCTCTGCATCCTGATCTTGATTGACTCCAACCATAATGTTTTGTGGTTTTAATTCCGGAATAGAGGACTTGTTTAATTGAGAATGATTTCTAGAAGCCCATTGGGCTTCATTAAATCTAAGAAATGTTGATCCATGCCAGTATAATTCCGCAGATCAAAAGTTGCGGTGGCAAAAGCCCACGAGAAGCACTATCAGCGGGGTTCTGGCCTGATTTTATGTAACCTCATAAAGACAGAGAAAGATGTTAGATGATTTTGGTGACTATATTCACAACATACGAGGTGCTACCCAAAAGTTCCAGGAATTTGTGTAAAAAATTACTCACACTAAGTCCTAATTTCCACTGTCCCCTTCAAAGTAATCCCCTTAGGCTTTTATACAGCATTCCCAGCGTTTTTTCCATGATGCGAAGCATCCTTGAAAGTCCGCAGGTGTGAGCATGTTAAGCACCTCTAGTGATTCCGCCCGGATCTCCTCAATCGTGTCAAAACGTCGCCCTTTCAGCCGGAGTTTCATTTTGGGGAACAGGAAAAAGTCACAGGGGGCGAGGTCAGGAGAGCAAGGGGGGGTGGGGGATGACTGTCATGTTTTTGGAAGCCAGGAACTGCCTAATAACGAATGACGTGTGGGCGGTCGCATTGTCATGGTGGAGCACCCAGTCATTGTTGCGCCACTTGTCTGGGCGTTTGCGTCGGACGTTCTCCCTTAGCCGCTTCAAAACATCACAGTAAAACTTTCCATTGACAGTTTGACCGGGTGGGAGGAATTCTTTGTGGACGATCCCGTCGACGTCAAAAAAAATGATCAGCATGGACTTGACATTGCTGCGAACTTGACGCGCTTTTTTCGGCCGCGGTGAATTTAGCGACTTCCACTGTGACGACTGCTGCTTTGTCTCAGGGTCATAACCATAAACCCAAGATTCATCATCAGTTATGACCTTGGAGATGAAGTTGGGGTCATCTCTAACTTCATTTTGAATCTCCCTGCAGACAGCAACGCGGTGGTCTTTCTGGTCGTTGCTCAGCAGTCTCGGAACAAATTTTGCAGCAATGCGTCTCATGTTCAAATCCTCCGACAAAATGCGTCGACACGTCCCTTACGACAGTCCGACGATGTCACAAACGTCATGGATTGTTCGCCTTCGGGTCTTCGGTCTGCCAGGATAGCCTCGCGCACTTTTGCGACGTTTTCCGGAGTTGTGCTTGTCGACGGTCGACCAGAACGCTCATCGTCGTCGATAGACGTCCGTCCGTCCTTGAAACGTTTGTACCAAAGGATCGTTTTGCTTTGGCTTAAAGCATCATCACCAAATGCTTGCTTAAGCATTCTGTGTGTTTCTGCTGCCGTTTTGCAGAGTTTGAAGCAGAATTTGGTGCAAATTCTTTGCTCCTTAACATCACCCATTTCATTTCGAAACGAATTCGCAGAACCACTCAAAGACGACGTAACAAAAACGCACAGAACTTGCGAAAACGTGCACTCAGCTAGCCGTCACGTTACACACTTATTCACAAAGGATACGCCAGCACTACCTAGCGGCGAGTGGCCATACTACAAGCGGTTCGCGTGCGCTATTCAAATTCCCGGAACTTTAGGGTAGCACGTCGTATGTCTTTAAAATGTGGTGACAGCTTTCACCATGACAAAACAACCTGAGAATCTGTCTAAGAAAAAATTTGATTAATGTGAAATATACCATGTAACAAATTGTGTACGTGACTAAAAAGCTTTGAAAGCAAATGTCAATAATTCCATCTTGGAAAGTGATATAGTTTTCTATGGGGTGACCTTAGTTTTGGCTGCCAAAAAATAAATCTGCATTTCTTCCTCAAGTAATACAGTTTGTAAATATACAACGGCGCTGTATTCGCATTCAGAGGCATCACATTGAGGCTCTGAACTTGTAGGAGGAGATATACAGCAAGAAATATGAATTTGTGATAAAAAGGCACTTTGGGATATAACATAAGTCCATTGTGGCTTAAACTGATCAGGAAGAGGATCATCCTAACCTAATCTTAAATGCCAAAGCAATTACATATAACATTCGGACCAAAAAATTATCAGAGCCAATCCGGCAATTGGATAAAAGATTCTATCAATAATTGATAAAAGCATACCTAAGATATCGGTGATAAATCAAATGCAACATGGTAAGAGAAAGTATTAGGATTAGGAGTCCAAAACTTGCCTAAAACTTTGAATGACAAAAATTCACGTGTGTTAAAATAAGATGCCGTTTTGCATTGTTCCTCTAGAAATTTGGCTAATAATTTTGGGGCATTACTTGCCCATTTCTCAAGCAAAAATCTCCATAAGCATAAGAAAATAATTAATTGCTATTGCAAATTCAGAGCAGCAGACATGGAATCAGCTCCTGTAATTATGTCATCTACATATGAGTCACGAAGAAGCACCCGAGCGGCTTGCGAGAATCTATGCCTTCATCGTGAGGTAATTGATGCAGAACAAGAATCGCTGGAAATGGAGCTGAAACTACACCATATGTGACTATTCAACTTGAACTTTTTTAGGGCCTGAGCAGGGCCGCGCCTAAGGAGTCTGGCGCCCCCATGCTAGCGAATTTTGCTGTATGAACAAATACGACTTTTTTCATCAATAAAGTGCAGACAAGCTGATGGATTTCTGTCGATGTACCCCAAAACGAACTGATTGAAATAATTCGTTGCATAAATGTAAAGATAAATATATAATTGAACGAAACTTATAAAACGCCGCACATTTGCGATACTCGATACTCTGTCCCCTTACCTTATTGAACAATCAGAAATTCCAATATTTTTGGGTTATTTTGTCAATTTACAAGCCTAATTAGATGCGATATTTATTTTGACTATAAGAAAACAAAACCTCAATTATTTATGCATTCCTGCGTCAAAGTCCCGACTTCGTATTTTCATTTTAAGATATTTAAAAATCCAATGAAGAAGTAGATGTCAATAATTCGATTATTATTTGGAGAAATTGCTAAGGAATTTTAATTCGATACATCTACTTAGGGGCGGACCAAGGTATTTTGACGCCCCGGGCGAGAAAGTGCTCCAGCGTTCCCGTCCGTAAATTTTTGTATAGATATTTTTAGAAGAACTTGCTCATTTATCCATTGCTCTGTAAAATAATTGATAATGAAAGGAAATAGGAATTCCATGTAGATTTGATGTAAATTTGTTTCCAAATTGTATTCACTTGCAAGTAATATATACATAGATGATTGATTTAGTGCCCACAATACATTGGCGCCCCGAGCAGCCGACCTGTTCGCCCCGACCTCGGGCCGGCCCAGATGGTACTTTGCGAAAGGATCGCCGCCTTAGCTGGAGCTCCTCGCTAGGGTCGGGATAGCAATTAACAGAGTAGCACCCCCACCTCCTGGCAACTCCTACGGTGAACCCATTTTCGGTCGCCACTGATACGTGTTCTAGCGTCCTTTAAGTCACGCGACCGCGTATCGCAAGGGATCGGAAAAATTTTGTGTGGAAAATTTCGTGTCATTTTAGTATCTCCCACTTTCCCTTTTCACTCTGACCAAGGAGGAAACATTCCCCAACAGAATGCACAACTCGAATTGCAACAATATATAGATACAAATACCTTAATGGGAAGGCGCCCCGGCAAGTCGGCGCCCGGGTGCATTGCACCCACTGCACCCCGGGTAGGCGCGCCCCTGGGCCTGAGTGGAATCATTACGCCAGAGTATGTGCTGATAACGACTACAATTTGGCAGTACATTTTTGAGATATCCATGGTAAAGGCAATCACATCAATACAAAAGGTAAACAAGATGTCAAAAATGTTCCTGTAATATCGGAACTGTAAGTAAGACCTCATTAAGGGATTTACCAGATGCAGTAAGCGCCGACTAATCAAATACAACGCGAATCTTTGAATAAAATTCACAGTGGTGAACGTAACCTTGTGGAACTGTTCCATGACGAACAAATACAAGTATGGAGTTTCCAAATGCGTTCTTTGAGATCAACGAATTTTAGTAAAACAGCCGAATACCAAATTGCATCAAAATACATTCTGCGGATCCAGGGTTGAAACAGGTACGTTGTGGGGTGCCGGTGGTGTAGTGGTAAGGACGCTGACTGCTACTTTCCTGCTCCTCAAAAGGGCAGTGGGTATGGATCCTGCAAAAGTAGGATTTTTTCCAAGGTCGCCCGGCCCCCTGTTTGTGTGGTTTGAGGAGGCCGTGCAAATACAGTGTTCCATCCTTCGGAAGGGACGTTAAGCCATTGACCCCCTTGGTGCTCTTCGTTAAGAGTAGGCTAATGCCGGCACTGGGTTTCCCTACCCCTTGTGTTCAGTGTGGAAGGAGTTGTGACTAAAATAATCCAAGAGGTTGATTAGCCAAAAATACACACACACAGGTACGTTGTAAACTACATGTAGATCTTCATGTAAAATGATCGTATTTATTGTCCACTTTTAACCAAATTTGTAATCGTTTGACCAATTTTACTAAAACTCCCTAATACCAAATTTCATCAAAATACGTCACACAGTTTCAGAATTGAATCAGAGGTACGTTGTAAACTACATGTAGGTCTTCATGTAGTGGTAATTATCTTCCGATTTTAACTAAAACTGGAATTGGTGGACCAATTTTGGTAAAACTTTCTAATGCCAAATTTCATCAAAATACCTACTGCAGTTCCCTATTTGAAATAGAGGAACATTGTAAACTACATGTAGGTCTTCATGTAAAGTGGTTGCAATTATTATTCAATTTTAACCAAAATTGGAATCAGTTGACCAACTTTAGTAAAACTCCCCAATACAAAATTTCATCAAAATATGTCAAGCGGTTCCCTAGTTTTAACATGCGAATGGACAGAATCGACCTCCTCTATATGCGTTCACTTCATGCAAAGAACGCATAAAAATTAAAACTTTGTATTTTTCACAACTGTGGAAAATATAAAGTAATAAGTTCTGGCAGGGCCGGATCTATGCAGTAAGCAGGGCATTGGGGCGCCAATGACCTGGGGGAGCTTAGAAGCCCGAGGGTGGCTTCCCAATTTTTAGTCTGCATTAATACATTGAGAAGCTGCTTAACCTAGTACTGCCAGATGTAAAACACCTTTCCCTTGAGAAGCTTTTCACACATACCTATATGCAATAAATGAAACATCAAATGAAGATGACAACACGTTTTGTCAATAATAGCCCTAAAGCTATGGCTGATTCTCTTAGTTTTGTTAGTGTAGAGCAGTAGTTCTCAACTGCTAGTTTGCAAACCTCCAAGGGGTCTGGCCACCCTGCATGGCAAAAACATCCCATGTCTATTGAATTGTTAATTAAATTTTTTGAGAAATTAAAGATAGCAATGTCGCCACAATAACTAATAATTTTTTCAGGATTTAAATTCAACTCCTTCATCCTCTGAACTAAGCAGAGTGAAATATTTTTTATGTTTCAGATTGGCTGTTACAAAAACTCAAAAATTATGTTCGCACACCTCCACTAGTTTTTGAAAAATATCGACAAATTAAAGAAAACATTTTAATGTTTCCTTTATTTGACATGTCTGTTGTAATTGAGAACGGATGGTTATCTTTTAACTTCAGGTTCCTTTAAGGGCAAAATCTCTCCTCAAGTTTTGGGGAATATGCATGGGATCCTTGGATGCTTCCACTTTTTAATATTTAATTTTCTGTTTGGCTGTGCTACAAGCAACTTCAAATTATATCTTTGGCATATTTGTGGAATTTGCAATATATAATTTGATTCCCCTCTTCTGTATTGACCTGAGAATTATGCTGAGTGGTGTACAGCATTGTTTTGGTAGAGTTGAGTGCTTTGAGTAGTAAAATTTTTTTTTATCCATTCTTTTAAATTTATATGGCAACTAAATGTCTTAACACATGTGGAAATGATGCATTAGCCAAGAGACAGCGTAAAGTCATGCCACAATGTTAGATGAGTTACTATGAGAAGCAAGTTCCGCTTCTGTTGGTAGAGAATACGGAGTAAATGAATCAACACTTCATTATATAAAAAAGGCTGAAGACAAAATTTGAGGTAGTGTAATGGTTACCACTTCATCTAGTGCTCAAGATTTTTTGTGAGTAGTAGTTAAAAAATCTGATGTGGCCACCACGTGACTTTCTCCATGCCTGTAATATTTTTAAAAATTCCAAATAGGTTAAATGACAATAAATATTTGAAGGAATTGCGAGAAAAATTTAAAGACTTTACAAAGAATAAAAATAAACTCCAACAGTTAAGAAAATAAAAAGGAGTGTAAAGTGTTTACAATAGTTGCCCGTAAGAGGTGTGGCAGTGGCAGCTAAATAATTTAGTTTTTAAAATATCTCTTCAACATTATATGGGAAAATGTTTCAAACAAACATAGTAGAAAATTAAATTTCCTACAACATTTATTCCAGTATGTTTTTACATTTATCAAATATTTAAAAAAAATGGATGTGACGAGAGTAAACACCTACTTCCGGTTGACCGATGTTTACCAAAAACTAATCAGCACTTCTTCCTTTAGCAAAAATGTCAAATATAAAATTTAGTATTGATCTGATTAATAGTTTTTGAGTTAGAGTATCCACAAAATCCTGGTCACAGACATCATTGAGAAAATAGTCCTAACGTGTTCAGGGGACCTCAAAACGTGTATTTCCATTGAAATCTCAAATGAAAACAATACTTTCTCTATACTTTCATACATGGAGAAAGTAAAAAATGAAACCCTTTGTGTGGGTAGAGGGTAAAAGACAGAAAGATGCTTCCCTTAGCACACAGCTAATAAGTAATAAAGTACAATCTATATGAATATTTAAAGAGTAGAACTGAAGGCAATAACAAAGGCAATTCAACCATTTTTTCAGCAAGGGCTGGTCTGAAAATTTAAAGAAGCATTTAAACTAGCATAACATTAAGCTATCAATGGAAGCTCCATCAGCTGACCAAGAAGCAGCAAAGGAATTTCCAAAGAAATTTTTGGAGCTTACCAAGGTGAAGGGTTATAAGCCAGAACAAATTTTCAATGTTTATGAAACTAGGTTATACTGGAAGAAAATGCCAAATAGAACCTTTATATCCTAAGAGGAATGTACTGCACCAGGTTTTAAGGCTGCAAAAGATTGTGTATCTATAATCTTGTGTAAATGCTGTCGGAGATTTTAAATGTCAACCAATGGTAATTTACCATTCAGAAAATCCTCGTGCATTGAAAGGGAAGATTAATGTCTTCTGGAGGTGTAATAAGAAAGCATAGGTTATATGTAAACTTTTCAAAGATTGGTTGGCCAATTGCTTCATCCAGCAAGTGTATACCTACCTGAGGCAGAATAATTTGCAATTTAAAGTGCTTTTTGTCTTGGAGAATGCTCTAGGACATCCAGTTTCTCTTACAGAAGGTCATTCCAACATCAAAGTTGTATTCCTGCCACCAAACACAACTCCATTCTTACAGCCCAAGGACCAAGGGGTCATTGTGACCTTCAAATCGCATTGCATCCGGTGAACTTTCAACCACATTTTAGAGCAAATGGACACCAATTCTATGATGTCTGTTTGTGAAAGTTGGAATTCATTCAACATTCTAACAGCTATTAGTAAGATAAAAGAATCTTGGAACAAAGTAACAAAATCAATGATGAATGTCTGCTAGCAGAAACTTTGTCCTGAAGCTGTTCATGCCCAAGGCTATTCCAGCATTTGCAGGGAAGTTGATAAGATCATCAAAATGGCTAAAAATGTTAGTGGGGAGGGCTTTGAAGATGTAAAAGAGGAAGAAGTGGAAGATTTACTGAACCAATGAGGAACTTGTACAATCAAGTGAGAGCGAAAAAAAGATGTCGAGCCTAAGAAACAACAATTTACAGCGAAGACTATCAGAAATCTTAAAGTTGGCTAATGACTTGGAAGAGAAAGTAATGCAGAATGATCCATCAATGGAAAGGAGCATCAATTTCAGAACAATAGAATCTGCAATATATTCCTACAAAGAAATTTATAAAAATTAAAAACAAAATGAAAGCAGCTCCAGATCACAGAATTCCTGAAGTCAAATTCCTCCTCTTCTTTTTCCATCTCCACATAATGTCCTTCTGAAGCACCTCCATCTTCAACATTAGATGTTACCTGCTACATCATTCTTCTCTTTTTTCTTAGTCTATCTCAATTTTCACGCTCATTGACTTGTTTTTATTTTCATACTTTAAGTTCACTATTTTCTTCTATGTTGTACAATCATTAATAAGGAAAACAAATTGCACTTAGGTCCATTTTTGCGGATGTGGGAACCGAACCCCATTTTCTCCATTACTATATGTAGTCGCCAATCGAGCTTTTGCAGTTCGTGGACTCTCTGGGAATGTAGTCCTCGTGAACGGCGAGGGATACCTGTACTGTATTTTATGGAGCTATATGGTGTCATGTATGATGAATAATATCAGAACATTAATAAATCAATAAAACAATACATTAGCAAAGAAACGGCATAAATTATGTAAATACTACGACATAAAGGCTACGCTTCATGATAGTACCTCTAATTACAAGAAAAAGGAACTACACAATACCAATCTGGCAAAATGTAGTTGTACGAACGATTGAGAATGATGAGTTTTTACTAGCAAGTTTACACAGAGCCACAAATACTTCTGTGAATGCGAGTTCATGGGTTGACATAGCTAGAAAAGAAATGCAACAAACAAATTATTTCTTTCACTGGTTGCTATATAATTAATGAAAATGTACCATAATTGGGGTAAATAAACCATTTACTTCCTTGATTACATTGACCTGCGAGTTTCATTAGGCCCAGACAAGGATAACCACTTTGTCGAGCCACAGTTGATACAAATGAAAATATAATTGGGAAACTTAAGTTATCTAATTAGGACAGAATAGTTTCATGTTTATAAATAAGACACTTAGCAAATCTTCCTTTCTGCCCAACTCACAAAGCTAGTAAGGTTTCTATTAAGAGGGATTGAGGATTTTAAGGTCTTTGAAAATGAGGCCAAAAATACTACTCTTTGGACCCATTGCTAGAAAATATATCCATGCAAATAATGACAATTTAACAAAAATACATCAATCAAAAACACTTTTTGCACACAAATAAGGCAATCTGCCGCATCTGGAGATATGCTGCACAACACAACAGAGTCATCTAAGCACTATTTTTTTCGTCCATTATTTCAGTGCTGAATCAAGATTATGTAAACTTGAATCATTGATGATGTTAATTCAAACACGGGTAGTAATTTTTGAATGACATTGATGTGAATCAATGTTAATTGAAGTGACGTTAAACTGTATGCTGCTGCACTGTTCAAGTATAATCATTTATAAAAATCTATTAGACCAAATTTGTGTTTGTTAATTAAAATTGGGAAACTGAAAAAAATGTTATTGTCATTTTAACCTAAGTTCTCCGACAATTTAATTTGAAATCATAATGAATAACAGGGCCATAGCTAGTGAACAAAATTTCTTAACTATTTAGAGGAGAAAACATGACTGGAAGGTACAGCCATAAGGTCTACTAAGAGGCAGTAAAAAGATTTTAAAAAGCTTCTCTAGTATGGAGTGTTTAGCTGCTTGGTTGTTTGTCATCATGTTGAGAAGTAACTAAAGAGCAATGCCATCCATTTTGAGTCTAATGTGATACTTCCCCATAACTCATAACATTATCTGCGAGTTATTTAAAAATATGTTCACATAATCAAATACAGTGAAATTCCGATTATCTGAACCAAATTTATTCGACACATTGTTGCCTATCTTCCTCCTGTAAACCTAGTTGTATTTTCAAAGTTGACTTTAGTCTGAATAAGAATTTTGATTTGTGATACCTTGAAAACTAATATAGTTTATTTTTTTAAATTAAAGTTGGCCTTGCTTCATTTTAAATTGTATACTAAACGGCATTGAAATGAACTGATGACTGAAACAGAAACAAAACTGATATATAACCCTTTCAGATCCAGTGTCCAATATAGTGTACATAATGTTCAATGTTTATTAAATTGTATTCTCATTAAGGATACCTATTTTTTACATTGTTCAAAGATTTTTGGCCTTTTTTGTAACTTTTGTATAAATATTATACCCTGGAACTTGATCATTTAGTTTTTAGTAATTAATGAATAAAGCAATGTGTTTTTTGGAGAATTTAGGAAAGCTATTTTCACTTATTTATTATTCTTATTTATACTTTTATGTAATATATATATTTTGAAAATTTCTTTTATTATTTACTTTGTTCTTCTAGTAAAAGATTTTAATATAAAATATACTTTTCAGTTATTAATATCACTTCAGCAATGCTTTATACATGTTGTCCAACATGTTGGATATTGGGTCTGAAAGGCACCTTTTCTTTATGCTAACAATAAGCCAAAATGCATTTTCAAGTCTTCGCTTGACTTATAAATTTTTTCATTGCTTTTGATATTTTTTTCCCATAACAATCAGTTCCGATCAGCCTGTAATTACTCTACTGCTTTTATATTTTTTGTTTTACATTCATTGTATTTTGTTTTTATTTACACAATTGTGATTCATTCTGACCATTGCTAAATCACCTGTCCCATCCAACTTCCCTTTCCACAACTCCTTCCCTAACTTATCTTCAGTGCATCTATTTACCCCTCCCACTCTAGCAATGGCCAAGCACCCTCCCCCAAACCACCAACCCCTCACATCACAAGCCACTCTATTTCCACCCAAAGATTACAGCGGAATTTTCATAAATCGAACTTCAAGGGAAACAAAAAAATATTCAAATTGTAGAAAATTTGACTTATGGAAATATGTTTTTCCCATAGAGATTTTGTCCGGTAAAATTAATTCACTTTGAGTTATGGAAAATTCGAGTTATGGAAGTTCCACTGTATGTATATTTAGCGCTAGAAAGTCGTTGCGTGACAATTTCGCCTCGAGACAAATTGGAAGGCCATGACTGGTATACGGCAGGGGGATACACTTATTGGGTTGGGAGTCACCCTCTGCCATACACAATCCAATGTGTCTCGCATAATTCGCAAAGAGAATTGCGATTCATTCTCGTATTATCAAAATATAAAGAAACATTTTTTTGTGGAAAATATGTCTCCCCCTGCCATTCATCAATTTGTCTTGCTATGAATTTGTCAAGAAATGAGTTTGGTGTGTGATGTATTGATGCAAGACGAATTTTTCATTGGCCAAATTGATGCAGGACCAGCTGATCACAACGATTGGTGCACGACGAGTTGTCATAGAACTGTAGGAGTATAGTTAAACGTTTAATCGATGTTTTTTAAACAAATGAAATATAAGATAAAATAATTGCATCTCATGAAATTTTTTATTTCAAACTTACGATCCGAAATTCAATTAATAAAGTCTTAGTTTTAAAAAGCAACTTTAAAAATTATTTTTTTCAGACAAATATTTGTAACAAACCATATAAATTAATGAATGAACTAGCATACCTATACTGAATACATGTGCTCCAAATATACACCAAATACACTCAGTGAGAAATTAGGTCAAAATATTTTTATTTTTGAGTCTTAGATTCGGGGTCGCCTTGAATTTGGGTAAATACAGTGTGTTAAAAATACATGAGCCTCATTTACTGTACACACATTATTTTTACTCTGCCCAATTATCTGAATTTTCGATTATCAGAACCACCCTTGGTCCCAATTAGTTTGGATAATCGGAGTTCTACTGTAATGATGTAATGATGTGCCGGAATGCTATGATAAAATCTGACTTTTGTCTTCTATCCTTAAATCTAGTGCCATCATTGTTACAAGTAATGTTAATCCTGGAAGTATCTTAAAAAATGCTTTCTTTTTGGTAAAGAAACAGTGATGTAATATTCTGTGAAATTATACCACTAGAGGAAGTCCTTAACATAAAAACTCAAATTGATGTATGTAGTAAATATAGTGATTTACATTTATTATAATTTACAATGTTATACTTCAAAATTACACACTAACAAAGCAACAAAAGGAGAGAATATAATTTATTTAGGGGAATTAATAATCAAACTAGGCAATTTTACCAACAATAAGGCAGTTCTGTCTCCACCTTTTCAAAAACAGATCCTTTGTATAACTAGAAAGAACACTTCCCTTCCAAACCCTGTCCACTTTATGATTGTTCTTCTCCATCACTTATGCACATTGATATTTACACCAATAATGGTAGCCTTTTGCTCCAATATGGGGCATGACTGCTTCTTACATTCATATCTGGTCTCAAAACAATCAAAATTTTATATACACCCAAAAATAATGTGCCTTGTCATGCTCTCATATATTGGTGTACTTCTAAACATTATTTAATGGGGACAGCCTGCTGCTAAGAATAAAAAAACTCAGCCATTATTACATTCCCATTGTTTGAAAACATCATTGACAATCCGAATAGCACTTTTCTCATGCAAATATTGGTATATGCATTACACACAGAAAGTCACATCAATAGCATTTTGCAAGAGCAGTGTTATCTTTTGAAATAGCCTAATTTGATTCCACTGCCATTCTGTGATGCATATCTGCACATATTGCTGATTCAGAAGTCAATGAAAGCTAGTCTTGATTAATGAGAAAAAATAAGTAGTTAACACCCACAATCGACAAACAATAAAAATAATTATGAAGAAGTCATTATAAGTCTGTACAGATTATAGGAATATAATGTACAAATTAAATATAAAGGTTTTTATTTGGAATCATTTTCATGCTCCACAAAAATGGAACAGTCTGACGCTTGCTTAAAGAGACAAGCTTTGGTAGTATTCAGTACCACTTATTCACTCTCTGGCCAAGTACCAAAGAAACCCACTTCAACATGAAAACATAGCAAATATAACTGTATATATTTTTAATCACAATATAAAGAAATGTTTAGAAAATAAAACAAATACAAGTATACAGTTAATTGTAGATTGCTATGTTGCAGTCTGTTGTTTTGTATTTTGTGGCTATATATCATGATTTTCTTTATCAAACATAAGGATGCAGAATTTTGATTTCTGTGCACTAAGTACTCAACATTTAATCAAATGATTTTATCAAGAAAAATATTGACAGCTTTTCAACCCCAAATTTTAAAAAGGTTTAATCCTTAAGATATTCCTTCTTTATATGATATATGGCACACAATACAAACTGATGCGAGCAACAATAAATCACACAAATCAAATTTTAAATTGAGACATAGGAACACTGACCTTACAAAATTTTCTCTTCACTGATTCTAGCTAAAATTTGAAATAGTTTCCTTCTTGCATTGTCATTTTCATTAGAATGTCGCACTTAACGGTATGAAAATTACTTTAAAAGAATTGTAACAATAGAGAAAATGTTCAGCTATGTGCAATTCATTTTCATTTTCATGTGCTTTCAGATCACACAAATTCACCAAAAGTTATCATATTGTGTATTCAGAAATGAAATGAGTTTAAAAATACAATTCCATGAAAGATTAAAGCTGTAGAACTAAAATACTTACACATGGTGACAGTTAAATTTTTCAATGTCAAAAGTATGCAGCTAGTTTTTAAAGTATTATGGCAAAATTCCATTAAAATAATGTCTTTGAAAAGATCACTCACATTCATACAAAATTGCAGCCCTGTAATTGCATCATCTTCAAATATAACTCCTTGCTTTTCCATTGTTTTGAATCAGAAAGCAAGTACATATTCAATTCCAATGAATGGTGGTTTTTAGCATGAAGATGCCAAAACCTGTTAACCATTAAACATTTCTACCGAATTGGCAGAAGTAACATAAGAGGCATACAGGTTTAGCAGCTCTTCCATTATTTGTTAAGAACCACAAATAGGTTACAAACGTTCCAAACAAAGGCCTGCATTGCAGAAGGCCATACTTAAAACCAACAGTGTACTTTCTTCTGCATTTTGAGAAACTTCTTCACTCCAGTCACACACGCTAACCTACCTGTTAACACGCAATCTCCATTCAAGTTGAAATTTAAATGAACACTTACACGTGACAGGGACGTACCACAAAATTCACCTTCCCTTTTGTGCTTATGGCTGTTTTGAAGTAAATTCTATTCTTACAAGTCTTTTACTTAACTAGGCAAAAATGCACAACTTATGTTCCTTGCCCATTCAGTTTAATTTGTGGTTTGTCTGTGACACCTTCTTCATATTTGCATCAAATAGCGCTCCATCACCTGAGCCCTGAGAGCCAGCAAGAGAGCAATAATGAGATGCAAAACACTAAGCCAGCTTCAGGTTGTGTGTATTTCCCAGAGTCTGCACTGGTTGAGGCTTCAGCACACTGCCCTATTAGAGGTGAAAAATAGAATTAAAGTAATTTTATTTTCTATTGAAATATTTTATTAATGTAATAGAACCTGACTATAATGTAACTTGTTTTGCAGATTCAAAAATATCATGGGTCAATTCATGTATCCCAAACAAAAATAAAAGTATGCCAAGTATTTGAGCAACAATGCATACTTTTGGTCTGTAGTGTTGCAAGACAGGAATTGGCTACAAGTGGGAAATTCCATCTTCTGTCATGTCGTAAGAAAATATTCATATATGTACTACTTTTAAAATGGTGAATAAAATGGTATGTAATGTCGAATACAATATTATTTTATGAGACTTGGCTACTGATTCATTCTAAGAAATATGCTGTATGATAAACTCACCATATTTTCTGGCTGATAAGATACACTTTTTTCCAAAAAAGGTTGCCATGTCTTATCAGCCAAAGGTGCATAGGTATCCTGTTCACATTAAAACAAGTTAGATCTGACAATTGCTACCACTGAGAGGAGAAATCATGGCTTTTACGTTTGGTAAGTTGCACAAAACAATGTTATTTTCTTGGTGAAAATGATTCAATGGTACAGTTAACCCTTGATTAACATGGCACTTGAATTACACAGTTTTGGTTTTAAACAGTTGAAAAAATGCAACCAGTTTTGATTAACATGGTTTGAGATTTGGTTTTAGACAGTTTTCAATTTTTTTTCATTTCTGGATCCAAACAATAAAAACAATAGAAAATGTCATTTTCATTAAACATTTAACCATTTTTAATTTTAAATAATTGCATGTGCATTAGTTAAAATTTTGTTACTGAGAAAAATTTATAAAGTTTTATCAAAATTTATTTGACGAGGTCCAATTTTATTACACCATGCAAAACTGAAATTTAAATAAAGCTAAAACATTTGCATAAAAGAAAAGAAACTAATCATATTAATAGGAAAAGTTGCATTATCTTGCATTCTGTAAGAGATTTACCTTAAGAGTGCAAGTGATTTGGAGGGCAGGATCGCATCTGGTCCTTGGGCTAGGGTTGCCAACAGTATCATTTCTTTAAATTTCTATACAGGATAGAATTCCAATAGTAAACTAAGCAGGCAGTGACAAGGGAGACTAATGTCAGGTTAAGCATGTTAAGAGTGGACATTCGATTCCTACAGTCCTAAGAAACAACTTCTGCTTTCAGGGTAAACATAAATTTCATTAATTGAATCCCCAAACTATCATGATTGTTTTTGGGTTCCCTGATGGAACTTACCTCCCTTTCTCACGGTTATCATTGCATCTCTTGAGTCAACACTTGGAAGTTAGGGCCAAATCATCAAAACATTTAAGAGGGGTTGATTCCTCTGTGACTTGCATATAAATAAAGAATATTTTCATCTTCTTTTTGACCAATAAAAGTGACTTTTTGCATCAAGATTTTACCAATCCAGGATGCCTTGCAGTTGATGAGGGAGAATCATCATCATCGTCTAATTCAGTGGTTTTTAACCTGAGTTCTGCGAAATGCTGAGGTTCTGCTAATCATTGTTGAAAATATTGAAATTTGTATGATTTTGTAATTATTTTTTAAAACTTACTTGTAATGATAAATCTAATATATAAAAGGCAAAAATCGAAAACCCCCTTTTAACCAAAATATCTCTGGAAAAAACCAATCGATTTTAATCAATCTTTTTTTAGGCGACAGGTCAGGCCCCAAAGTAGGTTTGGATACCACTCTTAACCCCCTCCACTCTTGCGTAGCACAGCCCTGATGAGAAATCCGTTTCTGTCTGTAACTATGTTCCCTTATAACTTGAAAATGGCTGAACCGATTTGCACCATTCTTTCACTAATTTGTTCAGCATTACAACAAACAGGTTATGTAAAAAATACAGAATATACAGTGTGTTTAAGGCAAATAACGTTTTTACCTATAGTGGAAATACGTTTCACGTACAAAAAACATATGAATATACAGTCTGACCAAAGGATATGACATTTTATCAAGAACCCTTTTACAGAACAAAATACTTCTCTGTAGGTAATTTTTAGAAGCAACGCTTTGTATGTTGAGCGCACGGGTGGTGTGAGAGTATATAAGTTACAGCGTTGGCCGCAGGAGCATGCGGGCGGTGCGAGGGTATTTAAGTTTGTGCAATCCCGAATCGCAACGCCGGGTCACACAGCTAGTAATAAATAAATTACAATCTGCACATGTCAGGTAATAGCAATGCGAATTTAATTTGTACATGTCTATATAGATATATTTCTATTTAGAAATATATTAGGGTTCTGCCATGCATGTGGGTTTGCAAAAGGGTTCCGTGACCAAAAAAAGGTTGAAAAGCATTTATCTAGTCTTTGCTTTTATGTGCCACTGGTCAGTCAGTTTGAAAAAATTCATGGGATGATAGAGACTTGAACTGAGGTTAAGAGTGATGACAGTTATGAGAGTGAATGTGAATGAGGCGAAGTTTGCATTTTTTCAATTTCATGGTTGTAACAAAACAGTGACACTTGGTTTCTTGTTGATTGCTTGTGTGCAATTTATTGGATTATTATAGCCATAACTCCTTCCACATCAGACACACACACAAGGGAGGAGGGAAACCCAGTGCTGGCATGTGCCTACTCTTTACAATGAGGACCAAGGCGGCCAACTGCTTAACGTCCCTTGTGAAGGATGGAGTGCTGACTTTCTCAGTCTCCTCAAAGCACACAAGTAAGGGCCGGGATAATCCCAGGTTGAAAAATCTGACCTATGCCAGATTTGAACTCGGGACTGCTGTGTGGAAGGCCAATGCTCTAACCACTCTGCCACCCAAACTTGGTTCTTTTGCTAGAACTTAACAATATCTTACTTGGCTAACAAACCAAATTTTATTTTCCCTTCAGTCATGAAATTGAAAAGAATAACATTCGATAACAAAAAATTAATTTCATAACATTTTCTTTTCATGATTAAATTTTTGAATCAAAGGTTTTAATTTTTTTCAGAATACATACAATTTACTTTTTGTGTGAACTTAATTTAAAACTTTTTTGAAATCTTATCAATGAAATTAATATGTGAAGCTTTGAACTAAAGAGAAATGTTGAAATAAAAGTTATTGCAACTTTAAAAATGTTTAAACAAAAAAGAAAAAAATTATTTTTAACCCAACAGATGTTTTTTGGAACTGAACAGCTTATTTTGTATGAATTTTAAGTCTTGATTAACATGCTTTTGGATTACATGGTTTTTTGAAACCAAACTAATGTGTTAATCAAGGGCTAACTGTATTTTGTGAGAAGCATATAGAAACAACACAACATGCCAAAGAATCTGATTCCTTGTAGAACCAATAATAGGAGGAAAATGGAAGAAAAACTTTTAAAACTCAAAATTGTTTCCCAAAACTAATGATGCACCTTTGGTTGAAACTACTCCCATTCACAGATAAGAGAGTAACTTAGTAATTTTATATGCTGTCTATGCAAGATCACATTCTTCTTGTTACTTAAGCCATAATTAATGGAGGAATTTGTTTCATTTGAATTTTGAATCTACGTCAAGTACAATGGCAAATAAACTTTATTTTATATATAGTGTTCCCAGATGTAGTACTTTTGGTAGTACAGTACTACTTTTTCATCTTCTGTACTACTTTTGATTACTTGTGTACTACTATTTGGATCTTTTGGAGAACAGTAGAAACTGCTCAGAATTTCCATCTTTCTCCACCCCACAAAAGTTGTCCTTCAACTGCACTTCATTCAATACATTGTGTGGTTCATCGATGATGAATGACAATATAATACTGACAAATCGTCATCCAAACAACATTGTGTTTTCAAGACGAGAAGAAAAAGTGAAGCTTCTTTCGCTGATAACTGGAGTGGAGATTGTAATCGCCAGAGTAAATATATTTTTACCTACGTGGTAAGTCTATAATGATTTAATCCTTTTAATAAACTATATTTAGTAGAGGATTTAAATTAATTCTGCAGCAAGAGTCACTGAAAGAAGATCATAGTATGTACATTTAATTATGAATCATTTTAACTGACAATGTTGGCGTTTCTTATTTTTTAATAGGTGCTCTATAAAATGTTGATTATGTTCCTTTCAGCAAGGAATACCAACCTATAAAGAGTTTTTGGGACAGGATTATATTGAAAAAAGTTTATGACGACTTGTAGGAAAAATTCTGGCCCATTCTGTTAATATATGTGGCCTCCGTAACAGACGAGTCTTGTAACCACTATACCTTCGCTTGTTCCTATGTAAGATATTTATCGTCACATATAATCTTGATGTACAGGAATACCAACCAAGTACAAATCCAATTATATTGTAAATGGCATACACTGTTTCTTACTTAAACTGGAGTACTATTAGCTAAGGGCCATTTCTTTGATAATAAACAATACCTGCAGATTAGTTGCATATTTAAATATTCAAAGATATTACTCAATTCTCACCCCATCGTTCAAAACTAGAACACAAATAAAAATTTAGAAAAACTCTTTGAAATACATAATAATACATTTACGATGGCTGAAAACCAAAGTTTCAATTACACTAAACCACACAATTTTTGTTTCCTTATGTGTGACACATGATTTCAATGTGCTTAGAATAATTATCTGCAATTATTAACTGTTACAATCTATTAAGTTTGACATTGATAAAACAGTAATTTCGAAGCTTCATAAAAAGTGCAAAGCGAATAACGCAATTCATTCATCTATTCAAAGCCATAATATATGATAATTCAACCAGAGGCAACAATGCAGGTCGCCTTGGCAACACCTGGAAAGAGTATGTAAAAGCCATACAATTTTGAAAAGAAATGCGTATTTCTGACAAATTCGTCCATGAAACATATAAACATTGCAATAATAAGATATTTTGTAGTTTTAGCCATCGAATAAAGCAAAAATGGAGAAAACTGGTCCATATTTACGTATCTATACATTAAATGCATTTTGTCAGAAAACACCAATGAGACTTCACATCCAAAATACGCAAGCGTCTTGGGTCAATGCTCTGTGACAATTTAATATTGTATTTTATCTCTGAATGGTTATTGGACAACACTGATAACTACCTTATTGAAATTTCATTAAAAGTATTTATACTTCTTTTTTGTTGCAAATATCGCCTAAAACATTAAAATGAAAACACTAGATCTAATAAAAGCAATTGTTGGAAAACTTGATTTGAAAATAATATTTTGATAGAAAATACTATTGTCGTGTAATTTTACCATACTGCCATCTCTTGGCAGTCAAACGAACTGATATAACCTAAAATGTGGGACCGTCGGATATAGTTTAAGTGTTCTCCACCAGGTGGCACAGTAGTGTTTTGACATTCATTTTTTAATTATACCCATGCACATTCTTGATTTCCATTGCATTACATTAGTGTCATAAAAACATTAAAGTAAATAAGTATGAATATCTAATAGCTGCATTTGTCGCAAAACATAATTTGAACAGAAAATTTTTATAGAAAATATTTCTGTCGTGGATCTTTCTATTACTGCCATCTCAGGACCGAACATGGAACTGGTATAAATGCGGGACCATCGGAGATAGTTCTAAAGTTCTGTAGTATTTTGGAATACATTTATAAAAATAAACCCACCCATAGCATTAATTTACCATGCAGTGTGGAAGTAAGCACACATCTTATTAATGCTGCAAGCAATGCTGCACTAAGCAGCTAGTTTTAATGAATGAAGGAAAGAAATCTTGCACCTTGAGAAATAGTTATAGTTGGCATAAACGAAAACGGCATTTACAGCATTTCTCTATGACAATATGTTCATGAGATAAAAGGGGGATGGACAGACATTGAGTAATTATATATAAAAGATATTTTAAGGAACTGTGAGAAAAATTCAAAGACCTTACAAAAAACATAAACTCATACCATAGCCTTCTGATATTGGATATAGCCATGAAGCTGCAACAATAAAGAATAAAAATGAGTTTTACTAAGACTTAACAATGATTTACCTCAAGCTACGAGTAGCCATAAAACACTACCCACTAAATGGGGAAATTATGTCAAAGGTGTATTTTTCAATGGTTTCTGCATTTCAGGCATAATTCTGATACAATAAGTCAAAATGTTTCAAGATGACTTAAAAATTAATAACGTCTGTGATTATTCTCAAGGTTGGCTACATCGATCCAAATTTCTTCATGGTATACAAAAATAAGAGATTTATGTCGAAAAACTTTGAATACTACAAAGAAATTTATTGACAAATTTTCCAAGTTCATTATGGATAAAAATCTTACTGCTGAGCAAATCTATAACATCAACAAAATGTCTATTTTGGCAGTGACTTCCTCAAGAACACTCAAAGGAGAGTATGACGGTTCTTGCATGCCCAAGTGCAGCAGGAACGTACAAATTCAAATTAATAGTGATTGGTAAAAGTGCACACCCTCGTATTTTAAAAGGTGTAAAGAGTTTTCCCATCCATTACCATGTATGGATAACTTCACAGATAACAATAGACTGGTTTTAGAATAGATAGAGGCACAAGCACCCTGCAAGTCTAATGGGCAAAGTGAAGACAGTAAAATTATTTTCATATTAGATAGATGCCCTACCAACCTTGATAATTGGTCATATGCCTCTTAGGTTTGAAAGTAGAAATGAGAAAGATAATGTGGCATGTGCATATAAACAAGTTTTAAAAAACCGCAAAAGCATATTCTGAAGGTATTTTATTAGAATGTTAACATAAATATTCGGAAACTCTAACCTAATCTAACTCATTTTCCATAATGTTTTATGGCTAACTATACACTTTTGTAATATGAACATTACTCCTTATCGAAAGTAAATTGAACATATTTACGCTTCGCTTCTATTGCTGTAACCATGTAAACAAAACAAAACTACCATAGTAACGGACCCATATAGATAGTTCATAAGGAGATTTCCTAAATTCCTGCTGAAACACAAACAGACTGACTGATGGACTCCAAATCATAAGGTTCATGTCTATCACCAACCAAATCTATCCTGAAAATCTAAGTTTCCGAACCTTTCTCATTGCTTCAAAATTTTGCGCATGGGTGGATTTACAAAGTGAAATTATAAACAATTAAAAAGCACTAAAATACAATTTATTTAGTTGATGTTCATTATTTATGTGCTAATGAATCCTCTTTTATGATTCTTTATTTCAAGTTATATATACATGCATTAGGTTCAAAAAATCTGGAATTTTCAAAAATACAGCAAATCCCAAGGTTTCCTTATTTATGAGGTTGTACTGTATTTTGATAATGACCCATTTTATTTTGACAACATTAAGGTTAGATTGTAATCGGTAGAGTTTCAGTAACTTTGTGGAACACTTGTATTTGTGGACAAGTACGGGCATCCCTCACTTAGTGCTCTTAATTGGTTCCTGAAAAACAGAGCACTAACTGAAACTGCATTAAGCGGAGGAATTTTTCTTATAAAATTTAATGTAAATAGATTTAAACCATACTTCAACCCTACTTTCAATGCTAATGAATTCCCAATACAAGGTACATTTTTGTGCTTCAGAGAAACACTTAAAATATGTACCGTATATGCCGGTCTCTAAGATGTCCAAGTCGACCAAGATTTTTTTGACTAAAAATTCATTATTTACATATGTTTGCTATTTATGTCGAGTCACTTTTCCACTCAATAAATCTTATAATCAGTAAAGTGCTCATGATAATATAATAATTGTTAACCTTGCAATTCATTTTACATCGGAAGATGTTGAATTGTCTGTTTGATATCTATATCTGATCTTCATTTATTGCAGATCACAATGACCCCAATATTGTAACATCTGTTCCAGAGGATAAATTTGACAATTTCTGAGAGTCTGATGCAAAAGGCGAGAGATTTCATGATTTTTAAATTGTAATGTAGAAAAATACCATTCTTGAATGTTTTCAAAATTTCCTTTGATCTTTTTTGTAATTTTCTATCGTATATTGTTATTTTTTGAAAAATTATTTCATGTATTAAAACGAAAATTTTTAATTTTTACTTAGTTATTTGTTGTTTTAAATTATCATCTTACAAATCTTCTAAACTATGTCTGCTAAATAAATGGTAAACAGTTGAACAGCTGATTCAAAATGGCGGTCATTTCCATAAAAAAAATACGATGAAGTTTATGGTTCACATTTTATAACCTGGTGTGTAAGGTGACCCTATGATTTTACAGATTTTTTAAAGCTTCAACGGTCGACTTGTAGACCAGCATATACGGTATATAAAATTGTGCTTTTTATGATCATATAAAAATATACAGAATTTTATCTTATCGTTGATCCCACTTATTTCAAGGCATTGCAAACATCAACTTGCCGTTCTTCACCTTCAATTCATCAAATTACATCAAATTTTACCAAAAGTGACAAAGTTTTCTTTATTTCTTTACAGAAACATCCTTAGCACATGTATTTCCATGTTTTTGACTCATTACAAATAATACGAGGGTTCAATAAATAGAAATTAATTCCAATGACACACAAATCACACGACTAATGCCACATCAGACAGAAGAATAAACAAGGGTGAAGGAGGTTTATAATTGTTTCTAGGAGGAATTTTTTTATTTCTTATTAAAGTAGAGTGGCCAACTTGCTGTTTGCTGTCATCCCAATGCATTTGCATGCACAACTATGTAATATATTTTTAGACGTGAACTGGCCTCAGCATGGCCCTAACCAAAAATCCCTTTTGCACAAGGATATTACTGTCAAATAATTTGTAACCAAGTGGAAGTTAATGGAGAAGCTAATAAGCGCTGCAAGTAGAATATACAAATGAGCAAATAAATTAAGGTGACATGTCACAGAGAAATCAGATAAAGAAGATCTAGTAATCCTGATATCGACAAAACATAATGTAGATTAGCTGCCACTGAAATAGCACCAAAAACTGAAGAGATTACATTTTTTGTCACAGGATACTTTAATGATATTTAATTTAACTAGTGGTACCCGCAAAGACTTCTGTGAAGTCAGTCAGAAATCGGCACGTTTATAAAAGTAATAGTAGTCCATTTCTCCTTGTAAAATTAGAAAACTGACATTCTGAATTTCATGTTTGTTTTTATAATTTATATGTGCAATTTTAATTGCTTCTCCCTTACAAAAAAGGTCACATTCCAGTATTGAAATAAAGAAAGATTTTTTTCTTTTGGTCAATTGTTACAAATGCCCACAGCCTACACTCAGTTTACTGAATAATAATAATCTTCAATTATTAACATTGCAATCTATTAAGTTTGACATTGCTACAACTATAATTTCGATGCTTCATAAAAAGCGCAAAGTGAATAATGTGATTCTTTCATCTATTTGAAGGCTTAATAGATGCTAATACAATCAGATGCAACAATCCGGATTGCCTTGGCAACACCCCGAGTGTACAAAAAAGCCATAAAATTTTGAAAAGGAATGCATGTTTCTGACAAATTCTTCTGTGTAACATCTAAACATCGCAAGAATAAGATATTTTATAGTTTTAACCATCGAATAAAGCAAAAACAAAGAAATTCTGTCCTTATTTATGTATTTTAATAAATGAAGGAAACAAATCTTGCACCTTAAAAAATCGAAACTCCTGTGTAAAAATATGGGAAAATATAATCATTTCCTGGAGTTGAATCCAGGACACTTCCGTAAACAAAAATATTTTTCCCTGGGTCTCCTAGTTGGCAGAAATGAAATGGCATTTACAGCATTTCTCTATGACAAACTCTTCAAGAGATAAAAGGATGGACGGATGGACAGACATTGGGTAATTATATATAAAGATCGTAGCTTATCTACAAGTACTAATTGGGAATAATAATTGTTGTAATATATAACAAAAACAATGTGTCAATGATTCAGCACTTCGCGAGAGCACTTAAATGAAACCACACTAAGTGAAGCGTATTATAATGAGAGATGTCTATAGTTTATTTTTTCATCCATGATTACCCCCCTCCAAGAATGAATCCTGAACTGCCCTTGCTAATAGTAACATAAAATAGACACTATTTCTATGATCTAGTATCTTTTATAATAAATGTAAGACATTGCTCATTCACTCTTGCCATTTCTAATGGATAATTAATTTGGTAAAACATATTCTAAGAATCTTTTCATTGAGCAATGCATGCAACAAACACTCACCATTCACTGTAACATTGAATGCCCAAATCCCTGTGGACGGAGTTTGTTCACCCAACAAGGGAGTTGGGTTGCGAAGGCAGGAGTCCGTCACAGAGGAAAATTGAAGCATCTTTTTGTCTCCACTCTCAGATTCCGTGTAAATAAAGCAATATCGCCGTGCACCCACCGATTTTCGACTCACAGGAGATGCAATCAAATAGTTTGTGCCATTATCTTCCCAACTGCCATGACAGGAATATGCTATTAAAAAAAACGATAAGCAATTGTTTAATATAATACACATTTTTGGTTCTTATTTTCATTTGTACATATATATAACCATAGTTCTAAATACCATCTAAAGTTAAAAATTATTACAGAAAATATTTTATGTGATTGTTCCTGCAATGACAAAGATGCATTACTCTCCACATAGATGGCAGCAGAGTAACAGCACTTTTAGTACTACAGTCAAACCTCCATAATCTGGTATTCCGTAATCCGGCAACTTCCATAATTTGGCAACTCCCCAAATCCGAGATAGTTCCTGAGTTCGGCATTATTCCTGTGAACCGGGTTTGGCCATAACTTTTGATCATCATTCATGATGCAGGTAAAAATACTTGAAAAGGCTCGATTGGGAACAATAAAACGACTTGTAATGCATAAGAAATGTAGTTAAAAACAATTTTAAATTAAAATGTAGCTTGTAAGTGCAAATAAATGCCCACCATTGCAGCATCCCGTATATTTTTAGAAATCGTTTAGAATAATATAAAATCATCATTTTTCGATCGACAAATATGTTTATTGAAAAGGGCAATAAAAGAAATTGAGTAAAGAAGAAAACATTGCCCACTGTGAACCTTCCAAGCTACCCAAACCCACTAAACTGCTAAATTTAACCAATCAGTCTTAGGTAATGTTTACGATTGCGAATTTCTCAAGTTTTCCAGTCCTAAATAGGGCTGAATTGGCAGCTAAGAAAAAATACGTTCCTAATCTTTCCCCTTAAACTACTATTCCTCAAAAGCTCATTGTAAGATCGCATTAACATTTATAAGCCTCTCCATGTACAAAGTGAGTGTCGTTGTGTCACTGACTGTATGGTAAATATCCCTCGTGAACATAGTTAAGGGAGGTGAAAGATAAAATATTTTTAAAGGCAGATTCACCTATCCATTTTCATATCTTTGTTTCCTGGCAGAAACTAAAATTACAAAGGAAAAATGTACAAGTGGAACTATGCAGTACGATATAAAGTGTCCTACAAGTTGAGAGATTGTCTAAACTGTTTTACTCGGAGGTTTCCTTGAGTGAGGATGCATTAGAAGGGGATTCCCATATTTCTTTGTCAGTGATGGATGTTTTGAGTGGGAAAAGCATTCCTGTACTTGGACTTACATTTGAGCTATTTCACCCTTATTTCTATAACACTATACCCCTAATTATGGTGGAAATGAGACCAGAAAATAGTGTCCGTGGTGATGGATCAACAATACGTAAACATAAGACATTATTGATTCAAGAAAAAGTACAATTATTGAAAAAACTCTAGAACTTCAGTGAAGCGTATATGTAATATTTTTAGTGTTGGATCATTAACAGTGTATGACATAAAGAAAAACCATGAAAGAAGGAAAATGCAGTGATATGGATTGTGCCCTTACACCGGAGGGAAGGTGTTAGTAATATGGACGATATGTTAGTGGAGCAAGCAAAAACCTTTCATGCAGAACTTAGGCTTAACTATGATTGTAATTATTCTCAAGGTTGGCTTCATAAGTTTAAGAATCGGCATGGTATTAAACTCTACACTGTTTGTGGCGAAAAATTTTCTGCAGACTCGGGAGCTGCCGCTATGTATGTTAGAGAATTTGCAGAAATGGTGATTAATGAAGAATTAAACACAGAGCAGATATATAATGCATATGAAATGGCATTGTATGCCAAAGAAAACACTAGCTACTGAAGATGAGGAGGTGCCTACTGGTCTGAAAGATTCAAAGAACAGGGTGACTGTTAGGGTGTTCAAATGTGGTAGGTATGCACAGCTTTAAACTATTAGTGATCGGTAAAGGTTTGGGCCCAAGAGCTTTTAATGGGATAAAAGTTTTTCCTGCCATCTATTGTGCCAACAAACGAGGTTGGATTGCCTGTGAGATTATGATGGATTGGTTTGAAAATTACAGTATGTTCTCGATTAACATCATTAATTTGTTCCAGAAAATGGTGACAGAGCAAAACAACTATAATGAATCAATATTTCTCATAAGAACCCATGTTATACAATATAATTGGTTCCAAAACCTCAGGTTCATAATCTCTTGGAACACAAAAAGACGTTAAATACTGTATTTTATGGATATTATTTTATATGATATGAATGGTATTAGAACATATATAAATTAATATAAAACTATTATTAAGATAGAAATGTAAAATAAACATGACATGACTTCATTTCAACATGCCCAAAATTGGAAAAAGCCATATTTCACAATAGTAAATTTAGAGACAATAGAAAAGAACTGCATAATACCAATCTGGTGAAATGTAGTCCTACGATCTTTAGAGAATCTTGAGTTTTGACTATCAAGTTTATAGAGAGCTATGAAAACTTCTATAAACACGTGTTCATGAACTGACATTGCAAGAAAAAAAAATGCAACAAATTATTTCTTGCAACGGTTACTGTATAATTAATTAAAATCTAACATAACAGAGGTTAGAGGGAGTAGTCTTTGGTCACAGCTGATACAATGTTGCCAATTATTTTTTCAGTAAGTTAGATCACTACTTGTTGGTCGCTAGAAATTCACTAGTAGTAGTGCTCTCTGCATTCGAGTCAGAAAACCTGACACATTGGGCCATAGATTGTTTTGTAACGTTTAACGCGAAACATGCGGCAAAATAAAATTTTGGGACTTTTGAAAATATGGCTGTTATCTTGCAGCAAAATCTTTTCTGAATATGATATTAGGTCAAAGTTGTTCCAGCAAATTTTTGCCAAAGAAATATAGTCAACATGCATGTATAATAAAGTAACTCGCTCTTTCCGATGAAAATTTTCTTCTCTGATCCCCACTTCATTTTGCACAATGTGCCATATAAACTTTTTATGAATTACACGCGTTCAAAAAGATGTTTTTGCAAAATTTTCTCTCCAGGGGTTCGCCGCCAAAACTTTTGCAACTCAACGGGTTTGCGAAGAGAAAAGGTTAATCCAAGGGGTTTGCGTCAAGAAATAGATTAGCACAAGGGGTTCGCGAAGTGAAAAAGGTTGGAAACTGCTGATCTGAAGGATGGTATCTGAGTATTTGTTTGTGCCTGGGATAATATATCACAATTAACTCTTAAACATTCTTGGCATAAATTATGGCCTTCCTTGATGTTCAAAGATGATGCAGATTCTAAGGAAGATTTTGCAGGGTTTCATATATCCCCTAAACAACAGCTGATAAATCAGATGCTTGAATATGCAAAAGGTATCAACAATACCATAGCAAAAAATATATGCACCAAAAATTTAGAAGAATGGATGGAGATAGACAATGCACCAGCCATTCATCAGCTAACTGATGAAGAGATTGTAAAAATGGTAAAAAATACTAACAATGATAAAGAGGAAAGTGATGATGATAAGGATGAAGCTGAAATAGTGAAAAAGAAAACATCTATTGATGAGTGTACTCGTTCAACCACCGAGTTAATAGCAGGGCTCGAGCAGCATAGCTTTATCATAGAGCAGGAATACTATGTGATGGCACACCTAATCCATTTAAAGGGAATTTCAACGAAAGATTGCAGCAATGAGGTATGTATCGTGGTGAGGTGGTTTCTATACACTTTTTTGTGATAGGTAATTTATTAGTCAGAGACGGAGCTGGAGTGTTGTTAAGAAGGTTAGTGAAAAATATTGATTGGAGTTTTGATTTGGAGTGCCAACGACAGTTAGTGCTTTCTTATGAGGAAAATGCTGCTTTCATTAATTTCGTTTTGAAATATTTGCAACCCGCGCCATAGTTGTCAAATAGTAGTTTATTAATTGGTGTTAAGAAGCGTTGCTGTCAATATTTTTTTATAAACTTAGCAGCTCAACAGATTCTTTAGGTTAGGCTCAGTGAGTTTCATGAATTGCAACCTCGAAAAAAGTCGTATAATAAAAAATTGCCGAGGATGTTTTCGTGCAAAACCTGCCAATCAATGCTAGAAAAGATAACATTGCATTTCAGTTATTTGGTGCTTGCCACTGTCAAACATTGCAAAATGAGATGAATGAAAATGGCCCTTTTTTCCCATAAGAAAGCATTGTGTCGTCGGACCTTCAAATCAATATGGCTGGTTATTAAATATTGAGGGCGCATTTTGAATATCGTCCACTTATGTAATACTTTTTCCTGAAAATGGGCGTATTTTAGTAGAGTTACGCCGTATCTGCCTTCATTTGGATAACCCTGTTGCTCCCGTATAATCTAACAGGCAATGTGCCCCTGAAGTTATGCAACACCCGGTAACTTCTGATCAACGAATTTCCGAATAACGAATAGACGAAAAATTGGGTCCCCTGATTTTCATTAATGAGAGGTTTTACTGTATAAAGTAAGTCAAACAAATACTTGAAGAAGTCACAGATTTTAATTATTTAGGAAGTAAAATTACAAAAGATGGGAGATGTAAAAGGGAAATCAGAAGCAGGATCCAACAGGCAAAAATGGCCTTCAATAAAAAGAAGAAACTGTTAACATCAAGAAACATAGCACTGGAAACGAGGAAAAGGCTTTTGAAAGCATGTGTGGAGTGTAGCCATGTACAGCTGTGAAACCTGAACAGTGGCAATGGAAGAGGGAAGGAGGTTGCAGGCCTTCAAAATATGTTGCTACAGGCGAATGCTGAAGATAAGTTGGGTTGATAAGGTGACAAATGAAGAGGTCCTGAGAAGAGCAAAAGCAAAAAGAGATTAAATGAAAAGAATAAAGAAAAGGAGAGTTAGACTTGTTGGGCAGATACTAAGACAGGAAGGCCTTCTACAAATAATAACAGAGGAAACATAGAAGGGAAGAGTAAGAGAGGCAGGCCAAGAATGTGCTTTATGGACCAGATAAAGGACGTACACTGTGAAAGTTACGTAAAAGTAAAAAGACTGGCAGAAAGAAGAGAAGAATGGATGGCTGCAAAAAACCAATTGCAAGATTGAAAACTCAAGAAGTGATTTGTTATTCTGATGTTATTTTGCTGTTGGTACCTATGCTACAGTTACATGTCAGAAGCTGCGGCGGTGGCACTGAATCGTAATAACACTCATATTCCGTTTACTTTGGAGCTGGCCAATCATCATCACCGATATTCGTAATCATTAAGAATTTTAGGAACATGTCAAGGTAATACACTATATTGATGTTTTATCAAGTATATATCATAAATACTTATGATATTTTGTATATCTCATTTATTTTATAATACGTCATTTCATAGCAAATATAATTAGAAAATTGTGATTTTCTACATAAAGAATTAGTTTTTTGAAGCTGTTGTACACCAATATGTTCATTATAAATAATTATTTAAAAATAATTGTCATATACCGTATTTACTAGTGTAATACCCACACATGTGTAATGCCAGCACCCCCGTTTTTAGAGTTAAAAATCTGGAAAAACTGTAATTCGTGTAATGTCCGCACTTCCAAAATCTTGATTTTGATATTTTACAGCAATAATCTATCTGAAGCCTAGTTTGATGATACAATTACGGCAACAAGCAAATATTTAAGAAATGACTTCTAAAAATGATTTTTTATTCTTTTTTAATGTATATAATCATGAAAAATTCACATCCATTATATTACATGGAGACAATGCAAAAACCTATTTTGGAGTCTAGCTCGTTAATCTTGCTGAGATTTCAATTTTGATCCATTGCACATTCTCACATTATTTAATTTAAAATGAGTAATTTTCACTAATTTTGCAAAATCACGCTAACTCAGCCATTATTCATCTAGAAAAAGCAAGTTTTACAAAAATAAATGTAAACTGTTCATGCTCAAAATAAATCCCCATGTCAAATCCCCCAGAGATCACACAATACCAAAAATAAACTGGTCACTAGATGCACTGCGACACGGTTACATAGAAGCATTTTACACATTTCTGTGGATAAAATGTATCACTTACAACTTTCAGAAAGCACAAATGAACAACTCCAACAGCTAGTTAGTGACAAATTACCGTCGCAAGATTGTGTTCTTTGGTTTTATACAATATATTCTTTTAGGATTGTGTAATGAAAAGGAACCCAAAAAAATGCACTTAATGTGATTTGAGCATGTCACGAATTACAAGGCAATCTAACAGAATTCATTTGTATTTAATGAAAAAAATATGCAATTCAGCTTCTTGTAAATTACATCACCTTTTCTATGAGAATGAACTCTGTCTGAAACTTTTCTATTTATCGTATATACTTGTGTATAGTTCGACCTCTGATTTCTCGGCGAAAAAATTAGATTTTTTTCATATATCTCGTGTATAATTCGACCCTAGCTTTCTACTTATTCTTTTACCCTAGATTTCCATCAGGATCAACATTTTCTGTTTTGATATCTCGAAGCTCACAATCGAGGTATATAGAACGATCTTGGTTTTCAACAGCTTTTAGTATCATAATAATACTATACTAATAATAAACTGTAAACATCGTAAACCTATTGCACAATCTTGAGAAGAAAAATATTTATTACTTTTTAACTACGAGATGTGACATATGAATGGTGGCAGAATTTCTAGCAAATAGACGAAAATTAAGCTTATATAACGAAAATTAATAGACGCATATTACTCGTAAAACCTTTAATAAAAGTTATGAATGATAGTTGAACAAGATGAAATAAACTCATTTTAATTCTTCAGCTTTGTGACTTTATAAATTGATATCATCATTTGGAATCGAAGCAGTAGGAAGACAGGAATGTTACAAAGTTATTCATTTTTATCCAAGTTGTTGAAGTTCCATAAAGTAACGTCGTCAATGACACTTTCAATATAATTCATTCCAACTCATCTGTTGTTATAAGACGCAAGAAAGATATGCATAGAAATCAAGAAAACAATCGGTGGGTATGAGACAGGCTTTAGTATTCATGTAACAACATTACGATGACAAAAGGTCAGTATAATGGTTACATTACGAATTTTGGTTAAAATGCACTATAACTCACCACAGAACGTATAAAAAAATAATGAAAAATACTACTGGGTCGCAATAAAATCAGAATTTCGAGATAATACAGGCCAGGTATATAAGTCTTCGAAAAAGAAAAAAATGAAAAACAACATAGTTCTAATGAAAATCGATAAAATTAAAGGTAAATAGGAAGTTTTGGAGCTATATCATAGAAGTTAAGTCAGTGAGATGGGTGGCCAAAAAATATCTTGATTTTTATTATGATATTTTTAAAAAGATAATTTTTTAGATCCGAGATTTTAAACCCTCAAAAGTATTACTCGTGTATAGTTTGACCCCCAATTTTTTGTAAAAAAATTTGGTCTTAAAAACTCGAACTATACACGAGTATACGGTACATAAGAATATTTACGCGATTTAGGTTTACTACTGACAGGTGGCAATGAATAAAAAAATACCTGATAAATATCATGCTTATTATACTATTCTATGCATTAAAAAATACCTTGGTTACAAATCGGGAAAATAAAATGCACAGCATATTACGCCTACCAAAGAAAATGCCTACTTACTCAGCTCATGCCAGGCATGCAGTGTTAGTAGGCATTTTGCAGGTGGCCTACCCTCAAAAGATGGAGCAAATGTCGTGTAATGTCCACAAGCCTCCTTTTTTGATGGGAACTTGACTTTAAATTAGTATATAAAAATGGTCTATCATTATATAAGTTGCAAGATCAAATAGTAAAATTTATGAAGAGTAAAAATCAACTGGGTTAAGTGCTACGTTACAAACTGTTCTTTCAGCGCAAATTTGGATAGCGCACAATGTCTCAGAACACCTCTCTTGCACTTAGCGAGGCATGCTTGTATAGAGGGATACATTAACTGCTGCAAGAAATAAATTTTGTTGCATTTCTTTTTTAGCGATATTAAGTCATGAACTCACATTCACACTCAGTTTTCTACTGTTCATATGACTATGGGACTATGGGTATGAATATGGGTTCTTATGGGAAATATTAATTCATTTAACATTGTTTTAGTTATGCATTGCGATTTTCAGGAACAAATTAATGACGTTAATCAAGGAAATACTGTATTTCATTGCTATTAAATGCTAAACCCTAAAATGAAAATGCAAAAATTTCAGTTTTTTGTTGCTAAAAACATGTACTCATTGATCATATTAAGAGATAGGGAGAGTAAAATCTTTTTTAAATGTTGTTTCTCAAATCAATCTTATTTGCAACAGATGTAAACAAAAGCACAGTAGTCTCGAATCATTTTCGTAAAGTTTCTGTGACTCCACCATGCATTTTCTTTTCTCAATTTCCTTCTTTTTTTGGTTCTTTGTCTTTTGCTGCAAAGGGAGCTGCAACTAGCAGACACCTAAATCTCTATAACATTAATCGATTATGAGAAGTAATACAAGACCTGTAGGGTTGTAATGCAAAGAAAAGCTTCTTTCAGTAATAAAATATTCTATGAATATAAATTAGCTCCACAAAAAGTTTGCACTTCAAATTTAAAAGAAGTGCATAACAAATACAACATAATCAACAAATGACACATTGGACTTTAGAGGTTATAACAACGAAGCATTACAATCATCAATTTTGAACTAAAAATAGATTTGCTAAACTTGAAATAAACAGCAGACTTACCTGAAACTGCCTCAGCACTGCATGAAGAGTGGAACTCCATAGTGTCCGAGGCACTGCAGCCAACAACGAGGGACTCAAACTCCTCCCCAGAGCAAACTTCCCTGCGCCTGCGCCTTCTCCACTGACCTCCAGTCATCCCTGTTGTTTCACGACGATCTCTCCCGTCGCCTCGCTTTTCTCCTCTACTGAACACTAACCCTATGTCTCTCTCACCCCGACTCACCCCTGTAATCGTGTATCGACCCAGGTATGGACACTTTCGCGGCTTCATAGCTTCTGCTGCAAATTAAATACAAAAGAAATTATTTTTACTGTGCAATCTATTTTTATCTATAAAGCTATTTGTTAATGTTTTGTAAAAATTGGTGAAACCTAATCAAAGATAGCCATAATGCATTTCTTCATCTGTTTAATATGGAGTATTCAATCGCTTAATCCTCTGTCAGGCACAATGGAATGTGGAATGCCTTATGGGCATGTCACAGCCTGTATTTGCTTTATCCGTGTCAGTAGCCCCTGCAAGAGGCAACCATCACTTATTTCTCAGATTCAAATACCAAAATTACATAATATTTTTTCTTTCACTTCATTTGCACCTTATTTTATCTTGTTCTGTCTCTCGTCCTTCAACTTTCATATTTTCCTGCCTTTCCATCTGTTCTGCGATTGCCAGTACAGCAAAACAAAAATCATGATATAGTTTGCACCTGTTGGGGTGGGAACCAAACCCTGTATTTTACATTGTAATCCCTTCTCTTTCACGATTTTGTCTTTCGTTGAGCTCTTCAGGAATGTAATCTCTGTGAAAGATGTCTGCCTGTATAATTTATATATTTCAATTGTTATATACAGCAACTCCCCGCTATAGGTTGTTTTGCATATATGTTGTCAAATCAATTAAGGAACGTTTCATTATAAGTTGCATCACTTCGCAATATATGTTGTTTGTGAAATGCCAAAACCAAAATTTCAGGAATTCCAACTGTGATACTCTAATTAAAAACCTCTCTATTCATCTTTTTATTGTCATTTTTATTATTATTTATATAATTTCATTTCGTGTTTAATTTCATTTTGTGACCTCATCTGAGCCTGCTCCCTACCGAATGACCAAATATTTGTGAACAGTGTTATGCAGTAGTTTCAACTTCACTTAATAATGTTAGATACAGAAATTTTATTTATTGCTTATGTGTTTTTGCTGGTAAGCCTTTATCTTCATGTTGAGCAAATGCACCATTCCAGCATTTTTTATAAAAATACCATTATTCTAATTTCATAACTGCGAATGATTTTTGTGTCTGTTTACAATCAGATGAATCTTTGATATTGTGATTTTGAAGTAGGTAAGTTTTTTGTAGTTATTAATTTTATGTATTTGTTTTATCAAAGTATGTATAATGTACTGTATTGATATGTATTATTTCGAATAAAAATGTGCCACAAAATATCCGCTAGGAACGTAACACCTACTTTTATCATTGTTCTCATGGGAAAATAGGTTTCACTATAAGTTACATTTTTCAGGGATGCATTTCTGACATATAGTGGGTACTTGATGTATATTTAATTATTATTTTTGTTAACTATGGGCAATTACAGGTTTCTCTCTTTTTATGCGGGTTCACTTTATGCAAATTTGCTATTATGTGACAAACTTATTGCTACTGGAATTTTTTTATGCATCTTTGTTTTGCTCTTATGCAGTTACACGGCCAGTGCAGTACAAATGCAATAAAGTTCTCTACTACATCACAAGGCAACCATGCGGCCTCTCATTGTCTCTTATGCTGTGCGTATTAGTACTCCAGTAAAAGAGGTGAGAGTGGAGAGGATACTGTAGAAAGAAGAGGATATTGTAGAGTGGAGAGAATATTTTAGAGTGGATAGGATATTGTAGAGTGGAGAGGATACCATAGAGTAGAGAGGATATTGTAGAGTGGAAAGGATATTGTAGAGTGGTGAAGATATTGTAGAGTGGAAAGGATATTGTAGAGTGGTGAGAATATTGTAGAGTGGAAAGGATATTGTAGAGTGGAGAGGATATTGTAGAGTGTAGAGAATATTGTAGAGTGGAGATGAGATGGAGATTTCGTGTGATACTGTTTGAACACACTTGAGAAGTTTTGTCTCTTTGCCTGTAGAACTTGGGTTGGACAAAGACAACCCTCCAACACTTTAAACCTCCACTATTATGTCACCCACAACAGCCACCACTTGTGCTTGTCTGCTTCCTTTTATAATTTACAGTGTTGTTTTAAGTTTGTATTAAGCGCATAAGAAGTTATGGAGCAAAAAAAGAGCATGTTGGGAGACAGTTAGGATTGCTTGAGGAATGCATCCATATCTTTTACATGTAAATATGGGTTCTGTTTATGCGAATTTGCTTTATGCGTCACTTTACTGGAACGCAACCCCCACATAAAGAGAAGGAAACCTGTATATTAATACTTAGGTGATGGCTAATTTGAAATTTTCAAGCTGGGAGCACATTAATTAATATAACATAAGGTCATAAGGGAAAATGCCTCCCGAACTATGCTTTTACGAGTTATGCTCAGTTTCCTACAAATACATCCTCAACATATCTTGAGGAAAACTGCAGGAGTTTTAGGATGAAAATACAGAGGAGATATAATCAATTTTACAGATCCTAGAAAAGGACAGAGGAGGAAAGGAAGCTCTATCTTGTGTCCACTCATTTTTAGTTATGCTAGTGACTGGAGCCTTATTGGTCAATTGATTATGGCAGGGGTAACCGTACACCTTCAGCATGTAAGACATTACTAAATTTTTATCATTTTTTTCTGATAAAAGCAAATTTCATAAGATGGTAAAAATGATATTATCACAGCATCAATGACTCAAAAACAGCTGACTAATTGCTACATAGACCAGAATGGTAAAAATGCTCTCCATATTAATACAGTTTGAAAAATCTGCAATATTTTTCTTAATTTTGTATAAAAACTTTGATACTAATGTTTCTCTAATTAAAGGCATATTCTAAACATTGAAAAATCTACAAAATGCATTTTCTGTTGAATTAACCCTTTGGTTGTGTAATTCAGATATATCCAAACAAACTTTTTTTACCCTTGACTGGATAATTTGGATTTATCTCACATTCTTTAAACATTTCTTCCATTACTATGGCATTTTAAAAAACCCATGTTGGCATAGAATATGTTGTTTTCCTCTAGGTGCTCATCTGACAGAAATTTACAGAAATGTGCCCTGAGGACGCAAGTTAGAGACTTGCATTTAAGCATGTATATGTACTGTATTGTCCCGAATATAAAGCAACCCTATGATTTTTGGAAAGTTTTTCAAGAAAAAAAATCTCAAATATAACGCGACCCCTAACAACCTTCAGGCAATCTAACACAAGTTCCTCGTTCATCCATCCCTTCTCCTGCACGTAAAAGATTACACCTGATGGTAACTTTTCCTTTGGCATTCTTTTATGATTTAAAATTACATAGGGAGTCAGTTTTTGCCCATCGGCTGTGACTGCAAGTATAACAGTTATACTCGATTTCTCATTTCCGGTGGATTTTAACAATACCGATATAGCTATGACTATTTTAAAATTCATGTGATAACTTCATTGGATTCCTCTGTTAACCTGAGATTTGGAAGAACCTTTTTTCTCAACATCATCAACACACTTTTTGTCACCCATTGTTAAAATAACGGATGGCTAAAAACTTGATAAGGTAGTTACAAAGAATACACCGACGCACTTATAGGTTCAATGCAATGACTATCGAGGGGTTCAGCCGCCGATTGAACTTGATCTAATCACGCCTCAGATGCTTTTCAAGTACAATGTAACGTACGCCTAATGTGTCTACAATGTAAAAAGTATCTTGTATCTCGTAAAAAGACATGTGGAATATACGGTGATTTTTCGAAACAATTTTACGCTTTTAAAATCACTAGTACTCAAATATAATGTGGGGGTTACTTTAAAAATGTCATTTTTTGGAAAAAAATCGGATTATATTCGGGACAATACGGTATGTGATTACAATAAAAGTTTTTATAAGTTCGTGACCAAAGGGCATTATTTTGATTAGACATCTTGACCATAGATTGTCTTTTAGTAATTCGTGATATAACTTATTTTTTTATCAATATCCGGTAATGTTTTTACAAAATATCACAGCATTATCTTCCCATTGGCAGCACTATACTTCATGTAAAAAATTAAAATTTGGGCATCATGTCACATGGGTATACGGTTGCCACCTTATGAGTAGATGATTCCAGGAGATATCCACTGTATGAGTAATTAAATCTGGAAAATTTTTTCTAGGTTGAAAAACAGTCTCGAAGTAAGTAATAACATGCCTTTAATTTTGTAATAAACTTTTATCCCTCTCTACCTACTTTTTATTTGTATCCTTCATTATCTATGTGGGAATTTTGCTACAAAGATGCAACTATACACTCCAAGATCAATTTATTTTAACCAGTTGAAGGCATGTCTTTGCAAAATTGTTTATAAAGTAACAAATGATATCAAAAACAATTATAAATATTTCTCAATAGAATTAAATTGTTGTCAAAATCAGGTGAACCTTTAGAGAGGCCCTTTATTTTTTTCTCCCGAAATATTCGTTAAATCTGAGTAATATTTATGTGTTTTAATAATGGAACCTCTGTCTATACTATTTATGCATAATTATATAAGTATTCTGCTTTTCTCTTATATAAACATTTACTTACATTGTTGTTATTTTATAATAGATTTTTTCAAGTAGGTTTCAAAAGTCTGATTCAATACTAAGACGGCCTCTTTTTTTATATGAAGCCTCTGTGAAATGAGAGGAGATATGAGTGAAATTTATAAGGGTTTCACTGTCACTCTTGTTTAGTCTTGAGGTCCTGGGATTATTTTTCCTTCTCCAGCACACCAGTGATACTGGAAGCGCAAGTGAGACTAAGGGCCTTTTATCATGAGCTTACTATGATGAATCACCACAGAAAATACAGCTCATGTTTGTAAACAACACATATGAAAGCTACAAACGATGGCGAATTTTAATACACAAAGAATAACTTCAGAAATCAACTCGTAAAAAAGACCACATTCACTTTTGGAAGTGAGCGATGATGAGGTGAATTGAGACTTCACTGTGAGTGTTATGACAGAATGCGATTAAAAACAATCATAATGGATGTTAGATTGAAATTCTATCAGTTTCTTATAGTAAATTTCATTCTGAATCTGATTATGGATGTGTGAACATTCTCAAAAATCAGGAAATACCTTAAAAGTCTGAAAAACTTTTAAATGTCTTTCTTTGTACATACAATGTCTTTTGACTTCTATCGAATAAAAAGGGACAATTTTTTTATGACTCTGTAATGACTCCAAATAATGACAACATAACTCAAGAATAAATAAAAATTATGAACTGCCTTTAAAAAATAACAAACATAACAATTATCTAACATTTTCAGTTGAGACATGAAAAAGTTGACCTGTGGGAAATTTTTCCCTATTTGGTTTCGAGGGGTACTTGCAGTGAATGAAATGTTCAGAGAAGTTTAAATTTACCTTTGAAGAAGGTTATATGCCAATAACTTCTATATTTTTCATGATATTGATTATTATATGAAAGCGCGGGTGGATGCTGGATAGGTAATGGAACGGTGTGAAACCACTTCTCTCCAGCCAAGAGTTGTTTTACTTATTTCAAGCTAGCATAAAAGTTCTAGTTTTAAAATTTCATGTTGTTCGCAAATCCTCAAAAAATTTTATAAAATTTCAATTTCAAGTTGAAAAGTTATTAATTTTTATCTTTTTGCAATTTTCGCACCTGAATCACCAAATTTTAAAATCTCCTTCGGCATCTGGGATGGGATTTAAATAAAAGTCCTCCTGGATTGAGGGGTTAAGCCCAAATAAAGTAAGAAAATACAAAAAATACCAATATTAAACTCATTTTTTTGTAGATAAATGACAATTCTAAGAGATCCCTCAAAAGTTTTTGATGTGGCTTAAGGAATTAATATCATATTATTGCTTCACATTTTGATGAATAACTCTATTATTTGCTTAATAAATACATTTGTGAGAGTTAAGTTAACAACTGAAGACAATAATTCATTAATTAACCAACACTAATTTTGGGATAAAACGGATATTAATAACCCAATACAGTGAAATGTCACTATAACAAAGTCATGCAGGTGACCAAAATATATTCGTTAGAATAAAACGCAATTTTAAAAATTCAGAGGAAGTGCAGTATTTCCTCTCCATGACAGTAGCATAAAAAACGGTAACTCTGAGATCTGCATAGTGCTTAAGTCGTCATTGTAATCATAGTAGGACAAGGAACTCGGAGAAATTTAGAAATAGTACGAGTAATATATTGATATAAAGTGAAGATATAACAACAATATACAACAACCCAACCCAAATCCATCTTAACAGAAGGTTTTATTGGAATAACAAGATGGAAAAGTATACTTCATAAATGGAATTCACAGAGATTTCAAAGGTGTTCTTTATAAGAAATACAAAAATAGCACCGAAAGATTGGGTGGTTTTTGAATTTTTACACCCGAAATTAAAGTCGCAACTATGTGATCTTGCAGACTGATTTGCGGTAAATGTTGTCCTCCATCCAAATAATTTTTTAAATATATTACTTACAGATCATATAAGATATGATATTTAATTGTAGTTTGCTGAGAGAATCGTCTTAGCGATCGATGTAAACAAAATATGCGATGTTACGCTTTGGATTTTCTCTGTTTATCTTCGAAACTGTAACTCATAATTATGTGGTCTCACAGACCTTATTGTGGTTAATAAAGTCCTCTATCAGAATTTTTTAATCTATACCTTACAGATCATATAAGAGCTAGGGAGAGAAATTTATGGTTTTTAATTGTTGCTTGATGGATGTCATTTAACGAGATACAAGTATAAGTTTATTCAAGTAATTATGTAAAGTAGAAGTTCTAATTGACGGATGCAGTTCAAAATCACAACTGGGGGCTAAATTTTAATAAGGATCACTCCTACAAAATATAATTAAAATCCATCCAGCGGTTTAGGAGATGAAAGTTATAACGGATTGACGGACGAGACATAACCCCATAAGGGGTTCTGCTACTATCTCTTCACTGGTAAAGAACGCCTAAAAAGAAAAGTTTTTCGATGTGCAAACAGTGTATATTCATACGAGAACATATTACTCTAGGACATAGTTCCATATTTGGCCATAGTTATTTGTGGTGCCACAGTCAAGGGGAATATATTGCACTGGAGCCAAAATGTCAGAACGATGGTTACATATAACAAAATAACTATATAGAAAGAAACCATGAATTAGTTTTTAAAAAGTCCATAATTTTTTCTGAATGGTCTGATAGAGCTGTGAAGAACCTGCCAGAGATTTCACAGAGTTTAAACCATTGCAGCATTGCCAGATGCTAAAAACCAAACCCAGTAAAGATCAAAAAGTGTACATCACATTGTTTAAGGAATTTCTTTTTACAAACTTTGTTATAATGATCGTAATTTTTCGTAGCGGGATGCTTTTTTATTGCGGTAAATCGATATTTCGTTACAATGATACTCATTAAAATGAAACATTTTCACATAATGTTACATAGTAAATTGGCAGGGGACAGAAATTATTTCGTTTTACTGAATATTTCATTACTCTGGTGTTCGTTACACTGACATTTTACTGTATATTATGTTTTTATAATCTTTTTCTCCCACTCCTTGCTCCTCTGTTACATCTTTTTCTCCACCTATGCAAACCACCAATCCCTCCATTCCACATTCGAAATTCAATAACTACACCATAAAAAATCAATATACAAGCGTCTTCCGACTTTTAAGGAAAATATTTGTTTCAACATTTTTGTATTATGTATTTCAATGATTTCAATATAATTTAGCAATGAATTTATAAATTTTTTTTACATGAAGAATAAAGAGAAAGTACTGTATTAGTCCGAATATAGTCCCCTCCATTTTGGCCAAAATATAAGGAAGAAAAGTAAGGGGGAAGGATTATATTCGCGCCAAAAAAATTAGCAAACGAAAATATCACCGCCGGCAGTAAGTATAGGTAACAATTAATGCCCTCACTTGATTTGCTTGTTTTAAAGAGAATTTCTGGATACATATGCCTCAATAACTCAATTCTTTTTGTTCACTCTTTAGAATCCTTGCCTTAACGTTCGTATTTTCATAATAGCGGGAATTACAGAAGTTTTCACTTTGAAGGCATTGATTGGCCAACTTCATCCCTTCTCTAAGTCACAAATATTGATATGTAGTGGTGCCACCTACAATTATTTTAGAGAAAATGTCACTACGACGAAAGAAATTATCTTCGTTACCTATCAATACAAAGTAGGGCTGTAGGCAATTCTGTCAGCTGATCAGAATGTCCAGCTTGTGCAGCTGTTGATTGTGTATAAAGCAATCGCATTATAAAAGTATTACTTATGTAAATCAAACCGAGGTGTTGAAGGTGTTTCAATTATCTACAGAATGTATTCATTGACGTGGTATTCCAAGGCATAAATATCAGAAGTAACAAAAATATAGGTAAACTAAATTATGAAAAAATATGTTAACTGGAAATCTAGTGATAATTCCTTTTTTATACAGGCACGATTCAAGTAGCCATTGTCAACGGCATCTGAATGATATGAATGGCATTTAAATAACATTCATAAATCAAAATTTTAGAATTTAGACCAGTAACACTTGATACATACTTAAATTACGTCTGTAACTATAACACGCAAAACGTGGTCACCATTTCATTGTAAATTTATAACTGTAACTAAATTGTTCGTACATATTAAAACTTGTTCTTTAGAATATTACAAGATGATCCAAACAGAACTTATGATGCCTACTTTCCATTTAATCATTTATTTAATACTTATATTGGCTTTAATAGCTTTAAAGTAATCGTGGCTATGTAGCTCTCTGTGTTCCCAAATTTCACAATTTAGCATTATAAAATACAACAAATACATTTGAACGTAATATTAAATTGATCACGCATATTTGTGCAGTATTAGAATATAACAAATCTGAGTCCAACAATAGTTGCTATGGCAACGCTTTCGTAATGAGCGATAAAAACTGAAAAATCGTCAGTATTTACGTGAAATTCTAAGAAAAACAATTGATAAGCAACATTCTACAATAACAATTAGAATTTTCATTCCTTTTCTCAGAGAATAGTACAAATCCCGCTCCGATATTACAATTCTAAGACATTTTAATGTGCAAGAGAAAATTACCCTGCACAATAGATTTCCGATTCCCAATGTAAATCAAATGGGAAGGATAGTTCCTGGAATCGAATCCAGGACTTCAATCTTCACAACAAAAACTATCCTTGGGAGCTCGGCCCATGTAGCAAGAGATTTCCACCAAGTTTCATGAAAATCGGTCTATTGGTTCAAAAGTTAATAGGGGGAACAGACTGGCAGACACAACAACAGAACTATAAGCCTATTTCCATTCTGGAAAGTATGCTAAAAAGTGAGGTCTGTAATAGGGTTCAAACTTTTTCCAAAACTGAGGCTTCAGAAATGGGGGGGGACTATATTCAGGGAGGGACTATATTCGGACTAATATGGTACTATAATCATGAAAAATTAAATTCTTTGATGAATATGCATGTTATAGGGGCACCTTTTCCCAAAAAAGTTGTTTTTGTAATGTAGTAGTGTCATCTTTGCATTGTTCAAGGGGCTTAAGATATTATTTATTCCAGTAGATTTTCAAAAGATCTTGTTTTACTCAAATGACAGCTTGGAGTTTGATTAAAATTCATACAATTATAGCGCTTAATAATGAAGTATATTTCTCAAAATATAAGTTGAATCTCTCGCTGGAATTTTGAATTCTGGAGAAATCCAAGGTTTGGAATGGTTTTTTTTTATTAATTCAGATCAAGTTATTTTAATAGACTCATAAAGCTTTCATAATTAAAATAACATTAAAGAATGATTCATAATTTTTTTAACCACTCACTGATAAGGGTGATGTAAGGCAGGGTAGCTGGATTGAAGAATAATGGGCTGCAAGCTTCCTCTGGGATACGGGCAAAATTGGCTGCAAAAAAATAGAAAAAGATCAATAGAAATGTGAAATAAGAAAATTTTAGAAAAATTAAAACTGACTCTTAATAAATTTTCAAAATTTTTAAGCAATAAACTAGACTAATTAATTCTATTATTAAATAAGTGTGATGGTTAATTATAATGTACATAATATAGACAACAAACCACAATCCCAGACTTTAACTACAAATAGCCATAGCCAAAGTTAACTCACCTACAGAGACTTTGAAGTTGAAATGCTTACTGTTCCACGACAAAAGATTTTCATCACATACATGATATAAGTAAACTTGGTAGGATTCGATTTAAATCGATAAATGTCCATAAACATTGAATTTGTAAAAATTTCAAAATCAATGAAAATGAATTGTCTTCGATAAGTGTTGATTTTTCACAACTAAATTTTCTATGAAATTATCATCAGGATTTTTAAATTTGCTTTATCACACTCAAATTTAATATATTTTAGCGCCAAACATCAAAAACAAAAGAGAAAATGGGTATTTGTCATACCAGACAGCCACACTTCTTTCAGTATTCCATACCCTTTCTAAGATCCTTTGTCTCAAGGATCCAGTCAGCTTACACAGGTACAGGACAAAACAATATAATTGGTTTATTGCACTCTATCTTTAATCTCAACCACATCTGATAATCCCTACGTCCTTTGGTTGCTTACAGATATGATCCGACTCCATACTCAATTTACAGTAAATACCCGCGTATAATGCACTTTTTTTTCGAAATATTTGAGTTAAAAATTAGGATGCGTGTTATATGAGGGTACTTAATCTTCCTATTTTCATTTGATCCTGTATTTCCACAATTTCGGCATAGTAATTACTGGGTATCCTCATCTTTTTATTGGTGATTTTTACGAAAAGTAAGATAGATAATAGTTAAAATTTATTAACAAATTCTATAAACATACATTAATTAGATATGAAAAGAATGAATTCAGTATTTATTCATTTTAAAAGCCAAGAAATTCTAGGTCACTGGACCATTCTTCTTCGATGTTGCTATCGGAATCGTCATCTTACGCATGACGTCACCCTACACCGGCGCCCGGCCTGGTAGTGAGGTACTGGTACTACTTACAATTAGAAACAATAGCAGCTGATGCCTTTGAGTTCGCTGGGAGTTGATGCTTCTTGTAGAACTAAATAAAGTTATCGTTCCCTTTTTCTCAGCATTCATACATGATTTATTCTTGATTCTTAGAGTCTGTAGTTAATTATGGTATTTGCTATCGTGTTTACGTGATCCAGAGTGTTCTAATAAGGGTAAAACTGAAGGTTGGGCCAACCCGTCCACCTCAGGTGTGACAAAAACGTATGTAAAAACATAGGATTATCATCATTCCTTCATTTTATTAGCTCAAAGAATGTCATATGCCATACTATGAAATTAATATAATTCGATTTATTGTGTATATCCTAATATCACCTCGTAAGTAAACATAGAGTATGTAATGATTGAGTTAGCTGGCGATCTTTTGGAACGTTATTCAAAAATTTCATTTCGCACTTCCATATGTTACCAATTCATAATACCAATAATTCGATCATTGCTTTAGAACACGTTACACCATCTACTTTATTCTGGAACGGTAACGCTACAAAATCTGTGTGCACTATACCCAGGTATATAGAAAAATCCTAGATTACGAGGCTGAAAACCCCCCTGCGCATTATACGCGGGTATTTACGGTACTCAAAAGTTTTATGGCTTCTGCCGACAACCTCCAAGATGCGAAAAGAAAAATTTTCCCCAACTGAGTTAATACTGATCACCAAATATCCCTATAGCAGGTCTCGAAAGTATAACTAAATCATACTCCCTTGACAAAATTCACTCCACCATAACTCATTTTGTGGTTGGTTAGGTTAAAAATCTACTACTACAAGTATATTTCTGGAGCCCCGCTCTATAGTATTTTTAAAAACACAGTCATAAAATTTCTATTTTTGATAGCCATACCCACAATTCATACTCCAAGTGAGATATTCCCATGCTATTTTTTTCTTGTAATGCTGTAGCATCATTCAATGTTCATACTCGGGACTCTTTTGTACACTCATCATCTTTTGTCACTCAACAAGATACAATTTTTTTCTTCAAAATATTCATTTATGTATTTAATTGTGCATCATATTAACATCACATTAATTTGGTCATGGTCATGATTTCCTGAATAAGAGGCGCAATATAATGAGTAAAATTTACTTGTGATTTATTTGGGAAAAATTAGTTGCTCCGGATTGGTGGGTGAAACTAACAACAACACATTCACCAAAGTTTAGAGAGCAAAAAGAAATCCGGCATGCAAGAAGTCTTAGTTTCATATATAAAGTTTTAGTAAAATTTAATTAGAAGTATCAAATTTATGTAATCTTTATTGATAAAAATCAATAAAATTATTAAAATAAATGTTGATGTTTGTCCTTAGTGGTTGCTTTTAAGAAATATAAACATTGAATACTATCAAGCCTAATAAAATGTATTAAAATAAATGTCGATATTTGTCGCCGATTTTTGGAAAAATAAACGTAGTTTAATCGTTGAATTTTAAGATAAACAAACGTCGAAAACTACCAAGCTTAGATATAAGACATAAGAAAGGATCTAAGCGTTTAATTATTATTGCTTAAAAAATGTCAGCATTTTGTGGATACATTTTAAACATACCGCTGCAAAAATTTTGATGTCAATAAAGAGCACCAAATGGTACATCCCAAAAAGTTATAAGAAAATGTTTAATCTAACAAAATACAATAAATATGATTAAAATGTAAATCAACATAAATATTTTAATTGGATACCAGAACAATAATAGCTTGAAGAAAATCTGTATATTTTCTTGCTGCATTTTAGAAGCAGTATTCTTATGCATAATCATAACTTCATATTAAATGCCAACCAAGCCAAACAATCAAACAGCACACATAAAGCCACATACAAATAAACCTTGTGAGATCTGCATAGGATAATTCGAAGTATGGCTTATTAATTAAGTTACAATCATTCTTCAGCTAACACCATGGGATTTTAAATGCTTTTCAATACAGATAATTCAAAATAGGTCTACAATGAAATTTGAAATCAGGATCATATCCAGTACTGGACAGTTTTTTTTTCATATCACCAGACAGTTTTTACTACCAAACATTTCCATTCTATGCAGTAAATGCTGAAAATTAAGGTCAGTGTTTAGGTAAATCCACTAGTATAGTGATGTACAGGTCGACCTCGAATTACATTGCTTCGTTTTATGAAATTTCAAAGTTAGGAAAAAAGAAATAGTCCAGTTCTTCGTTATACGAACAAAAATCTCAGTTATGTAAAAATCTGTTATTTTTATCGTAACAAATGTGGTAAAGAAAGTAAGCAACAGAAGAAATAATGATAATATTACTAATAATAACAATAATAATAGAGTAAGAATAATTCTGTGGCAATGTCTGCAAAGCTGGTCAAAAAAATTAATTATAATGGAAACTGATATGAGTTTGATTTCATTTGTATTTCCTTATATTATATCAATGTTGCCTATATATTGTAAACAAAAACATTTTCTCTTCAAAATTTCACCTGATAAAAAATTCTCACGTAAAAGGTATAGAGCAAAAAACAAATGTGGCTGATCATATAATTTTTGGATAAAAAAAGCTATTTAAGAGATAAACATGCTTCATTCATGCTATCAGTTGCATTTTTAATATCATAGTGATGAAATTTAATCAACCAACACCTTAACAGGGATTATTACGTTATAGGCGCAACTATGATCAAATAGTATCTACATATGAAATCATAATTATTAATGAGGTTTTGTTTGTTACATAATAATTGTCAATGCATTAAAATAAGATGCAACATAAAAATAATTTAAATTAAAAATTTATTAAAATATATTATTAATTTTCAGCAGAGACCCAGTAGGTGCAAAGTGATTGCAAGCAATAATAGACACAAATGCTTCTACAAGAACTTCACCTAATTTGATAAGAGAGTCTTTTAATTGGATTTGAAGAGTACTTACTTGACTGCTGCAGCTCAATCACATGGGCATCACGACGATAGAACACCATACAAACATATCCAGACTGACTGATAAGGAAAGAATAACAGAAATGATTAAAAATGATACATTTGCCATAATAAATAGCCAACTATAAAATGTATCCAAAAAATTTCTCTGATTGAATGTTATCCTCTGCACAGCCAGAATATATCTATCAAGAAATCAAATAGAAAATCTATATTTTATTTTTCTTTGCTCTTTTTCAGTCTATTTTTTATGAGTTAATTAATATAGAGTCTGTGGGAAAATGGCTGTGGATTATCCCATTTGCAAATTATTCAAGTACAAAACAATTCAAAATTGTATTTTTAGCTTTTTTTGTCAAATGAATTCTTTTACTGCTGCTATGTTTAAGTATTATAAATGGGAAGTAAAAGAGCTCTATGCCCTTTCAAATTCAGTTAAACAAAATTTGGGATGGGATGGTTCCACTTTTTCCCAGTTCCAGTTCTCGGTTCTGGTTATATTAATCTGATCCCGGTTCTCAGTTTCGGTTCTGTTAGATTAGAAGTGCCATTTGATACACCACAGGAAATTCTAGTTTACAATAGTTGCATATAGCGTATTTGTCGTTTGTACTGTCAATTCTGAAGTTGTTCCACAATAAATCAGTTAAATTAAAAATTATCCACGGTGTATCTATTCAAAATTACTACACAATAAAATAAAATTTATTTCTGTTATAAGTTCAAACTGATGGATTTGACTCAATATATTGCTTGAATTTTTACATTATAAAATCACGCAGCTGCAAACCAAATATTGAATACTGGAAGTTCAAAACCCATCACTCAGTTTTTTTAATAGATATTTTTGCAGAACTATTGTTCATTGAACTGATATGTTGTCCTGATTTTTGTATGCACTACCAAGCTCTTTTCCCTCATGAAATAAAGGAAATTCAGACTTGTTCATCCCATTTGAAACTGATAACATATCCAGCATAAAAATTTATTTTACGTCGTACTTAACCCTTTCGCTGCTATGGACTTTTAGCTTCTGCGTCAGCCGTGTGCGCTGAGTTCAATGACCTTGAAGCACGCCTGTGCTGAATATTTTCTCTAGGAGCTCCGCATCTACGTTCTTTCGTTCGTCTTTTAGTCTCTTTATATTTTATAAGTTATTTTGTCAATCATTTACATTCATATTGATTATTAACCATCTCGAAAAAATATTTCCATCATTGATATATGTATAAAAAATTGAATGCCGCCGCGAAAAAATATGGCAGAGTGAGGCGGTAGCTTTTCGGTTAGCATCTGCTTCTGAGATGCAATCATTTTTAGGCGTTCTTTACAATAAATAAAAAAAGAATGCCTTATGTTCAGATCACGTCCGTCCGGCTGTCCACATGTTTCATCTCAGAAACTACTGGGCGGATGTTGAGGAAATTTGGTATTTAGGACATAGGGGCAAAGAAACTATGAAAATTATATAAATAATTTACGTGACCTAATCAGGAGTACCACTTTACAGGTGACAAAAAATGATCTTTTCTTTATATCTCATACAATATAACTTATAACGTAAAATTATTTAGAGAACTTCGTAGAACTAATCAAATAACATTTCAAGAAAATCAAACGAGAAAGTCGTAATTCACTTAGGGCCCGTGTTTTATTTGTTGTCAACGAAAACCATCTTCATGATGAATGATGTACACAATAACTGTTGTAAATACCTAATTAATTTAATTTTCTTTCATGTGCACGCAACATTAGGAAAATGGATAGTCTATGATGAAGAAATGAATGTAACTACATCTATTTTTTTATGTTTAGACAGTGTTTGTAAGTGAACAGAAATGGGTAATTTACGACAAAGGAATGAACGTGAACATAAAGATCACATTACAACTATTCCAGTGAGGTAAGTTTTAAATAATTGTCGATTGTTTTATTAATTACAGTTGATTAGGAAATTAGTCAGCGAATCAAAAATTAGACATTTTCTTGGCATCACTACTGGCATTTCAGATCGTAGACATTATACTAAGCCGTTAATATTTATTTTTTGTGACATGATTGTATAAATTGTAAAGAACGCCTCTGCCTCGTGTTTATACATGCATGATGTGTGCATCTTTCCATGCTTTTTATTAAAATAAGGATCAGAACCGAAGAACCGGATTATTTTGGTTCTTGAGAGAACCGGCAGAACTGAGGAACCGAAGAACCGATAGCCCCATCCCTAATCAATATACATTTGACAGAAAAGTTCTGAGAAATATTCCAACTTAAAATGTAAAGCATAGAACTATTCTAAAGAAATTTTCAGCAATTTTGGGGCATATAATTAATCTGAATTTTTTAAAGGAATATGCAGTGAAAGAAAGGAAAGAGAATATTCAGATACAGCACTATGCAACAGTGGTGAAAATGTTATACATATATATATACACATACACAGACAGTGATGAGAATAGTACCAAAAAAAAGTAACTGGGCTCATCTACAGTGTACTCAATTACAAGTACCGATTACATTCTTAAAAAGTAATTAACTACAAATATGAGTAAATTACAATTACACTTCCGCACGAATTAAAAACGTCGTCACTCTTAGGTTAATGAATGGGTCTATATCAATCATTGTCTTATCTTTACTGTTTTTACGCATATCAATAAGAATTATCATATTATTGTCAGAAAAAATTAAAATATCATTAATGTAAAACATTAGATCTATCCAGCTAAAGGTCGTAAGTTCATTGAGTAATATAAAAAAGTAGCTATTTTAGAAGAAAAACCAATATTTATTCATGGGTTTAATTTTTACAACAAAATATTTGAATCAGTACATGAATCTTAAATTTCGCTAATCATCTTGCAGAAATGCAGCATATTAAACCCATCGTAAACTAATTTTGCTATCCTTGGTGTAAGGACCTCTTTTTTGCATGTTTCCATTACCAACAAGTGTGGAGAAAATGGCTCATTTCCATGTGTGTCTTTGAGAGCTGAACGTCCAGTACAAGTTAATGTGGATGAGGAGGAAAACATTATTCAAATGGTTCAGCGAAGTCCACATCTTAGTACACGAAGAATGTCCGCCTGCCTCAATGTTCTGTGAATGAGTCTGGCGAACATTACACGATGAGGGACTTTATCCATACCATATTCAGCAAGTTTAGTATCTTTAACCCGGGGATATGGCTAGGCAGTTGGATTTCTGCCGTTGGTTAAATGCACACCCCCGCCTGAATCGTTACATCTTGTTCACAGAGGAGGCACAGTTTACTCGTGATGGAATAAACATCATGAGAAACTACCATTTATGGGCTCGCGAAAATCTTCACGGAACAGTTGAAAGCAACTTCCAACTCTGTTTTTCTGTGAACATGTGGTGTGGTGTCATTGGGATCCAGCTGCTTGGACCGTACTTCTTCCTACCATGTCTGACAGGTGCCATTTATGCTGATTTTTTTAAAAAGAAATGCCGGATCTCTTAAAGACATTCCTCTGCAAACACAACTTCAGATGTACTACCAGCATGATGGGGCACCCTCCCATTTTAATAGGAACGCTACGATATATCTTAGCAAGAAGTTCCCTAACCGATGGATCAGTCATGGCAGTGCGCAGGATTGGCCACCGAGGTCTCTGGATCTCACTCCGTTGGATTTCCATGTGTGGGGGCAAATGAAAAACATTGTGTATGAAGCCAAAGTGAGCATGAGGGAAGAACTTATTCAGCGAATTTTCGATGCTGCGAGGTACATTAATAACACTGCAGATCTTTGTGCTGTTTCACGTTCTCTACTCAAACGGGTCAGATTGTGCATCCAAGCTGAAGGTGGCCATATTGAAGTTGTTATAACAATGGATTAAGTATCAATTTAAATGAATGATTATTTAAATAATACATTTTTCAACAAATAACAATGTATATGAATAATTATTTAAACTGCATTTTTCAGCCATTAAGTTGTACAAATCAAAGTATGAGATAATTTCAGTTGCCTGTAGCTCTGTAACAAATGAGAATCAGACCCATGTTCTTATGACATTTTTTTACACAAAATCACTTAAGGAAAAGATCCCAAAGTTAGGAGATAAAGTGGCCAGTTACCCTGTATATACAGGGTGATTCTTAATTACATACCTTAAATAGTAGCAAACTGTTCTACCCATAAAAACAAGCAAAAAGTGTCAAATAAATATATGGTCGCAACCGCTTCGTTAGTGAGATATGGAAACATAAAATCTGGCAATGATAGAAGGCAAATGGAAACAAAAAAACACAAACAACGTAGTTGTGGAACAAAAGTTTAAATTTCAATGGAATGCAGAATATCATCATCCACATCGGCACTCCTGCGACTTCGTGGTCTACCAGCGATTCTCATACTGGACTGCATGTGACCTTTTTGTCTCAGATGACGTTCCAGGGAAATGAATCTCCTGCGATTTGGATGCTGCCATTGTGGATACCTTTTGGCATCAAGACGTGCTACAGCTGCACTGTTACGCTCTACTTCTCCGTACAGCAATATCATGTCTGCTAATTCATCAAATGAATAATCCGCATTACTTAGGTTGGCCTATGAGGGTTGCGGAATGGTTTAACGGTATGTGTGACAGTTATAAACACAAAAGAAGGCAATTGTATCTTTGGGGGGAAAGTAATGTAGGGAAAACATCATATATAGAGACTTTATTGAGAGGTTATCACGATTCCATATTTATGCCTGATGTAGGAAAATTTGCGTATATGGGATTGAATCCTGCTATTCATAAAATTATTTTGTTTGAGGAGTTTGAAATGCAGTATCATTGTCAGGGAATGCTTAAGCGTTTGCTTGAGGGTAAACCATTCTGCGCCCCGGTAAAATGTGAACAGGGTAGAGTAGTGACTTTCAAAGGGCTAGTAATATTTGTATCTAACAAATATGAAATTTCCGATTCTGCCATTAGAAATCGTTTGACCGTTGTCGAGGCAGATAATCCGCTATTCTTCGATACATTAACTTGTCTACGGTTCAGTGAACACCAAGGCACTAAAACAATAAGACTATAGTGACCTCGCACAAGCCTGCAGACTGAATGATTGCATATCGTTGAATATTGTTGTTGATTATTGCATATTGTTGATGATTAGTGGTCTGGAATGTGGTGCTACCTCATCATTGCCAGATGTAATGTTGTCATATCTCGCTAACGGAGCAGTTGCGACCATATATTTATTTGACACTTTTTGCTTGTTTTTATGGGTAGAACACGATGCTACTATTTAAGGTATGTAATTAAGAATCACCCTGTGTGTATATGTATATATATATATATATATATATATATATATATATATATATGTGTGTGTGTGTGTGTGTGTGTATGTATATATATATATATATATATATATATATATTTGTGTGTGTGTGTGTATGTATATATATATATATATTTGTGTGTGTGTGTTTACACACACACAGTAAAACCCCTTATTTACACTTTTCTAGGGACCTGGGAAAAAAGTGTAAATTGCGGGAAAAGGAAAAACTGATTTTACTTCACACTTTTTAATACACCACCTTTTTGAACTTCGCGAATAATTGGTTCCGGTAAACTGACACAAAATGCTAATTCGCGAAGTGCAAGTTCTATTTTCCCATAAGACACCATGTTATTACGAGCGAGTCATTCCCAGCCAAAGACTACTACCTGTACAGGTACCTAAAAAATTCACTTTTTTATCATAAACATATTAACAGAAAATAAAAGAAAATTTAACCGCAAATGAAGAACCTAGCATTATAAAATTAAAAAAATACTTTTAATTACCTTCAAAATGCATAATAGCAAAATGATAAGCCAGCATAACAAAGTGATTACATTTCTTTTCATACTTGTACAGTTAACCTCAACACAATTTCGCATGCGATTTTCGATCTTCTTTTGTTCATTCTAAGGAAATGCTTTAATTTAAATTGAACTACTGAAATGGAATGATGAGTATCATGCACAAATGTTTTCCTGGATTCTGTAACAAATATTTCCAAGCCGAACAAAAACACTAGCATTAAAAAGTGATCCCATTTCTTTTAGTAATCACGTTCAAAATAGGCGGCACAAAATCTTACGTTAAAAGATGATAGCAATTCTTAGATTTACATTAAAAATTCGTAATAAACACTGAAAACCTAACAAAACAACTTCCTTAAATTACATTCAAAATACAAAGATAATAGCATTAAATCATTAAATATTTCGGTTAAAAACCAGCAACCTCATACCCGAAGAACAAATATTTTCAATGTCATACTTGTAAAAGTTGTGAAAAACTAAACGTGCAGGCCTCTTTTCCATTAGCCAATAATTTATAATTTGGCCACTAGATGTAACTTCGACTGTTATCGAAAAGAAAGAGTATATTTACTTCAGGAACATCATACTTTTTCGAGGCTTGAATAGTGTTTGTTTTTTCCACCTCTTGAGCTACGAATATTTTAAAATTCATGTTATAACTTCATGGGATTCCTCTGTTAACCTGGGATTTGGAAGAACCTTTTTCTCATCATGATCAACATCCTTTTTGTCATCTATTTTTAAAATAACAGATGGGTAAAAACTCGCTCAAGTAGGCAAAGAGAATGCGCTGAGGCATTGATAGCTTCAATTCAATTACTAATGAGGAGTTCAGCTGCCGAATGAACACAATCAATTTTCGCCTTGGATGCTTTTCAAGTACATTGTAATATGTACACCTGATGTGTTTACAATGTATCAAGTATCTTGTATCACTAAACAGATGTGCGGAATGTATGGTGATTTTTTGAAACATGATTTTACTATCTTTTAAAATTACTATTACTAAAAATAATACGGGGGCTACTTTTAAAATTTCATTTTTTGGAAAAAAACACTGCGTTATATTCGGGACAATACAGTAATTTAAATTACAACAAATTACAAATTAACTTAAATTTAATTACAAACTGTGGGAGCCAAGGGGCAGAATTTGAGTAGAAAGGGTAAAAACATGATATATAGCACCAAACTTGAACATCTTTTCAATAGCATTCATACTTGGTTCAAAGAGTTAATAGTATTTCCATATCTAGGTGTGCTGTTTATGCTCAGATTTACGTATGAGGTTTTGAAGTTTTCACCCAAAAGAGTTCATACATATTTCCATCTCTAAATACGCTGTTCCTGAGTAACATCGTAGCATCTGCTAAAGCGAGTGCCGTTTTGAAAAGAAAGAGTTCATATTTCTGTCTCTAGGGGAGCTGTTCCTACTCTGCCGTTTTCAAAATCTTCGTCCAAAAGAGTTCTGATTTTTTGCAAAGCTAAGCCGAAAAATGTTAAAAACTGTTGGGAAACACATGCTAAATTCTTTTTAAAAATCGGAAATTCTAACGTAAAATGGCGCGAATAGCGGGAAAACTTAAAATGAAATAGTGTAAATACAGTGTTTTACTTACATTGGAATCATAGGAAAATTGACCGGATCTAAAAAAAAGTTGCAAATAGAGGGAAAACATACATTCTGATAACGTAAATACAGGGTTTTACTATATATATATATACACACACACACACACACAAACATACCGTATCTGCCCGGATATATGCCGATGTTTTTTGTCAAAATATATCATGAAACAATCATCTCTCCGCTTAAATGGGAGTCCGAGAAAAAATTTGGGGCTAGGGTTAAGTCTCGTAGTCACCCATAGATGGCATGTCTCTCATTGCCTTCATGTTCAAATAATAGTACTATTTTTTTCGTAAAGTAAATATTTGGCCTATGATGAATTTAATACATAAATAATAAAGCTAGAATATTGAATTTAGCAATACCAGTGTTTTGTTGCACTTGTTACCTGTTCATTCGTTTATAAAAACTATTGGATATTTTCTTTCGTTGAACAGGGCTATGCATATGTATCATTAAGAATAGTTAGAAATTTGTATTATTTTTCATTATCCATTAAAAGAAGTTCCCATTAGTTTTACTTGGCTATTGTAGTTATAGCTATAGCCATTATAATGTTTGTATGCATGTTAAAACCTCAATCATGGAATCTATTAAAATTGCGTTCATTGACTATGCAGACAATTACGCAAAATTTGATGATGGCTTTTGATGCTCAACTGTTTGAATTAAGGTAAAACTTTACATGAACATGTATAATTATAAAAATGCAATTTTTTTAAGGCAATGTAAATGCTAATTTCATTGTAAATAGACTTGGATGAAAAATTATCTTGGCGAGGTCACTATTGCTTTATTTGACCTTTTGTGAAAAAGAAGATGAATGAAATTATCGTCACTGAATGTAGAACATTATTATTACCAACCCAACCCAACGCAAAATTATTAATTGGAGTAATATTTCAAAATGTCAATAACTAAACTATTTCCCACTCTTTTCTTCGATCTCGAATAATGTATTCTAGGCCATGCCGGCACACTTCGGTATAAAATCTACGAAATTTACTTTTTTGTCAAAAATGGTGGAAATTTTTGGGGGGTCGGCTTCTATTCAGGCAGATACGGTATATATATATATATATATATATATATATATATATATATATATACATATATATAAATATATCGCAAGTCAAGAAGATAAAAATAGATATCTGCATGTAACATCATGGAAGAGCCCCCCACACTATAACGAACAGTAAAACTTTGTATGAATTCTCTTCTTACATTTTTGTTATATAATTTGTAATGGCTCCTTTCATACAAATCCATCTAATACTGTTTTATAGGTATTTAAATTTTATTTTTTCCTTTTTACCGTGTATAAAAGCTATTAAAAATATTATTTGTTTTTAGTCATTAATTAGATGTGAAACCATTGTTATTCTTTCAAAAGTCAACAATGATTTGATTTTTTAACTCCAATATTCATTCCTTAGCATTTAAAATTAATTAATCCATTATTTATATGGCATTTTATAAACATTTAGAATTTTATTGAACATTTTTCAAATATTATGGAATGAGCTAAGGTGTTCTAAAAATGTACTAGATGTTTTCTGAAATTTAGATTTTGGAAGCACGATATATGAACACATTTTTGAGAGAAATTGTCTTGATAAACTTTGAATACATGAATTTTCAAGCAAAAATGATTTAATAGTTAAACTTTAAATTACTAAAAATCATTAAATACAATAAACACAACTTACAGCGTTTAGCCATACATGTGTTGCAGATAATAAGTGAAGCTTTACACAAAACAAGAGATCCAATTACATAAAATTTAGAGGATTTTAGAAATATTGTATGCAGTCAAGGCCAACTGGTCAAATTTTTGGAATAAGTTAAAATATGCATCAGTGTTTGATGTCCTCTGGTATATTTTAAAGTTAACAAACTTGGTTATTATTGGATCGAGTCTACAAATATATATGTAATTCCTAATTATATGATTTATGTATATTTTGTGGGTGAGATAATTATTAGATTTTGCTTAGATATCCTTAATATTGTACCTCTTTGAAAGATCTTGCATATCCCCATATGCGTACTTTAGATGGAATACTGCTGATTTAAAAAAATGTTTATCTTATATATTCTCATTTTGGTTATATTTTTAAAAGTAAAACAACTTTTCTTTTTCAATGGGCACAAATAAAAAATATGAAACAAAATGCTCGGAATGAAAAATCGGGTAGTATTTGGGTTCCGAGAATTTTTGCTGGACACCTCCAAAATTTCCTGTATCCTTAAGCCAAATAAGTGCACTAAACTAACATAAATAACATTTCTGTTGCGATGTATGAATGGCAGCAATGAATATTGTTCACTTGTCCCTTTTTGAGACATCTTAATATTATGCAAAAAAAAGTCCGTAAAAAAGTTGGGCTGTCCGTAATTTTTTCCATATTGTCCGTAAAAATCATTTTCACTGTGGGAACCTACAGGCAGACATTTAATTACAATGCATGAAGGTTACATAATACTTCTCTTAAGACAGGCATCACATTAGTCCTTTCTATCAGATATATTTTAAAGATCAAGAGTGGATTATAGTACCACTACACATACTATGAAAAGTTAAGTCATACTCACCATCCTGTAGTAACATGTGTAACGAGTGTGGCTTGGCGCTCCAAAATCTCCTCTACAGAATGGCACACCACGTGCATCTCTGCCTGTGCTGCTGCACCAGTCCGCATTCCAATGCCTCCCTCTGCCATGCTCCCCCTCCGACCAGAAGCATTGCCCTTGTGCAGGCGTCCCCCGCCTCCCTCCTCCTCGGGTGATGAGGAGAGGGAGGCGGGGGAGGGGGCAGAGAGAGCAGGGGAGGTTGGAGGAAGAGATGCTGGGGGAGAAGAGGTTTGAGGCGCGGTGGCATTGCTGATCCTCAGAGTGGCATTCTTGTGACTGAAGTGAAAAGACTTCTGGGAATCGAGAGTGTGCCAGTGATGGTGCTCTGTCACCCAGCTGGGGTACCTACAGCGTGATGAGTGATTCTCTACTGCTAGGCAGCAAGGAAAAAAAGCAAAAATGTTGTATAACATTACCACATTAAAAATCATGCAATTAAAAATTTGTGCAACAAATTTACACTAATGACCAACAAAAAGATCTCCGACTCACAAAAGTAAATTATCTAAAGATGTCAAGAAAGTAAAATAGGATAGCAATTTTTTTTTAATATTGAACATTTTTACATTCTTGAAACAATTCATTCAAATAAAACAAAAGAAAAATAACCACTACATTCAGTAAAATATGAAATGATATTAATTTTTTGTTCGCTGCATAAGTATATCTGGAATTATATGGTATATATGGGTAAAGACACTGCGTACATTGAGAAATATAAAGAAGAAAATATTAGTGCATGAATTGTTCTTTATTTATCCATTAATCTTCTGGGTAAAGGACATAATCTGTACATAGATAACTGGTATACTAGCCCTAAGCTATTGGACAAATTAAATGAGAATGAAACAGATGTAGTAGGAATGATGCTATCAAATAGAAAAATTTCCTCAATCAGTGACATCTGCCAAATGGAAGGAGAATTATCGGCAGCGTTTTGCGGCAAACATGATTATGAAGGGGAAGGACAAAAGAGATGTAATAATGGTTGGCACTTTCCATGGTACCGAAATGTGTAGTGTTCAGAAAAGAGGGAAAACAGTGATGAAATCAAGTGTGGTAAAAGATTACAATCAGAACATTGGACACGTTCTTTTCTAAGAAACCAAGATTGGAAGCATCATCATCTGAGGCATCAATAGCCAGCACTTTAGAGGAGCCCTCAACTTCTACCAACCCTGAACATCCAGAGGTTCTTATGGAAGGAAATTTTCCTTCCAAAAATTAAATTTCTCCATCCAAAAATTCTCCAACCAAGCTCCATTAAGCAAGAGATCTTCTGAGGCCAAGGTAACAATTTATTCCTGTGATATTATTTTATTATTTTGATGCATTAACTATCCCTTTATTTACCATGTTTCTATCTCTTTTTATGCTTTATGTGATTATAATAGGTTTATCTATAAAAATCAAAGGTTTAAATGTTATAAAGAATGTTTTTGGGGTAAAAAGGTAATTCTTATACCTGCATAACGACTGTTGTTATGGAACAGATCATGGTCATTATGCAAGGGTCTGCTGTATCGGATATCTCTTGGAGAAAATTTGATTGAAAAATATGTGCAAGACTTCCAAACAGGTCCAGGAAGACCCTCCAAATTGCCATCTTTCAGAAAGACATTTTCCCGACCCAGTCTCTCCGACAACAAAAAAGTGTCAACTTAAAGATGTGTTGTTTGCTACAAAGCAGGAAAGCATAAAGAAACAAAATATTGGTGTACAGATTTTGGCATTGGGGTTGTTCCACGCCCCATTTCAGAATTTATAATACCAAAACAGATTCATCATTTTTGTATAATTTTATTTTTTCTTTTTATAATTTTTTAAAATTGTTATTTTAGAATAATTGGTATTTTTACATCTATTAATATTACATTTATAATGTAATAATGTTTTGCATTTTAGTATATATTATAACATTTAATTTTCACATTCAACATTTTTACCTAATACAAATATTAATGTTATAAAATATTCTACTTTTCATTGTTTATAGTGTTTATATTTTCATTTTTATTAATTTTAATATAATATAAACATTGAGTATTTATATATAGTTTAAACTACTTTCACCAAATTTAACATTTTGTATTCATGACAATTATAAAATCAATTTTTTAATGTAAAGGTAAATATTTGTACATGTAATAAATTAATTTTTGGTCATAAAAAGGGTATAATTGACAAAAAAATCAAACAATTCAATTACTGAGTATTTTATGTATTTTTCTTCTAATATGCGAAAGCTATAAAATCACTTCAATTGCAATTTAAATACCCTCCACCAGAGCAGCTCCGAAAAAATCCAATTCAGTGGTTAAATGATAATACAGCAAATATAATATAATATAATAATATTTCATGATTTTTATTTAAATTTCTTTAAATTCAGCCAATTTTCTCAAAAATTTTCAAAACTACTATAGTTAAAAGAAATATGTGATCTTAAAATATAGTTAGAATTGCAGTTCATGTAAGTATTTATTTCATAGTAAGTTACTACACATTTTCCTTTAATGGTAAATTGACTTCATTCACGTTTTATCCTGTCTTTACACAATAAAAGTTAATCAAGTTAGTAAAATAATTCAATTATTAAGTTAGATTCTATACATTTTAAATAACTTATAATTTGTTCAAATATTTCAAGCAAATTTCTGTTGATTCTTCATACATTATATCTTATTATTTGGATTCCCTCTTATCTTCGGCAAATATTTGGATAACCATTTGGCCTCTCAGTTTGTAATTATTTAAACATTATAATTAAAACAAAGATAACTTTCAAAAACACTGATTGTGCATGAAAGCCAAACCAGATTTTACTTATTTATCATATCAAAATCAAATATCTCTGGAATACTTTTATGATGATCCAGTCATACCTGACTGGCAATTACACTAGTTTCACTATATAATAGGCAGGCTAACAGTGGACTAATAAGGCATGCCTGAAGCCATGATAACTAGATCTGACTACTGAGCATGGCATCAAATAACTACGATAAATGAGAATAATATGTTATTTTGTACTCTTTTAAATGAAAACTGATTAACTTTCAGTGGTGCTCAATTTTTGTTAAAGCATGAAAAACTAAAGTAATTAGAGAAAGTAAAATGCAAAAACTATAATTATTACATGCACAAAACAGGTGTAATCACCTTTTGTGAGTCGCATGGTTCGGGAACCTTCAGTTGCAGTGAGCAGGCCATTACAAGTGGCATCTCCTGATTGAGCAACTTCTATGGTGACTCGCCGATCACCTCTTGGCTTCCTGTCATACACAAAGCACCGATAGCGGTCTTCATTGGAAGTGGCCATCATCCGCTCCAACATCCCGACGAGGTATCTTGTGGATCCATCCTTCCATGTAGCCAAACAAACTAACTCCTCCACTGTAAACAAAAATTTTTTCTAAATAGAGCATTTTGAAAGCTATAAAAATTGATTATTGATTAAAATTTTCACTTTCATAGTCGGTATTCATCTGTTATTCTGATGTTATTTTGCTCTTGGTACTTAAGTTACATTTCCTTGCAACTGGAACATAATAACATACTTGTTCCGTATTTGTTAGAGCTTTCAAATATTGCATTTTTACTTCATCTGTCCATGTACAAAATTTTGAATTATCGAGAAAAGCTCGGATTCTAAGATTTTCAGGATACTTTTGAATGGTAACAGACATGAACTCTATTGGTTTTGGAGTCCGTTCATAGTTCTGTTTGCCTTTTAGAGGGATTTCAAAAAAAACCCTTATGAACTATTTATACAAGTTTATTAGTATGGTAGAGCTTCATTTTATGTTGCTATAACAATAAAAGCGAAGCATAAATATGTTTAATTTACTTTCAAAAAGGGATACAGATTATGTTACAACTACTTAACTGCAGGGAGATATGGTGTAAATAACTTTTGATTGATTTTGGGTTTTACGTTTTGTTTTTAAGGGTAAATATTTAATGAAAATACAGTATGATAATGCAGTTGGATCACTAAATCTGAAGTTTGCTGAATCATGTATATGCGTCAAATATTCTGAAAATTTATGTGAACATTCTAAAAAAAAGGGCTGCTTTTGCAGTTCTTCGTTAACTTGTTTACTTCTGTGCTGGCCAATCACTGTCCCAAGGTTTTCAGTTTCAACGTAATTAGTACAATTGTGATGCACCATAGTTATTTTGCTTCATTCTAGTGCAAAATATATTTAACAGTACATAGGGAGAAAATAATTTAAATTAATCATTAGGAATAATTATAAATACATAATGATATGCAAATATTAATTAACTAACATTATTTTCAATAATATTCATGTGTATTAAAACATTTTTTATTTAACCCTTCAGCGCCGGGATATGTACATGGTATGGACCTAGGTTTCTTTTCTTGGCGTCGGGATCCTTACCACGTACGGACCCTTGCCGTGACTCTTTTAATTTGCCGTATTTCGATTATAAACATTTCTTATAGAATTATATTTTTGTTTAACACTGAGGAATGATTTCTTATTTGAATTCTATAAATAGAATACGTTTTGTGAACTCTTAACTTGACTTATATATTTTTTTTAGTGTACATGAATGGAAAACTGCAAAAAAACTCTTTCTCACATTTCTTTTTTATTCTTTACTTTATCAGTTCGTAATATTTTCTTTTATTAGAAATTAATCACACGGATAATTTCTTATATTTTTAGGAATTTAAACAATTTCTTTTGTTCATCTGGCTCTTATTAACATTATAAAAATTGATTTCGAAAGTTATGATTTTAACATTCAATTTTTTGTCTACTTTAAAATATATAGTATATTAAAACATAACTGTACTTTATAAAAACTAAATGGACAGATTATGCAAATAACTAAATAAACGTGTGTATACTCTTGGAACACAGCTGCACTGGAGTAGACTAGTATGGTAAAGAGGCAAGAGACAAAATGAAAACAAATCGTTCTAGAGCCTCTCTTTCTCAGTGATGGAAGGGACCCTCCCTGTTTTCTTTGTGATATATCTTCTCATATCTCATTGTGCATGCTCTCATTCGAAGGAACACTTCATATTGTCAAGACTAAACAAACTCGAGAGGCAACAAATCATTGTATATTGGTGCCTTCATTGTGAAATCTCGAGGATGTAATTTCAGTGATGATTTTGTGAGCTAAGCTAAGTGGTCATGGAATGGAAGATAGGAATACAATACTTCTCTTTGTTAGGCGTCCAAATGCGATAACATTCTCTCCCTCTCTCTCTGAGAGAGAGAGAGTTAATAACCAGGCATAGGCTCCAAAGAGTCGGTGTTTACAAGAAGCCGTGAAAGCAAATGCAGTAGACCAGAGAAGCAAGCTAAGACTATACAAAGAACTTCAGCGTGTGATATCACAAAACGTCGAATATATCGATGACTATTTCTGAAAAAATTGCATTCAGGAATCAGTAACATTTCAATTGGCATGGTCTTTCATCTTCACAGGTTATTAATGTAAAAGAATATTAAGATATTATATTGTACATTTAATACTAAATGCAGAACACTATACAGCCGTTGGTTTCAAGATTTCATTCATCTAACATATATAGATGAAAATTTATATATTTTTAAAAGATGGTACTTATAAAATCTGATATTCTGTTTAAATACCAGCCGGCCGTACGATGCCGTAGGATTTAAATGCCTCCCGTCACTGAAGGGTTAATCTAAAAACACAAAGTACCGTGTAGTATTGTGAACCAATATCTATCAATCCTAGAAGCAGAAACTGTGGATTTTTGACACTTAGGCTACTCCTCTAACAGCAAGTGTCAATTTGCAACACTTGGAAAATAATTTAATCCTTGTTTTTGCATACATGCATTACATGCTACTATTTGACATTCTAGTAGATACATGAGGTATGTATTGTAGTTTCGTTCTTCTAATGTTTAGATTTGCTGGCTTTTAGTTGATGTGAAGAAACATGTTGGTTAAGCTTTCATAATCAAATATTTTTATGAATATGTCAAGGTAATGTAATGTATTGATATTTTATCTAATAAATACCAGAAACATTTTTTATATCTCAGTTTTTTATAATATGTTGCAAAGCAAAAGTTATTAGAAATTAATTTTCATTCTCCATCATAAAGACTTATTATTTTTTAATCTTTATGTTCATAATGAATAATTATTTTAAACTTCATTTTCTTGGCCTTACAATGGTATATAAAATGCCATATCATTATATAAGCTTGGAGATAAAAATAATAAAATTTGTGACTAGTGAAAATCAACTGGGTTAAATACTATGTAAAAAACTGTTTTAATGCAAATTTGGTTAGCGCACAGACCTCTCAAAATGCACCCCTTGCACTAAGCAAGGCATACCTGTACATAAATAATAATATGATATGGATGAAATTTCATGATGAACTGATATAATGACATAATATTTAATGCAAACTGAGTCAGGAGAAAAAGTCTGAACTTTGACACATGAAACGATATACTAAACTACAGAACAGAAAAAAAGCCAAGCCCTATAGTTACAACTAATGATAAATGGAGAAACCTCCTAATAACCATATAAAATAATAAAAAGGAAGTACTCGCACACCGCTTTAGAGGAAATTACTCCATGCCAGGGACCGACCACTCATGCAATGTCACACACTCTGGATTTAGAGGAAACTACTCCATGACAGGGACCCTTTTCTCACAAACACACAAATCACACAAGCAATCAACTACAGGTGTACTTCCTTTTTAAAAATGCCTAAATACATATTTCAGAATCAAAGAGTCCATCTTCAGTAGGTCGATCATAAAGTTGAAGAAATATGACTTGTGGAGCATATTTCTACTAATAAAACCCGTTACCAGTCACCTTCTAAAGGGCCAAAAGTTTAGCCAATCACAAAATCAAAGATATTACCGTTAATCAAGAAATGGGTCTAATAGCAGACACTACAGTGCTTTCCCATTCTAATAATGGTCATTCTAATGAACTTCCTAACTCTCCCATGCAACAATTAAACTTTTTTTTGCCCCTCCCCTACCTTTCCCCTCTCACTTTCTCCATCTGTATATATACCCATTTTTGGTTCCTCATATTATGAAGGAAAGAACGCATCCTATACATGGACATTTATGGTACTTTCTTCGGCTAAAGGAACTGGTGATGGATAAAAGAACAATTATAGTAATTTGGACAAAACAAACAACTTCCACTTCAGAACATGTATGCGTAGTCTTGTCCGCTCGGCTTGGGAAATGCTCAGCATCATGGTGGACATGTGTCCATTACATAAAATATGCATTATTTTTACCAAATATTAATATTTTGCAAATTGAACTATTTTATCATGTATTAGCAGTAAATATACACCCAAAACACTTATTGGTCTTAGAACAAAAAATTGAAAATTATCCTCATCAGTAAACTTGTTAACAGCTCAATTTAACAATTCAGAGCAGTTCTTATTCAATTCATACCAATTACAATTTGAAAGAATAGAAGCCACAAAGGAATAAGTTTTTTACCTGTGCTCTCGGTACCATGCACATCAGGACATGCTTGATAGCGCAACAGTAACCTTGATTCTTCTGTGCAAGAATCAACACGGGAAACTGGTTGACCACATTCTCCACTGCCTCTGTTGTATGTGAATGTGAATGGGCCACGGAATGGACAATGCACAGGTCTGGCATTTGCCCGAAACATAGAGTAAAGAGTAGCATCACCAGCAATTTGTCCACATAATTTCTGAAGTGTGTCTTTATGGTCACAAAAGGCTGTTTTGAGGAAATGAAAAACATGGGAATTAGCAAAAGGAAGATTTAAATGTTGATTTTAAAATTCTAGGATAGTTAATCTTTCATAGAATCTTCAAATAATGTAAATTATTGGTTTGCATAGGATGGCCATTAAAAAACATTCCTTCTTTGATTTTCATTTAAATAAGTAAATAAATATAAATTTGAATAAAACTTAAATCAGAGAAAAGATATTTTTCAAGATTTTTACTACCAATTGAATGCCATGCAAAACTTTAGCCACAACCATATTTACCCAAGTACCACGCACCCTCAAATAACTAATGCACCCCATTTTTTGTAATATCTAACTTAAAAAATGAAAGATTGAATTTATTCAATTGCAGTTGTTACAATTACAATATTATTAACATTTGTTCTCAAATAATTGCAATTAAATACACTATTCTCCGTCCTTGGCCAATACATTTGGACAGTTGTCTTCCTACAATACAAGAAACAATGTTTTATCAGTTAACAAAAATACCAGTACGAAATTTCGAAGTATGCAGAGGATTGGTCTGCACTCGTAATTTGTGAAAGAATATAAGAATGTTGCTTCCGCAACCCAATAACATGCATCTTAAAAGCCAACAATCGTGTGATCTATTGTTGAGGTGACACCTGATATCTTGATGCATATAGGACTGATTGCTACTCAAGCCTTGAATATGATCCGCACTAAGATTTTTGATGTGAAAATTTCAGAAAAATGTGTGCATGGTATTTGCATAAATATGGCATTCTTAATTTCTACTAGTCTTCAGTGTACACTTAATGAACAAATCTTAAAATAATACTGTTAGTACATGAAAAATTCATAAGAAGAACTACCATATCTGCCCGAATACAAGCCGATGTTTTTTGTCAAAATCGATCATGAAAAGATCACCCCTTAGCTTAAATGCAAGTCCAAGAAAAATTTGGGATTAGGGTTAAGTTTCATAGTCACCCATAGATGGCAGCACATCTCACATTGCTGTTGCATTCAAATGATAGTACTGTATTTTTTGTAAAGGAAATATTTGACCTATGATTAATATTAATGAATAAATAATAAAGCTAGAATATTGAATTTAGCAGTACCCGTGTCTTGTTAACAATGTTACCTGTTCTTTCATTTCTAAATGCTATTGGATATTTTCTTTCGTTTCTCAGGGCTATGTATATGCATCATTAAGAATAGTTAGCAATTTGTATTATTTTTCATTATCTATTAAAAGCAGTTCCTATTAGTTTTACATGGCTATTGTAGTTATTGCTATAGCCATTGTAATGTTTATATGAATGTTTAAACCTCATTCATAGAATCTATTAAAATTACGTACATTGACTACGCAGCAATTATCGAAAATGCGATGATGGTTTTTGATGGTCAACTGTTTGAATTTCGGTAAATAGAGAGACATTTGCCCCAAAGGTATGAGCAACGGTATGAATTGAAAAACTCAGCTGATAATGAGCAATAAAACTTTACATGGAACATGTATCATTATAAAAATGCAATGCAATTTCTTAAGGCAATGTAAATGCTAATTTCATTGAAAAAGACTTGAATGAAAAATTATCTTGGCGAGGTCGCTATTGCTTTATTTGACCTTTTGTGAAAATGAAGATGAATGAAATTATCATCACTGAATGTGGAACATTATTCAACAACAGAAAATTATTAATTGAAGTTACATTTCAAAATGTCATCAAATAAACCATTTCCTATTCTTTTCTTCAATCTTCAATAATGTATTCTAGGCCATGCATGCATACCCGGCACACTTCCGCATAAGATCTATGAAATTTACATTTTTTGCCAAACAATTGTGGAAATTTTTACCAGTCGGCTTCTATTTAGGCAGATATGGTATATACTGAATACGGATGAAAAAATTTCTCAGAGAACAGCAGCGTTGAAATACAATAAATTATCCAGTGAAAATCAGTCAAATTGAAATAAATTAATGTAATAAAACAACATGACCTAAGACTAAGACTCACTTTCTTTATACTGAAGGACATTGTGGTGCTTCTCATTGATAACCACACAGCGATAGCAGTTATCTGACCTGTAATAGAAAAACAATGGTTTTAATTAAAATGTGCAACACAAAAACTTTCTAATTCATTAACCCGTACTAATCCGCCGGGAGAAGAAGTTCCGTCATCCGACGAAGACACACAACCTGCATGGACGCTATCCATGCAGACACAACTGTGAGCGTTAACAGAACAGTTAGCCGCTGCGCCTGCACCGGTGGCCGGGGCCCATGAAGGGTGCACATCCTTTGACAGTTTGTGCCGTGAGCGCATCTCGGGCTATATTGAAGTGCCTCCCGATGTGCTTAAGCTTTTCCTGCACCTCCGTGATCAAAAGGAATCCAAACGACTTACCAGACGCGACATTCACGATATAGAGACATTACTTGATATTGCGTCAGATTGTAGCAATTTGCCGGCACGGACCCGAGACCTTTTATATAACTGACTTAGGCTTCTCGGTGTGGTAACGGCACACGGATGGACCATAGCCATCTGCCTTTTAGCGCCAGATAACATCTTGTTAAACCTCCTGCCAGAATTTTTGGCAGCACCGGCAACCCCACAGGTTATTATTCAGCAAGTTCGCCCTTCTACATCCGAGTACGCTCAACCCAGGGGAAAGACGCAGCCCAATCGGCGGGGGAGAGGCCGTGGTGGCCGCACCGGTTTCTCCGCTCGCACTTGAATTACCTACCTCCAGCAAATTCACAATAACAAAGATAATCGTGCAGCTAGTTGAATGCGTTTCTAATAAAAAGGAAACAGATAATACAACTGAGTCAACTGAAGTCATTGATTCCTATTCCGAGAATGTTTCAACTTCAGTTCCTTCAACATCGGCTACGTTGTCAATGAAGTGAAAACTTCAATTGGTGATAAAGAAAAAAACTGATGTTGCCTATGAAGATCTAACTCAAAAACAAATAAACTGATGTGGGCAACACATGACTTTCTCCATATTTATATGGCAAATTACATGTTGTTAGCTCTTGGATCGTTGTCAACATTTACTTCCGGTTGACAATTAAGAAAAGAAAAAGGAGCATTACAATGACCTAACTAAGCGTCAATTGTTAACAATAATGGTCAGTAGGTGGCATGGTGGTGGCAGCTAAAAATATAAGATATCTCTTAAACAATGCATTATATGGAAAAATGTATCAAACAAAGGTTGTAGAAAATGAAATTTCCTATAACTTTAATTCCAATACATTTTTACATTTATCAAATATTAATGCAAATATTTCAAAATAACGAATAAGTGACAATAGTAAACACCCACTTCCGGTCGACCGATTTTTACCAAAAACTATTCAGATCTTCTAACTTTCATAAAAATGTTAAATATAAAATTTTGCATTGACCTGATTACAGACAGACAGACATCATCGAGAAAATAGTCAAAACGTGTTCAGGGGACCTTAAAACATGTATTTCCGTTGAAATCTCGAATTCGATTTTTTTCATGAAAACAATACTTTCTATATACTTCGTATATGGAGAAAGTAAAAAACACGAAAGACCTAACACATGTCATGAGAAAGGAAATGACATATTTTCAAGAAGAAAAATTAAGAGGAAGATATTTTAAAATGGCTTTCGATTTCCAAATGACCATTCAACCAACGAGTGTCGAATCAGAAAAAGCGTTTTCTACGGCAGGGTTGATATGCACAAAAATCAGGTCGCAGTTAGGAGACCAGTCTGGTTAAATTATGTTTTCTGCGAGCCTATTTTAACAACCAAAGAGACAACAAATAAAAAAGAATCAGCAGCAATAACTTTTGTTTTAAAACAAAATTTTCGACTTTATTTCATGTTTATAATCCAAGGTTTATTTCAAGTTTTTGTTTCAAGTTTATATTGCCTTTTCCTTCAAGTAGGTACGTATCTTCAGTTTAATTTTTCATGTTTATTTAATCAAAGGATTAATTATGATTTTGTTTCAAGTTTACGTTATTTTCCTTAAAGTACTTATCTTGAAATAAATTTTTTTATTTATTTATATTTATCATGTTATTTTAAAATTTATCATTTTTTGAAAATGTTGAAAGTTATGGATAAATTACTGCTAAACCAATATTTATGAAAACATTTACCGAATTACCAGTAATTGATAAAGTTGGTAAATTTGCAATCCCTAGCTGTGAGCGGTCTTGGGCCAGAACGTATCTCCCATGTTCAGTGGGAGTTAATAGTATAATTGTTTCAGATACAAATGCTTAAAATTGCACATGATATCACAAGTAATAGCCACAAATGGACAAATTTGTATAACATAAAAGTTGAATAGATATAATGGGAATAAACTAAACTGTAAACATTGAATTAATATACAATGAGGGTTTACTGTCAAATTCAAAAACATAAATATCACAGTTTAGGACTTATTTGTTATAAGTCCAGCAAGCAATTGAAAATAAAGTAAATAAGATAAAATCGCCTGAGAACTGATTTGAGAACCTTTCACTAGGAGAGTGGCTGGTAGGTTGATGCTGCTGAGCAATAGGAAGTGATGTACATGACGAGTGAGACAAGTGGCGATATGATGACAAATATGAGAATCGATGATGGATATGGAAATAATGGTGTTAAATAATGGAAGATGGGTTGGGAAGTTGATGGATATCGAGGGCCCACTTTACCTATGAAAGCTTAAATCAATGATAGTATTTCAAATGATATAAATCTCCTCAAGAAACAATTCAAACAAAAAATTAACCAACTAACTACATTTTTACAAAACCACATGATTTACAGATAAGATGACTGCAAGCTACTCACCTGTCCTCAAAGAGGAACTTGTCTTCAAAGCTCTCAACACACACTCCTTTAGTTCCAATGGAGGTGCTGTTGATCACCATAAGTGATGGTTCACCAGACTGAAACCATTGTCCACCCCAACTTTCAGGCAGACGGCAACCACCACCTACAACCCAAATAAAATATAAATGTTTTCAGCTACCCTTGCTCTAAATTCAAGTTCACCTTAACATGTAATTTATAATATGCAAATGTGCCATTAAAAGGGGACAATTATTAAAACAAACACTTAAAGATAATTAAAGGTTTCAGAAAAATATATTACTTAATGGAAAAAAATGATCTAATCTTTAAAGAAACTCAGCAGGTAGAGTGTTAACCATGAACATGGATAAATTAGCATGTTCCATATTTTTCACGTGATTATACCACCACATATTCGATCACTAGAGCTTCATTTGTTTTATAATGGGGTATCATGTAAAGGTGAGGTAAGCATTTAAGCCAGGATGAGTCACATGCGATTTATGAATGTCAATACTTGCACGACAGTTATTTCGATTTAAAATGAAGTTTTTGGTTGATTTATTTCATAAGTTTTATTTTACGTATCTTGGGGACATTTAAGCATTATGCATTAGTCAATTAAAATATTACAACCTGATTTAATTTTGTAAATTACATATGTTCATCATAAAGAAATAGTATTAAATATAATTTTTATAAAATATTCAATTTAACATATTATAAATGAAAAATATATTAACAGAAATATTCAATTAAACATTAACAATTTTCAAAACAATCATGACATTTCCATAATGTGATTCACATACATCCATCTTTTGCAATATTCACAGTATATTTTGTTTCATGTCTTTCTTTCTCAGGCATACTATGCATCTTCCACTATTCCCTTTTCTTATTTTCTTCCACATCTCTGAGTATGATGGTTCTCCATATTTCTCAGCCTTTCTCTTTAATACTTTAGGCAACATTTTCATGGAAAGTCTTTCTGTTGTGATTGACTTCATTAATTCCCTTGCAATTTCTCCTAGGAATGTCTGCCTATTCATTTTACTGCCAGGGTTGATGTTTCTATGAACAATAAATGCATTGATGCCTGCTGTATTTAGCAAATGATAACAAATAGCAGGTGGTCACTTTCTCATATCAGCCAGTTTACTACCTCTCTTGGGCTATTTTCAACATTGTATTACCCTTAAGGCTGAACCCCTGGATATATCTCTAAGTTTAGTGTGTAAAACACCCTTGCATCTATGAGAGCAAAGATTTTGATCCCATACTTTGCAGGTTTACTTGGTAAATATTTTCGGAAGGAACATCTATCTCAAAATCCAACTAGCTGTTCAACTAACAGTTCAAAAATCTCCCATATTGCTGATAATTTATCAATTCTTTTCTTTTAATTCTATTGTTCACATTATCAAATCGTAGGCACTGCATGATAAATTTAAATATCTGATTGGCAGAGCGAAGCAAGGTCTCTCCTGATGAGTCCATGTGCATTTTGTCTGTATGTCTGTCTGTTCTACGATAACTGCCATCTCGGTTGTCTGATTTTTACCAAACTTTGTGTGTATGTACAAATAACTTAGGGCCGAATGCCTATAGTTTTTCTAGAATACCACCCTTATAGTTACTGCGCAATTTGCATTGGCGCATTGCACTAATTTCCAAATCTTATCCAATCAAAACGAAATTTGGTATACATACAGAAAACATCAAATGATGAAGAAAACATCAAATAAACATTTCTCTAAAATTTAAAAAAGAGCCTCCCAGAGGCATGCAATGTGATTCCACCCACCAGCCCTAAGTGGGCTGAGCGAGACCGAAGATCCTGTTGATCCCCTAGTAATTCATGGATGTGTAAAATATTTCCAAGTGTAATCCATCTTGAGCCCATAAATCTTGTACATTTTGGTGTCCAGACCTACCGTATTTACCCGAATCCAAGATGACCCTGAATCTAAGACAACCCCCCCTTTTAGCAGACTGTCAAAACAGAAAAAAGATTTTATGACCATATTTCTCACCGACTATTTGGTGTATATTTTGAACACACATATTCAGCATAGGCAGAGTAGAAAGATGTGATGATGATGTATATATACAAGGACGAAATAATGGTACGGCACTCAGGAGACCCCTGAAGATGGCACTTGAGGAAGGTGCCGAAACGTCGGTTGACAACATATTCACCTGGCTGGAAACCAGGGAACTCTTCACCTCATAGGTAGAATAGTTCGTTCATCAATTAAAATGTTGTTTCAAATTTTAGTTTAAAAAAATAATTTTTAAAACAGATTTTTTAAATTAAGACTTTATTAATTGAATTCTGGATCATAAGTTTACATTGAAAATTTTCAGTAGATACAATTCATTTATCTTGTTTCATTTGTTTAAAAACATCGATTAAATGCGTAACTTTACTTCCTACTTACAACACATCGTGGTCAGTTTGTCGTGTGTCAATTCATCATATGAAAAATTCATTGCGCATCAATTCATCTCTAGCCATATTCATTGTGAGAATAATTGGAAAGCGAGACACTATGACTGGTTTCTTTATATTTCGATAATACCAGAATGAATCGCAATTCTCTTTGCGAATTATGCAAGACACATTGTGTGGTGTATGGCAAGGGGTGACTCCAAATCCAACAAGCTTATATAGTACACCGGTCATGGTGTCTCGCCTTCCAATTTGTCTTGCGACAAATATGTTTTGCAATGAATGTCTCGTGACGAATTTGTCTAGCGATGAATTGATGCACGATGTATTGATGCATGATGCATTGATGCACGATAATTTTGTCATGTGACAAATTGATGCGCAATCAATTGACCATGATGTATTGATGGTATACGACTTAGCACTCGAATTTAAGTCGAGCCCTGATTTTCGCAAGCTGATATTTGGAAAAAACCCTCATCTTGGATTCAGGTAAATACAATATTTGCACCCAAATAAAAAAAGAAGCCCAATAAGACATTCTATCTCTAATTCATCTGTAGGCTTTGCATCCATTTCTGGTGAATAATTTTCAGCCACTTTACAAATCTGTATATTCATACAATTACAATGATGTTTCTGATATATTTGTCAAACATAATTCTGAAGCAGTCTAATGAGATTTTTATGTCTTCCTTACTTCCAGGACTTTGGGAGACGATGTTATGTGCTGACATTACATTGTGGTTCTTCTTTACTCTGCTTGGTTATACATATTGTCCTTTCTCACCAAGAATATTAGCTATTACTTCTCTTTCTGAATCACATATCTTGCTCACTATCTGCATTATGCACTGATACATGAACAAAACCATCCAAAGATTCATCCTCAGTATCAAATATTTCTTTATTAGAATATTAATTCAAAAGCAGAGCAATCTGTTCTGCATCTCTCTCAGAATGCAAATCTGACATCTACGGGTAAATATAAATCAGTAAAATTACAGTATTTTCTCATCAACAATGCACACCTTGATATTTTTAATGCTGGTGAAAATGTAGAGATAACGCACAGTCAAAATTTTTCTGTTGAGTTGAAAAAAAGCAGTTCTTTGAACAAAGTACCTAATACTGGAACAATCCAATTTGCTATGGTGGTGTCTGTAACAAATGAATAACAGAATAAAGCAGATGTTTCTGGTGTTGTTTTCTACCATCACACATGTTTAGTTTTGCCATTATAATTTGTTATTGAAAAACAATCCATGGAGAACAAAAATAAATTACTGCAAAAATCCTACACCACATTGTTTAAATTAGAAGTGGTAAAACTAGCCAAAGAGAAGGGGAATCGGGAGGCTGCAAGGAAATTGACATTGGAGAGTCCAGTGTTCCAGAATGTTGGAAAGGTGAAGCGGTCCTGAAATGTCTGCATCAGAAGAAATGTGCAATGCATTACAGAAGCTGCTTCTGTCCGGAGCTGGGTTCTATTGGAATGATCAAAAGAGCATAGAATATCTACTACTTTTGTTTTCCTCAAGGCCAAACAAATTGCAGAAGAGTCGAGCATCTTTGGGCTTTATATTTATGAAGAGGAAGAATTTAAGTGTTCATTCATCCACAAGCATTGGCCAAAAACTGTCTAATGACTGGGAAGCAAAAATGGTGAAATTTACAATGTACGTGAAAGAAAACTTGTGTGGTGTAGGTTCGATGCATTTTGGCAATATGGACAAAGTTCCTGTTAGTTTCAACCTCCCTGGTATAAAGATTGTAAATTTGAAGGGAGCAAAAGAAGTGTCCAGTACCACAACCAGGCATGAGAAGTCAAATTTAACTGTTGTTCTATGTGCAACTTCAGATGGCTCGAAGCTTCCACTCATGTTTAAGAGAAAGGCATTGCCTAAACAAAGCTTTCCTGAGGGTATTTTTGTTACTGTGAATGAGAAGGCTTGGATGAACCAAGATATGATGAAAAGTTGGCTGGAAAATGTTTGGAGGAAAAGAAACATGACATTTTTCAATCCAAAATCTCTCAAAATTATGGACTTGCGGTTTGCGAATTTGCACTTCATGACAAAATTTATTATGACCATTATTTCTGTTTCGTGCCAATTATTTGCATTTTGCATCATGCATTTGCGATGCCAACAAGCATGAACTCCCTCTACTTTTTTGTTTCGAAGTTCGGTTTAAACTTTGGCACCTTAGAAAAGGACTTATTATTATATTATATTTATAATGCTCATTAGCAGTTTTTGAAGTAAACAAACATGATAACTCTCAATTAAATTAGTATTTTGTAGCTGTTTGAACTTCACCACCAATGCCGCTATTTTCAATGATGAAACTTTAATTTCAAATTTAAAGAAACACCATCATTTTGGAATGTAAGGTTTTCATTTGCTATTATCTTTGTACATATTCTGAACGTAAGGAAATGTCATTTTGTTTTGTTACAGTTTCATTTTTTATTCCGAATTTCTAATATAAATCTAAGAATTACTAGCATCTTGTAACACAAGATTTTTTGCCGCATATTTTGAATGTGATTATTGAATCATTCATTTTTATTTTTAAGATTTATTTTGAATAAATATTTTTATTTTTGTGGCGTATTTTGAACAATTAAGAGAAATTTTATCACTTTCTTAAACTAGGTTATGGCTTTATTACACAATTCGAAAGTAATTAATAAAAAATGTTACCATTTTTTAATAATAGTTTTTTTGCAGCTTGGTAATTTTTATTGCAGAACCCAAAAAAACATTCGTGCATCAAGTACTCAAGATTCCATTTCAGTAGTTCATCAATTTAAATGAAAGCATTTCCTTGGAATGGACAAAAGAAGACCAAAAATTGCATGTGAAAATGTGCTGAAGGTAAACTGCACAAGTGGCGAAAGAAGTGTAATCGGTTTGTAATGCTGGGTTTAAATTTGCTATTAGGTGTTTAGAAGATAATTAAAAGAATTTTTTTCATTTTATAATGCTAGATATTCATTTTCTGTTACATTGCTTTTATGTTTTCCTTTATATTCTGATAAACTGCATTATTTATGATAAAAAGGCAAATTTCTTAGGTTAACTGGAAACCAAACTCCCATTAATACATTGTGTCTTATGGGAAAATAGGACTTGCACTTCGCAAATTTACATTTCACATGTTTTCCATAACCAATTATTCACAAAGTTAAAAAAGATTAAAACCATATGCAACGTGAATTCCGAGGATGCATTTTCATTATTGCACTTTAATACATGCCCACTCACAGTGATTACAATTTCGGTGCGTTTGCGATGTTTTAGTTCCTAATGAGCCCGTTGAATAGTGCAATTAATGACATGGAACAGTAGAATTCAGGTAGATGTCATTAATATTTTATACATATCTAGGATAAATAACGTTACATATACTGAGGTTGCAATGGCTACAAGTACGGAAAGATATGCCTACACTATTACCTATAAGCTTCAGGTGATTCAATATGCAAAAATACATAGTAACCAAGTATCAGCATGTCATTTCGGTCCACCTCCCATAGAAAAAATAATCCGAGAATGAAGAAAATGAGGAAAAACTGAAGTGGATGAAAAAATAGAAACATATTCTTCGTAAGCTTGGTCTTAAATGGCCACAACTAGAGAAGGAAATGATGGATAGTAGAATAGAGGAAGTTTGTTATTGCTCTATCAATCAAAATCGTTATGTACGAGACAAGAGGAGTTGCAGAAGAAAAAGTAGTTGAGCGTATGTATCTTTATTACATATGCATTCCATTTATCATTTATTCCATTAAATTAAAATCTCATCTTGCACTTAAGTTTAAGTAACTACTATCGGTAAATGGTATCTATACGTGCTACATGTGCGGCGTACTCTGACAGCTTAATTGTCTCTTCTCCAGGGGACACACCTCACGCTCATTCTGGAGATGCGACTGCTCCATTTTGCTAACTTCCTCTCTCTATTTCACGTGATATTTTCCATAATTACTCCCACGTTGCATATGGTGCATGCGGGAGTAGTGGGGTAGGATGCGGGGATGGGAGGTGCACCTCCAAAATGTTCTGGAGGCCATTAATCATTTCAGCAAAGCCCAAGAACTTCTCAACGCCATGGTTGTTATGACCCACATCATCGTATTCCTTTCGGCCTTCACGGAATCTTCCGCAGGCGCCGGAGTAGTGGAGCACGAGACAGCACGAAAGCGGGGGGGAAAGAGGAGGTCAGTGAGCCAGGCCGGAGAATAGGGACACAGGAAAATTCCACGACGTGTCAAAAACGTTAAAGCCAAGGAAAATTAATGTTAGGGAATGCCGCAGAAATCCATTATAACTGAAGATCCGTTATATGGAAGACCGGTATAACCAAGGTAGTTACAGCGATATATCATAGTAAAATAGTCAGGGAATGAAAAAAAATCCGTTATATCTGAAGATTCATTATAACCGAGGCCGGTATAACCAAGGTTGACTGTATAATAACAAAGGATGTATATATTTTCATATACCTGTTAAATAATGTTATTTGTAGGGATGGGATGGTTCCACTTTATCCAAGTTCCGGTTCTCGGTTCTTGTTATATTAATCTGATCCCGGTTCCGGTTATTATGCATTCTTTGCACGATGTAAACGCATACAGGGGAAGTCATTTCTGTCCGTCCGTTGTTTAAACTCAGGAACCGCTGGACATACTTTGATGAAATGTGGTATTTGGGGGTTTTGTTAAAATTTGTCAACCGATTCAAATTTTGGTTAAAATTAGACAATAATTAAGATCACTTTACATGAAGACCTACATGTATTTTTCAACATACTTGGCAATAATCTCGTTAAATACTCATCTTATTGTTAGAGAAAAGTATTGAGAACAGAAGTTAAATAAAATAATAAAATAGGCATTTTTTGTCAAATGATTTTCCTCATAAAATGTAAGGTTTATGATAAATTTTAAGAACTTTATAGCAAAAGGATAAAATGAGGTCTTACACATGATTTAGAAGGCCATGTAAAGCTTCCTTACTATTCTTTACATATCATAAAAAGGTTATGGTGATCATCATAATCCTCATCATCCTATGTAATGCTATGATGCTACACTGCATAACTTTCAATTACATTTTAAAATTACTTAGAACCATTGTACGAATATGGGATTTGAACCAAATAACACCTAAAAGAATGAAAATTCAGTTTCTTACCATCGATTTATAAATATGCATTGAATAGGGTCACAGATTCGTTTTGAACATGAAAATTTCATGTTTTTTTGGGTTATTCTTTTGTCGTCAAGGGAAATCGCATTGTTGCTGATTTCAGCATATAGTGCAGTGCTTAAAGGTTCCCCTCCTCTCCACCTCCCGGCTCTGTCAGCATGCCTACCATCAAATTTTTGAACTATTACTATAATATCCCTCTTCCCAAAACTAATTTTGATAAAGAAATTAATGCAATCAAACAAATCACTACTAACAATGGCTATAACTTCCAATGAATAGATTGCCTCCTGTTGAAAAAATTAAGGAGAATCACTTCAAAGAAAACTGTTTCCACTACTCTGGAAACTCCTTGCAATCCTAAGAGCTGATGTAGAATCTCCTTCTTAGGCCCCCCTCTCCTATATGCTTTCTAACCTCTTCCCTAAAGACATCAGACCCAGCATCTATTCCCCAATCACTTTTGTCAAACTTTTTCTGAACACTAAAGATTCTATACCAAACCTACAGAAAAGTAGTGTTTATAAACTTTCTCGTGCTGACTGTAACACTGTTTCCCTAAGACAGGCAGGAAGAAACTTCAAAATGAGGATTGAAGAACATATACGATGGAACATGTCATCACTCTTTGCTAAGCATCTTTTGGACAATGCCTACATCAATTTTTTCAAACCAGAGTTTCCCCACTTTGAATAGAATCTAATCGAACGATTTTCAACTTACCAATGAATATGTTTTTCAAATCACTCTCCATTGTTCTCATTACTGTTACCCACAACTAATTGAATTAATGTCTCTGAATAGTGTGTACACCAGCATGCAAGAGTGGAATGAAAACATCCTGACTTCTACGGATAAGCTATTGGCATTGCAGAGAAAAATAGTCATTTGGAAAAAGAGAGCTAGAAAAGGTAATCTTGAAATGCTTCCTCTGATTCCAAAAACCCACATAAAAGAAACTGTTGCTCTTATGGTGGAGCATTTAGCAACTCTAGAACACAATATCGAGCCTTACTGTCCATCCTTGACTACAGAGAAATATGAATGGGTAAGAAACTTATTCACACCAGTGACAACTGACTTATGCATTTTTACTCTCTCCGAAGAAGAAGAGTTAGCTTAGCTTCTCTTTCAACTGATCGCACTCTGAAAATCAAGTATGCCAAATTGTCTCTGGATATATTATGGATATCTGTTAGAGAAAAATATTCAGAAATTGTGAATAAAGCTTTGGGAGTTGGGGCTCTCAACACTTACAAACATTAAATGCAGAAAAAGGGAACAGTTCAACTGTGTTGAAGATGAAATGAGAGTCTGCTTATCACAGATAAGTCCTAATATCAGTGCAATCATTAAAAAACGCCAAGCTCAGGTGTCACATTAGGTAAGATTTTAAAATAGATTTTTTAACAGAACTTCATCATTTGTTCTGTTTTACGATATAATAACTTAATTTGGTCGACTATTTATATGGTATAATATAAAAAAATGTACTTTTATGATAAATCCTAGTTTTTTATTCAAATCTAATTCCAATGTGCTGCGAAAAAAAGTGAATATCCAAAGTGTGTCGTGAGCACCAAAAGGTTGAGAACCACTACATTACTAGAAAGTTCATGGAAATGTTTTTAGAGGACAACACTCACATGTTTACTCCTGTCGTGGCAGCATGGAGAAAATGGTACAGCCAAAACCAAGCACTTCTTGCAGTAGTAATCTTTATGATTAAGTTATGATCACTAAGAATGAATCTGATGAAGATAATGATTTTGTATGTAGTTCGAATGATATTAGTAGTGATATGATGATGTAGATTGTGCAAATATTGCAGATGATCAGACCATTCCTGCAGGTTGAGGAGATGCATGGGCTCAACAGGTGGCCTTCAGCCCTTTTTTGGTTGCAAGAGATCTAGATTGATACGAAAGCAACTAGAAACCCACCACTAACCATGTCAATCCAAGAAAGGTGAAAGGCTCTATGATAAGAAAAATCCAATCAGACTTACTGAGTGGCACTTCTTGGTTGAAGTCTCCAAAACCAAGTCAGGTTGACCTGGGACTAGGGTGTGCCATGGGTGTACACACAAAGAAACAAGGAGAGAAAATCACTGCATGTGTGGAACTTGTAGCAATGGACTTTTTGTTGTTCCATGCTTTGAAAATTTTCAGTGTAAAAAGACTTTTAAGCTGGCAGCACAGTGTACAAACAGAGTGAAGAAGTGTAAAATGGTGAAAGTGATGTAGTGTGGAGAGTAAAATAGTGTAAATATACTCGGTGCATACAGGACAATCTACCTTGAGAAATACAAGTCAGTCGGTATATTTTCACCACATCTTTTATGCTTTTGGGGACTGGCAATGGTACTCGGGAACTTACCTGAACGTAAGAAATACATAGCTGACCATTTTATCCTAAAATTAACCCTTTGGCTGCTTAATTCAGATATATCTGAATAAACTTTTTTACTCATAGCTGTGTAATTCAGATTTATCCTACATCTTTCAAAAAACTTTTCCCGTTAGTTATATTGTTTATGGATTCCCATTTAGGGTCAGGATGTAGTACTATACAAGATCCTGAGAACGTCAAACTGTTTTTATCTCTTGATGGATGGTTATTTTGGCATTATTATTTATAAAGAAAGGTGACTTTCCAAATTCAAGGTTGGTTGACAAGGTGCCAGTCAAGTAAAATGGTTGTGCATGCAGCACTAGCGCATCACTGACCCTGTGTAAACAGGTAGCACCAGTGAATAGGCAAGTCAACTAGCACCGTGCCAGTCAGTTGGTCCCCTTGCAACTTTTCGGCATGCCAGAAAGCCAGTAGGACAGTAAAAAATGTCGGCTTCTCAGTGGATGGAGAAAGAGATATTGAAATTTGTTGAGTTATATGAAGGATATGAGTGTCTGTGGAACTTTAGCCATGCAGATTATAAAAATAAAAGTGCAATTAAGCACAGGTCAACTGCAAATGGTCTTTGTTAGTAGAAGGATCTTCTCCTTTGTTAGTTGAAGGATCTTCTCCTGCGACTTCTGATAAAAAACAAGCAGAAGCCCATAATATTTCACGCCTTCGAATCCAGTCACGCACCCACATTCTATGAACGCAAAGTTTTTGCTTCCGATGATTGATTTTCAGTTCTTTAATAAGCTTTTCAAATACCACATCCACACCCCCGCGAACAACTTACGGCATTTTTATTCCAACTAGAGTGAAGACACTACAACAACTATGTAAACACTTACTGGCATACCAGGTCACTGGCAGCTAGTCCACTGGTCCCAGTGCACTGGTACCATGTAAACCAACCTTAAACCTCCTTGCTGATTTATTTAGGATTTCATTTATACAGGAAATAATTACAATTTTGCCTGAATATAATGAATTTTTTTATTTTCTATACCATTTGAAAATTACCAATGAAGATAAGTTATTGAAAAAACGTAAAGATTTTCATCTGGCATTGATGGATGGAAGCTGAAAATAAGCTGTTTTTACAGGTTAATGGCATATTTTTTATAAATATTGCACTTTAGTTTTTGCATCCATGGAACCTATCCTTATTTTGCACGAATTTCACTTGGCACAAAATTTTCAGGAACCTACCTGTCGCATAAAGTGAGGTATTGCTGTATTTACTGATTCCTATTCATGGAAAATAATAGTCTCGTTATAATAAATATAGAGCTTATATTATACACTGCTTGGATATTTGCAGGGGTATGAAACTCTTATGGGAGAATAGATTCCCAGCTTTTACATGTAGTTCACCATGCTAAGGGGTCCGCGATAGGCGCTGCAGTCGCAGTCAACTCTCTCTCTCTTTTTCTCCCTCTATTTCTCTCTCTCTACCGCATCACCACAGCGCCACACGTTCCTTGTGTATCGTAACGGAACAGCGGCCATTTTGCTTGATAAAAGTTCGCCATTGCTTAGTGAGCGGTTGTCAGTTACTCTGATTTTGTCAAGTAGATATATAGTAGATATGCATTCATCACTGTTTAAGAAAACGTGACGGAATGAATTTGTTCTGATGTCCAATCAACAGGTAAGTCTTAAAAATATCATATATTTTTGAAAAAATTTTTAACGAACTAGTTCTACGAAGTGTTATGTGAATGCATTTTGTGAGAATGATTTTATATTTTCTTAACAGATACCTGCAATGGATAGATCTTCTAGGAAAGAAGGAAAGAAATTTCTCTCATTTGTTTGTGTGCGAGAAGCATTTCGAGAGGAAATGTTTCTCATTTTCATGTGTTAAGCCTCACTTACTTCACCTAGCTGTGTCATCCATTGCCCAGGGTGTGAATATGGTACGTGTCAGTTCACAAAATAGCCGTAATTTTAGATTAACTGAAATTTCTGTTTAAAACTTCTCGCGGTTATCAGTAGATTATAGTGAGTTTGGAAGTTAAACTGCAACAGAGGATAGAATTGTGCTTGTAATAGAATGAAATAAGTGAACCGTAGCGATGTCTCATTGTTTTAATTTGAAATATTTTGAATTTACAGAAATTGTTAACTTGATTATTTCTTGTTTCTCATTATGCATTTGTTTATAATCCTAGACTTTAAGATAATTCTTCTTTGTTTCAAAACATTTAGAAATATGTATATATTTTTCGATCGAGAAATTGAAATTTCTATATCAAAAGTTTTCCTTGTTATATGATGAATACATATAGATCTTAAATGGGCTAACTGTAACTGCTGTGAACACGTAAACGTCAGCAAATACAACTGTGCTTAGAATAAATTATAGATAAAGTGGACATTTTCTAGTGCAATGTGATGTGTTTAATTTTACAAATGGTAATGTGATCTTCATGGAAACGTTGTTTATGGGCCGTAAGCGCATTTGCCTTATTTTACATTTATTGCAACATTTGAAGCATGCCCATTGCCTCCTGCATCAATTTCATTAGGTTTAGCAGGTTTAATGATTGACATTATTAGAAATTCATTTTCGTTCTTTTTACAGGTGCAACAAAAAGAGAATGTGTTCCAGGGCCAAAGAAATCACTTTACAAATAGATTTTTGCTTGATCCACAGATTCATTCTTGATGTGAAAGTTGGACGTTTTTCGTCATCCACGTGAATTTCCTTTAAATGCGTTTCATGCATAAAAGGTATTAACGTTATAAAATTCTGTTACAATAATTCATTTTTATATCTTGATTGTATAATATTTATTTAAAAATACCTCACTGTTATGTAATTTGATAATGACTTTGTACTCTCGCAATGTGTGATATACGGTAATAAATTTGATTTCTTATATGCAATTCATTCATTTAAGTCCATTTAATCTGTCCGTGCAATTTATATGCGCTATGATTATCGTATTAAAACGGGAAGGGAAGGGGGCGAGGGACATCCTGTGATGACGTCACGCTAGCATTCGTTAACACGTAGTTCCAAATTTTCCCGTTGACCCATCGATTGTCGCCTTCCATGGAAAAACCTGGGAATCGTTTTATAGCATTAAGTTTCCGGTCTTTCCGTAGGGGTACTAGTCTTTGGATATTTGCAAAATATTTCTTGAATGTTTATTATATAAACTAATTGAGATAATATTTTAATGAAGATTGATCATCTCCCTCAGGATGTTAATTACCCAATTACACCCCCCCTGTTACCCACTATTGACCACTAACCACTTAAGGTATTTTCTATTGAAACTGAGGGTTTTTTCAGAAAAATCTGATGTGGCAAGCACATAACTTTATCTATATATAGTAGGCCTATTTAGTATTTATAGGTAAATTACAAGTAAATTAAATGTGTGAAAATGCTGTCTCACCTATAACCTGATAGATGCTACAGTGTGTCCTTGGTTTAACATCACTTGGATTAACATTGATTCGCATTAACATCATTTGAAAATTATTACCCATATTCAAAGTAACATCATCAATGATTCATGTTAAGATTGCTCTGGCTTGGTGCTGAAATGATGCACAAATGTTACACAGAGCTTCTCCAGTTGCAACAGTTTACCTTATTTGAGAGGTGAAAGTGTTTTGGATTGACATAATTTATTAAATTTGCATTATTTGGATGGTGATATTTTGTAGCAATGGGTCCAAAGAGAAGTGGTACTCAAGGCCTACTTTTCAAAGTTTCCCCATCAATCATTAATACCCTCTTAATCCCCTTGAATAGAAACCTTAAAAGCTTTCTGAGTAGTGTAGAAAGGAAGATCTGCTGAGTACCCTATTTAAATACTTATTCTGTACTATTGGGATATATTTTGATTTTATTTTCGTTTGTATCACCTGTGGCTCAATGAAGGAGAGGTTAACCTTCTTTGGGACTAATGAAACATGCAGTGCAATAAAAATAATAATGTTATATTTACATCTATGTTGGTAAAAGGACATGGTTTAGAATAACTGATGTACCATACCTTTGTGTGGTTGCTAAGGAGTTGTTGATATTTAAAAACGTTAGCTTATAACATTGATAGATCATTGTCAGAATAAAGGCATTAAAGTAGTTCCTGGGATTGTTTAGAAGAAAATATTTACCATACCCCTACGAAATACCTTCTAAGGTGTTCTTTACAAAAAGTAAAAAAAGAACGCCTTATGTTCAGGTCATGTCCATCTGTTTACATGTTTCATCAGCAAAACTACTGGGCAGATATTAATGAAATTTGATATTTAGGATATAAGGGTAAAGAAAATACGAAAATGATATACCGCATCTGCCTGAACAGAAGCCGACCCCCCAAAAATTTCCACCATTTTTTGACAAAGAGGTAAATTTCATAGATTTTATGCTGAAGTGTGCCGGGCATGCATGCACGGCCTAGAATACATTAGTCAAGATTGAAGAAAAGAGTGGGAAATGGTTTAGTTGTTGACATTTTGAAATTGAATTTTAATTGTCAACGAAAACATGACAACTGACGTGAACAATATCTGCTGTTAATGCCTAATTAGTTTAATTTTCTTTCAAGTGCACTCAACATCTGGTGAATGAAGAGAAATGTATTAATACGTCTATTTTCTTTCAGTACACAGCGTTTGTAAGTGAAATGAAATGGGTAATTTATGATGAAGGAATGAATGTGAACATAAAGATTATATTACCACTATTTGCGTGAGGTATGTTTTAAATAATTGTCGATTGTTTTATTAATTAGAACTGATTAGTAAATAAATCGGTGAATCAAAAATTCAATATTTCCTTGGTATCACTACTGGCATACCAGTTCTTAGATATTATACTACCCCGATAACATTTATCTTTTTTGACATGGTTACATAGATCGTAAAGAACACCTCTGCCTCGCATGTATGATGCATGTCTCTTTCCTCTCTTGTTAATAACTATGGGTTCTTCAAACCAAATCCAACCCAAGCTTTATCTAAAAACATATTCCCAACAATACATATAAAAGATATATCAATTTTATAGGCTACAAAGTTAAAAATATCATTAATTCCATAGCAACCTTAATGTAAAAAAAACCAAAGGTATGGTATGTCAGCTAATGTAAAATTTAGCCCGGTACCAATGCACATTATTTAGTAATTAGTTAATTTATCTTGTTCAAAAATGTTCTTTTTGATTTATTTTTTATAACATTTTAACAACTGAAACACTTCCAGCTTAATAAAAATAACGGTGTTCTTGTGCATTCAGTCCAACTCGAGCAATGATGACAAGTAATTATTATAAACACCCATGCATTAGTGTTGTTCTTCATTCAACTTGATGTTCTTAAATGATTTTGGATTTTACGTTTCATTATAAATGCTTAGCTCTAATGAAAATACAACATTATGTTATAATTATGCAGTTTGATAGTTAAATCTGAAGTTAGTTGAAAAATTCATAAACATTAATTATTCCAAAATTTTAGGTGTTTAGGTGTTTCGATGCCATTAATTCAATTATGATGCACCATTTTTATTTTGCTTCATTTCCAATGCCAAATAAAATTTAACAGCAAATAGTGGAAAGGTAATGTAAATTAATCATTAGTAATACAGTAGAAGGTAGTTTATCTGAAATGGATAGAACCTAAACCATTTTGGATAATCGATATTTTTGGATAATGAATGCCTCAAGCTGTAAACAGTATGTCAAACGAAAAAATGTTTTTACCAAGATATGGCAAAAATAAACGATAATATCAACGAATTAAATGCAATGAATTTTTAGGCGCATTTCGCTTCCAGTATGAGCGCCTATTGGCTTCTCTCCGTCTGTCCGTATGCATGTTTGTTCTCGGCTGCTACCCAACGGATTTTCATGGCATTCGACATTTAGAATTTCAGATCAAAGGCAATTAAAAAAGGATATAAATAGTTCACATAATTCAAAGGTGGGGGGGGGAGTCTTTGACTAGAAACAAAAAAAAACCTGTTTATCATTAAAATCAAAGGAAGTCATAATTCACTTTGAAATTTGGCAATTTCTTGCATGGCTATTTAATTGTTGACAACGAAAACAATCTTTGTAGTAACTATAATATATATGTTCTATTATAATTATGAAAATACAATTAATTTCCTTGTGCATGCAGCATTTAGTAAACATATGAAACTGGACTATCAAGGATGAAGAAACAAATGTAGATACGTTAATTTTTCTTTGATGCACACACAGTTTAAGTGAAAAGAAATGGATGATTTATGATGAAAGAATAAACATAAATGTAAATATTAAAACTACATAGAGTTAGATGTTTTAAATAATTTTCAAATGTTTGACTAAACACAACTGATTATAAAATAAATCGATATAGGTACTATCAAAAATTTAATATTTCCTTGACATTTTTTCGTTTGGATGTTATCGTTATTTGCATCTTCGAGAAAACGATCTTCTACTATAATAATAAATATTAAGTAAATATTAATAAACTATGTAACATTATTTTTAGTAAATTAATGTATATTTAAACACTTTTGCTTATTTAATTTTAAAACAGCTTTACAACAGTATATAGGGATAAAAAATTTCTGACTAGTAAAAATCAATTGGGGTAAGTATTACGTCATAAAATGCTCATTTAGAACTAATTCCATTAGCTCATAGATCTTCCAGAACACAGACCTTGGGCTAAGCAAGGCACAATTTTATATATACGATACTATATTGTATAACATGGGTTCTTACGGAAAATATTGATTCATGTAATGTTTCATTCAATGTTGCTATTTTCAGGAATGAATTAACTACGTTAATCATGGGCACACTGTATATGATATGCTAAAATGGGTTGAGTATGTGATGCAATAGGAAAAGGAAAAAATAAAACAATTTTGGATTATCCATGTTTTTGAACTATTTGTACCTCTTCTCACATTTATTAGCCTGGATAATCAGGAGTTGACCGTATTTAGAATGGCCATGACATGAGGTGAGTTAGACAGATATGACCTCAGATGGTAGTTTTTAGTACAAAATTATAATACAATTGTAAATGATCTGCATCCATGGTTTGAGATGTTGCAGGATTTTCTCTTTGTTTCAGATGGTAGATTTTCACTCCCTGATCCTTCTATTCGGATCATTAAATGAAACTAAATCAACAAAGGTGTGCCATTGAATGTTGAATAACATTACAGCAAAATAATACTAGATTTATTATGCAAATACTAAGATACTTTGACAGAGGATTTGACACTCACAGGATATTGAGAAATGAGCACCGAAAAAACTTTCGATGAAGTTTGTACTCTCCCATGTTTTAAAAGTATATTCCTTTTATCTTTATGAATACCACAGGAATACGGCTAGGGGTGATACTATGGTTTCTCACTAGTCCATTCTCACCTCTTGGTGCTGGGTGGCTGAGGGCAGGAGCACTCCACAATGTGGACCAGCACAGAATTAGCAATGGCACCTTCCGAATGCATTGCCCCGCTTCGATGCTTTGTTGAGCACCACACGGTGCAGAGGTGGTGTCCGACATCATACGGGAAGACAGCGTAGGGAGACGCTTCTGTCGGTTATTACCTGCAGAGATAAATAATGTCAATGTTTTCTTTTCATGGAAAAGTAGTAGCAGTATGTAGTCCTCATATTAGTTATATTTTTCATTTTATAAAACAAAAGAAAATATATTTTTTCCGATTCAAAACTGATTTTTCTGATTTTATGGAATTGAACTGAAGTATAGTGAATATTAATGTGTGATTCTTATATCTATACACCTGTCTTAAGGTTATATCTATACACCTGTGTTAGCATCATGATTATGACTTGATAAAGTGCAAATTCATAATTTCCATCACCAACTTCCATTATAGTATGTTTCTCGTCTTATGAAGCTTGACCTTCACATAGCAAGTAGCCTATGAGAACCTTTTCCCTCTCCCCTTCTTCCCTTTTCCCTCTCCCCCGTCACCCGCGGCTTTCAAAATGCATGGCAAAACCTAACAGCATTGCCAGATATCCGCTCTTGAAATGATCTGCTTGCGAATGAAAGGCGACGCGTCGCAAAAAAACTTACGGTCATTGTTTATTACTACCGGCCATTTTCCATTGCGTTAAAATGATAACAAGGTGCAAAGTGAAAGCGATAAAGAGATTGCAACGGAAGCGTGAACGCAGTAGAGCTGGCAATATAGTCGACTAAGAGCGATGTGAACAGCACGATGGCGAGAGAGAGACTGAGCTTCTCCCCTCTCCGTCGCCCGTTACTCGAGCATTGATTGGATGCAGAAATAGTCACTCACAGAGGATTTCAAGGTCAAGCTTCATAAGACGAGAAACATACTATAGTTGTCATGAAAATTCACTGAATAGGCAGGAAAACAGATTTTAAATAAAAAACATTTTCGTTATCCTGATCATCTCATGCAATGATATTCCATTTGAACTCTCATATAAAAGCTCACATCTCACTTCTTAAGACCAAGAAATAACAATTGTGTACAGGTATTCCTTGATTAACATTATTTGGAATAAGGTTGTTCATAAGTTAAGTTTTCCAATAAATGTACCAAACTCTTAATTAACATATGTTTAAATCTCCAGTAACCAGCGGTGACGGAATTTAAATGCCAAGAATTTTGCTAAACTGCTCTTCTTTCATAATAATATGCATTACTCAAGAACCATAAATGATAAGAAATTTGAATAAAAGCATTTTAAAGAAAAAACTCAATTAAAGGGTGTTTATTAAGCTCTGTGTACACATTTAAACTTGAATAACTTTGTATGTGCACATGACAGAAGCATTCCATAAATGGCATATATAAAAGCAAATTTAGTGAACAACAAATATAAAAAAATGGCAACATGAAAAACACCCCACCAAAAATCAACATTTGGTGTGCTTTAAGGAAGTCGTCCTTGCTTCCTTGAAGAAGAAACGGTTCATTACCTTACAATGCAGCAGAATTATTTCATTCCTGAACTTAGCTAATTAAATCTCTCTAATACCATCTTTTTCCAGCAAGATGGTGCACCATGCAGGGTCGGTCATAAGGCTTTCACAGGGGCAGGAGAAGGAAAATTTGGCTGCCCCTTCTTCTAGCTTAACTAAATTTAGATATTTCTCGATTTATGCATGTTCAGTTTAAGCGTTATCCCATATAAATGATCTTTATTCTTAGCATCATTATTTAGCTTTAAAAGACAAATTTAAGAATGTTTATAAGTGGAATACATATAGTAGCGACCCGAAGGCCACCCTCAGAAACCTCTGCCCATGTGCAGTGGCACACATCATGCACACCTAGGACCGGCCTTGGCTCCATGCCATTATACATTGAGTGTGCGACAGTTACTGAATGACATCTTCCCAAAGAAGTAGATCGGCAGTGGTGAATCATTGCTTGGCCCTCTTGTTCATCTGACCTGTCACCATAAGATCGTTTTTAATGGGAAAATGCTAAAGTGCAGTTTCCAAATTGAAACCTGGTTACTTAATGACCAAGAATTGAGAATGCAATTCATGAGGTCACGCAACAGCAATTGGGCTGTTTTCAATGAGTTGGAAAAATCAGATTGAACGCTAATGAAGGTTATGTTTAACTCTATAAGTGTTTACAGCAATAAAAATGTATTAAATTTGCTTTTATGTGCTACTTACAGATTGTTTCTATCATGTGTGCATACATAGTTATTAAAGTGCACATGGACTTCATAAATACCCTGTAATTACTGTATTGATTGAAAGATTTTCTTCTGAGGCATTTGTATAAAAACTAAGGATGTGCGAACACAAAATTTTCAACGAGTTAAGTTTCAGCCGAATTGAAAAATTTGAGTTTCGAGTCGAGTTCGAGTTTTATGTTTAAAGATATACTTAATAATTTTTTTAGGTAGAATAAACATGCTTGAAAGGCCTTTTTAACTCTCTTAATTTTTATTGATACATAACAAAGAATACACAAAACCTAGAATTGAAAAATTAAGCCAGATGGATCAAAGAGTTAAAAAAATCTATTTCCTACAATAGGAGGAAGATTGCTGGTTTAGATTTTATTATTTATACTTTAAAAGCATTATTTTTATTTCAACATTTTTATATTTTGTTACTAATCAAATAAATAAAAGTGATATATTTCATCAAGGAGATCTTAAACTAGAGGTTGAAGAAGGGAAAGAAGAAAACAAAAATTATACTTAACATTTTTTTGTTTTTAAGAAGATTGTCTGACTATAAAAATATTTTTTATAACATATTGATAAAACTGTTGTATGATTTTATTTGGGAATGCATTAATATATACAAGATGGAAAAGTGCACTCCAAAATGGAATACACAAAGATTTCAAAGTCATTCTTTACAGGAAATATGTACAAAACGGCATTGAAAGATTCATGAATTTTTACATACAAAATTAAGTCATAATTGTTTTCTCGCAGACTGTTTTACGGCAAATGTTGTCCTCTATATGAATAGTTTTTTTAAATATACAACTTACAGATAATATAAGAGCTAGGAAGAGAAAAATATGGAATTTAATTGTTGCTTGCTGAGAGAACCGCCTTAGCGATTAATGTAAACAAAATATGCAATGTTTCCCTTGGGATTTTCTTGAATTTTTATCTCCAAAACTATAACTCGTAATTATGTGGTCTCACTGACATCTTTGAGGTAAATGAAGTGTTCTATCCAAATAATTTTTTAATCTATACCTTACAGATTATATAAGAGCTAGGGAGAGAAATTTATCGATTTTTAATTGTTGTTTGCTGAGAGAACCATCTTAGCGATCAATGCAAACAAAATATGCGATGTTTTGCAAAACATCACATGGTTTTGTTGTTCGGGTTGGAGTTTTTATATCCACTTAAATTTATTCTTAATAAAAACTCATAATTTGCTTTTTTGTAATGTAAGTATTTTAATTTTATCTAGTAAGCCCAGCAAAATCAGTATAATCGACGAAGCCAATCTCAGGTTCAGAAATATAAATACTCCGGCCGCTTGATAGAAAAAGGTTTTAAACCACTGCAGTGGTATTTAAATATATTTAGCATATTTATGCTTTACAATGGTATGTAAGTATGATAAAATTTCTTACTAGTAAAAATCAATTGTGTTAAGTACTACGTCCTAAACTGTTTGTTTAGCACAAATTCCGTTAGCACATAGATCTTCCGGAACACATCCATTGCGCTAAGCAAGGCATACCTGTATTAATTTCTACTTAACCCTATGATGCTAAATAGTGAGGGTAAATATCTTGCGGAGGATAATAAGACCATGGAAAATTTTGAGCAAAGCCCTCATTGGTGTACAACAGCAGTTGATGGAATAATTTCTGTTCCGTATGCTGTCCATACTATTCCCCTCAGTGTAATTTATGTCATCAATACTAATGATCACATCAGAAAGCTGCCTACCTCATTGCTATCATTCATTTCTTAGGACAACAATGTTTACCATTTTGGGGAACATCTGACCAACTCTATGCCCACAACAATGGAATTTATTTGAAACTTGTTGAACTTATAGCTAAATTTGACAGGGTAATGTTGGAACATCTCATGAGTATAGCTAGAAGTAATATGCAGCAACACTACCTTGGGAAAATTAAAAATAAAATACTGAGCATGGTTAAAAAAGCGAAGTACTACAGCATAATTGTTGACTGCACTCTAGATGTTAGCCATGTAGAACAGATGACAATCATTATTCGCTTTGTTACAACTGAAAGTAATAGCGATGGAAACATTAATCCCGAAGTTCAAGAACATTTTCTTGGTTTTGTCCCTTTAACTAGCACAACTGGGGCTGAACTCACTGATGTTTTGATTAAAAACCTTAGTGAATTGAATTTGGCTATTGAGAACATGAGAGGACAAGGATAAGATAATGGCTCAAACATGAAGGGAAAACATTCTGGTGTTCAAAAGTGCATTCGTGATATAAATCCAAGAGCTTTCTATGTTCCCTGCAGCTGCCATTCCCTCAACCTAGTAGTAAGTGATGCTGCAATGGTATCCAGAGAAGCCCAGACATATTTATTTTCCTGATTCACTTGTATGTCGGCCTGCCAATGTATTATCTTTCTATCCCCTCATTTTTAGCCTACTTTTCAGAATGGAAAAAGACAGTTTCATTGTTGTGTCTGTCTGTCTGTGCATCTCCCTATTAACCTTGGAACCAATAGACCGATTTTCATGCAACTTGGTGAAAATCTCTTGCTACTAGGGCCGAGCTCCCGAGGATAGTTTTTATTGTGAGGATTGAAGTCCTGGGTTTGATTCCAAGAACTGTCTTTCCCGTTTGATTTACATGGGAAATCTGAAATCCATTGTGCAGGTTAAATTTCTCTTGCACATTAAATATCTTACAAATGTAATATCAGAGCAGGATTTGTACTATTCTCTGAGGAAAGGAATGAAGATTCAAATTTTTATTGTAGAATTTTGCTTACAGATCGTATTTATTAGAATTTCACATAAATAGTGGCATTTTTGCAGTTTTAATCACTCATTACAAGAGTGTTGCCATATCAAAAACTATTGTTGAACTCTGATTCGGTATAGTCTAATAAATACACATGTTATTTTTACCGCACAAACTTGTGTGATCAATTTAGCTTTCCATTCGAATGTATTTGTAATATTGTATAACGCTAAATTATGATAAAAATGTACTGAACAAATCAGATGCTATTTGACTAGTTCTACAATTTTTGGTTGAAGACTTCTTTGTTATAAGTAATATTTTACAAAACAAAGAAAAGTTCATTTTTTTCACCAGTAAAGTGGGACTCCCAATTAGGCTATGTGAACCATTTATATCATTTTATTTTTTTTATTCGAAATACAAAATTTCATGAATGTTTGCCTAGTAGTTTCAGAGATGAAACATGCAGATGGACAGACAGATACAACATGACCATAAGGCAGGGGTTCTCAAACTTTGTGATACCACGACTCCCTAAAGTGCTAAATGAATTTGTGACCCCCACCCCTTCCTCTATGAGCAAAACTAATGATTACATTGAGGTTAAAATTGGGGAACAAATAAATATCACAACAACTTTTGATAACTAATGTTTTATTGGAAATAGACTAAAAATATCAAATTATCATATTGTTTAGTTTAATGTGAAGGATGAACTTGTTTACAGTTGCATAACTTTTGAAATCTGGGTTTCATTGTCGAGATAGCCACTCTCATTTCTCGTTCCACATTAACTTTTGATCGATCTTTGCTTTTTATAGCATCAACTGCAGAAGACCCTGACTTGCACAAATAAGATGTTGAAAACGGGATAAATATGTTCATAGCTATCTCACTTAACTCTTTGTACTCATTTTGCACACTGATCCAAAATTCAGAGAGAGAAATTGTTGAGAATTTTATTTTTGAAGCAGTGTCAGAAGAGATTTCAATAATTTGCTCCTCCTCGATAGTAATGAGTGTACTATCTATTAATTTAGCTTCGAATGGGTTCCTTATCCAATCAAAATTTTCAATATCCATATCTGAGAAAGTTCTTAAAGTGAAATTTTAAAGAAGAAAGGTGATTTAAAATTCAAAATTTCACATCTTCACTAATAAGTGTGTTATTGCTTTCAATAAATTGCTTAAAAGTAGGAAACCTGTCTAAATTTGAATTTTCCATTTCGCTCTGCCAGTTCAGCTTTCCTAATAAACGCTTTCAATTTATCATAGAGTTCAAAAATATTATTATTACTACCTTGCAGTGAAGTGTTAAGAGTGTTCCACTTATAGAATATGTCACTTAAATATGCCAATTGCATATTAAAGTCACAGTCGCTAAACATGTGCACTATGCCTTTCCTCACTTAAATACTGGCCAATTTCATTTCTTAGACCAAAAACAAGTGTCAAAATATTTTCCTGAGACTGCCATCTTGACTTACAGTAAAACTGCAAGGCAGTGTGTTCAGTGCCCATCTCTTTGCAAAACCTTGCAAACATCCTTGACTTGACAGGCCTGGTTTTTATATAGTTTACACAACATTTATGGTTGCTTGTGGAACATTCTCTAAGCACCAGGAGATTTTTGTCATATTAATGCTTGAAGTCCTCTATAACAGCCTGACATAGAGCATGCTCTGTCAGTGCAAATGCCCATGCAGTCCGAACACTGTAAGAGATTTGACTTCATAAAGCTATCAGTTATGTCGAAAAGGTCCTCAGATTTATTCATCCCTGTAATTTCTTTACAGAAGAGCAAATCTTCATTTATTTTACAGTCGTCAATGAATCTAACGTGTTATTAAATGAGCATCTTTAACGCTATCCGTTGCCTAATCTATCTGAATGGCAAATGATTTGTTTCTTATTTTTTCAATTAGTTGTTCATTAAGATCTTCGACAATATCTGCAATTCTGCAGAAAACAGTGTCATTAGAAAATGAAATATTTAAAAGCTGTTTTGCACTAGACTCCCCCAACATAGTTGTAACCATATTAATAGCTGATGGAAGTATTAAGTTCTCTTCAATTGTGTGGGGCTTTTTGCAATGAGCAAGATAAGAAGCTAATTGTGCTTTTGAAGGGATGCTTATATATTTAACTAGACTCACATTTTGTTGTTCCATTTAATCTCTTTTTCAAATAAAAAAATGAGGTTTGTTAATTATGTTTGCGTGACTTGTTTCCAGATGTCATTTTAGTTTGCTTGGCCTCATACTTTCAGCAGATAGCGTTTTCTGACAAATAACACATTGAGCCCATTCTATTCCAGAAACAAAAACACTCGTGAAACCAAAAGATATGTAATTTTCATCATACTTTCTTGATTTAAATCTATTTTTATCAGCACTATCGGTAAATTTCTCATCACCTTTTCTCTTAACACCTAACAAAAACTTTTCCATGTTGTAGGGCTAACAATATAAAATATTTTTTTATAAATTTATAATAATTGATAAAAGAATGGAACTCACACTCAGTAGAAGAATGGAACTCACTTACTATCAGTAATCACGTAATCAGTGTCAATTACTGATGGAAAAACCTTAAATTTGGGGGTGAAGACTTCACACACTACACGTTCGACAATGTGAATGTGAAGAATTGTTTGACGTAGTAGTTTGCGTTGCGCCTGGAGCAGCCTATTGAAGAACCGAGGGAACACAGCTCTTGAAGTCACAGAAAGGGGCTGTCTTAGGAAGATACTGCTCGACCACCTCAAGTCGGCAACTACACACACTGACACTCAGTGGGGATACTGTCCACTATCCTAGGGTGACCTGGTTCTTAGGAAGAAAAACTGGGACATAACACGATCTGAACAGGAAAATTCGGGATATAATCGATAAAAATCCGGGAAAATCTGAGTTTTCGTATCTTTATAATTATCGTATTTACCCGAATCCAAAACGAGGATTTTTCCAGAATTTCTGGCTTGCGAAAATCGGTGGCCGTCTTAGATTCGAGGATAAAGTAAGTTTACACATTTATCAACGTTTTTTTGTACATATGAAGCATAAGATAAAATAATTATATCTACTGAAAATTTTTAATGAAAACTCCATATTAAAATTATGAAGTATTATTTTTTTAAATACATTTTTAAAAACGATTTTTTTTCTCAAACAAAAATTTGTAATAAACCTTTAAAATGATTGAACGAACTATAGCTATACTGAATACGTGAGTTCGAAATATACGCTGTATACGTACAAATGACGTGTTATTTAATCTAATGAATTTTATTTTTGGGCGATGGCATTCAGGGAACAATTATTACGCGAACGATTCCCAAAAGCGAAGAACTAAACTTTCCTTGTCTATTGGCGAATATCATTTCGCGGATGTCAAAACAAAGGACGGAATTTAACTCATTCAACGGTTTTACGCCATCAATTCTCTAATTGTGATTTTGTCTTACATTCCTTTCAAATAACAAACCTTTTCAATGAATGAACGAACTATACCTATGCCTGAATACGTGTTCGAAATATATGCCGAATACGTACAAATGACGTGTTATTTAACGAATTAGAGAACTAATGAATTTTAGTTTTGAACGATGATGTTAAGTGAATAATTATTACGCGAACGATTCCAAAAAGGGAACTAAACTTTTCTTGTCTACTGGCGAATATCATTTCGCAGATGTCAAAACAAATGACGGCGTAATTCACCGGAATTTCCGTAATTAACATCTATTGTAATTATGCTATCAATGAAAAAGGTGCAAAATCTGAAATAATACAAACGACAGGCAACAGAAATACGCGAGTTACATTAATGTTGGCCGTTTTAGCAGATGGATTAAAATTACAACCATATGTGTTATCCTAAAACAAAACCAATGCCTAAAAGAATAATAGTCAGATGTCATGATAATGGATGGATGTCAAAAGAACTTATGAGAGATTGGTTACACATTGTCTGGAATATAAGACTAGGAGCGCTATTAAGAAAATGAGGGATGCTTGTATCAGATGCATTCAAAGGACACACAACTCCTGAAGTTTAAAGATTCAATTAATGCCATGAACGCTGACCTTGTAATAATACCTGGAGAAATGACATCACAGCTTCAAGTTCTTGATGTTGCTGTCAACAAGCCATTTAAAGATAATTTAAAACGTTTATATTCTGAGTGGTTATTGAGTGGAGATCACTATATAACACCAAAAGGAAACCTACTATTTCAATGCTCTGCCAATGGATCAAGGCATCATGGCAACAGATAAGATAGAAGTAATTGTGAGTGCATTTAAGAAGTGCTGCTTATCCAATGCCATTGATGAAAATGAAGTTTTGTGGGAGTCTACAGACAAAGTTCCGAGTGATAAAGATAATGAGGACATTGACAAAGAGAGGATAGAGGGCGATGATGACTGATGTGATATAAAGACCTATGATATTCAAGAAAAGTATGGGATCCAATAAAATTTTTGCTAGTTTTGTGTAATTGGAATCATGTATTATCTCATGAAACTTTTTTTTTGTTTTGACAGTCCAGAAAGGTCGTCTTAGATTCGAGGTCGTCTTGGATTCGGGTAAAGACGGTATATTTACTTAAATTTAAAGTAAATAAGTTTCGCAAATACAGAGCACAATTTTTTTCAATGCATTACAAATAATTTCAATTAAATGAATATGTAATAAATCCTACAACAGTATGTATCACGATTTAATGGTAACAATTTTTTAAGGGCAAATAATAAAGTTAAATATGTATATAAATAGCGTAAAGATAATTTCATTTTATATAAATTTATATAATTTTTCATTAATTTTTTAGACTACGCCTGCGTTTCATTCAAATTTTTATTACTTTTAATCATAGTAAAAAAACTTGAAAATTTATATTTAATTTAAACACACAATATAATGGTTTGTCAAATCATACAAAATTTATTTTCGAAACATTCCTTCTACATGTGCATTATGTGCCCGAAACAAAAACCAAAAGCTACACAATTACTTCATCTATGTGGTCCGCTCTGAAAAAATACGAATACCACCGATTGTAGCAAGATTTAATAAGCAACTTTTGTAGTTTCCAATATAATGTGATTCCGATTAAAGACAGTCATGAAATTTTTGTGGCGAGGAGATTTTGCAAGGCAGAAACAAATGGGTGTCCCAAAGAACTTTATCGGGACAACGGGACGTTAAGTCAAAATCCGGGAGTCCCGGAATTTCCGGGACGTCTGGTCACCCTAGTCTATCCCTTCGCTCGCAGAGAGGTGTATGTGAAGTACCGTTTCTAGCTACTGTTCCTGTAGTAAGAAATATAAACATGGTTAACTAACGAACAGACGACAAATAAAACTTCATTAACCTTGGATTTTTTTCCGTGACAACACTTACCAACACTATGATAAAAATAGAAACAATATATAATAGCACACAACTGTCGAAATCTGAAGAAGGCAACAGAGCATACGAAGATACACAGCAACGTCTCAATCAGCGACTAAAGAATAACGACGCGTCGTTATTCAGTAACGTCGCGACGTTCGATAGAGTTACTGATGCGCCAAATCTTCTGAAACCTCGGAAGGAATGTGAAGCTACAGAATGCCCCTTCCCCTTTCTGTGCCCCCTTTAAACTCTTATCGCTGTGATTCGCTCCTAGCATAACACTACAACCCCTCCCCCACCACGGCCAACGTGCTTTCTCTGCGGCGTTGCTACTACTAGTTTCAGAAGATTTGGCGCATCAGTGGTTCACGCTTTTGAAAGAGGGACGATTCAGCTGATTAATAAACGTGTGAAAGTGCATCTTTTTACGAAAGTGTAAAAAATGTTAAACAAAGTAATTTATAGTGGTGAAAGAAATCCAATCAGAAAAGTGATTATTGTGTGAAGAAGAAAAGAAGGAAGGATGGAAATTCTCGCGAGAAAAGGCTGTGAAAAGGCTGCAGCTTTAACAGGGAAATCGGAATCATTCATAAAAAAGTTAAAAGGGAGGAACGGGCTCTAGAGAATCCAGAAGACAAGTTAGGAACGCCAGGTAAAAGTAGGAGGAGGAAAAAGAAGATAGTCGTGGATGAGATGGACAGATACATTTTTAGACGCAAAGTACACGAATTTTATGCTGCGAAAAAGGAAGTTCCAACTATCAATAAATTACTAGCTGCTGCTAGGGAGGAAATCGATTTCCAAGGTGGTCGCGAAACACTAACAAAAGTTTTGCAACAAATTGGTTCCAAGTTTAAGAAATGTACGAATTATCGCAGTGTTCTGATTGCACGAAAAGACATTGTGGCCTGGAGCGCGAAATATCTTCGTTAAATCAACAAGTTTCGGACTCAAGGCAGAACTATTGTATTTATTGATGAGACATGGATCCATCCCAATTATAGGAGGTGTTACTGTCGCTCTAACTCGTCGAAGAGCCGTAACATGCGTCACATTTAGTATATTTAATATCGCCTATTTGGCCATGTAAGCGGGAAAAGGGACTTGTGTCTTGTGATTTAGTTAGCGGAGCAAGTGTTTATATTATAACACATCTGAGATTTAACCCACATTTTTACAATGAACAAAGTAGATATTTTATACATTACACATTCCCAGCTGCGACCCCCTCTTAAGGTGCTCGAGACCCCCCGTGGGTTCGCGACCCACAGTTTGAGAAACGCTGCCATAAGGCATTATTTTTTTACTTTTTGTAAAGAACGCCTAAAAACTTCAAAAATGTTGGATTTTAATTTTGACCTGTGGGAGGAGCACACAATATATTCGAGTGGAAAGGGATGTCTTTTAACGCATCCCTACATGTTAAAAAATAAGCCTTTAAACATAACAAGATAGAAAAGTACACTCCATAGATGGAATACACAGAGATTTCAAAGGCGTTCTTAAGGGGAAATACGTATGAAACGCTATCAAAAGATTGGGCGATTCTCCAATTTTTATCTCCGAAACTATAAGTTGTAATTATGTGGTCTTGGGGACTATCTTGTAACGATTGTTAATTTAATTTTATTTGTTATTTTATGTTGTTATATTACGGATCCATTGTAAAAGGCCAAAATTCAGCTGTTTATGGACCTTTTTTTAATTAAATAAATAAATATTGCTTTTTATCTGAATAAATTTTTTAATCTATATCTCACATCATATAAGAGAATGGGTGAGAAATATATGGATTTTTAATTGTTTTTTTGCTGAGAGAAACGTATAAGTGATCGATGTAAACAAAATATGTTTATATATGTTTTGCTGTGCATTTTCTCAAATATTTATCTCCAAAACCATAAGTCGTAATTATGTGGTCTCACAGACTCATCATCATAGGTAGTCTGTCCGTAGACAGGTCCGTGATTATTCTTGGTTAAACCTGGTTCTCCATATACTCCTATTTTCCGCTGTCCTCTTTATTTCTTGATAACTCTCTTTCCCTTTCAAATCGTCTATCAGCTGAAACCTTTTCCTACCTCTTTCCCCTTTCCCATCTAGTTTTCCTTCTAACATGTCTTTAATCATACTCTCTCTCCTCAGGTAATGTCCAACCCAGTTTGCATTCCTCTTTCTGATAGTCTGTTTAATCATTCGCTTCTCTCCTATTCTTCGTAGCACTTCATCGTTTTTCATCCTATCTGTCCATTTTATCTTCAGCATTCTCCTCCAAGTCCACATTTCAAAGCTTTCCAAGTATTTGATGTCATTTTTCCTTAGCGTCCATGTTTCTGCCCCATACAATGCTATACTCCATACGTAGCATTTTATCAACTTCTTGCGGATATCTTCCCTTATATTCCCTGTAAGTAGTTGTTTCTTTCTCCTGAAAGCCGCTTTTGCTTTTCCTATTCTAGTTTTGATCTCATCCGTACATTTTGCCTCTCGTGTTATGATGCTTTCAAGGTATTTATATTCTGAAGATTGTTCTAATGGCTTTCCCCCAATAGTTATGTTCAAATTCTCTTCTTTACCCGATATTCGACTGACCTTGGATTTTTCTGTATTTATTTCCATACCGTATTTTCTACCTGTTATCACTAGTCTATTTATCATTTTTTGTAGCTCCTCTTCCTTTCTTGCTAGAAGTACTTGATCATCTGCGTATTTTACTGTTCTTATAATCCTTCCTCCAATTTTGAAATCCCCTGTGCCTTCTAAAGCTTCTTGCATTAGACTTTCTCCATATATATTGAATAGGGTTGGCGATAGGCAGCAGCCTTGTCTTACTCCTCTACCGATATTTATTCCGCAGGTGTCCACATTCTCAAACCTGACCTTTACAATTTGATTCTCATATAGATTCCTAATCAGTCTCCTGTCTTTCCAGTCTACACCTATATCCTTTAATATCTTCATCAACTTTACCCAATTTACTCTATCAAAGGCCTTCTGCCAGTCTACGAAACATGCGCAGATATCTTGACTGTATTCTATTGCCCTTTCTGATATGATTCTAACTACCCCGATAGCATAGTTAGTTCTGTAATCTTTACACTGCATTGCCTTTGGCTTCTTCTTTAGAGGGATCATTGTTACTTCTAGGAAATCCTGAGGCCACTCTCCCGTGTCGTAAATCTTATTAATTAATTTCGTGATCGCTTTTAGTCCTTCTGATCCTATGACTTTAAGTATCTCAGCCGGTATTCCATCGCTGCCCATGGCTTTCCCCTTCTTTAGTTCCACTATCGCCTTTTCTACTTCGCTCTCCATAATACTTGGTCCTAAGTTGTCTTCTTCAATGTTTTCCTCATTTTCCAGTTCTATTTTTGCCGCTCCTGCCTGTTTGCTGTATAATTCCTTAATGTATTCTTCCCATACCTGTGCTACATCCTTTGTTTCTGAGACTATCTTCCCATCCGTATTCATAATTCCTTTACCACAAATTCCATTAGACTTCTTATCCTCTAATTCCAGTGCCCTAGCGTACATCATATCGTACCGTCCTAACTTCTCCATTTGTTCTATTTCATCACATTTTCCTTTTATCCAATTTTCTCTAGCTTTATCTGTTACCCTTCTCAACTCATTGTTTATACGCCTATAGTTGGCTCTACCTTCTTCACTGTTAACGTTTTTCCATTTTCGTCTCTCATCCATTTTCTCCAGCATTTCCTTCGTGATCCATGGTTTTCTGATTTTCTTCTCTTGTTTTCCAATCTCTTTATCCAAGGTATCCTTGATACTGGTTTTAATTTCATTCCATTCTATATCAACGGTCTTCGGTTTGTTTTCCAACTTTCTTAGGTTATCTTCCAACTTCATGCTGACTACATCCTGCCTTTCTTTCAGTTTTTCTAGGTCCCAGGTCTGTCTTTCTCTTCTCGTTTTTCTTATTTGTTTGAGCTTTGTATTCACGTCAAGTATTAGAAGGCTGTGATCTGAATCAATGTCTGCTCCTTGCAATGCCTTGGCGTTCTTTATGCTGTTCCTGAATCTTTGTTTTACAAGGATGTAATCTATTTGGCATCTCATTCTATCTCCTGGGCTTTTCCATTTGTATAACCTTCGTTTATGGTTTTTGAACCATGTATTAGTCACTACTACACTACTACACTCCACATCGCAGTACTGTAGCCGTTCAAATCGTCCTGATCACGCCTACAGCTGTATTGGATATAGACCCAACCAACATCATTTGTTTTCGGCTCTATACCATACTGACTGTACTGCTGCCTACTGCCAGGCACTGATGATAGTTTTTTTTTATAAAACCTCCATTCGAGGGGTTTGAACCCCCGAACTTTGCAATAGAAAGCCGACACGCTAACCACTACACCACCAGTGCAATACAGACTATCTTGTAGTAAATGTTTTCCTCTATCCGAATAATTTTTTTAATCTATACCTTACCGATCATATAAGGGTGTGGGATAGAAAAACATGGATTTTAATTGTTTGCCGAGAGAACCGTCTTAAGCTAGGGACGCACTTGTCCCACGCCACGCCTCCTGACTCTACCCTACGCAACATGGGCTATGTCTGATACCGATATTTTGTGTTATTTTTAATGAATCAGAAACACTATGGCTACATGATGCCTTCCCATGGTACAGGACATCGGCCACATCAGAGGAGCTCAGATCGGAAAGACAACGTTGCATAGGGTGTGGCTGCGTCAGTTCACGTCGGGCAATGGGCCTTGGAGAAAAAATGTGACGGGATGCGGTGGCGTGGTGGGGAAGAATTGTTTTCGACCGAGTTTCACTCGTCATTCGGTACTTTATTCTTCACAATGAAGGAATTGCTGATAAAGCATGTGAGGGCCCATCAATGTCTCTATGACGTGAAAGCCAACGATTACCGTGACCAAAAAATGAGAAGAAGCATGGGAGGAAATTAGAACGAAGATAGGATAACAAAAAAACTGTATTTCTTTAAAATGGATTTACACTAACTTAACGCTAATTTTACAATACTTTAAAATTAGATATTAGTTCTCCCTCTATGAACCATTCCAGCCCGCCACAGAACAATGCCTTTCGGTGAACAAAAATCTTTATATATATATATATATATATATATATATATATATATTTACTCAATGTCTGCCCGTCTGTCCATCCGTCCTCCCTTTTATCTCTTGAACAGTTTGTCATAGAAAAATGCTGTAAATGCCATTTTGTTTCTGCCAACTAGAAGACCCCGGAAAAAACTATTTTCGTTTACAGAAGTGTCCCAGATTCGATTCCGGGAAACGATTATATTTTCCCATATCTTTACATAGGAGTTTCGATTTTCAAGGTGCAAGGTTTATTCCCTTCATTCATTAAAATACATAAATATGGACCGAATTTCTCCGTTTTTTTGCTTTATTCGAAAGCTAAAACTTTAAAATATCTTATTCTTGCGATGTTTAGATGTTACATGGAAGAATTTCTCAGAAACACGCATTTCTTTTCGAAATTTTATGGCGTTTTCGTACTATTTCTGGGTGTTGCCAAGGCGACCCGCATTGTTGCCTCCGATTGAATCAGACAGACGGGCGTGCCATAATAGCCAATTAAACTCTTTAAGTAATGACGGAATTGAATTCTACGTATTTTCGTCCCAAGCAGGTAATTATATTTATGAAATTGATGGAATAAATCGATCTGAAGGTCCTATGCAGATAGGCATAAGCTGTAATGTTGGGAATATTTTTTGAAACGAGAAAAAAGTCTGCCATGACTAGGAATCGAAACCGGGTCTTCCAGTTGCCGGGCGGATATTCTACCACGGAACTATCGTAGCAGATGTAATTTCTCGTTTCTGAACGCGGATGTTTTCTTCGATTTATCTCTTGGAGGACGTCGTTGGGTCAGGTTGATACTAGCTTGGCTAGTTCGGCCCCAACCAAGAAAACATCCTCGTTCAGGTATAATGATGATTTTTTCGCACCACGGGCAACTATAAATAGTATGCTTACTGGGTCGCATAAGATTTAGGATACTCGAATGAGTAGATCAGTGGTTCTCAACCTTTTCTTGTTTGCGTCACCCCATTTCAGTTTTGCGTCACCCTGTTTACAGTTTCATTTCCTCCAAGTCAACTGTGAAAGTAAATTGGGCTTTATCTAACATATAAAGATAAAAACTTATGCAATTAAAGAAGCAGAGGAAGGTATTCCTCTGGTTTTATTTATTATTAGAAGCCAAAATATGATACAGGGAATTTATCAAATATTTGCGTCACCCCTCAATAACTCTCGCGTCACCCTGAGGTGTGGTGTCACCCCGGTTGAGAACCACTGGACTAGATAGTATTAGGCTCGCGGGCCGCATGAGATCCGCGAGGAGCATTCATGTAGCCCGCGCAGCAGTTTACTTTATACATATTGTGATACGGTCTCAGCTGAAATAACGCTTACTTTGGAAATCCGTCACGCTGTGATATGAATGTAGTATATCAATCATTTGCATTTTAAAATTACTTAGAATCATCGTAGGAATTCGAAACATGAACGAAAAAACGCCTATAACAGGGGTGGCCAACCTTTTTTTTAAGACGGGCCAATATCCTAATAGCCTTAACATCCGATTTCAATTGATAGCTAAAGCTAATTTAAATTGTGCCAAAAATAAACAGGAATGTTAAAAACAATAACAAACTTAAACGTTCACCTCTCATCGGCCAGATAATGGATTTTTATGAAATGACCCGTAATATGGTACTCGGGCAAGAACATACGTAAATATAACTTACAAAGACTAGAAAAATCCTTTTATTCTAATAAAGATGCAATAATGACTTGGAAAAATATCATCGAAAAGTATAAAATCGAAAAAATTACTGAAGGGATACCCAATGCCCGACCAATGCCGGCAGGTGGCTCACCTTTTTCAGACTGCTTAATTACGTCCGTCGTCGTATCCATTGTTATGATTCTACGTTTCTTAGAACCTGAAATATCTCCAGCACTTCATTTTCTCTTATCAGCCATCTTTAAGGGCACAAATAAAGTTTTAAAAAATAATGCAAACAATATGCAGTTCTCCCGCCATTACGTAATCACCGTTTCCCCAGGGATTAAACCCTTGAGCTGCGGAAATATAAATTACCCTACGAGCTTAAAATACATTTTGCCGATACTACTTCCTTCCCTTCTACCTCTGGTTTTAATCACACTCATACATTGTAGCCTGAATCGACCTTGAGGCGCCAAATGTCGTTTCGGCCAGGCCGGCGAGCTGTGTGGAGCGGCGCCCTAAGTCCGGAGCACGTTCCTAAATTTGTAAATGTCAAGTCCAGAGCGTCGTAAGTCTTCGAGGAATGACTGTATTAGGGCTGTTTTTCGACGCCGATAAAAGAAACACTGTATCTGTATTTGTTTTTAACAAAGTTCATTATTGAAAACGTGTTCACAAACGTAGGTTGATTCAAATCTGCACACACATGCAGTGCGAGGTCATGCAGTTCAGGGTAGTTGTTTTCGGGAACAACTTTCCAAAAAGCTTTTAAATCTGGGAAAGTTGGTGACTCACAAAGTTCGCGAAATTTTGCTGAGGCATGAGTGATTCTTAATTTCAGGAATTTCCAATTGGATTTTTGGTGGGTATTTTTCTATTTCGCAGTCCAAAATACAGAATGGATTTATGAAGAGAGAGACGTTTCTTTCAGCTTCGAAGTCTTCGAAACGGAAACTAAACGAAACATATAGGACTGAAATAGCAGTATAATACCTATTAAAGTTCAAACACAAATTATTACTTCCACTTTGGAAACGTTTTAGAGTTGAAAATTGGACCACTATTTTCTGAGATAAACTCCTAGAAAATAATTTAGTTTAGCCTTGAAAAAATTTACAAGGTTAAACATTGTTGGAAATAGGCAATTGAGAGGATAAGAAACATAAGAGAATCAAAACAAATGTCAGATTTCGGTTTCACTCGGACCAAAAATTTTTTTTTCGGTTGAGTGCCTGACTGAGTACCGGGCCATACTAAACGTCTCCCAGTGGAACAAATGACCAAAAAGGTGGTCATAAATGAAATTATCGAAATGTCACATTTCTCGTGTTTATTATAATACAAGTGTTCTACAATGACCCTAACACTAATTACCGTTAATTCCACTATTTTGTCTTGAATACAACTTACATTGTATCAATTCAAAATTAGCTGTAATTTGCGACGTGTGCTTAGTGCATTGCTCATTTGTGAGTGGAATACGTGCAGTTACGTATTTTTAATTCAGTTAAAATTTATATTTTAACTTAACTGCAAGATGGATTCTGACCCTGGAGGTATGCAGAAAATTTACACTATATTGATTTTTATTTTCATTACGTTTATTTTTAATTGTATAAGTTTTTGCTGTGACCTGGCGAAAATTGGGATTTTATAATATTCCAAATCATGTGCTACTTCAAACAGTGAATCATACTATCTTTACAGGATCACGTAATGTACACATCATCATATTGAAGAGGAGGGCGTTATTTGAAATAATGCAAGTCACAAAAAAACATTTAGTGCCAAATGTGAATACCTTACTAGACGCATTATGGAAATTACCCATCTTCGTCAGCAGCGAATTTATAAATATCAGCGTTAACTCATCGGATTAAAAGATGGATTGCAGCCCAAAGAAAAAAAGGAAAGATTTCTGCATCAAAATAAGGAGTGGCTGGAAAAGGAAATATCTTCCCCTAGTGGTGATGTTTCTCGAGAAATGATGGTCAAGGACGACCAAAAAAGATTTTAGTGACATTAGTGAGCGGTCTAAGCGGCGAAGGACTCAAGCTTTACGTTCGGAATTCCATATATCTGAACTTTCTTATGCAACGCAAATGAGCCTCAGAGCAGAAGGAAGTGTGGATAGCGCATTTGTCGCGAAAGATGTGACTTGTACTACACCAACAAGAGGATCTAAATACAGAAGAATTTTTCGACAGAAAGATAATCGCGTCATTCCACCTTCAGGAAATCATCAAGATCAAGATCTTTGATGACGATTGGTCGGCGCAAAAGTAACAAAAACGGAGTACGAGTAATATTACGATTCAGCGGCGTCACCGCAGCTCCACACACGTAACTATAGCATAGGTACCAACAGCAAAATAACATCAGAATAACAAGTGACTAATGATAGCTCAAGTTAAAGCTGTCGTGAACCTAATCTAACCCAATATTAAGCAAAATCCCAACCCAACCCTGCACATCTCAACAGTAACGTTAAGAATTTTACAACTTCCGATGTTAGCGTCACTGCAAAAGACTGTGGAATTGTGGCAAACCAATGTAAAAAAAAACATAATAAAAGCGAACGAGTGAAATAGAAATGAAGTTAATAAATGTATAAATAACAACAATTTGTCATAATTAGAGTGAAAAGACTATCTCTGAACAGAGAGTGAAGTACAAATGAAGGTAAGTGAGAAAAATGCTGGAAACATAACATAGGACAGTAGCATTTAGCAGCATTATTTAAAAATTTCAAAAATTAAAATTTTTTTCCGAGATGCCAACCGCGCTATATCGAAAATGCGCTAAACGAGGCATACCTGTACCTCGATCTTCCTACACGTAATTTAAATCTATAATTATCACAGCGTCAACGAGAAGTTTTGGTTGCCGAGGTGACTAAATCACCCGTTATGTGCGGGTAGTATTAGCTGAGGTGTTTCGAAACCTGTAACTTCGGATTTTGTCAATTTAGACGATGTCCAGACAGTATATGGAGCATTCCATGTCAACCGAACCACTTTTCTCCCTCGATGTCATTAATGTTTACCATATTGAAATATGTTGTAGGGCTCGTGGAGCTGTAGAAACAGTTCGCCCCTGTAAGGCGTAGTTGCCTACCAATCAGGCATCATTTTTTTTAAATAATTTGAGTGACGGTATACTGTTAAGAGCGATAAATCAGTTAATTAAATAAAGTAATCAGGAAGGACAATTAACGTATTTTATAGTTTTAAATGTGATTTCACATCATTTAACGCGCGTTGAGCAAACTTGTAATTTTCAACGAGAAAATCGACTCTGAAAAATAAATTTATATTTTATAAAAAGTATGACCATTTTTATTTTCATCGAACACCTCTTAAAAGTAAGTCCAACATGTCTTCATTGTTGCCACAAAACACCATTATGGAGGTATTTGTCGTTGGATTGCTACAAGGTAATAAGTATTCCCGCGCAGAAGACGGAATGCGCTGCTTGCCATGGGGGCGGTGTTGTCGGCTGGATCGCAGCAAGGTAATTATTCCTACGCACAAAATTCTTGACTCTTGCAACCAAATCGTGGACTTAGAGAAAGACTGCAATGGAATTTGGTGCCTCAAGAAGAATGGTTTCTAGGAATGGAATATTGGCATCACCGAACCCTAAACCCGGAAAGGCACTGCCCCAAGAGACTGCTGCTATAGTGAGAGCTTTTTATGAAATAGACGAAAATAGTCGTCTAATGGCAGGTGCAAAGGACTTTGTTGTATTTTTTTATTGTTTGTATATAAAATCAGTTTTCAATTAAAAATTTATAAAATTAATATGATTGAGTTTGGTTTCTTCGTTATTTTTTATTTTGACACACTTAATGTAATAAATTTGAATGTAAAATGAACTTCATAAATAAAGAAGTAAAGTGTTATCCATGAATATGGATACAATAAGCTAGTTTTTTTAATTTTTCATGCGGTTATAGCGTCACATGTTCGGTCACTAGTGCATCTTTTGTTCTATAACTGGGGGGTACCACGTTAAGGAGAGGTTAGCATGTAAATGAGAGAGGCTTAATAGCTAAGTTAGCTATGTAATGCACATCAACATTCTACATAAACATATATTTTACATAAAAACGAACTTTTCTGGATAATTGATACTTCCAAAATGACATTTAAGCTTAGAACGTGATCAATTTGTATTCAAATTTTGAACGTTTCTGTCTGTCAGTAAAGTTTTCGAAACTCAAACTTTTCAAGAATAAGTGGCATCAATGTGGAAATGTACACACGAAATTTCAGTTTTCCATCTTTTATACCTTCGGAGATATAACAAAGTATTTAAAAACATACTACACACGAGTAACTGAAAGGTAACTTTTTCGTTCAAGTTCATTCCTTCGTCGTAAATTATCCAGTCTTTTTCACTCACAAAGCGCTTTGTGCACAATAAAGGAAATTAAACGACTTTACGTATTTGTAGTAGATCTTGTTTACTTCAGTCGCTAGGAAAATTGTTTTCATTGACAACAATTAATAAAACCGTGTTATAGCGTTATAAGTTCAAAATAACTTACGACGTTCTTGTTGGATTTTTCCTAAACTTTTCAATAATAAGTGGAATTGGAACAGGCTTGATATAAGACACGCACGATCGCAGCACCACCTGTTACGATCCGTCTTCTGTAACCCTTGAGTGGGGACAGCAGCAGCCATGGGTGTCTTATACCAAACCATTAATGTGGAAATGCACGCTCAATTTTTCAGCTTTCCATCTTAAAATAAACGGCGCAATATACATTGCACAAACTTTCTCATATATGTACGTAAACACGTTTGGTCGATTGTGTACGCTTATAAAATAAAAACGCTTATAAATCAAAGTTAACCGTAGTTTAGCGTATATTTTAATGCCACTGGTCGATATTTAGTAATTTTTTGGGACATATGGCTTAGTTAGTATTATTTGTGACATCAGGCTGTACGATTGTGTGGATTTTAAACAAAATCCTTATAGCCATTTTTGAGTAAATCGAATTTTGTTTCAAAATATCCTAGAATAAGGCACCTTTAATTGTTGCGCAATATCGTTCATATCTTCAGTGTGTCTATTATGAATGATATTATCCACAAATATGACATATCATTCGATTTAGTGTAACAGTTTAGGCTGTAGTAAGATTTTGTGTGGATCGCGGCGGAGGCGTGACGTCATAGGGCTTAGGCAAGGTAGCTTAGCGTACATTATAATGCCACTGGACACCATATAGTAGTTTTAAGAGATATATGGCTTACGTAGTATTATTGTGGCATCAGGCTATAATATTGGATTGATTTTAATCAAATTCTCTAGAGCCATTTTTGAGTAAATCAAAAATTTTTTAAATAGCCAAGAATAAACTATCCTTAATTTTTGTGCAACATCATTTTTGTGAAAAATCTGATGTGGCTACCACATGACTTTTTCCATATCTGTAATATTTCTAAAAATTTCAAAAAGGTTACATAACATAAATATTTTAAGAAACTGCAAGAAAATTATAGAATTGATAAAACAGAAATAAGCTTAACCATAGCATTCTGATATTGGATATAACCACAAAGCTCCAACAATTAAGAAAAGAAAAAGGAGTGTAAGACGTAACTAACCGTCAATTGTTAACAATAGTCGTCGGTAGGTGGCGTGGTGGTGGCAGCTAAAAATATAAGATATCTCTTAAACAATGCATTATATGGGAAAATGTTTCAAACAAAGGTTGTAGAAAATTAAATTTCCTACAACTTTTATTTCAGCACAGTTTTACTTTCATCAAATATTAAAGCAAATATTTCAAAATAACCGATAAGTGACAAGAGTAAACACCCACTTCCGGTTGACCGATTTTTACCAAAAACTAACCAGTCCTTCTGACTTTTATAAAAATGTTAAATATAAAATTTCGCGTTGACATGATTAATAGTTTTTGAGTTAGAGCACCCACAAAAAACTGTCACATACACACACATCGAGAAAATGGTCAAAATGTGTTCAGGGGACCTCAAAACGTATATTTCCGTTGAAATCTCGAAGTCGATTTTTTTCACGATTAGAATACTTTCTTAATATACTACATATATGAGAAAGTATAAATCGCGACAATAGCTTTTTTCGAAGGCGAGTTTTCGACCGTTAATAATAACGTAGAAATGAAATGTAACTAAAAAAGACAAAAGGGAGTGTCCCTCGGTTAAGGCTCAAAAAGGAAAAAAACCGCCCGCTCGGATGAAGAATGCAACAGTGAAAAAATACCACGATCACAGAGCAGCGAGTGGGCATCAGACAAAACGCCCGTCACGCTAAACCACGCCCCCTCACTAGCGTCTCTCGCCGTTAACAACACCACCTTCCGGCAGCGCTGTCAACTGTCCCCTCGCCAGCCAGCCCAGCCAGCGTGGTCTCCTCTCCTACCTCTCAACCATCGCCAGCCGCACCCCCCTGAGATACGCAACAACACCCAATCCGTTCTTGGGGCGGCAGTGTGATCGATACGACCATGGACGGAGGCAATGGGGGAAGAGGGGAGGGAATGGTACGGGAAGGAGATAGGAAACGGAGAGGGGAAGTAGAAGAGGGAGAGGGGGGAAAGGGGAGGGGGAAAGGGGGAGGGGGAAGGGGGAAAGGGGAGGGGAAAGGGGGGAGGGGAGGGGAGGGGGAAGGGGAGGGGGAACGGGGGAGGGGGAATGGGGAGGGGAGAAAGGGGGGAGGGGGAGGGGAGAAAGGGGGGAGGGGGAAAGGGGGGAGGGGAGAAAGGGGGGAGGGGAGAAAGGGGGGAGGGGAGAAAGGGATGGGGAGGGGAGAAAGGGGGTGGGAGGGGGGTGAGGAATGGGGGGAGAAAGGGGGTGGGAGGGGGTGAGGAATGGGGGGAGAAAGGGGGAGGGGGAGAAACGGGGGAGGAAAGGGGGTGTGGGAGAATGATAGGGGGAGTGGGAAAAGTGGGGTGGCAAGGGGGAGGAGGAAAATAAGATCCCATAGAGGGATCTGATTCCTGGACAAGCAAACGCAGACACAGAGGAAAAGATTACCGAGAGGGATTTTGTGATCTATAAACAAAGGACCCCACGACCGAGGGCCTAGAGCAGGGGTCGGCAACATACGGCTCGCGTGTGGTATGTGGTCCCCCAGAGAAATTTATGCGGCCCGCGGAGATGATGACAAAGTGATCAGAAAAATTTTATATAAACAATTTCATATTTTTCCAGTATAACTTGGATCTCAAATATTTTCTGGGGACGATTTAACGCTATTATATTATTATTATATTTTAGACTTGAATTTCAAAAGATTTAAAAAAATCTGATGTGGCCACCACATGACTTTCTCCATACCTGTAATATTTCTAAAAATTCCAAATAGGTTAAATAATAATAAATATTTTAAGAAACTGCGAGAAAATTTTAGACTTTACAAAGAACAGAAATATACTCAAACCATAGCCTTCTGATATTGGATATAGCCACAAAACTCCAACAATTAAGAAAAGAAAAGGGAGCGTTACTACGACGTAACTAAGCGTCAATTGTTAACAAAAGTCGTCGGTAGGTAGTAGCGTGGGGGTGGAAGATAAAAGTATAAGATATCTCTTAAACAATGCATTATATGGAAAAATGTTTCAAACAAAGGTTGTAGAAAATTACATTTCTTACAACTTTTATTCGTATACATTTTTACAAATATCGAATATTAAAGCAAAAATGTCAAAATAACCGATAAGTGACAAGAGTAAACACCCATTTCCGGTTGACCGATTTTTAATCAGTTCTTGCGACACTTTCAAAAAATATTAAATATAAAATTTCGCGTTGACATGATTAATAGTTTTTGAGTTAGAGCACCCACAGAAAAGCTATCACATATACACACGCACACACAGACATCATCGAGAAAATGGTCAAAACGTGCTCAGGGGACCTCAAAACATGTATTTCCTTTGAAATCTCGAAGTCGATTTGTTTCATGAAAACTACTTTCCCCTATACTACGTATATGGAGAAAGTAAAAAAGAGTCAACTTTCTTCCTAAACTTTTGAAACTGGTCAGCTATTTATTGCACTACCTCTTAGATACCCATTACGCGTAGGCAAGAGGTAGGTAATCAGCAGATCGTATTGAATTCAACTTGATTTTCACTAATACAATACCATAGATTCTCTCGGCTAATTATGCTGTAATCGCTCATCCGGCCCGCCGGCCCGTGACTTCCCATGCGGCTCTCACTTCACTTCTTGGTTCCAATGATACTCGGTTATGTATTATAAACTAATTGGAGACAAATTTGTTATTTATACGTTTATTCGCTTTATTTCACCTGTTCATTTTTACTGTTTTTACATTGGGTTTCCGCGTTTCTATGGTCTTCTGCAGTACTGCAATCATTGGAAATTTTATACTTGTTAATGTTACTTATGGAATGGTTAGGGATAGATTCCCTTTGGGTGGGGTTTTATTTGGGTGGGTTTTCGTTTGAGCTGGGTTAGGTTAGATTCACGATTGAGTTTTAACCTTCTTAATCGATATTCATGTTATTCTTATGTTTTTACTTACTCCACAGAAGGGAAAGTATAGTATTCATGAAAAAAATCGACTTCGAGATTTCAACGGAAATACACGTTTTGAGGTCCTCTTAACACGTTTTGACCATATTCTCGATGATGTCTGTGTGTGCGTGTGTATATGTGATAGCTTTTCTGTGGGTGCTCTAACTCAAAAACTATTTATTAAGCATGTCAACGCGAAATTTTATATTTAACATTTTTATAAAAGTCAGAAGAACTGGTTAGTTTTTGGTAAAAATCGGTCAATCAGAAGTGGGTCTTGTCACATCCGTTATTTTGAAATATTTGCTTTAATACAATCATCCGCGTATTTTACTGTTCTTATAATCCTTCCTCCAATTTTGAAATCTTCTGTGCCTTCTAACGCTTCTTGCATTACACTTTCTCCATATATATTGAATAGGGTCGGCGATAGGCAGAAGCCCTGTCTTACTCCTCTACCGATATTTACTCCGCAGGTGTTCGCATTCCCCAATCTGACCTTTACAACTTTATTCACGTATAGATTCCTGATCAGTCTCCTGTCTTTCCAGTCTACACCTATATCCTTTAATATCTTCATCAACATTACCCAATTTACTTTATCAAAGGCTTTCTGCCAGTCTACGAAACATACAGAGATATCTTGACTGTACTCTATTGCCCTTTCTGATATGATTCTAACTACCCCGATAGCATCTCTAGTTCCTCGTCCTTTTCTTAAACCGAATTGATCATCCCCTAGCATTTCTTCTGTCTTTTTCTCCAGCCTTTTATTAAGAATCCTCGTGATGATCTTCGATGTTTGTGACAGAAGGCTTATCGTTCTGTAGTCTTTACACTGCACTGCCTTTGGCTTCTTCTTTAGAGGGATCATTGTTACTTCCACGAAATTCCGAGGACACTCACCCGTGTCGTAAATCTTATTAATTAATTTCGTGATCGCTTTTAGTTCTTCTAATCCCATGACTTTTAAGCACCTCAGCCAGTATTCCATCGCTGCCTGTGGCTTTCCCTTTCTTTAGTTCCACTATCGCTTTTTCTACTTCGCTCTCCATATTATTGGTCCAAAGTTGTCTTCTTCAATGTTCTCCTCATCTTTCAGCTCTATTTTTGCCGATCCTGCCTACTTCTTCAATGTTTTCCTCATCTTCCAGTTCTATTTTTGCCGATCCTGCCTGCTTGCTGTATAGTTCCTTAATGTAGTCTTCCCATACCTGTGCTACATCCTTTGTTTCTGAAAATATCTTTCCATCCCTATTCATAATTACTTTACCACAAATTCCATTAGACTTCTTATCTTCTAATTCCAGTGCCATAGCGTACATCATATCGTACCGTCCTAACTTCTCCATTTGTTGTATTTCATCACATTTTTCTTTTATCCGATTTTATAGTAATATAGTATAGTAGTAATATAGTAGATAATCGTTTATCAGAAATGGCGGGAATCTCAACTATTTGGGATAATAGATATTTTGGGATAATGAATGTCTCCAGCAGTAAACAGTACGTCAAATAAAAAATTTTAATTTCCTTTCATGTGCATGCAGCATTTAGGCAATGGATGAAGCTGGATTAGCAAGGATGAAGAAACGTACGTAAATACCATTAATGAGGTCAGGCTCAACCTTGTAGAATTTACTCATCGAGATGAAAGGAAAAAATTTTGTCACTTCCACAAATTTATTTAACATGACCGGTTTCGCTACGATCGTAGCGAAACGGTCGTGTTAAATAAATTTGTGAAGTGACTTTTCATTCGAACGTAAATAAGTTTATCTTTCATACAAGGCATTTTATAAGTGAACAGAAATGGATGATTTACAATGAAGGAAAAAACGTAAACGTCAAGACTACAACTATTTAGAGTGAGATATTTTTTAAAATTATTGTCGATTGTTTCATTAATTACCACTGATTAGAAAATAAATCGATATACTATCAAAAATTTAATATTTCCTTGTCATCATATCTTCCGTGTTTGGACGTTTTTGTTATTTGAATCTTCGGAAAAACGATCTTCTACTGTAATAATAAATGTTAAGTAAATATAAATAAAATAACATTATTTTCAATAATATGTGTGTATTACACATATTTTTCTTATTTTATTTAAAAAACATAGCTTAATAATAGCATATAAGGATGATAAAATTCCTGGCTAATCCAATCCATGTGATGATGACGGACTGGGGGTTCTAGCGTTTTCTAAATAAAAACCAATTGGGTTAACTACTTCGTCTTAAAATGTTCGTTCAGCGCAAATTCAGCGCACAGATCTTCCGGAACACATCCCCTGCGCTAAGCGAGGCATACCTCTACTAGTATATAAGCCCATCAATATGACGGGAAGGAATATCTTTATATTACTCAATGTCTGTCCGTCCGTCCCCAGTTTTATCTCTTGAACAGTTTGTTATAGAGAAATGCTGTAAACGCCATTTTGTTTCTGCCAACTAGGAGACCCCGGAAAAACTATTTTCGTTTACATAAATGTCCCGGATTCGACTCCGGGAGACGATTACATTTTCCCAAGGTCTATTTCCTTCATTCATTAAAATACGTAAATAGGGACCGAATTTCTCCGTTTTTACTTTATTCGAAGGCTAAAACTATAAAATATCTTATTCTTGCTATGTTTAGACGTTACACGGAAGACTTTGCCAGAAACATGCATTTCTTTTCGAAATTTTGTCTTTTTCGTACTCTTTCCGGGTGTTGCCAAGGCGACCCGCATTCTTGCCTCCGATTGAATTAGCGTCTATTAAGCCTTCAAATTATGAATACGGATGGAAAGATAGTCTCAGAAACTAAGGATGTAGCACAGGTATGGGAGGAATACATTAAGGAACTATAGAGCAAGCAGGCAGGATCGTCAAAACGATTATCATTTTAAACATGCAGGTTTCTGACTGACTTCGCAAAAGTTTTTGCGGGTACCGCTAATATTAAATATTATTTAACTTAAAATCTCGTACTTATTATTCTTAGAAATAATTATGAGAAAACGTTTGCCCTTAAGCCGCATTTATTTGACATATAAAAAGCTGGAACGACCGAAAATTTGCATCCTTTTACCCCCTCTCTCTCCCGCCCTCCTTATTTCCATTCATCTCCCCCTCTCTCTGGACGACACGTTAAATGCTTGGTGGGCCGTATTAGGGCACTCATTACGTACGTACGCACTGGTGGTGTAGTGGTTAGCGTGTCGGCTTCTCATTACAAAGTTCCGGGGTTCAAACCCCGCGAATGGAGGTTTTATTAAAAAACTATCATCAATGCCTGGCATTAGGCAGCAGTACTGTCAGTATGGTATGGCTGGGTCTATATCCAATACAGCTCTAGGCGTGATCGGAACGATTTGAACGGCTACAGTACTGCGATGTGGAAAGCAAGAGGGAAACTACCACATTACAATCCCTAGTAATGATTATATGGTTGGGCAATATGAGTTCTCCCGAGGTAAAATAGTACCCTAATCGGATCTCCGGTCGGGGACTGCCTTGAGGAAAACATTTGTCGAAAGTAATTTACGAATAGGCACTTGGAACGTAAGAATTATGAGAAAGGCAGGAAAACTAGAGAACTTGAAAGAAGAAATGAGAAGAAATGGAGTTGCCATTATAGAACTGAGTGAAACTAGATAGGAAGGAAAAGTACGCGGATAAACAAGTGCTTGTAGCAAGAAAGGATAGGATAGGAACTCCAGAAAATGATAAATAGACTAGTAATAACAGGTAGAAAATACGGTATGGAAATAAATACAGAAAAATCCAAGGTCATTCGAATATCGGGCAAAGAATAGAATCTGAATATAAGTATTGGAGGAAAGCCTTTAGAACAAGTTTCAGACTATAAATACCTTGGAAGCATAATAACAAGAGAATCAAAATGTACGGATGAGATCAAGAGTAGAATAGGAAAAGCAAAAGCGGCTATCAGAAGTAAGAAACACCTACTTACGGGGAATATAAGGGAAGAGATCCGCAAGAAGTTCATAAAATTCTATGTATGGAATAGAGTATAGCTTTGTACGGGGCAGAAACATGCACGCTAAGGAAAAATGACATCAAACACATGAAAAGCTTTGAAATGTGGACTTGGAGGAGAATGCTGAAGATAAAATGGACAGATAGGATGAAAAACGATAAGTGCTACGAAGAGTAGGAGAGAAGCGAATTATTATTCAGACTATTAGAAAGAGGAAGGCAAATGGTTTGGACATTACCTGAGGAGAGAGCGTATGATTAAAGACGTGTTATAAGGAAAACTAGATGGAAAATGGAAAGAGGTATGAAAAGGTTTCAGCTGATAGACGATTTGAAAGGGAAAGAGTTATGATGAGGACAGCGGAAAGTAGGAGTATATGGAGAACCAGGTTTAACCATGAATAATCACGGACCTGTCTACGGACTGACTAGCTATGATGATAATGGTATTACTCATATGAGAATTGAGACAATATGGGGCCTCGATTTCGACAATAGCATGGTTGTCAAAGCAAATCCTCATAAAATTGTTCAATTTTGCAAAAATAAGTCATTTAAACGTTTAATTGGAGCGTGTGCGGACTGAGGACGACAATCGACGATAAGAATAAGAAACTTGGTTCATTTTTCCTTTAAAAGAGTCCCGGTTTGAAGATCGAGGGTCAATTTTTCTAATTATTATGAGCGAAATAATGAAAGCTTGCACGTCGCTAAATTGATTTTTACGTGTTATCTTATGGGAAATATAATTCATTTACTGGAGTCGAACCAGGGCCTTTTTTGATTTGTTTTCACAAGTGGCTTTTACTATAAGAATCAAATATTCCTACCAGATTTCAATCTTCTATCTACTCGGAAAAAATAGCATTACAGTCAGTCATAAATAGTTCTCGATTCTCCCGCTCTTTTATAACGGAACATAAAGAGCGGCGCCATAGTCGAACGTGACCGGATTTCTTAGCTCATTATTTATAGAGATTATCTAATTACCCGGGCTTTGTACTGGGTTTACAGTTTCGAATTTGTCATGCTCATTTCACTCCCTAATATTACCATTCAAAATAAAGGTACTCTCGAGATATGTGACCAATATTCCTCCTTCATTGGTATGAACAAATTAAACATTCAAATTTGATATTTTGATAAGAATATTCTAAAAAAGTTGTGTAATTATACTAAAAATTAACACGGGCCATTAGTCAGGTTATGATTTCTATGGTACACCCCTTGCCAAAAATCAAAATTGTGTACGTCTTCAAAGTGTCTTTATAACGTGTACCAAGTTTTAAGTCTCTAAGATTCTTGGTTTTCGAGAAATGCAGTAGGGCAGCGGTTCTTACACTGTGGTCTGCGGACACCAGAAAGTCCCCAGCAGTAATCCAGGGGGTCCTGCTGCAAAGAAATTTGCATGAAAGGGGTCCTCAAATTACTAGTTTAAGAAACGCTGCTGTAGGGTATGACTTGTATGGCACTCCCTCCCCAAAACTAAAACTTCTGGCCCCGAGGTGCACATCCTCAAGTTCTCTTTAGCATGTGTACCAAGTTTTAAGTCCCTAAGTTACTTGGTTTTCGAGATATGCCGTCCACACAGACAAACGCCGCCTTTGATTATAATAGGTACATGACAGTATTTTATGATGTAAAATTCAATTTAATCGACTATAGTAAAACATTAGGAACATTTAATATAATATATAAGAATTAATATAACGATTCCCGCTGAAGTTCCACTGGAAATTTTTAATTAATAATGAAAGCAATAGAAGTCAACTACAGTAGTCCCTCGCCAACCGCGTGTCTGCCAACAGCGGATAAGAGTATCCGCGATTAGCGATATGTAAACGGTATTTTAAAGGCCGTTCTATTTAGTCCATAGATAGATTCTTCTCTATAATGCTCTCATTCGCATCACGAGTTATCATGGCGTAAAAATAGTTTGTGTTTATTGAAGGACATACCGTAATTTCAGCGTATATATTTGTTATTTATTAACCTCAACGGGTCCTTAGTGCCTCGATCATCACTCGCTCATTCCCTTTTATTTCTGCTTGTAATTTCGCATAACATGATGTTGCTCTCGCCTTTTCAGATTTTCATGGAAGAATGCTTTCTTTAGTCTTTTGAAAGGCCGTGTTTTTTATTTGTTTCCTTTCCGTCCGAATTGCTATCCCTGTTTTAGATCGGTAACGTGCATGCTCTGCACTAAGCAGCACGTAGACAATAAATGTTTCGTATAGAAGCCTCACCCCTCCATCCCCTCCCAACCTACATTACCACCCCATTACGCTTTCAAAAAAGGCTGCGTGCGCGCGCGTTCCCCTCTTCTCCCTACACTTAAGCTAAAAACATTCGTATTAAAATATAAAACTAATGGTAAAAGATATGAGGGTACAATAAACGAGCTGACATGAACAGTTTCATAGCTGAAAGAATGAAATTTGCCCTTTTCGAAGACTAAATTCAAACCCACGCAGAACTGGTGTAAAATTTTAATCGAGATAGAGATTCATTACGTTGTCGAAAATTTAGAGCGGTGGTCGGCAAAACTGTTTTCAATTACTGAACGAAATAAGTGAGAGAATTGAAATGGGGCTAGATGAAATTGCCAAAATGTTAATGCTATAAGGTTCTCTTAATAACGACGAAAAAACATTATACCGTCATACGTATTTCGCGATTTTTTTATCCGGATACGTACTAAAAGACGGATGGTGACGCCAAAATCCTAACACATGAGATATCCTAATTTATCCATAAATTTTAGTATAATACCTAGGCTCTCTTAATGATGATTATTGTTATTGATAATACTGGACGACCCGAGTCACGAAACTTGAAATATGAAAACTTGGACGCGAGCCGATTGCCCGAGTATCTGGAAATTACGGAAAGGTGACTTAATTTTTTGAAAAATTAGAAATATTCTGCGAGAACTCTCGCAATTTATTATCTTACATATATGGGCTCCGCATGGCTAAATTTTGTTTCATTGAAGATCGCGTTTGTTTATCTGCAAATTAAGATCTTAATGTATGGTGGTTGTCCATGGAACGGTTGAAGTATAAAAATCGATACAATTATAAATTGCTCAAACTTCTGCATATACGTTTGCGTATGGTATCACTATACTTATTCCTGGTTGGAATGAACTCCTACATATAGAAATGCAACAAAACCGTGTAAAATGTCTTCTGCACGTATATGGTATTAATATATTCATTACCTCATATATGTAAAAATCGAACTTTATCAATATTTGTACCATACATAAATATCAAGTATTATGTGGATTGGGGAAGCCATTCGGACGCTGAAGCATTATTGCTGGACGAAGATAATCGAGAGAACTGGGGAGAGCTGGATGGTAGCAGGGCGTAATAATCGATATACAGGTAACTCTCGTTCAACGAACGTTCTTTGAACGAATGTTCGCTTTAACGAATGAATTGAATTTTATGGTTTTACATTTCGTTGAAAATTCTATTCACTTTAACGAACTAAATAACATGTATCCAACTCAGATCGAAGAAACTCGGATGTTTACGAATGCTCTTGGGGTCTCAAAGACCGTCTTGTTTACCCATGGATTCTTCGTGTGTCCACTTTACCGCGCATTTTTCCTATCGCCTGCATTTCTTGGGAGGCTTCATATGACGTCATCGAACATGCTGTTTGTTACTCAAAATATATTTACAAATATCCACTAAGATTTGAAGGACCTCTTGTGTACCGATAAGGAGGAAGTGCAATACGCAGTGTTTTCCATAGCTATGCTTCAGTTTGTGACTTGGATTTACTACGTTCGGTCGCATTCGTTTTTTCGCGGTTCATATATAATCGTTACATCACGAAGATTTCTTTTGAGCAATTGCCGTGGCCACATTTATCGTACTTGCTCGTACTTTAGTCATAGCTGTTCAACTTTTGTTTAATTATTTTCCTGGAGATGTTTAAATCACGAGGAATTTTTAATTCTTTATTGACGGTGTTGGGAGGTTGTTTTTCATTCAAAAGTTGATATTTCTCGTATCATATAATAGATAGCACTGCCCATCTATGTTCGATTCTTGTTGCTTCGGTTTTCTAGTTGATCCATTATTGTACTTGCATTGACAGACATTTTAATTACTAAGAATTATAAATCCAAGTATAAATAATCTTTTGTCTAGAAAGCATCTGGAGCTTTAACGGGAAAGGCAACGGAAAAATCACGTTCGTTCAACGAATTTCCGTTTTACGAACGCTTTTCAGGAACGCATGTCGTTCGTTGAACGAGAGTTGCCTATACTACGACGCCGCTGGAAGCTATATAGTTATTTTTTGAGAAATATGGCTTGTGCAGTATTATTTATGACTACAAGCTCTATAGCCGAGTTAATTTTAAGCAAAACCGCTTGAGCCATTTTTTAAATAAATCGCTATTTTATGAAAATCAACATGAGTAAATCACCCTTCATTGTTGCGCTATATCGTTTATCTCTTCAAAGTTTTTATTCTGAATAATAATATGCCTAAATACGAAATTCCATTCGATTTCGTTTAATCATTTAGGCTCTAAAGCTGCGCACAGACAGACAGCATGGCGAAGACCACTTTTTTGTACTCTGGGACACCTAATCAGGTGCAGATCGACCTATCGGGCATTCGGGAAGGCGCCGATGGACCGTTCACATTTACGATAAAAGTAGAAATTTTTAAATACATAAAACAGTTGTGGAAATTACGCCGCGACATGGAAAAACAATAAAATAATGTTAATTTCTAAGTGAATAATGTTTTGAATTTTATTTGTGTATATAAATATTTAAATAAGAACATCATATAACTATAAGGGCCGGCTCAAATAAAAACCCCCAGTCCGATATTCTCCCTCGATCCACCCCTGCACCTAATACGTGTATTTCCGTAAAAATCTGTCCATTTTTATTACAATACTTTCCCTATATACTACGTATATGGGAAAGTTAAAGGCAGTATGTTACGCTGACGGTCGCGCCCCGGGTGGCAATTATGGCTTAACGCGAATAACTCGAGAACGTAAAGAGCGACTTAGACGGGAGATGTGTGGCCGAAATTTTTAATAACTTATTGTAAAAAATAAAGTAAATTTCATTTAGCGACTGTCTTTCTCTTGCGTTATTTTTAGCAACAACATGAGGTCCACACCAGGAATAATGCAGGTTGGTTTCCCTAAGTTAACGTCCCGAATTGATTACTTATATTGGCTGGAAATGTTTCAGTACGTGTTAGTCATTCCAAGGATTTCTCATGACAAAAATACCACTTGTAGTTCATAGTTTATCAATGTCAGGGAAAATTGAAAAAAAAATTAATAGAGCATTATCACGTATAAAATCCTAAAAACAACGTCAAATCTCTTTCTGACATATTTTGCATGTATTTTTTATAAATAAACGAATTTAATAAATGCTACTGTTTATACACTAATATGTCTGGATCAACTTTCCATAGCTGAAGAGTAGTCGATCGGAAAAGAAAATAACCCATTTGTTCGCTCGTCAATGTACAAGCCGAGTGCTGTAATAATCGTCTCCATGGCAACAATCCGATAAAATGCGATTTCAAACGCAAAAACGCTGTTTTAGTACGTAGAAATTCAAGAAAATACGATCAATTATCGACATTCTGTGATAAGAATTAGAATTAAGCTTAAGCCCTTCTGTGTGGAGGCATACATAAAAATATACCTGGCTAGAGGGGCAGGGGCGGATCCAGAAACTTCCCAAGGGGAGGGCGATCGCCCCAATTGCCCCTCCCCCCTCTTGATTCCGCCTCTGCAGACGACCATACATTTTGAAAATCCCTATCCCCATCAGAACCTTTCTTTTCCTTGTCATACAGACTTAATCTTCGGTGTAGAAAAAAGGAATGTTGCGCGGAATGAATTTAAGAACGTACCCAGTGGATGGATGGCAATGGGGTCGTCCAAGGGGAGGGCGATAGCCCCCATCGCCCCTCCCTTGGATCCGCCACTGTAGAGGGGACTACTCTCAGTTTTTGAGGCACAATAGATACCCACGGTGAGGGTTTCGACCCTTCGCTCGCGAAGAGTCGGTTCGAAGGCAACCCTTTCAGCGGGAGGTCTGATTTCAGGCCAAGGAAGACTGCCTAAATGTTATTTCAGAATGATAGATTAAGAATTTTTTGATGAATTATTCGTATTCCCCGTGAATCTACATTATTTTTTCCTAAGAACAGTACAAACCTCGCTCCGATATCACAATTTTAAGATACTTTAATGTATTAAAGAAAAAATCTCTGCACGAAGGATTTGAGACTTCCTATGCAAAATAAGTAGGGAAAACACGTTCCTGGAATCGATCTCGGGACTTCAATCTTCGCCAAATAAAATATAGCCCGGAGATGGGCCCTGGCAACACGAACCTCATACGAGGTTTCATGAAAATCGGTCCATTGGTGCAAAAGTTGTTAGTAGGGGACACACACACAGGCAGGACCATTTCATAAGGCTGTTTCCTTTGGAAATCAGCCTAATAAAAACAATGTTCAGTCCTAACACTTCATTATTACACACCGCTCGTCATTTATTTAGTTCGGCGGCTTGTAGTCCGCAGTGCGCGGCGCAAGCGAGCATCGGCCATCACGCGCGTCGCGACGGAAAAAAGGCCAAGAAACGCTGAGCTAGAGGTACGTTCCCATGCGCGATAGCGGTGCGGGCGGAAAAAACGGCTCCGTTTCCATGGAATCAGCGAACGAAGAAGAATTAACAGTCGACTGTAGTAGTGCGCAATTCGTATATGTCTATCTTTCACTTTTATTTTTTTCAGTCTCAATGGGTGTCCTCCACGATTAACTTTTTTGAAATTAAATTATGAAATTTGAACCTCTCCTTCCCTCATTTACTAATTTCGAGATGAGTCAATGCAACGAGCGTTCGAAATGATTGAAAGTTTGTTTTACACTCCTAAGTATTTCCTCCAGATGGTAATTCCTTTGTCTAGATCGCACTTTCGTCATATAAATGTGAACATTATTCAATAGCAACTCCCAATGGTCTCGCATATAAAATAAGAAGTGCAGAGCGGATGGGCGCTCCCTGCCGTTTCGAGATATCGATCGTTGTGGATTACACCATCTACGTAAATGCGGAGAGGCGAGGGCCACGGCTCGCTAAGAGCGCTGCGAACTGACATGGTACACGGAACTAACAGACGATAGGAACAAGGAGGAAATTAAATGCGTCCACACGTAAGGGCCATCGAAAAGGCAATCGAAAATGACTAACGAAAGGGATATGGCTAAGATTTGTAAATGGATGACAATTTCGCTAAATCAGCAACATTGCAGTTTCCATTGACGACGGAGGTTTTTACAGGTCAAGAAACGTAAAATTTTAGTGTTCAAGAAATCTATGTATCAAATCGACACGTATTTGAAATGGACGACAGAAAAATGACTTTCAATAATTTTAGGCGTTCTTCGTTTTAAATCCTTATGTCATACGATTTTCGGGACCCTGTTTTAAGCGGATTCGTCATAGCGCGAAGCAGGCACGCGCCTGCCAGGTGTTCAAAAAACAAGGTGACCAACAATTGAGGTGGTCTAACCATAAATATATTGGAAATCCTATTTTTCACAGGCTTGTTTATTTTAGTATAATCGTCTTTGGATCCCCATTCAGGGCAAGAATGTGGCACACCACGCTATAAAAGAAACCTCCAGGATGGCACACCGTTTTTATCACTCGATCGACGCTTATTTCGGCGTTATCTACTATATAAAAATGACTTGGCGGCGGTCGTCGTCGTCGGTGGGTGGAACGACGGACTTGGCATTAGAGCGGAGCTGTCCTCGACCTCCGCGGACCTCCTACGTCCGAGGACCCCAAGTTGGGAACCGCTGCTCTATCTCCCTCTCTCGGGCTGTTTTAATGCAGCTAAATGCACGAATTACATTGCGACCTTTTGAAATTTTGAACATAGCTTACGGACTCCCAGCACTACCTCGGTCGGGTCTCTTTCCCGGGAGGTGTGGCCCGGACATAAAACGTGGAAACATGAAAAAATCGATATTTCGACCTGCAAGCTTATTTTCTTTTGCTGATTAAAATTCACATATTTGACCTTCGATCTCTGGACTAGGACTTTATTAAAGAAAAATGAGAATAGCTTCTTATTTTTATCGCCTTCGAATCGAAATCTCTCGAATTTAACGGTTTAATATCATATTTTGACAAAATTTAGCGTTTTTAAGGAGAAGTCGCCTTACCAACCGATTGCATTGTTGAACGTGAAATCCTATTACTCTCACATATGCTCCCGTTTCCTCCGGACCTCATGTACCCTCCAGGCCAAATTCATAGGTATCAGAGATATCTCAGAATTAGTTTTTACTTTCTCCATATACGTACTATACAGAAAGTATTGTTTTCATGAAAAAATTCGAGCTTTCAACGGAAATACACGTTTTGAGGTCCCCTGAACACGTTTCGACTATTTTCGCGATGATGTCTGTCAGTATGCGATAGGATTTTTACTTTTTCATATATATATATATATATATATATATATATATATATATATATATATATATATATATATCCTTGTTGACATCCATATATTCATTTTACCTTTCCTTTTCCGTAAGTTGTTATATATATATATATATATATATATATATATATATAAATGGATGGCAACAAGATGTTGGGATGAGGAAGCCCAGTGAGCACTCACCAATCAGACGACTTCAGGTTGGCGAGGCCCTGGGGATGTCGAAGCGACACACGTAAAAGAACACTAAAACAACACAGAAACATCACAAACGTAGAAGCTTTCGGAGTTATTCCTTCATCAGCTACAGAGAGCTACAGGTTCTCTCTCTGTAGCTGATGAAGGAATAACTCCGAAAGCTTCTACGTTTGTGATGTTTCTGTGTTGTTTTAGTGTTCTTTTACGTGTGTCGCTTCGACATCTCCAGGGCCTCGCCAACCTGAAGTCGTCTGATTGGTGAGTGCTCACTGGGCTTCCTCATCCCAACATCCTGTTGCCATCCATATATCCATTTTTTTACCTTTCCTTTTCCGTAAGCTGTTATATATATATATATATATTAGGGGCTTGTTGCAGTACTTCGTGCAAACATCTAGAGAGCCTTGCGTGAAGTGAGACAATGCGATATTCCTAAGACAAAAATTGATACAAAGAGTGTTATTAGTTGAACCACTTTTATTGTCCCTCTTATAATAATTATATACCTCACACCATTCATGCCTTTTCGAGAAACGGCTTCCCAATAAAACCTGCAAGAGTTCGCGCCGAGTATTCAGGCGAAAGATTTGTCGAAATCGAGCCGACCGTTCTTGATTTATTTGCGTTTATACTGGGAAGTGACGTCACTCGAGACAATCTGTTTTTGTCCTTCACGCGTTTTATTGCAACCTTAGTGCAAATGCAATTGATGCCCGAGTCTAACAATGCCAAAATCCGAGATGAATAATGTCGGCTACCCTAGCAACCTCCTTTTTGAAATGTCGAAAAACCGGAGAAAATAGAATATAAACTTGAAATATGAGCAAACAGGAATTAAACAACAGAATAAGAATCTTCATTTCATTCTGCGTTAAATGGCATAGATCTCAAGTCAAAGTCTCGATCGTAAGATATTTTAAAATGTTAAAGACAGGTCTACACATCGTATTCTAGCCGATTACGTGTTAATCAAATGAAAAAACGAAAACAATCCTGGTATCGAACCCATGCCTTTCCGGGGAACGACTACCCACTTAAAAACTGTAGGAGTTCGCGTAGAATATTCAGGCGATAGATTTGTCGAAATCGAGCCGACCGTTCCCGGTTTATTTGCGTTCATGCCGGAAGGCTTCAGGCGCAGGCATAAGATGCATAGACGCAGCGGTCATAATATATTAGATATGTGTGTGTGTTTGTGCGCGCAACAGCACTTGAGCCACGCGGAACCCATATGTATTAGATGATAAATTCCATCAGTTCTCGGGATATATCCGTAATTTACAAATTCACTAGAAATCGGCTCGTGTCTAAATTTTAGTATTTCAAGTTTCGTGACTCGGATCGCCCTGTATGAGCAATATGAATGACCATCATTAAGACAATTGCCTACATGTTACAGTAAAATCTATGGAAAAATTAGGATATTTTGCGTTAGGATTATGACATTACCATCAGTGCCTTTATCACGTATTTGGATAAAAATATTGCGAAATAGTTGACGAAATTATAATTTAATAATAACTAGGTCATATGACGGGCGGAAATAATATATCAAAGAAGGTAATTTCGAAAGATATATACACTTTTTATTCACTTGAAAAGTAATTTTTTTCCGAGTCAAGATTTCACGTCGGCACTTGATTCCAGATTGGGATTTAATTACAAATTTCTTTATATACTATATTTGGTGTGAACTGTCGTTCATCATTAAAGAAAACTTGTTTTTTTTGGATTCGTGGTTCTTGTTACATAAATAAAACAAAACAGTGAAGCCTTTTATATCCACTTCACCGTATTTAATGAAAACTTTTTTATGATATACTAGGAGCTCCGCGCGCGACTACGTGACAAAATACCGCGTGACCTCGGAGTCTGACGCAGCCCGTCGAACCATCTGAGACTTTAAATGGGGCCAATCGAAACAACCGTGAGATTAAATCTGGCCCGTCGAGGTACTCGGAAATAGTAATGCAACCTGCCATCGGAAAAAGGTTGCACTGCACAAGCTATCCCCACCTCTCCCTCCATCATCAACCATGCCGCCCACGATAAGTATTTTCTCTCCTCTTTTTGTGAAGCGTCGGCCTGTGTATTGCTCGTGCGCACTAAGGTGGCAGGCAGAGGCGCGTGAGAGAGGAAGGGAAGGAATGGGATGGAGAAACTTTAAGGGGGAGCCGACGTCAGAGCCTATGCGCAGTAACACAATTTTGGTTCGCATGAGTCCAAGTTCGCGCATCAAATGCCCACACCTAAACACCACCTCCCCCCTCTTTCTCTGAACAATTTAGGAATTTTTCGCGGTTTTTTACACCTCTCTTCTTTTCGTAGGTGTTTTCCGCAGTGGGAATTTTTTTGTGTTAAAATATAACTGATACACAGTTTTTTTTTTCGACCCACAAAACTAACAATATTCTTTGGTAATACTCTGTGATCTATTAACCAATATAAAATTAACTTGTAATTCGTACATATTTTACTGTAATTTTTATGTAATTTAATTTTTTTAAATATGTAAACATTGTAATTACTTATATGACGAAAGGGCTAAATGTTAGAAGGAACTATATAGTCTCAATTTCGCCCTAAATAAAGTCGTTTGTCTGTCTGTCTGTCTGTCTATAGGCTGTCCCACCTCAAGGATGGACTCGCCCTTCCGTAAATGTGCCTATTGCGCACCGCCACGTTAGAGCGTGTTTACTCAAGCGCCTCAAAACTTTAAAAAAATGTAAAGACATAAAGTAAACCTGCGTTAGTACGAGTTCGGCTAGCACGAACACTCGGTCCATATGAACATATATTTTCCTGGCCCTGATTATATGTATTAATGTACGTGATTTGGTTAGTTAAAACGAAATTCGCATAAGACGAACTTCGAACGAAATTCGGGAACCAAGAACTCGAGTAATCAGTTAACGCGAATACTTGTGTTTAGTCAAACGTTTTTTAGAGCCATAAGACTGTTTCCGGCGTGTAGAGAGGATGTTCAAAAACTTGGATGCAGTGGGTTTCTGAGAAGGGTGATTCAGCAATTGTCTTCATTCTTGGCTCTACCTTCTTTGACCTTCAAGTCATGTTTCACTTTTCATGAGTGCCTCAAACAAGGGAAGACGTTACAAACGTGGACGCTTTCATTGTGTCAACATAGGTAAATGCGGTAAATCATTTCAATCGAACAGATCACAGAGGATGAAAGCAATGAAATTATTCTGTTTGATATCATCATTCATCATGAACAACGGTGTGCCTTGCTGCGATAGCAATTCTAATGAGGCTATACAAAAGCAAAATGCTCAAATTTGCAAGGCACTGAGAACTTACTGAGCTACTGCGCCGTTTACCACGCCTGCGAGAGCATGGCCGTACAGAACAAGTGTTTTCTGTTACACCTTGAAGAGTAAGTGTTCAACCATATACTAAACGTATAGGACAAGCTGCAAAAGAAGACGAACTTCAATTGCGCTAGCAACAAAAATGATAATACTAGGATTTAGAACGGTATTTTTTCAAAAAGTAGAATTGCGGAAAAATATAAAATTTCTAAGTCGACACCGCAACTACAAAAAATACAGAGAAGATTGACTAAGCTGTAGCTAAGGGGTCAACAAAAAAGCAAACACCTAAGTGATTTAGATTTAGAAGAAAAATTGTTGAATTAATATCAAAATAAGAGATCATCAATGGTCCAAATTTCTGGGCCTCTCGACCAAGAAAAGGCCAAGGATCTGACTTAGAAAAACCGGGACAAACTGAAATGAGTGAGATCGAGGAGACAGAAGAGTGTCACGCAGTATTAAGCATGCTGTTGCCTCCATCAAACCTCACATTTCATGATTTTTCTTTAATTGACGAAGACGTCAAAATTTGCGCTCCACCAGAGGACAGACTGCATGCAGAAGATGCGCTTCGTGAATCTTCTAACAGAGGCGAAGACCAGGAATCACAACGACCTTCAAGAGATTAAGCGACCTATGCATTGTCTGAAATTCAGCATTTCGTAGATACAACAGAAGTGGATCCCCCATTCATTTAGTCAGAGAAAAAAACGCACGACTGCATTAAATGAACAATGAACTTGCCCAAAATTGAGGCAGCAAATAATAAGTTTTTTTTTAACAGCTCCTGAGTACTACAAAAAAGTTTTATTTCTATTAATTCCTCTATTGTAGAATACCATCAAAAATGTTTCATTCCTAGCTTTGTTTGTAGTTTATTACGAAGGTAACTTTAATGTAAGTAGCTAAACTATTTAAATACTATATTATAGCTATTTTTTTCTGTTCTGCTGTCCAGTGAACTTTTATATGAATTTATTTCGTTTTATTTTATACTCTTGAATTGTGTGTACCGCCAAGTTAAAAAATAAATTAATACAAACATATTTACATCATTTAACTTCAGTTTGAACGTTTTAAACTTGCAGATAATTAATATCTGTCATCTATTGTGTTAAAATCGCTATGTCTGTGTGTATGAAGCTTTATATGGGGTTAAACGGTAGAATAAGAAAAACGCTTATAACTCAAAAGCTATTAATTTTTCCATCAAACTTTCAGGTATTACTAACGTATTGCCAACGCAACCTTTAACTATTAAAATGCTCGCCGTCAACTCATGGGTTCGATTCCAAGAGCCTATCTTTCCTACATTTGAATAACACGGGAAGAGATAAAATGTTGCGAGCAAGCCTTTCTAAAGATGAACATTTAAATTAGAATTGAAATACGAAATGAGGCACAAAGAATAAACTTGCTTTTTACATCAAAGGGAATATGAACCCACGGCTAATGATAGGCATAGTTATGTATGGATGAATTTCTTTCTTTTATTGTGAATTTTTTTGCAACTTCTCTCGCAGGCCCTGTCTCTTCCTCTCATAATATCAAGTCTTCCAACCTGACAGAATTCCTCTCGGCTACTTGCTCGCTTTTCCTCCACGACTATTACTTGGTAAACTGGTATAATTAAAAAAGTTAATTACATAGTTGCAAAACCCATTCTTTGCACTTATTATTTACTCTCATTTTTCTTTAAAATTCGTGTGCGTGTTACGCTACTTAAGGTTTTAATTGAAAATCCATTTATTTGAGATTGGCTAATTTATTGAAGTAAAAGTAAGCGATATTACATAGCGTCAGTCAGTCAGGAGATTTCTGATCGTGCTATCGCCATCGGCCGTGAGATGTACGATCGTATTATGGGAATGAAACATAAAACAAAAGTTCCGTTAGCTGTCGATGCATAAGCAAATAAAAGTTTCACTTCTAACTCTCCCCATCATTGGTCCCAATGATGATTGACGTTTGCAGATTATTAATGTTTTAAATCAATCAACCGAATTTCTGAGCGATTCACAAAAGAAATATTTTTATTAATTTATATTGCTCTACTTTCGGACTTTTCACAAGTTCATTTTCCTTCATACTTTCAACATTCCTTGGCCTAATGGGTATATTTTAAGTATTCGGAGGAAGTCTTCGCGAAACTAATTTCACGGATCCTTTCCATGACATAAGCATCAATATAGAATAAAGCGTGTGCCGAGATCAAAGAAGAATATGCGATTTAATAATTTAAAATTTTGTCGAGACAATCGTGCGTTGAATGCCTTGAGAAAATAATCCGGACCAACACCTAACAGAAAAAAATATGAACGTGGCTGCCCGGTTAAATTTTAATGCGAAATACGAAAAACGATTTGTAAAGGGAGGAGGAATGAAAGAAAAAAAAACTACCCAATTGGGAATCGAAATCGCGCCCTCAAGTATTGAACGCACCAAATATACGCCAGGTAATTTTAACATGCGAATGTTTAATGCTCTACATTCAAACGTGTTCCTTCTATTAAATAACGCAACGAATGTTGTTTACATTTATTGTTATGAAAATCATTTCCCTCTCCTTCCCTCTTTCTTGTATTAAAATCTTTCAAAGAACGCTTAAACCCATAAGGATGGAAATAACAATAGGATTTCGTGGTTTAACAATGTAATTGGTTGGCAAAACGACATTTCGCTAAAATGCCAAGATTTTTCCAAAATATATCTTTCAAACGATTAACATGAGCGATTTCACGCTGAAGGAGAAGTAAGACGAATAGAATAAGAAACTTCAAATACTTTCTTAAGAATAGTCCAGACCTAAAGGTCAATCTTTTCTAATTTTAATTTCCAAATGAAGAAAAGTCTGCAAGTAAAAAAGAAGGTTTTTACGTGGTATTTTAAAGGGAATGTAAATAATCCCCTGGAGTCGAGCCATGGACGTTTTTCGTCAATTTTCCTTAGTCACAGCTTTTTTATATAATACAAATAAAATATTGAATAAGGAACCGACAACCATTTAAGCGAAAGTATTCAATAGCATTGAACAACTGAAATAATAAACAACTGTCTAAAAATATATGGATCCATGGTTACCATGGTAATATAGCGTCTTAAAACATCCAACGTCACCAAGCAAATTATACATGTCCTAGCGTAATTGCCCGTCAAATATGACGGGTATGCATGGATTAAATATTAAATTTAAGGCATTCCCATTCTTCCTCCTATTTAGAGTTTTGGAACCGGGAATTCCCGTTCCCGGGAATTTAATCAATATTTCTTATTCTCGATTCCCGGGAATTGTTCGTTTGAATTTTGTAACAAGTCAAGATTTTCCAGAATTGCTTTCTGAGCCAGTTTTTTAGATATTCCTCTGAATTTCATCCCCAAATGTTAATCTATCAAATTAGGTTTGATTTTTTGATTGTATGTGTTAAACCAATAGAATTTCTGATGATTACTAAATATTTTTTCAGCGAATGCTATTTAGTAACTGAGGTATTAGGAGTTTGAGATTAAGGATCAGGTTGCGTTTCTCGCCATTAATTCAATTTTAATGGAGCGCTAATACAATGTCAAAATAGCTTCTTCTCGCGCCCTTGAATGTCATTTGTAAAAAAGGTCCAAAATGGCTATATGAATCTGAAACTATGCGCTGAAGTGAACTACCTTCCTCTCCTATTCTTCTTCCTTCCCCCCTCCCTCTTCCCCCAATCGACCAAATTAGCTGCTCTGACCAAGTGTATATATAAATTAGGAAGATTCACGTCGAAATTCAACGGAAAAGTTTTTTATGAAATTTCGTGAATAGATGCGACGCGAAGCAATTACTCAAATCAATGGTACCTACCCAATTTCACGAAACCGGCAACAATGCAAATCATTAAGGATGCGTCAAATTCTCGAATTAAAAACTGATCTGTTGATCGAATCGACGAGTACTCGAAAATCGATGACAGGAAAACAAACGTTCGTTCTTTTAGGCGTTCGTTGTTTCAATTCTCGAACTCCTACGATGATTCTAAGTGATTTTAATATATTAATGTTCTACATTCAAATGTATTCCTTCTCGCATATAACGCAACGAATGTTATTTACAATGGTTGCTATGAAAATCATTTCCCTCTCCTTCCTTATCTCTCTCGTCATACATTTTCTACCCTCAATTTTAACCGAGGATATTGCAATATAGGATACATTAGTTAGTCTCTTGTTATCTCCACATCGTCAACATCGAGGAAAGATCGGTTGCGCAATTCAAAGTACGTCTGAATATTGAATCTGCTAACAATTTGTCGCAAATAATGTATCACATGTCATTGGGATTTATTAAAGATTTATGTATTTACGTTGTATCAATAATATCATGTTTAAATGAAAATGGTGTATAAAATGTTAAAAATGCAAAATCATTCATATTCCCGGAATATTTGAAAATCTAATTCCTGTTTCCCGGGGAAAAAAATATCGCCGGGAACCCAAAACTCTACTCCTATTCACTCTTCCTCTCTCCCATCCTCCTCCCTCCCATTCTTCCTCTCTCCCCCCTCTCTCCTCCGGAAAAATACTTCCTAGTCTCAATCATCACCTAATCAAGACCATTAACTATCTATAATATCTCTCCCCCTCTCCCTCCTTCTGTCACTCTCAATCTCTCTCTCTCCCTTACTATCGCTCTCTCCCTCCCTCTCCCCCTCTCCTTCTCTGGAATAATAAACTACCTAGTCTCAATCTCGCCCTAATAAAGAACATTACCTATCTGTCTCTCCCTCTCCCTTCTTCTCTATCTCCGTTCCTCTATCTCCCTTCTTCTATCTCCCTTCTTCTATCTCCCTTCTTCTATCTCCCTTCCTCTTTCTCCATTCCTCTATCTCCCTTCCTCTCTCTATCCTGTCTCTCTCCTTTTTTTCTTCCTCTCTCCTCTCTCACGTATTAAAACATTAAAAGCACGCTTTCCTCACGCATATCTCTCTATATTATAACCGCACTAATGTGTGTTACAGAAACTATTCCTTACTTCCGTATGAGCTAGAATGCTGAAAAAGTTCAGACTGATTATTCATGACTTACAAACAGGGGAAAATGTGAAAACGGGAAGTTTTTAAGTTCAAGAACAAAAAAAAATTTATTCGAGAAATCCCCATAAGATTAACATTGAAGGACTGTTGCCATCATATCCGATTTGAAAGCATAACACGTAAATGAGTAAAATTGTTCTGAAAACTAAAATTTTCAGTTTTTCTTGAATAAAATATTTCGTTGCCAAGAACAACCAGTATTGTTGCCGTATTCGTAGTTATATAGGACCCTATTGGGGAAAAGGAGGAAGACGGGATTGTGGGGAAAAGAAAGAGTGACAGAGAGAAGGAAGGAAGGATGGAAGGAAGGATGGATGAATGGAAGGAAGGATGGAAGGAAGGAGGGGGAGAGAGAGAGGAGAGAGAGAGAGGAGAGGAGAGAGAGGAGAGAGGGAGAGAGAGAGGAGAGGAGAGAGAGGAGAGAGGGAGGGAGGGAGGGAGAGAGAGAGAAGAGAGAGAGAGAAGAGAGAGAAATGAGGGAAAGGGGGAGGGAGAGAATGAGGGGAAGTGGAAGTTTGGGAAAGCAGAAGGTTTGGTGGGAGGTAGGGATATAGGGAAGTAGAGGGAGAGATAAGGAGAGAGGGAGGGGTGTGGGAGGAAGGGAGAAGCCCGAAAATAGGGCTAAATATAATTTTCTATCTTAAATATATGCCGAAATGACGAGGTTCACAGTTGCGCACGGGCAGCAAACGAATTCACATCGCGGAACGAGGCACGGGGTTGACGCGCGCAGCGCGTAGGGGCGGAGCCCCTAGTATGGTATAAGGCTTGAGATGACAATACAATCTCGAGGTTTAACAATGCCACGGTCAGCAAGGCAACATATCGTTATAAAGCTTGTTTTATATAATATGATTTGAACGTATAACTCGAGCGATTTCGAATCGTAGGAAAAATGTGAAAACAAGAATAATAAACGTTATTTATTTTTCTTTAAAACTGTCTAGGTCCGAAGATCGTATGTTTTTTCTAATTTTAATTTGCAAAAGAGTAAAAGCCTGTGAGTCGAAAAATCGATTTTTACGCGTTATCTTATGGGAAATAGAAATTATGTACTGGAGTCGAACCCGGGACTTTTTTGAGGATTATTTTTAGTAAATGGTTTTTACTATAAGAATCAAATATTCCTACCAAATTTCAATTTTCTACCTGCTTGGAAAGTTTGTTAAAATAGCATTACAGTGTCATAAATAGTTCTCGATTCTCCCGCACTTTTATAACGGCTTTTTAGGAGCGGCGCCACAGTCGAGCGTGAGGGACAAACGTAGCTTATTATATAATACGATATTACTATGAAGACTCCCAACGCGACATTTTTCTCATTTAATTTGTCGCTTTCCTTCCACTGCTACTACTTGGTAAATTTTAACAACAAATTAATTGCAAGCATAGCTCCAACGGGCAATTGCTATAATCTAATAATTACTAATGCGACGTCACAAAAGGAAGTTTTTATAAGAGAAAATAGAATCCCACCAGCAGAGAATGAATAACGTGGCAACACAGATTTAGTACATTAATTGGTGAGAGAAGGGTTTGAAGATTTGGCTGTTGAGAGCATTGAAAAATTGTTTGCGGATAAAGGTTTCAACGAAGATGAATTAGTGAGTAAAGGAACCGATACCAAAGCCTAAATATACAATCCTAGTGATTATGAAGAACCAGTTCAAACATTACTGCAAAAACGTTAAGGCTTCGAAATGGCTAAAAAGTTTAAAATCTATTTTCTGGATAATGACCCTAAAATAGAACGTAGCCTCATATTTCAACAAGAATTGAAAAACTGTTTAGCTCAATGCCAGGAAATTTACAAGGGGATAGAAAAAATATAAAACAAATCATCTCAACTGCTGATGAACTGCTAATCTTGTGGAATTACCACTGACGGCGGCTGCTTCGTAGTCGAAATGTGCAAATGGTTTTTTAACCTTGTTGTGGCTATTGGAGATACCTAAGGCAAGTACATACATTTTTTCAGCCATAAGACAAGCTCGATTGTTCCCTGCTCAAGAAAAAGAATAGTCGCGAGAATGTCACAAACAGTTTAGTTACAATCTATTACAGCAACTAAACGTATTTTCTGCTGCTTCCACCTATCCCTTTTTCTCCCCCTATTTCCCCTGTATTGTTGTACTCCTCACCCCTCCATTTCCCCGCTTGCCCTTACTTACATGACAATGTGCCCTCTGCGCGCGCAGCTAACAATAACCTCCCGTCCCTCCTCGCCAGGAGTAGATAACGTAATCGCGAACAATCGGGTTGTTGGGGCAACAGAAATTTTCGTTTAAAAAATTTCGTAATTTTGCTGTTTAAAGCACAATTTTGGTCGGATTCGGCCCGAATTTGAAATTTGACGGTATGAAAATAAAACTGCATTCGTTTCTTCGAACCTGGGTTGAAGTTCCGAATTCTTATCTTGATTTTAAGTAATTTTAAAGTGCAAATAAAATATTTACTATACTTGTTCCCAAGCTATTTAAAAGGAGGATATCAAATCATAAATAACATTCATATTTAGCTTATCGTGGTGGTTGGAATTAACAACCCCATTAGAATACAAAGCATGTCATTAAGAATAAACGGCGAAAGTTTGGTCGAAATTAAGACATTCATTCCGTGGAAATTCGCCATTTTCCTTTGCTGATCGTACACCCGGCAAACACTCGATTTATTTTAATAGTATGATGATGAAGTAACCTATTCGGAATTATCAGAAATATATTACAGGTATGGAGAAAGTCATGTGATGGCCGCATCAGATTTTTATGTAGAGATATATAAATCAACGTAGTTTTAACCAAATTTCAACTTAGCGGTGGATTAAATGAAATACTAAAATTCTAAGAAACAAATAATAGTAATAATGCTGTAATCGCTCTTTTATTTTACCAATTAACACAGTATATCGATTAATACGCTAAAATATCATGCAAACGAGCTCGGTTTCTAGGAGTTAGTTTGTTTTCGTTGCTACAACAAACAGGCCAGGATAAAAATCCTGATCACCATGTGTCTGCATGCTAAACTCAGTTTCGCCACCTTCTGCGACCTTTTTATTACACACTTTTATTGAAGTTGGCTTGCGCGTTGTCATCGTTCAACATCTTGGATGCGTTATATATCTGGATCCATAAACGCTGCAGAGCTGAAATTTTGCACATAATCCACATTCGTGGTACATTTTTATCTATCAAGTTTTGGTACGCATCGGACCTTCCGATTCCGGAACCCCCATAGAAGGATCCTCACCGAACTTATCATATGCTATTTGACAGAAGAGAACAGTGTGACAGCGGTCAATTGGATTACATAGGAAATTCGAGCGTCGAGGGTCAGCTTCTCCTCACCCGATACAACAGCGAACCTTTTCTCGCCGCGGAAAGTAAGCTACCGTGCGAGGTCTTATCTTTACATACAAGGTTCAGTTCTCTCTTGAAAGTCGTGCGTGACACGACTTATACTTCGTACACAGGGACGTAGCGGTTATAATATATTAGATTTACAACCATAAATAAAACAAATTTGCACTGTAAATAACTACGGACCATCTGAGACAACTTCCTGATTGTCGATAATAAAATTTTCCGATTTTTCTTCAACAATTTCATTCGAGAATACATATAAATAAATATTTACTATGTAAATGAATAAAAAGCTTGAAGATTCAAAAGTAGATAATAAAATAAATACAAAACAGGTTTTTCAATAGCACACACTTTTATGATGCACTCAAAAGTAGAAAATAAATTTTTGTTGCCTCCAAATTTTCATTTTGTAAATTTGGTGTGAAGAATAAATGTGGGCGGCCTTTACATGGTTTAAATAAAAAATAGCAGATAAGTCAACTGATGCACAATATTTCTCAGTTAACCAAGCGTTTCATACGATTTCAAAATTAAGAAAAAGTAATTAAAAACTTGACACATTTACTTTTAACGTAAATAAGTGATTTGCATACATGATTTTCTTCTTGGCCACCCACACTCGCAAGGGACAATCATTATCAGACAAACAATGTAAAATTTCCAATTGTTCCAATACATCCATTTTCGGGCCTTTAGTCATAAAATGTAACACTGGGTAAAAAAATCACTAACATGTTTAAATTCAAGCAAATTATTAGCAAAGTGAGACTGAATCAGATTATTTAGATAACTTTTATGTTTTTTGAACCTATTTTTGAAGTTTCTGCCAGTTTGGCAGACACACACACCATTACAATTGTTGCACTTTCATTTATAAATAACACTTCTAAAATTAACATCAGCTTTACCCTTAGGAGAAGACAGAAGATTCCGAAGGTTACACATATTGTAAAATGCTGCTTGAGTTTTTTTTAGGCAATAAATTACGAATTTTATACGATAGTCTTCATACAAACAGAATTTTACACCAACGGTGGGAGAGTAAATTGCTAATTGCAGTTGTTTTACTTTCTCCGTATACTAAGTACAGAGAAAGGATTGTTTTCATGAAAAAAATCGAATTCGAGATTTCAACGAAAATGCAACTTAAGGTCCAATGAACATATTTTGAAAATTTTCTCGATGGTGCCTGTGGATGTCCTTGTGTGTGTCTATGACCGGAATTTTATGGCTGCCCAACTCAAAAACTGTTAATCAGGTCAACGCGAAATTTTATATTTGACATTTTTGTTCAAGGGACAAGAACTGATTAGTTTTTGGTAAAAATCGGTGAACCAGAAGTGGGTGTTGACTCATGTCATTTATCCGTTTTTACTTCCTTCATATACGAAGTATAGAGAAAGCATTGTTTTTATGAAAAAAATCGCATTCGAGATTTCAACGTAAATACGTTTTAAGGTCCCCTGAACTCGTTTTGACTATCTTATCGATGATGTCTGTGGGTGTGTCAGTGACCGGAATTTTGTGGGCGCTCTAACTCAAAAACTAATAACCCGATCATGATAAAATTTAATATTTAGCTATTGTATTAGAAAGTCAAGCATTGATTAGATTTTAGCTAAATTCGGTCGACCAGAAGTAGATGTTTATTCTTGTCATTTTTTCCGTTTGTGTCAAATATCTATAATTCTTCATTAATGTAACCGTATTTAATAACCTAAGTTATAGATTCTCTACTACTTTTGCATTTGATAATTTTTGTAGAGCCAATTGTTAAGGAGATATTTCAGTTCAACACTGGCAGCGATTCCAGCGCCGCCAACTCGTAAATTACCAAATACATATGGAGAAAGTCATGTGTTGGCCACCTCAGATTGTTTGAAATATTTGCTTTAATATTAGATGAATGTAAAAAAGTATTGGAATAACAGTTGAAGTAAATTTAATTTTCTACGTTTGTTCGAAACATTTTACCATATATTGCATTACGAGATATTTTTAGAAGTATATTTTTTAGCTGCCACCACCACACCACCTGGAGGCAACTTTTGTAAACACTTTCCGCTTAGTTACGCTCCTTTTTATTTTGTTAATTGTTGGATATTCCTGGCTATATCCAATATCAAAAGGCTACGGTGTGAGTATATTTCTGTTCTTTGTAAAGTCTAAATTTTTCTCGTAGTTCCTTAAAATATTTGTAATTATTTAATCTATTTGGAATTTTTAGAAATATTACAGGTATGGAGAAAGTCATGTAGCGGCCACATCAGATTTTTTACTTAAAATATTATCTATGATGTTACTATTATATCCGTTATTCCACCGCAAATTTGTTTTATTACAATTAATTTAATGTTGAAATTATTCTCAGGCATTGGGACGGTTAGTAATCTATGGACCATTAAGTGGAAAGCAGCCAGCTTATGGGAAATATGATGATTGGAATTAAAGTGAAATGCATGACCTGTGAATGTGGACTTACAAAAAATCGAGAATGCATGCTTATTATTTACAATGGATATTTTTAGATCGAGAAAATTAATCGCAGCATCGACTTTTTCACAAGTGAATTTTAGGGTATTACATCTGGAATTTAAAAATGATAAAAACATATCCAATTGCCTCATTGTACCTGTCCAAAGACAATACATGTATCATCAACAAACCGATATCAATAACACATAACCTAGCAGTGCGTGATTGGAGTTGAAAAGTTTCACTTCGAAATCATTCATAAAGATGTCAGCCAGAATTGGAGATAACGGTGAGCCCATCGCTAAGCCTTCGGTTCGCTGAAAAAACTGTCCATTAAATCTAAAGTAATTTTGCTCGACACACCGTTTTGATCAATCGATCGACGCTTATTTCGGCGTTATTATTTCTAAAGAAAGATGACATTCCGAATAAAGCTTATTCCCTGATTTATTTAGGATTTCAGTCATACAGGAAATTTTTACATTTCTTCCTGATTATAATGAAGTGTTCAGTTTCCTTTATCATTTTAAAATTATTGATGAACATAAGTTAAAGAAAAAATGTGAAGATTTGCATCTGGCGTTGATGGGTGGAAGCTGACAAGAAGCTGTTTTTTCAGGTTAACGGCGTATTTTTATTAACTATGTTTTCGCCGTGGAAGTAGTGGTGTAACAATAGGGTGGTGTTGGTGGCCAAATGCCACGAGCACAGGTACCAAGGGGCCTCAAATTTTTCCGAATAAAGAATAAATTAGTGGGTTTCTTTTATAGCATGGGTGTGACACATTCTGGCCCTACATGGAGATCCAAAGACGATTATACTAAAATCCACAAGCCTCTCAAAAATAGAATTTTCAATATATTTATGGTTAGGCCGACTTGTTTTTTGAACACCGGGCCTGCTTTGCGCTATAACGAATCCGCTTAAAACAGGGTTGCGCAAAACGAGGTATGACTGCATCTGCATACCTTGATTACGATATCTGTTTACCTAATGCGAACGGTTAATTGCACGTGTTCTTACTTGAAAGATCGATAAACTAATACATAGTTATTAGTGGTAAAATTTAGAATGAAGTTTCATCTAAATACCGGTAAGTGTAAATTTTTTTTAATAAGTACTAGTAGAAAGCCCGCAGTTCTACTGCGGGAAATTTTGAGAAACGTCAAAAAAATATTATAATAAACGAAGAACGAATACAAGGTAGTATCAAACGTCCGGAAAGAGTGGAAAAATGAACAAAGAAATAAGAATAAAGATAAAACCGTGAAGACGAACAAAAATGATGATAACGAAGAGAAACGAGAAAAAGAATAGTCAAACGTCGATTGAGTGTGACAAACCATTTAGTTACAATGACTTGCAACAAATAAATACATTTTCCACCTCTCCTTGTTTTTTCCATCTCTCTCCCTTCCTCCCATTCTCTCTCCCCCTCCGATTCTCTCTCTCTTCCTCCCATACTCTCTCCCTTCCGCGAATTCTCTCTCCCTTGAGTTTGGCAACAATATCGGTCACCATGGAAAGGAAAACTTTTTCATTAAAAACGCTCGAAATTTTATAGTTTAAAGCTCAATTTTGGAAAAATTCGATCCGTATTTGAAATTTCACCGTAGAAAAATGAAACTTCATATTTTTTTTCGTTCTCAAGTTCAAGTCCTGCCTTTGTAGGATGATTTTTAGTAGTTTTAATGTACAAATGAAAAATAGTCTAGGCACATCTCCATGTTTTTAAATGGGGGAAAATTAAAACAAAATATTAAAAAAATATTTTTAAAAATTGGTAGAAAAAATCTGTTTAAAAACCAACCCACCACCCTATACTCTTTACTGCGGTTAAAATGAGACATTCCATTTCTCTCTACGTTATGTAGATTTTTAGTTATAGATACATACTTATACTTGACCGGACACCGCCTCAGACAAAATTATTTTTATATATAGTATTATAATATATAAGTAAGCATAATATTTACACAGACCTAAAAGAGGAGGTACAAAGTCACCTGAGAAAAAGTCTTCTTGATATTGTCTGAGGAAAAATTACCGTCGTGGATTTTATATGGCTAGCGTGGCAACTTGATTTGCAGTTAATTTCCTTCATTTAAAGTTAAAAGTTCACATAGCAGCAAGATGACTTTATTTGAACTTGATACTTGAGCGCAAATCTAATCAATAAGTTATTTCACCACTAGTTTTTTCAAAATCTAACATCTCAAATCTCTGTACTCTTTTAAGATGGGAAAACTAGTCAACTGTATTCAATGCCAGACTTTTCAATGATAGTTTCAATAATTTTTACTCAAAATTCCTCAACTTATTTAACTGTGCAATACCTGTAATTAGAATACAAAGAGAGTAGGCTACATAAGAGGAAACAATTGGTCACATCTGAAATCCTTAAGCTCTCTGCTATTGTCAAGAAGTGGGCCTACCTTGATTAAGTGTATAACACAAATGAAACACATACGTCTTATCTGCACATCAAACAACTCTACAGGAAATTTAGCTAAAACGTACTTCCATAATGAATTACTGATAAATGCCACAAACAAAACAAAAGAGGCCTGAAAAATAGTAAATAGGTAGCATGGTAAACACAAGATCAAATTTATACCTCGTCTGTAATGGAAATGGTGAACTTATCACTGATTCAATAGAAGTATGAAACTACATAAATAACAATTTTTTAAAACTCCTAAGTAATGACTTTAATATCACTGATAGTAACTATAGACTTGAGCAATAAATCTGCATCTAGTTCAATATATTTATATCCTTGCAATGAAAATGAACTAAATCTCTGTTTGTGAAGATTATAATAAAGGGTCAGCAGCTGGTATAGATGGCGTACCTGGTAACTTGTTGAACAAATGTAAAGATTTCGTCTTGAAACAACTATTATTTCTTTTAAATGAGTCTTTAAGGCTAGGAACCTTCCCTGATGCATTGAAGACTAGCAGAGTAATACCAGTATACAGAAATAAAGAGGGAAAAAGATAATATAGGCAGCTATAGACCAAATTCTCTATAATCACAATTTTCTAAGTTGTTTGAATTAGTCTACTTTAACAGACTTATAATCTACCTTGAATATTTCAGGTTAATATCTGACTCACAATGGGGCTATAGAAAGGGAAGATCAACAGAATCAGCTCTTTCCCAGGCTACAAATTTTACCTTAGATTAAATTGACAACAAAAACAAACCCTAGGACTATTTTTTAATTTATCCATATACAATCAGCATGCAGCATGAGGCCCATTACACAAATATAACAACAAAGACAATCACAAACAACCATGACAAAGGCAGGACTTGAACCCATGACCCTAGCATTGGGAGCCAGATGCGCTAGTCAACCCTCGCACGAGTCATGCACAAATGCTGCAATTTGGAAAACAGAGGGGTTGCTTATAATTGGAGAAAATTCTTTTATTACCAATAGATCATAGAGAGTTAATCTAAAGTTTAATAATTCTAAGCAGAGCTCTGATACAAAACTGTGAAACTGGTGTTCTCCAAGGTTCCATTCTTGGGCCTATATTGTTAATGATTTTCATAAATGATCTCCTGCATATATCTAAGAAATCAACCGTATAAAAGCATCTTTGCAGATGATGTGAATTTTATCATTTCAGTACCTAACACCAAATCACTTGAAATTGAAAAAATTATTTGCAATATTAACAGTACGTGCAAAACTGACTGTGACTGAATTATGATAAGACTCAAGTGATGCATGCACTTATCTCATTCACATCTTCAGGATGTCCTAAACCTAATACTCAATTATGTAAGAATCACTTCTACTCCCAATACCAAATTCCTACGAATTCCCATTGCAGAAAAATAAACATATAACACAACTCTCAAAAAAATTGAATTCGTCAATCTACTGTATAAGATTTATCAGAGAGAAATCCTCATCCATTTATTATAGTTATTTTTATGCAAGAGCTTCTTACAGTATTGTTTTCTGGGGTTTATCTCCTGCGTTACTGCACAAAGTGCCCCTAACTCAAAAACACATAGATAGGTTTATGTTGAATGCTCCTAAAAATTATTAAAATGTAATAATCGTATTTTTCTTTCCCTAGCCCTTATATGATCTTTATGGTATCGCTTAAAAAATCTATTCAATCAGTTCAAAATGACTTCTAGCTCATGTGAGTTGGATGGCGACGACATACTAAGTGAATATATGTGCTAGGAAATTGACATAGCCGAAAAAATACACGCTTAGGGGTTTAAATGCCATGGAAAAGTCACGGTTGATGGGTAATTCTTTGTTGATAAGAAAATTAATGTGAGTCATACCGAGAGAAATAAGTCACGGCAATGAAATATTTAGATCAGTGATGCCCAACCTACGGCCCACGACGGGTTTTTCTGCGGCGCGCGAAGCTCGGATGAAAGACCTATCCGAAACATTTAACACAAATTCATATATTTTTTTAAAATTATGATAGTAAAACTTTTTATATTGAAATTTTAACCATATAAAACCGTATTTAAGCTTGATTTTCACTTATATGGAACCTCAGAATGTATAGGTAATTTCCAATTTAAACTCTAATCTGGCCCGCCGAAGAATTGGCAACTCCCAATACGGCCCGACGAATAATTCGCAACCACCGATGCGGCCCGCCATGAGAAAAGGTTGGGCACCACAGATATATATATATATATATATATATATATATATATATATATATATATATATATATATATATATATATATATATATATGAATACCTTATGCGTGCGAGTGTGTTGGAGGGGGCTATACACACACAGCTGCAGATGTGACAGGACAAATACAAACCGAAAAAAGAAATTGACCCGAGTAGGAGCCAGCCACTCCCCTCGCCCCGCCCTTTCGCGTGCCCGCCCTCGAACACGCCTCACCTGCGCCATAAATGTTTCCTCTGAATCAAGACAGACTCGTTGCGATGGCGTCGGAGCGCAAACGAAAAATGAGTGGCGAAGATGCGCAGTGGATCGAAATGGATCTCCAAATGGTTTCCGGGTCGAGCGGAAGACTTGGCGACACCGGCTGAGTTCCCTAGGAATCGGAACCGGTCTGTGAAAATCCGTCGAATACGGCGCGGGAATTTCCGAATAGGCGAAAGACAGAAAGGGTGGCAGAAGCGACGATTCGGTGAAGTAATTAATGACGATAGAACCCAGTAATGGCGTAACACAACCAGAACAAGGGGGAAACGCGCCGCAGGTACGTATCCATACGAATTGCGAATGGGAGAAAAATAAACGAGGCGGCATATGCTCCTCGCTAAACTGTCCTCCCGTTGCTCTAATACAAGAGGAACGACACAAGGCCTCACCGATGTCAAACGATTGGCGTTGCTTTCGTGGACAGAGAATGAAGCAATACATAACATAGAAACTACTTGCATTCTTTGAAAGACATGCGTGGGTGAAGGTCGTCCGTAGGTGGCCAGGGCCATACCACGGCGAGGCCATCGCCTGAAGCACTAAGGTGCAGAGCGGAGCGTCGAATCGAGACAACCACACGCGCTGAATGCAACACGAAGTGCTACGAAATGGTAGAATGAACCACATGCATGATCCACGTAGAAATTGTCCTTTGGCAGAGCTGCCATATTCGATTTTTGGAAAAGGGAAAACAGCCTTTTAGAGCATGATGTGCCAGCGAAACGCTGTTGTTGTTGGTTTGCATTTTGGCTAATCAGCCTCTCGGACTATTATAGCCATAACTCATTACACACCAGACACACACAAAAGGGAGGCCGGAAACCCGGGGCCGGCATTAGCCTTCTCTTTACGAAGAGCACCAAGGAAGCCAACTGCTAAACGTTCCTTCCTCAAACTACACAAGTAGAAGACGGGACGATCACAGGTTGAAAAATCCGACCTCCGCCGGATTCGAACCTGGGACCGCTGAGTGGAAGGCCAGCGTTCTAATCATACCGCCACCCTACCAGAGAAACGCGGTGGTAGGGAAATTTTAAAAGTTATTGCGTAAGGTGCGCTTATAACATTGGAAGAGTCATAATAAATGAACAAAGACTACATATACTATGCTACTTAAGTTGCTAAGAAGATATTTAGATATTTCTCTGGGGAAACGGTAGGTGGCAGTGCCGTTTATATATATATATATATATATATATATATATATATATATATATATATATATATATATAATAGCTGCTTCTTACGGAGGACATATATTATATATATAATGATATAAAACCTAAGGTACTTCTAGATATTCTACAGAGCTGAAATTTGGAGGAAACCTTGGTGGTGTTGGTATAAAACCATCAGGAAAAATCGAAAATTCCAAAATTTCCCCTTACAACGGGGTCTTTTACACCCCAAAACGTTCATTTTCAAGTCCCATTAGGAAACCATTTAAATCCGTACATGCCTTTTTATAATTGCATTTTTAAATTACTTTTAATTAAGGTACAAACTCCAGACCTGAATTAGAAGACGGGAAAAAGAACGAAGATTATTTTTCCTAAAAGTAGAACACGAATCCGTGCCGAATTAGTCCAATTATTCTATTTTTACTGTATAAAAACGGGATTTTATACAATTTATAACAATGGCCCAATATTTCTGTCATGACTACGAGACAATGCTTTTCTTCGGGAATTTATTTTACGTGCTAATAAAACTGAACGAGACCTTAGTGCCACGAACTGAAAAGTAGCTTATTGTTAGTGTCATGACGTCACTCTCAGACCGTGACATTTAAAAGCAAAGGGAAAACATATTTGGGTGCGCAGACAATACTAAGAGAAATATCGGGCTGAAATATTCAGGGTTTGTAGATGCCATGAATAGACTAGCAAATAATATGAGTCCACTCCTGTAGGATTCTTCGGTTTGACTCCAGGCACTCCAACATTTGAGTTTTTCCTGTGTAAATAGCATTACGGAATATTTGGCAATTAATTTACGGTAATTCTCATCCAGTAGGGGGAATGAAATTTGGTGCGGTGGTTATTGGGCACCAAAGCACCGATTACCAGTGTGTGTGTATATAATCATAATAATAAACATCCCGAAGAATTCAAAAAGATCGAAGGTATGAGTAATTTCAGTGAAATTGAAAAACGTTTCTCCAGATTAAGTTATAATACTCTGTCAGTGTTTATCTTATGATAAATATTAATTTGACTTGCTGCTATTTCAATAAGTGACTTAAAAGCTTTTATTACTCTATGTACTGGATGAACAATGACTCCATTTATGTATGAATTGTGCAAATATTGTATTCAATTTTTTGTTTCTTTTATTGACGAATCCTATATCACTGTATGATCACCGGATAATAAATTATTATTATTGCGGCTACGATACACCCAATTGACTATAGACCACGGAGTTCATTCGACGCAAAAGACGACTATTCGTTTTGAAGCCACAACAACTATCCGCAAGTCTGATTTGTTAACAAACACACTCAAACTGATACGCGTTTTGAAAGAAACTGGAAAACTAAGAGTGAAAGAAATGAATGATATTATTTATTAAATAAGTTACATTTTCTAATGATTCGATGGACGAGGACCTAAAACAGGAAAACTTTTCAATAAACTTTATCTTTATCGAATCTCTTAATGCTTTCTGATTAACAAATCAATTAATATGAGGAAAAACAAACCGAGTATACCTGGTATTTCAGTTGGATCAGCAATTTCACTTACATCTAATTTATAATTCGCAAGCATAAAAGCAATAGTTGTAACATGTATCCAAACTTATTGTCGAGTTATCCAATATACTAACGTACGCAGCGTCACTCAAATGAAAAAGCATACCCAAAAGACGTAAACAACACTAGATAGTATTTTTAATTGTACTAAACATTTGCTAATTTCCACATAATATTTACAACACGACCGGTGTGCATATTATTATTTAATTTATTGGCCTGATAAAGGATAGAAAATTATACAATTCAGTACAAATACTGTGTTCAATGTTTACAAGCCATTGACCCACCAAAAAGGAAACCTTCGCATGTCGCAATAAAGCCAATTCCGATTAAAACTATTAATTTATTCTATTCTGACCGATTTAAAATGAATAGTGGTGCTCCAGTAACACTTCCGATTATGCTTCAGGCGGTCTATCATGATTCGCTTAAATAATCGCCGTGCCTTTTAAGTTACACCTTATATTTGCTTTCATAAAATAAATACTAAACAACATTATTGACTTACAATTAGAGGCTGCGGATAATCCCACGAATTCATAATTTTTATTTATTTAAAGTAAAATATAAATAGCCGTTACCGGTCTTTTACAATGAGCAAAATAACAAACACAAAGGCGGCCACAGAAAATATGCTCTCGTTAGGATTCGAACTCGCTATCTTAGCATGGCACTCGAACCTCCCCTCGACCGAGGCCGCCCCAATTTCAGGCGTGCCACAAAATAAGACTGCTTGCGCCGCAATTGGCACGCATGCATGTTAGCCACTTCCTGACATTCTTTTATGTGGGGATTCTCTTCTTATCTCACCTACGAGAAAACCAAATTTACATTGATCCGTATGTAACTGCGCCACAATATTCGATGATCATCTCTAAACTAACATGGCGTCCACGCGAATTACAGGACGAATGTTTAACTTCCACACTGCCGATTTTGACAAATTTTTCGATTAAGTATTCATAACTAGTCTCTTTATTTGAACCGATTATTTATATTTAACGGTATTTATTTGACGAAATTTAAGAATAAAGTCCCGACCTTTAGAAAAAATTCTACGTTTTCATCAACAAAAACTACATCAATATTATATTAAAAACATTAATCGAAAGAGATCTTTTAAGTTAATTTTGAAGACAACGAAATATTATTTCACCATGATCTCCCTGGATAAAAACAATGGAAACGCGTTTACACTGTAGTACAGGGGTGGCCAAACGGCAGCTTGTGAACCACATGCGGCTCTTTTAACTTAGTATACGGCTCGTATAAATTTTCATTCAGAGGCGTGTCAACGTTTTTTACCGCAGAACACAATGACGTAGTGTGACTTGAGACGTTTTGGGATGCCTAAGGGACATGCATTATAACTGAACTGCTTCGGATACAGGTTTTCTTTTACTAATAAATTTAGGAGCATAGAATGTGTCATGCGGCTCTCCAACTCCTGAAGATGATCGCATGCGGCTCCGAGGGTAGGTAAGAACGGCCACCCCTGCTGTGGTATCAACAAATACCAACCCACAAAAATACTGATTATAAAGACGTAAACGAACAAAATTATTTACTTTAAAACCGAAAAATGCTAGATTTATACGTCCATACAAATTTTAAAATTATAGAAGAAATGGGTTATATGTTTACCAATATTTAGTAAATATCCAGGTATTTATTCACATTAGTACACCATTACGAACACGACAATACTAAGATACACTATGCACGAGAAACCTAACACCAATTAAGATTATCCCTTCAAATAAAACGTTCGGCGAATATACCACTTCGAGCCGTCTCCGATTAAGTGTTTAAAAACAAAGGTAACTCAATGCTATATGAAGAAGATAATATATTACGAGTAAAACGCTGCCGGAGAACAATCTCGCCCGATAAAAAAAATCGATGCCATATTGGGCGACGATTTCGCACTTGGTCGAGCTATCATAGGAGATAATCGCCGTTCTCAATCGAAACATTCGTAATGGAATGCGGAATTACGTACTTCAAAAGCTCGCAAAATAATTCTCTATTCTACTGTCACTAATCTGATCCGATAGGACTGATTAGAATGCACAAAACCCAGTGAACCACTAAATAAAATCCGCAGAAATGCAGTACCCTTCCAATAATGCAAGACAGCACTCGATCCCAATTTTCGAAAATTTTCTGCGGCAGAATTTCTAAGACACTAATAGCAAGAAATCGTCATTTTCCACTTCATTTATTGGTCCACCCATAGAGGCAAGTTAGGAATCGATTCAAGTGGGTTCGCATGCCACGGAATCCCCGATGGAGGATTACGCTTAACATGTCAAAATTCGTCTACGACTCGGCCTCTAGAAAAACCAATCAAAATGCACCCAAAACACAAATGCCACACCTAATGGTCGCCAGTTCGAGTACGCATTAAGTAAGTCTCGGCGAATAAGGAGGAACGAAACAATTGGAAGCGCTCACCTTGATTAACCTTCGCAAGAGAAAGGCCTCGGTTCACATCACAATCCTGGTTCAGATCCGAGAACACCTCGATGGAAGATTCACAATCGGCGGAGCTTATTCCAAACATCCAACGCACCTTCCATTCTGTGAAGGTTCAAACGTTTCCCGAGTTCACAATATGCACGAACACATTTTCAACCACAGACATATTACATCGATTCACAACCACATAAACACCTTCTTCGTCGCCACCTTTGCTCCCCGTTATATTTCCCAAACGAACTACACCGCAAACGTGATCTCATCACCACACCGACACCGCCGCTCAGGCTCCAGAGGGCAGTACCGAGTTAAAGATCTCGACTGACGTCATCGAGCCGACCGTACGCGAAGTCAGCCGAAGTCTCAACAAACGAGCCTTACGCTCGAGAAGCATCGATTGCTTCCATATACTATTTAAGACCATCATATCACTCTCCATAGCATCTGGAGACCACGACCTGTCCTTTTTCCTCTCTTCCGAACCAAGAGACGAGAAAATGGAGGTCAGGAGGGAACTTAGGTATGTTCACCTAACTGGGAGTGGGTGGAGAGGGGCGGGGAGGAGGGAATGGGGCGGGGAGGAGGAGGCGCGCCACCCGAAAGAGGCGAGGCGTGGCGGTCAGGGAAGGCTTCTCGATGAATCCTGGGCCGCACCAAAAGAGAGAGCGTCTCCGGGGTCGTTATACCGGGATCTATGCGTAATGGAACGCCGTGCGAGCCCTCTGAGAGGGGCACGCAAGGGTGGACGAGAGAAGCCGCTCCCTGGAGTGGTGGTGGTGCAGAGATATGTGTCGCGAACCTCTAGCGATCCGTAACTTGGCCGAGCAGAGGGAGCCAATCTGCCGCATAACACGATCGAACCACACACCTCACTGTGAGTGACGTGAGTGACGCGCGGATCTCACCAAGTTTTCTAACGTTGAGTGTCGCGACCCTGGTGGGAAGCGTGGGAAGTAAGGTGTGGTGAGGAGGGAACGGAATATGGAGGGGGAACGGAGGGGAAATACGGAGGGGTTCGGAGGGGCAAGATGGCGGCGGGCTGCGATGTCCTCTGTCGGCCAAACTGGAATTCGTCCTGAGCGATCACCTGGTGACGAAACTTAGCGCCAAATTTCGAAACCCCGATGGCGTAGTGCGTCCGCCCTCGCTGGGTCTGTCATATTCGTTTGACTCTGGTACGCGATATTGTGACCGTGCAATTTAAATGAAAATTCATTAACTTGCCAAATATCGAACAGTAAAAAAGAACTGCAAAAGCAGATTCAAAAAGTGCTTTTTATTTAGAATGTTCACGTACATAATAGGAATCTTCGATCTCCTCTTCCTCCCTCCTTTCTCACAAAACGTAAAACACTAAATCAATCAAAAGTTAATTAAAACATATCTCACCGCAGTTAAGCAGTTGTAATGTGATATTCATCTCTTTTCAAAAGTAAATTGAACGTATTTGCGCTTCGCTTTTATTGTTGTAGCGACGTAAACAAAACGAAACTTTAGCATAGTAACGCAGATTAAAATTCAGGGGAGGCAAGAAAACAATAAATATTTAAGATAAAATATTTTTTATTATTTTAGAAGTTAAATAAGAGTCTCCTTGGGGTTTTACCGTAAACAACGATTACAAGTTCAATAAAACCTTTCTTTGTATTAATTTTTTCTGTAAAGATTCAACATACACAGTCCACTAAACCTATCTTCACTCATTGTAGAACGAAGCCATGTTTTTACTCTATGAAGGGTGCTAAACGATCGCTCGATGGTAGAATTTGTCTCAGGTAAAGCCAGTGCAATTAACATTACTGATTTTTTAGCGGGAAAAAATCCGTATATGTATTTATCTAATATTTCGCCCAGCGCTGCCGGGATCTGCAAGTTGTTTTGCAGACCATACCACATGATGGCTTCAGTTAAAACTACCCATTTGATAAAAATTGTGAATTTCTTTGGTAATCTCAATAAATTATTTCCTATTCATTAGTGTCATTTCACAAGAATGAAATTTAAATAAATTAAATACGTTTTTTTGTTCATCCGAAAATCGACTGCGCATAGAAGAAAGTCAATATATGGAAGGAAAATAGCTCTACGATAATATACATGAGCCGTATCAATAGAATAATTTATTCTAAGCGTTTGTTTTTTTATATGTCTTGGTACAGAGATTTCACGGTTCACTTTGTTTGCAAGACTTTTTGCAACAGAAAGTATTTCGTCAAAAATCGTTTCCATACTTTCTTTGTGCTGCTGAGTTATATTAATTAGATCTTGAATGTGATTACGCACTTTAAAAAATCTATTTGAACAGACTGTAAATAATGAGTTACCGGTTCCAACATCGCAGAATATCTACTGTTTGTTGCAACTGATATTATAAAATCTTAATCTCTACATGCACAGGAAAGCTGGAATGCTGACTACCGTGTCTTAGAATCGCCGGTCTCAGAAAGATTATCAAGTTCGTTGACTATTTTAACAAAATTATCAGTGAACATTCGAATACTTTTGTGTCCAACGATTTTCACACAATATAGGAATATTTGTTACTTTAGCTTTCCTACATGAACTTTCCCGAAAAAATTTAATAATGGCCTTAATAGTACCGACTGTGTTACGGATTTCACTCAAGCCATTTAAGTCATGCACTACGAGGTTAAGACGACAGGAAGAGCAATGGTCAAACATTGCTTTCGGGTGCAAAGATCTAATTTTTGCTTGCGCATCCCCTTCCTTTCCAGCCATTGCAGAACACCAATCATGTCCCTGACCAAATAAATTTTCCATTTTCAATTTAAAGTAAGAGCATGCCTTTAATGCCTCTCTGGATATTTCTTTTGCAATGCGATCTGATACTGGAATAAACCTCAGAAATAATTCGTGAGTACGAGTTTGTCCAGTGATACACTCGGGAAATCTAACCTCTATTAATAATTCTTCTATTCCCCCAATATCAGTCGTTTCATCAACAAAAATGAAAACTCTTTGGAAGCATTTGCTGCAGCAACTATATGATCTCTCAAAATGCACTCACAAATTTCTATTATTTCATTTTGAGTTCTCACAGATATGTATTTGGTGTTTGCATTGCAAGTTACTAAATGTATTTTTTAAATTTCGTCACCTGCCTCAATCCGAAAGTCTAACAGGGTTTGAAAATTTCCCGAATTCGTACGCTGCCCCTGTGCAACCCGGAACCTCCTTTCGGCATATATTTAAGGTAGAAAATTATATCTAGCCCTATTTTCGGGCTTCTCTCTCCCTTCCTACCACTCCCTTCTCATCCTCTCTCTCTCTCTCTCTCTCTACCTCCCTATTTCCCAACCTCCCTCCCACCAAACCTCTGCTTTAAAAGGCAGTTGGCACGAATCCTGCGAAAGTAGGATTTTTTTCCAAGGTCGCCTGGCACCCTGTTTGTATGGTTTATGGAGACCGCGCAAATTCAGCGTTCCGTCCTTCGGAAGGGACGTTAAGCCGTTGGCCCCCTTGGTGTTCTACGCTAAGGACGCTAAGAGTAGGCTAATGCCGGCACCGGGTTTCCCTCCTCCCTTGTGATTGTGTTCGGTGTGGAAGGAGTTAGGCTATAATAACCCAAGAGGTTGATTAACCAAAAATACACCCAAACACCAAGCCTCCCGCTTTGCACAACTTCCGCCGGTGCAAACGAAGAACGAATGGAAAAGAAGATTCAAAAGTCGACAGTGTGAAAAAATGAGAAGCCTCGACAAAAACAAACCCAATGGTAAGGCGAACGTTTAGTCTATGGTCTGCATCAGAGCATTTGTTGCGAGTTGATTAGATCAAAATCAATAATTCATTATGACGTCCTTAATTACTGTTATGAAAAGCGTGGAGATCTTTAATTAGATTGCCATTTCCATTTTTTCAAGCCTTGTGTTCGTTACAATTTGTCATTGTTGTGCCTCAGAAAAATATACTTTGTTTGCGATTAAAAACAAATTTTTACGCTAATTCGACAGAGATGTGAATTTCGTCTTTAAAAATTAAATTCTTCATTAACGCATCTACAAAACTGTTTTCATCCCGAGTTCGTAACTCAATTTTAAGTAATTTAAAAAAGCGTAATTAGAATGTACTGCATTGAACTCCATGCATATGGGATAATGAAATGGAACCATGGGGTCAAAAAAGACCCCCTTAAAATGCACATTTTGGGATTTTTGACGTTTCCGTTGGTTGTATGATCGACCAGCATGCCAAATTTCCAAGTCCTTCTAGAAGTACCTTAGAATGTACCATTGGACACCTAGGAGGTTCGTACGCACGATTTTTAGGTGTTCTTTACCAGCGAGGAGGTAGTAGCAGCCTCTGGGGTAGTGATTACGATACCAAGGACAGAGGACACGTTCCGTGACCTCAATCTTGTTCTTTTTGCGCTTTCTTCCTCCGCGGAAGACTAAATTTCGTTTTTTTCGTTTCTGTGCCCAGCTGATTCGCCTCTTGCCAACGCACAATGGGTATCTCAGAATGCAGTGAATAACCGGATGGGAAGGGAGGAGAGAAACCCGGCGCCGGCATTTGCCTGATCTTACGAAGAACACCAGGGGGGCCAACTGCTTAACATCCCTTCCGAAGGACGGAGTGTCGATTTGAGCGCGCTCCTCGGGTCGGGTTCGTTTTCTCATTGGCTCTTCTTCGTCACCTTAGTACCACCGCACACAAATAGGGGCCGGGCGTCCTTCGGAAAAAATCCTCATAAGGATTCGAACCGGGTGCCACTTTTAGCAGATCACCAATCCGTAGACGCCGCTTCGAAAAAGGCCCTTTCAAGGGCCATAAAAAGTCGTGTCAGAAATTCAAACTCGTCTGCGGGATCATCCAGCCAGCAACCGGGTGCGGTCGGTGCCGTACTCATTACTACTCAGCTGCAATGAATAAAGGGGACTTTCTGCCCTCCGCCATGCCTCTCTCATCCACTCCTGCCTTCTGCTCTGTCGCCAATCCTCTTTCCATCGGACTCCCGTGCCCACCGCTCTCTGCACCTTTTCCTTCCTCTTCTCATCCGATGCCGCCAACCGCTCTGACTCCTCTCTTAACGACCAGTACAATGACGCCGATTACAACCTCCTATCCAGCCGCCTCTCCCAGACCTTCATTCGCACGCATCCAACCAGCCATCTCAACTTCCATAGCCTTTCAGCCTTCTGCTCCTCATTTCGTGCATCCCGGCACCTCTTCTCTTCCATCCTTCGCTCCGCAGAGCTTTCTTTCACCCAGCCAGCACCCTGCACCTAGGCCTCCAACCCAACCTTCCGAGGACCATCTTGTCCGGATGCTCTTCGCAGTCCGCAACTGGATCAACCGCAACCCGCACCTGCGCCGCGGAAATACGCACCAAACGCATCCTTAAAGGCCATCGAACAACCCGCCAAAACGAGGAGGTAGGTGCAGTCAGCCACGCGCCCCTATCAATCTATTAATCTTAATGAAAGCGAAGCATCCCGCGAAAATCCAGTGACTACTATTAATGAACGCGAAGCATCCTGTGAAATTCCAGCAACTACTAGTAAAAAAGTTAAAATTCCGTCGATTAAGCTTCCCTCCTCCGAAAACTGGGAAAATACGCTTGACCTTGACAACGCTAAATGCACGCTTAAACCAATAGTTCATTTATTCGGTAACCAAAATATGCTAATAAAGTGTACTACAATCGAGGATTATAAATTAGCCATTGATGTCCTTAAGACTAACAATATTCCCCACTATACGTACCAAATCCCATCCGAAAGAAAGCCTCAATACGTGATCTTCCGTTCAGGTTCAAGCCCGAAAAAATAACTGAATGTTTGGAAAATGACGGTATCTCAGTCGAGTGTGTCACGCAACTTGAAATCGCGAAACCACATCCGTTCGATGTACCGTCCACTTCTAACGCCCACAAACGTCGGCCTATTCCTGTTCCAAGTCACGACTTCTAACGCAGACGGAAAAAAGCTCGAGTTAGTTGCATATATCGGTCAATTCCATGTCCAGGTTGCGCCCTAGTCTCATCCCAAGGCACCCATTCAATGCCATCGATGCCAAGGGATAGGCACCTCTCGGAATTATTGTAATATACCAGCACTCCAGCTCGCTGCGCCAACTGCGGTGATGACCACCCAGCGAATTATCGCGGATGCATACCGTTCCTCCGCGCTAAAGAGGCAATGCTGCGTCGCGAATTAGATAACCGTCGGCAAAGAAGTTACGCTAACGTTGTTAATGACAATAATTTTCCCTCCCTGCCGACCTGCAATTCGCATCTCCTTGGAAATTCAGTTCCCAGCAATCCTTGGCTATATCCAGCTCAACCTCTCCCTCCGCAATTACCAGCTATCTCACCTGAGTGGATTCAGCACCTCACCAATTATATTGTACAATCAGTTATGAGCCAAATAATGCAAATGTTCTCTTGCGCGCTGCAGCATCAAACCTATTTTTTCCTTTATTTATTCATTTTAATATATTTGTTCAAAATGTCATTCCATGTATTATAGTTACTTTCTGTTTACTGTTCATTTACTTTAATTGTTAACATAGATATTACCGTGGAAAAATTATTAAAATATCAATATAAGAGCTTAGAAAAAATATTTTTTAAAATACATATAATTTCAAGAAAACTATAAAAATAATATAAAATGCTTTTCAAAAAATAGAAAAAATACATAAAAAATCAAAAACCTTTAAATGCAGCATATCTATTGAAAAGATATTTTTATTTTTACTAGTATCCAGTTTTTGTATTATCAGTTATCTCTTTCTCTTGTTCTGTTTTTTCTTTTTGTTTTTTTTTTATTATACTGCCATTGCTCATTGAAAAGGGTTTGTAAATATCTAACACATGTAAGCTGGTGAGGCGGCTGCCACCATAAACAGCTGGAATAGCGCCATATGGGCGCGGTAATAATCTGATTTGGAGGAAGTAGCAGAACGCCTAATGGTCATATCTCTTCTGTCCATCCGTCGTAACTTGCATCCCGGGAATCGCTGGACAAATTTTAATTAAATTACGTAGGAGTGATCCTTATTAAATTTTATGGCAGAATTGTGATTTGAACAGCATCCATCAATTTGAACTTCCACTTTATATAAATACTTAAATAAAATTATGCTCGTCTCTCGTTAAACGGCTTCCGCCAAGAAACAATTAAAAATCCATATTTTCTCTCCCATACTCTTATATGATCTGTAAGGTATAAATTTAAAAAAAATATTCACATAGAGGTCTTCATTTACCACAGTAAGGTCCGCGAAACCACATAACTACGAATTATAACTACAGAGATTCGAGAAAATTCCGATCAAAACATCGCATATTTCCTTTAGATCGATCGCTAAGACGGATCTCTCGGAAACAGCACTTGAAAATCCATATTATTCTCTCCCATGTTTATATATGATCTCATCATCAGCATAGCTAGTCTGTCCATAGACAGGTCCGTGATTATTCATGGTTAAACCTGGTTCTCCATATACTCCTATTTTCCGCTGTCCTCTTTATATCTTGATAACTCTCTTTCCTTTTAAATCGTCTATCAGCTGAAACCTTTTCCTCCCTCTTTCCCTTTTTCCATCTAGTTTTCCTTCTCTCTTCTCAGGTATTGTCCAACCCAGTTTGCCTTCCTCTTTCTAATAGTCTGTATAATCATTCACTTCTCTCCTACTCTTCGTAGCACTTCATCGTTTTTCATCTTAACTGCCCATTTTATCTTCAGCATTCTCCCCCAACTCTACATTTCAAAGCTTTCCAAGTAATTGTTGTCATTTTCCTTATTGTCCATATTTCTGCCCCGTACAAAGCTATACTCCATACATAGCATTTTATGAACTCCTTGCGGATAGCTTCCATTATATTCTCGGTAAGTAGGTGTTTCTTTCTTCTGAAAGTCGCTTTTGCTTTTCCTATTCTAGTCCTGATCTCATCCGTACATTTTGCATATCTTGTTATGATGCTTCCAAGGTATTTATAGTCTGAAACTTGTTCTAAAGGCTTTACGTCAATACTTATGTTCAGATTCTCTTCTTTGCCCGATATTCGAATTGCCTTGGAGTTTTCTATATTTATTTAAATACTATATTTTCTACCTGTTATTACTAGTCCATTTATCATCATCATCTGGAGTTCCTCTTCCTTTCTTGCTAGAAGTACTTGATCATCCGCGTATTTTACTATCCTTATAATCCTTCCTCCAATTTTGAAATCTCCGTGCCTTCTAACGTTTCTTGCATTAGACTTTCTCCATATATATTGAATAGGGTCTTACTTCTCTACCGACATTTACTCCGCAGGTGTCCGCATTCTCCAATCTGACCTTTACAACTTGATTCTCATATAGATTCCTAATCAGTCTCCTGTCTTTCCAGTCTACACCTATATCCTTTAATATCTTCATCAACATTACCCAATTTACTTTATCAAAGGCCTTTTGCCAGTCTACGAAACATACGCAGATATCTTGACTGTACTCTATTGCCCTTTCTGATATGATTCTAACTACCCCGATAGCATCTCTAGTTCCTCGTCTTTTTCTTAAACCGAATTGATCTTCCCCTAGCATTTCTTCTGCCTTTTTCTCCAGCATTTTTTTACGAATCCTCGTGATGATCTTCGAAGCGTGTGACAGAAGGCTTATCGTTCTGTAGTCTTTACACTGCACTGCTTCTTCTTTAGAGGGATCATTGTTACTTCTAGGAAATCCCGACGCCACTCTCCCGTGTCGTAAATATTATTAATTAATTTCGTGATCGCTTTGAGTCCTTCTGATCCCATCACTTTAAGTACCTCAGCCGGTATTACATAGCTGCCCATGGCTTTCCCTTTCTTTAGTTCCACTATCGCTTTTTCTACTTCGCTCTCCATCATACTTGGTCCAAAGTTGTCTTCTTCAATGTTTCCCTCATATTCTAGTTCTATTTTTGCCGATCCTGCCTGCTTGCTGTATAGTTCCTTAATGTATTCTTCCCATACCTGTGCTACATCCTGTTTCTGAGACTACCTTCCCATCCACATTCATAATTCCTTTACCACGAATTCCATTCGACTTCTTATCTTCTAATTCCAGTGCCCTAGCGTACATCATATCGTACCGTCCTAATTTCTCCATTTGTTGTATTCCATCACAGTTTTCTTTTATCCAATTTTCTCTAGCTTTGATATGGTGGTAATTTCCGGGATTCTGCCGTGTTGATCCATTTCCTGGACAATATTTCGCCGACGTTCCAGTCGGCTTCTTCAGGTCCGAAGGACGTCGGCGAAATATTGTCCAGGAAATGGATCAACACGGCAGAATCCCGGAAATCACCACCATATCAACAGCACGCCGTGGAAGCCTTCGTACTAACTTTCTCTAGCTTTATCTGTTATCTTTCTCAACTCGTTGTTTATACGTCTATAGTTGGCTCTACCTTCTTCACTGTTAACGTTTTTCCATTTTAGTTTTTCATCCATTTTTTCCAGCATTTCCTTAGTGATCCATGGTTTTCAGATTTTTATATCTCGTTTTCCAATCTCTTTATCCAAGGTATCCTTGGTACTGGTTTTAATTTCTTCCCATTCTATATCCACGGTCTTTGGGTTGTTTTCCAAATTTCTTAGGCGATCTTCCAACTTCATGCTGACTACATCCTGCCTTTCTTTCACTTTTTCTAAGTACCAAGTCTGTCTTTCTCTTCTCATTTTTCTTATTTGTTTGAGCTTTGTACTTACGTTAACTATTAGAAGGCTCTGATCTGAATCAATGTCTCCTCCTGGTGATGCCTTGGCGGTCTTTATGCTGTCCATGAATCTTTGTTTTACTAGGATGTAATCTATTTGGCATCATTCTATCTCCTGGGCTTTTCCATGTGTATAACCTTCGTTTATGATTTTTGAACCATGTATTAATAACTACAAGGTCAATATTGATTGATCTGTGAGGTAGAAATTAAATAAGAGAGAAAGATGCACACATCATGCGAGGCAGAGGCGTTCTTTATTATTTATGCAATCATGTTGAACTAGATATGCCAGTAGCGCCAAGGAAATATCGAATTTTAGATTCTCTGATTTATTTCCTAATGGGTTGTTTAATAAACCAATCTACAATTATTTAAAACTTACCTCACTCTAATAGTAGTAATATAACCTTAATGTTTACGTTCAATCCTTCGTCGTAAATTACTAGGGATGGGACATTCGATTCCTCGAATCCCGCGAATCTTGAAAAAGATTCGAAAACTCGAATCTTCGCGCTTTTTTCGTCATTCGAATCTTTCAAATCCTAACCTAAAAAACCGTTAAACATTCTAACTCAAAACTTTGGAAAGAATAGTTTTATTGACGTCCAATTGAAGTGTTCATTAAAAAAGAACGCGATTGTTGCAATTTCAGTGGTACCCGGATCACCAATATCACCTCGTGGTGACCCAGAGCGAGTTCGAATGCTAGTTTTCTTTTAAAAAATCTCCATTGAAGATTTCTGCTCTTTTAGATTGCCCTAAAAGTGTTCAGTACTTTTATGAATTCTTAAAATAAACAAGTTTTTGATTTTTCTTAATTTTCTGGAGAGAATTTAGTGTTCCATGTTTATCTATGTTAACTCTTGAAATAATCCCACCCCCTCTACACTTGCTTTGACTTAAAAAGGTTTTGGAAAAATATAAAAAATTTGAACTGATACACAAATATTTTTGTCAAATTATGTACTTCATTAACAAAATTTCATTTGTATCTTCTTAATAAATATAGGTGTATTTTTAAAAACTGTATTCTTAAATTTATTTTTCATTAAACGCAGATTTAAAATTTTGCTTTAATTAAAAACTGTTAATTTTAAGTAAAAGTTTTTTCTTTCTTCTTCTTATTATTATTCTTATATGAAGGATTCGAGATTCGTGAACCTTTTAGGATTCGGATTCGAGAAAATTTTGGATTCGTCCCACCTCTATAAATTACCCATTTCTTTTCACTTACAAACGCAGTGTATACGTAAACAAAATAGACGTATTTACGTTCATTTCTTTGTCGTAAGTAATCCATTTCCTTTCATTTACCAGATGATGCGTGCACACGTTATAAAATAAAATTAATTAATTAATTACACCAGTTATTGTTTACTTCAGTTACCACGGAGATTGTTTTCGTTGGCAACAATTAAAAAACACTAGCAATTTTTTTTAAGTCCAAGTGTTTACGATTTTCTCGTTTGATTTTCTTGAAATCGGTTACTCCTTCGATAAAAAAGCACTGAACAAAACATGTTATTTGACTAGTTCTACAAATTATGTTTGAAGACTTTTTGTTATAAGTGATATTTTACGAGATATAAAGAAAAATTCATTTTTTATCACCAGTAAAGTGGCACTCCCTATTAGGTTACGTGAACCATTTATATCATGTTCTTATTTTTTTGCTCTCGTGTCCTAAATACCAAATTTCATGAACATCCGTCTAGTAGTTTTGCAGATGAAACATGCGGATGTACACGACCTGATCATTAGGCGTTCTTTGTTTACTTTTTGTAACGTACGCCTAAAAATTTAAAATTCGAGAATCGCCCAATCTTTCGATATCGTTTCATAAGTATTTCCCATAAAGAACGCCTTTGAAATCTCCGCGTGTTCCATTTATGGAGTATACTTTCCCATCGTGTTATATTATAGTGAGATACCTCACTTGAATAGTAGTAATATAATCTTTATGTTCACGTTAATTCCTTCGTCGTAAATTACCCATTTATTTTCACTTACAAACGCTGTATATACATAAAGAAAATAAACGTATGTACGTTAATTTAAACGTCGTAAATAATCCATTTCCCTTCATTTACCAAATGTTGCGTGTACACGAAAGAAAAAAACGGGAAAATTCAAGGTGAACTACGATTTTCTAGTTTGATTTTCTTGAAATAGGCTACTCCTTCGATAAAAATGCACTGAACAAACCATATTATTTGACTAGTCCTACAAATTTTGAAGACTTTTTTGTTATAAGTGATATTTTATGAGATATAAAGAAAAGGTTTTGTCACCATATATTGTAGTATAGTAGGGGAATTAACTGGAGAATCTAAGGTATCATATTATGTGAAAATCACGTCAAAATTAGGTTTTCAGTGTTAACATTTCAATATCAAGTGTTTAATTGGCGTAATTTGAATTCATTTGATGAGTTTGTGATAAATCTCTCTTTAGTCATAGCTTCGCGGGCCGCATAAAACGCCCTAGAGGGCCGCATGCGGCCCGCAGGTTACTCACCATTTTCTTAGATGATGAACACCCCTGCCGTTGTACCTACAATTTGCACATCTGTTAAATTTTAACTATGGGCTCTGTGAGCGGGTTAAAATTTAACAATGGGCTCGTGCGAGCCCACTGCAGCTCACTCCTCCACGCGGGGCCGCATACGCAATATAGGAGAAAATTTTGTTTTCGTGAAAATATCTAATTCGAGATTTTAACGGAAATATGTACGCGATTTAAGGTACCCCTAGTACGTTTTTTTTCAAATATCTCCTTTAATTTATGTAAATATTTGTTATTATTAAGGTTGAGAATATAATCTTCTACGAGCTTTGTTTGAAATACTTTATCATAAAACTGATTGTTTAAGGCAGTGGAGCGCAACTTTTTAATCGCGGGCCACACAGACACGGATAAATTTGTGACTACGCAATTTATTAAAAACATAGTATCAATATATAAACAATTTAAGTATTTATGGTATGTTGAATTTCCATTATAAAGCCATGTTTTTCAGCTTTCGATAATAATCTTTTTCGCTAACGATTCGACGGTTAGGTAAGCCGATGGGTTAATAAAATTCAAAATTGTTTGAAGGCTCCGCGGGCCACCTGAAATCGATTCGCGGGCCACAGGTTGCGCACCACTGGTTTAAGAGATATATCGATTATTTGTCTGAATTTGTTTAGTGCGTCACTAGGTGATACCGTTGGAATGATAAAATTTTCTAATTGTTGATAGCGATGGCTAGGCTGCCAAGGTTAGATACTTTTAATTGTGATGAAAACTATCCCAATCCTATCTAGCGTCATATTTTGTAAGCAAATTTTCTTCGAAATATTGGCAACAATCCCAGCGCCGTCACTGCTAATTTTAATCGCATATCGATATTTGTTATTCATGGAGATCAAGGCAAATTTTGTTTACTTACTGTTTTTTTAAATGTGAAAAGTGATTCAAAGTATTTTTTACTATGAAAATTACTCAGTGTATAAAAACTATTCAAGAGTGTAACTGCAGATAGTTATTCTTGAGGACATTTATGTCGAGAGCAACTTCTCATTACTATTCCCTTCATATTCATTACTCTGCATGGAGAAAGTCATGCGCTGGACGCATCAGATATTGTAAATATGAAAGCAAATAATTGGTGAAAGTATTCCCCATGCCAATCGCTTTGTTGCATCTTGAAACTGCACAACAGGTATATATTTTTTGTTATATTCGACAGCAAATGTTTCGCGGATTTCAGCTAGTTACTATTACTACTTTTATTCCAGTACGTATTTACATATATCAAATATTTCAAAATAACGGATAAGTGACAAGAGTAACACTCACTTCCGGTTGACCGATTTTTACCAAAAACTAATGAACTCTTGTGACTCGTAAAAATTTTAAATATATAATTTCGCGTTGATCTGATTAATAGTTTTTGAGTTAGAGCACCCAGATAAAAACTCACATACACACATCGAGAAAATGGTCAAAACGTGTTCAGGGGACCTCAAAACATGGGGAGCCGGTGGTGTACTGCTTAGTGTTGCCCCCGCCAGCTAAGCGACACCCGGTAGGATTTTTTCCGAGGACCGCCCGGCCCCCTATTTGTGCGTGTTGGAACTAAGGAGATGAGGACGAGCCAATGAGAAAAAGAGAAATGAGGAGCGCGCTCAAACCAACACTCCGTCCTTCGGAAGGGACGTTAAGCTGTTGGCTCCTTGGTGCTCTTCGTTACGAGCAGGTACCAGGCTTCTCTCCTCCCTTCCTATCCGGCTATTCATTGTACTACGTCTTAGATACCCATTGCGCGTAGGCAAGAGGCGAATCAGCTGGGAACATACAGATACCCCAATGGTTCCCTCAAAACATTTATTTCCGTTGAAATCTCTAAATCGATTTTTTTCAGTATACTACGCATGGAGAAAGTAATAATGAGGGATCGTGTCTGAAGTACCTCGATTAGGAACTTCGAGTGGCTCTTTCCACCATCGAGCCGAACATCAAAAGACTGTTCTTCAAGACATGAACAAGTTTCTCGCCAATAAAATTATTTAATAACATTCCCATGCATCTTCAGATATTAAGACATTTATTATAGCGAAAATATTTTCACCGTCTCTTCGATGTCGTTATAATCGTGCTGTACTGCATCTGAACACGGTGATACTGGCAAAACATTTGAAAAAATTAATTTTGGTTTTATTTCACAAATTCACTGAATTATAAAAATAATTTTCAATGAATTTTAGCCAAAATTTATTACCTTCTTAAGAAAATATTTTATTTTTCATTTATTTCTGATGTTGTTGATCATTTTAATTTAATTATTTCCCGATGTTATAATAAAAATCTTCAACAAAGTTTAGTGTGAAATTAATTTCGGGGTGCCGCGATGAATGAAAAATCTATAGATGTGCCGTGAAATAAAAAAGGGTGGAGAGCACTGAGCTAGGCAAGCGGTGACCGGATTTTCAGGCATCAAAACTGATACAAGGAGAGCTCTGAAGAAAAAACGGGATACGATCGGAGGACAGCCTGTAAAAACCGGGGTAATGCGATTTTTCGTATTCTTGTAAGTTATATGTTATTAAATAGACAAAATACGTGGTTTGAATACAATTTTAGTAAAATTCAAGCTAGAACATACAAAGATATAACAAGATCCGGATAACATTGTTTCTACAAAATATGGGTATTACACTTACAGCCACGTAATTATTAATTTAAATAATTGTCATAATCATAAAATAGGTATATGTATTTCGCAAAAGTATTAACTACCATTCAATCAAAACAAGTTAGGAAATTGCATAGTGCATCACAAATAGGCGCGTTTCGTGCGATGGAGTATTTGAAACATAACGGTATACTTTGAACGAACGCACACCATAAAACAGCCTAACTCGGTCTAGCAAAAATGTCTTCCTTCCCCCAAGATGATTGACTAATAAACGATTTAGGTAATATTCGTATGACAAAATACTGCCAAACGATATATCCAAAATGATGACAGGGAAATATTAAATTTTCATTAACCGATTTCTTTTCTAATCAGTTGTAATTAATCAAACAATCAAAAATTATTTAAAACATAACTCACTTAAGTAATATTTACGTTTCCGTTCTTTTCTTCGTCGTAGATAATCCATTTTATTCTGCTTGCAAAATGCTACATGTACACACAAGGAAATTGAACGTATTTTCGTAATTAAAGCATTTCTTATTTACTTCACTTACTGCGAAGACGGTCACGTTGACAACAATTGTGTATCGATGCATGAATTTTTCGTAGTTTAATGCGATTTACTACTTTCTAATTTGATTTTCTCGAACACGGCTAATCCTACGATAAAAATATTTTGTTTGGCTAGTTCTACAACTTTTATTTGACGATTTATTCGATATGACTAATATTTTTCGAGAGGTGAGACTAAGTACGTTTTTTGCTTCCACTTACGAGAATCCTTTATGCCATTTTCTTATTGTCTTGGCAATAAGTCCTATATACCAAATTTCATGAAAATCCGTTCCATCAAAGCCAGGAACGAACATGCGTACGGACGGGCAGAACGAAGCTAATAGGCGCTTACATTGAAAACGAAACGCTCCTAAAAGCTATGTTTTTTATCCAAGTATCAATTATAACAAAAGTGAACCAAACAAACAATATTGCGTTCTAAACCATTCAGTGGTCACCAACATATTATTTGCAGGATCGGTCATCTTGGGTTTGCCAGACCCAAAACATTTTGAAGGTAAAAACAATTAAAAAGAAAAACTTGTTAGCTGCATGTTTATTTTAACTGAGGCAAAAGTAACAAAAGTAAAACAAAAAATTTTTGGAAACAAAAAGTTTTTGTGAGGAATGATGGCAACTCCATTGATTCAGTGGTTAGGTAAGCTAGTCGCAAAACACATCCAGTGCCGAATTCAAATGAATTTGTTTGGATACTGGAATTTTTTTAATGAAAAGTTTTGTAAAAAATGTCTCGATTTCGGATCATTCTCGATATTAGACATCTGGATTCAGAACTTCATACTGTATATGATGTTGTGTTTAAAAAGTGATAAACTTAACATGTCAACATTTTTAGTTTCTCTTAATTTTAATAATTTTTCTAAAGTTTTAGAAAATTAAAATATTTATAATCAGATTCAGCATGAAATTTACTATGATTGAGCAAAATAATTTCACTTAAATGACAATGACATAAACATGACAAATTCGGTAATTGAGTGAGATCAGAGGAAAGAGCTATTGGGAAAACAAATGGAAAAGAGAGAGATAGTGATATCCAATAAGAAAGCATTCTTCCTTCTAAAGGCGGAATTGGTACAGAGACCAAATTAGATGAAGTTCTCAATGATGTGGTCAAAATTAATTAATTTTTTGAAAAGAAAATCCTTGCAGTACAAATTATTTTACATTTTTGTAATGAAATGGACACAGTATGATAACCTTATTTTTAATACTGGAGTCAAATGGCTATTTTGGGGAAAGATTCTTTGTCATGTTTTTGAGCTTAAGGACAAATTTCAACTTTTTCCATTTAGTGCATATGCAAAACTGGCTGAAAAATTCCTAGTGAAAAATATGTATTTTTCCTGTTTTTTGAAAAAAATTAATGACTTGAATTTATCACTACAAGGAAAAAATACTCATATTTTAGTAATGTATGACTTCTGCATTTTTATTAAAGCTTACTATGTGGAAACATAAATACGATGGCTCTTGTGAAATGCTTCATTGTCACATGTGGCAATTTAGTGAACGAATATGTTTTTCCCAATATTTCACCCTTACTTTCCACTAACTTGTCCCTTCCTAAGACCTTCCTCCCCCTTTCTCCTGAGTCACTGTCCTAGCCATTATCATGGCACACAAGTGCTCTTCCTTCACGTTTCCATTGTGTATACCTCTTTGCCCTTCAACTACTGCTCCCTGCGTGTCCACTTCTTGCTATACATATATCCTCTCCTTCATTCACCTAACACTGTGGAAACTACTTTGCACAAGTTCATTTTTGTCAATACCTGTTATATGATGGGTTGATGTTGGCTGCGTGGTTTTCCCAACCTTTCTTCTCCTCTCTACCTTATCCTTTCATCAGTTGTCATCCCTTCCCTCAACAAACCCTGCATATTTCTTTGTATAAACCCTATGAGCTACTCCATGCCAGATGATGTTGTATAATGTGGGAAAACAGTCACTAGAATAAAATTCTCTAGAGAGGTGGAAAGTGTATCGTTTAATATGAATAAAATTGCCTACTCGTATTAATTCCATTAATTATAACTTAGGACTGAAGATGTTATGGCTAATATTTTTTTAAATATAGCACAATGCAGAAGATTTGTCTGCTTGCAAAAAGAATGAAAACTAAGCACAGATTAAAATCCTAACATTGGTTTTCAATCATTAAAATTTCTGGGAATGTGTAATAGCACAAAAATGAAGATAATTCCCTTCCAATATAAGCATATAAGCTAGGAGCGGCCAAACTGTGGCTCTTGAGATGCATACAGCTCTTTTACAATTTAATTCAAGGGGATGTCAACACTTTTCACTGAAGAACACAATAACGTAGTATGAATTGAGACCTTTTGGGATGCCTAAGAGACACTCATTCTCTATGTATTGTTTTGTGTACAGGTTCTGTTTACTGCTAACAAATTTATGCACACAAAATGTATGACTTGCAGCTCTCAAACTTATTAAGATTATAATATGTCGCTATGAGAGCAAGTAAGTTTGGCCACTCCTGGTATAGGCAGTTGATGAAATTTCTCCACCAAGTATGAATAAATGAAGATGAAACTATATGTAACAGTGTGACCTAAAAATCCTTTAGTTATAAGGAGACACATATTATGACCCACATACAGCTTTTCACACTTTTAAGGATTCAATATTTTTATTAGTTCACTAGCGTAATTGCCCGTCAAATATGACACGATTATGATAAAAGTATTCCAAATATATTTGATTTCAATATGAAAAATCAGTAAGATATGCTAAATGATGGGCCCCTTCCCTCCCTCTCTCCGACTCTTTTCTCCCACCTCCCCCTCTATCATTCCCTCCTGCCCAATCTATAGCTCTCCCTCTTTTTCTGTCTCCATCTTTATCTTTTTCCACTTCTATACCTCCCTTACTCTCTATGTACCTTCTATTCTATATCCCTTCCCTCCGATCTCCCTCCTCACATCCCCCTCTCTCTCTTACTCTACATCTATATAGTCTTATATATAAGCAAAAGAATCCAAACTAAATCCGTCCAATTAGGATTACGTAATTTCGCAAAAAATCCTACGTAAATTTAAGACAATCTATGCACTCGTATATATTACACGTATGCAGGTTGAGACAATTGATTCTCAAAGTTTAACAATGATGTGGTTGATAAGGCAACATCCCGTTTAAAAGCCGAAATTTTCCCAAAATATGTGATTTAAATTTTTAATATGAGAGATTTCGAAAGGTAGGCAGAAAAAGATGTATATAATAAGAAACTTCATTAATTTTCCTAAAACAGTTTAAATTCGAAGATCATACATCAATTTTTTCTAATTTTAATTTCCAAAAGTATAAAAGCCTACACTTTAAAAAGTCACTTTTTACGTGTTATCTTATGCAAAATGGAAATTGTCCCTCTGGAGTCGAACCAGTATTTTTTCGTATTTTTTTGTCATTTGAATCAAACATTCCTGCGAAATTTCAACCTTCCATCTAATTGGGAAGTTTGTTAAAAACGCATTAAAAAGTGCCATTGATTATGTCAGCACCTCACACAGGCAGGCAGAACTGGAACTGTATATATGATTCTAGGTGTCACCTGGCTCTAATGCAAAAAACAAGTTGCTCAACCTACACATACAGTGTCCTCCATTAACATCGTTAATTTGTCCCAAAAAATTGTGATGAAAAGCAAAACTACATTAAATGAATCAATATTTCCTATAAGAACCCATACAATATAATGCTCCAAAATCTTGGGTTCAAAACCTCTTGAAACAAAAAGATGTTATATATGTACTGTATATTTTGGAGCTTTATGTTGCCATGTATAATATGAATGTATTAAAGCATAAATAAATCAATAAAACTACACATTAATAAGGAAATGGCATAAATAAACAAATAGTGCAAGATAACTTCATTTTAAGGTGCCCAAAATCAGAAAAGGCTACATTTCACAATAGTATCTCTAGTGACAGCAAAAGGGAAATACGTAATATCAATATGGCAAAATGTTGTCATACAAACAACAGAGAACGATGAGTTTTTACTACAAAGTTTAAAGAGAGGACACATTGTACATCAATGTAGTTAAAACTTTTTACAATGGATGAGGCTAGAGCAGGTTTTTTTAGTAGTTTTGATAACTTGGAAAAATAATCTTACAATCTAATGAGTGAAACTCAAGAACTGCTGCTGCAACCTCTAGCAATTGATTCAAGCCATGTCATCTAGCAAAAGGAGAGTATTGTAAACATTAACATTTTTATTTCATGAGAAGTGAATTACCCTTTGCTACGCAATTTCAAAATTTGGAATCATATAACATAATTTTGTTGTTTTTATTTTTACTGCTGGCTTACAACATACTTTTTTAAATAAAAAATACTTCCAGTGGAGATCGAACCCAGTACCCCCATGTAATTAGCACAATACACTAACCACTGAGCTATTGAAGCAAACAAACCAAAAAATTATTTATTATACAAGTACAGGTCGACCTCGATTTATGTTGCTCCGTTTATGAAATTTCAAAGTTATGGAAAAAATTTTTGTCCAGTGCTTTGTTATATGAACGAAAATCTCGAAGTTACATAAACAAGAGAGGAAAGATTCACACACCATGCATGCAAACATGTGTGGCAGAGGCATTCTTTATGATTTATGCAATCATGTCAAAAACGATAAATATTCATGGCTTAATATAATGTCTAAGAACTGGTATACCAGTAGTGATACCAAGGAAATATCGAGTTTTTTATTATTTCCTAATCGGTTGTAATTAATAAAACAATCGACAATTATTTAAAACTTACCTCACTTGAGTAGTTGTAATATAATCTTTATGTTCACATTCATTCCTTCATTATAAATTACCCATTTCTTTTCACTTACAAACACTGCCCATTATTATATGTTTCTGCATTCATCACCTCCAAATAAAAATTATACAGCATATTTTTACTGGAGAATATTACTTTTCAAATAATGCTTGGATAATTTGAAAAAAAAACAAGCATTTGGGATCAAACCCAGGCCTACACCGTAGGAGCTAGGCACTCTATCCTCTCAGCCATTCTCTTTCTCAAAAACAATTCGACAATTAAGTCTATGAATTTGCATACAATGTTTTTGCCTATTTTTGAGACTGATTTCCTGAACCCAAGGGCCCATTCACAAAAACCTCGAGGCACAGGTCTCCTTATATTCGATGTAGAATCACCTGGTCACGTTTCATCAAAATCTGTGACTCGAAAGTCATAGCTTCTCCTTGTAAGTTAACTTATATGCTTAAGGGAATAAACATGATGTCAATTCAGTCAAAGAAAAATCATGGCTTACACTTTTTCGAAAATACCGGAAATACATCATTATCCATGCGTTACTGAAAAAATTCTTTAGCGAGCAAAATTTCGTTTTAAATATGTTAATACTATTAACTTCACCTGCTACTGTGGCAAGTGGTAAAAGGTAATTTTCAAAATTAAAGTTGATAAAAAAATTTGTGCTCCACAATGGGAGAAAAAAGACTGAATGAATACAATTAGTATAGAGAATTAAACAGCAACAAAAATTAATATAGACAAATTAATAGAAAATTTTGCCAGGTTAAAATTTCGAAAAGTTCTATTTTCTAAATTTTAGTTTTGTAAAATAATTTGTATTATAATGTACAATGGTTGTTAACTGCCATTTGAATTTGCAAATAGTATTTCAAATTTTGTAATGAAAAATATTTAAAATATTGAATTTTGAAAAAAGGCGCAATTGTTTTCCCGCCCTCTCCACATTTTTAGCTTGGGCCGGCACTGTCGCTATGGTATTTATAGATTTCCATTGTTGAAAAGAGGGACAATTCACACTTCTTTCTGATTAAAAGCAAATATTTATGATAATTCAGCACGTATTTGGATTCTGCCTTCAAAAATTAAGAACTCTGTTTTTTAGCTATGCAACGGTTTTTTCCCTAGTTCCCTATGCATATCATGTATATATAGTATATATTTATACTAATACAGCAAAAAGTTTGTATGTCTGTCCACTCAAGTCTAGGGCACTTCTGCTTTACCTAGCAGGTTGAAATTTTGAATGTGGGTACCTTTCCAAAATTCATGAAACAAAAAAATCCATAAACTCCATATTTATTAGTTTAAGTAAGAAAAAAAAATTGTTAATCTTGGAAAATTGCGTTAGTTGAGTTTTTCAACACTTGATGGTGCTAATGAAAGTTTGTGTAGAAATTTTGAAAGATTAAGTGTATCGCTGATTATTCTTTATGCATGAACAATCATTTTGTATTGAGAAAAATAGTTTAATGTTTATATAACATTTGTGAATTCCTTGATGCGGCATTTAAACATTTTCTGCCTTTAACCAGGATTGAAAGTTAAGCATAACGGCATTATTTTTAAAAGTGAGATTATTCCCTATTGACATCTGGGAGGTTTACTGTACTTAAGTGTTCAACAAAATATCCTAAGGTGTTTAATAAAGAAACGAAAACCGGGGAAGACGGATATCCTGCATATAGAAGTAGTCCACACGATGAGGAATTCAGTTGAAATCGATGGACTTAACGTGAGCAATGCTTTTCTGATGGTCATTTTTATGTGGCATGCTCAAGAATAATTAGTGGAAATAATTAGTATATTCATTCGCAAATTGAAAAGATCCTTAATATAATCTATAAATAATTGTTGTAAAAGGTTTTAAATATTTTATTCAAGATAATTGAGTTCAAGGAATAGAAATTATTAATTCAAAACCATGAAAGATTATGGGTACCTGCCAATGGGACTTGACAAGATATTAATTATGATTACTCTGGGCAAAGAATGGGATATTCTGTTAGTCCTATATAATGTAAGAAGCAGCTATTTATAATGATAAGGACAGACTATCAATCTTCTTAATTAAAAGGAGGAATTTTTTTAGTCTACTTTCCAAAAAATGGAAAGTAGTCTTTATGAGATCGCCCGTTGGCTTTCAGTCACTGTTGAAACAGGTTTTACCCCTGACGATGCCCACCTTGTGGGCGAAATGCATTGGGTTTTGTAGCCCTCTAGTTGTTTTGGCTAAAGGAGTTTTTCACCTTTGTTAGTTTTGGCCAAAGTTATTGAGCTACTATCAATTACTTACTATCACTATCAACATCTTTACTTCTACCCACGGCATTGGATAAGCAGCACTTCTTAAATGCACTCACAATTACTTCTGTATTTATCTGTTGTCATGATACCTTGATCCACTGGCAGTGCATTAGAATAGTAGGCTTCCTTTTGGTATTATGTATAGGGTGATCTCCACTCAGAATATAAACCTTTAAAATTCTTTAAATGGCTTGTTGACAGCAACATCAAGAACTTGAAGCTGTGATGTCATTCCTCCAGGTATTATTAAAAGGTCAGCGTTCGTTGCATTAATTGGATCTTTAACTTCAGGAGTTGAATGCATCTGGTACAAGCAGCCCTCTTTTTATTAATAATGCTACTGGTCTTCTATTCCAGACACGTCACCAATCTCTCATAAGTTCTTTTGACATCCATCTATTTTCATGACATCTAACTATTATTCCAGGAAACATTTGTTCCTTGGGCATTGATTTTTGTTTTAGGATAACATATACTATATAACATATAATTCATATAATTTTGATCCATCTGCTAAAACAGCCAACATTACTGTAACTCACGTTTTTTGTTACCTGTTGTTTTTATTATCACAGATTTTGCACCTTTTTCATTGATAGTATAATGGCATGTCGAAGAAAACTGGAGTTTCATCAGCATTACCTTATCTCTACATGATTAGCCATTTTAAAGTTGAGAGTGATGCATTTAAAAGAAATCTAAGACAAAATCACACTTAAAGAATTTATGGCATAAAACTGTTGAATGGATAATTTCTGGTGAGTTACAAGGTCATTTGTTTTGACGTCTACAAAATGATATTTGCCAATAGACAAGAAAAGTTTAATTCACTTTAGAGAATCATTCCTGCGATAAATGTTCACTGAACATCATAGTTCAAAAATAAAATTCAATAGTTCTCTAATTCGTTAAAAACACCTCATTTGTACGTATCTATATATTAATTTAAATCACTTTTTTCCTGTGGTAGAACGTGAGACAATGGCAGCACCTAGGAATATGGTTGAGGTGTCAAAAATTTGAAATCAGAGCATTGGGTCGCCATTTATTGATGATATTTATAACATCTGAATTTCAATTGTGGGTAAAATGGCTGAACTGATTTTTACAAAAAATACAACATATCGAAAGGTCCATCCAACTTAGATCTTAGGCTACATATCATATCAAAATTTCAATCAGGAGGGGGGGTTGTATGGAGGGAGCAACTAAAAAACCGGCAATAGTGCAAAAACGGCTGGATCGATTTGCACGAAACTTGTAACTTATCCTAAGGTCAATCCAACTTAGAACTTAGGCTACATGCAATATCAGAATTTAATAGAGAGAGAATAGAGAGAGAAATTCGATATAGGTTACGGTGGGTGTATGAGTGACCCGATCTGAATGAAATTTGAAGGCAGTAAACGCCACCAGGACAGTAGGAGGAGACAGGCAGTTGGAAGGAGGGATGGGTGATGTTGTGTGTGTTAGTCACCACATGTGGGAGCTGCAAGCCGGATCACTGCAGTCGCTCTCTGCTAACCATCGATTTTGATGGGTAACCCCTAGTTCAGCATATATTTTGAACACATGTATTTCGTATAGGTATAATTCATTCATTTATTGAAAAGGTTGGTTATTTAAAAGGAATGTATGACGAAATCACAATTAGAGAACTTATGGCATAAAACTGTTGAATGGGTAAATTTTGGTGAATTACACCGTCATTTGTTTTGACATCTATGAAATGATATTTGCCAATAGACAAGGAAAGTTTATTTCAATTTTGGGAATGATTCAGGTAATAAATGTTCAATGAACATCATTGTTCAAAAATAAAATTCAATATATCTCTACTTCGTTAAATTACATGTCATTTGTACGTAATCGGCATATATTTCAAACACACGTATCCAATATATATATAGTTTGTTCATTCATTGAAAAGGTTTGTGACAAATTTTTGTTTGAGAAAGAAAATAATTTTTAAAAATAATTTTTAAAAATACTGTATTAATTTAAATCTGGATCGTGTTTTCAATTAAAAATTTCAATAGATATAATTATTTTATCTTATGTCATATGTTCAAAATAACGTCAATTAAATGCATAACCCTACTTTATAATCGAATTTAAGACAATCCCCGATTTTTATATGCTTAAATTTGGAAAAAAACCTTGTCTTGGATTCGGGTAAATATGGAAAGATTTTTTGGAGTTTCGGATTTTTCTCAGAGGTTGTACCCTATGACCTATCTTCTTTCAAAATTTCAGCTCTTACCTTACTTTTTATATCCTATATTTTGAAATGTTACATTAATGAGAAATTTTAAAAAATTATTATATAGATGCAGAGTGAAAATTTAACTTCTAATCTCAACATTTATTAGTCAACATTAATTACTTCTCCTACTTCAATAACTAATTAATTTACAAATAATTAACCAGTAAGAATCAAAATGAGAAAGCAGATTTAACAAAATACATAAATTAAACAAAACGAACAATTGTTTTCTATCTGCAAGTTATTTTAACCATGAAACAATAAAATCAAGAGGTTGTAGTGAGGCCAGATAAATTACAGCATTACTAAAGTTTTATCAGAAAAGCAAAACAATGGCACCTTACAAATCTGGCAGATTAGATCTTAAAAAATCTTATTCTAAAATATCTGTCGCCATTTAATTCAAGAGATTATTGTAACACTTCTCATTAATCTTCTATTATAGAAAAAGATGCATTAAACTTGAACACTTGCAAAGAAAAAAATTCTCTCAGTACTAGATGATTTAAAACTATCAATTTGAAGATGCCTGCCATAATTTAATGAATACAAACACCAATTTACTGATCATCAAATAAGTGGAACCAAATTTATCAAAGAAATGAGGAGAGAATAACTATGTAAAAATTTCACTTTATTCAGGAAAAACAAAAAACAACTGGTTTCAACTATCATCTAGTCATAATCACGTATGGAAGCAAGGAGCAACCTGATGATGGCTAGATCATAACTGAAACCGGTTGTTTTGGTTTTTCTTGAATAAAGTGGAATTTTTATATAGTTATTCTCTCCTCATTTATTATGGAGTTCCACAAAGTAAAGGCTTTATCTATTTTTTCAGAGTTATCAATTTGCAAAAGTAAAGAAATTGAGCAGAAAATAGTGAAAGGTACCACAATATTATTCCATCATGGAGGAGAAATTTAGTTTTATTCAGAGCAATTCCAATCCAGTTCATTGACGCACAGGAAGAATGTAATCTTGGGGATAGTCAATAAGCTTAGGGAAAGTGAGTGTCTCCTGTTCAGAGTAAGAGTCAAGCCGTCGTGGAACTGGACGAATAGGTTTGATTTGAGATGTGACCTTGGACAGCAGGTCACTGGATGCCTCCTTTGCAAAAAGATGCAGACGACACATGGTGTATCGCCTCTGAAGGTTTCCTCTCATACTGTTGTACACAGCTTTCCACATGATCTGCAATGTAAGAAATCAATTCAATTAACTGAATTCTGACATATATACAGTATTTCATTTGAAGATAAACACCAGAAAACAATATCAACTAAAAATTCAATGGACCTTTAATTCACAGCTTTGACTTAAATGGGTTTAAAAGATCTACAGTTAAATTTTTACATCAAAATTATAAATTTCATAAATACAAGTAATACTCAGTTTTAGTGCAAATTTCATACTGAAGGAATGAGTTGTTTTTTCTATGGAATTTTTTTGCTGCTGCTATTACTTCACCCTGATTTTTCACATAAGTAATAATGTTTATATTAGTGTAGCAAATAACTACTAGGTACTAGCTATTTAAGTTTCTTCATATTGACTGCCGTTAAAGAATTTTCAGCTTCTCTGATATAGATAAATAATCATTTTTCATCTAGCTATACACCCACTCCCCGTTTAATGCTGTCCTGATTAATGCTGTTCCGCATTAACGCTGAAAATAATTTAATACCTTTTTCCGAATTGTGCTTGCATATTCCACATTAACACTTCAAAATTTCTGGTGTCATTTACAAAGCCCACTGCGCAGCGCCTCTGTGCATTTACAACACACAAGACACCAGTATTTGGAGTTGCTTGATGGTTCTGTGTACACTTGTCAATGTTTTTTTAGGTCAAAATATATAGTGAACTTTGTTTAAATTATATTTTCCCTTTAAATAAAAAGACCATGAGTGATAACCAGCGGTCAGAGAAGAAAAAGAAGAAAAACATAACTCTCGAGGTTAAATTCGGCTCCCCAACTCCGTCAGTGGGAGCTTTCGCATATCCATCTCCTAAACTCCTTCACTCCCCCAGGCCCCAACCTTCGATAGCTTTTCACACCCTTTCTGTCTTCTCCCAACACCCTCTGTTTCCTCCAATCCTCGACCTTTCCGCACTACCCTTCCACCCCCATGCCTCCACCCAGTGTCACCGCCATCAGTTCTCTCTCTGTAGCTGAAGAAGGAGTAGTTCCGAAAGCTTTACGTTTGTGATGTTTCTGTGTTTTTGTGTTATTTTACGTGTGTCGCTTCGACATCCCCGGGGCCTCGACAACCTGAAGTCGTCTGATTGGTGAGTGCTCACTGGGTTATATATATATATATATATATATATATATATATATATATATATATATATATATATATATATATATATAAACTAAAGGAAAAGAAAAGGTAGTGATGAGGGTGGCAACAAGGTGTTGAGGGAAGCCCAGCGGACACTTACCAAGTTGAGGACCAAGCTGGTAGGCTGCTGGGGGCATCGAAGAGACACGTAAAACACACGAACACAAAAGCACACGCAAGCTTATCGGGCCTATGCCCTTCTTCAGCGAAAGAGTAACGTAAAGTGACACACTGGGCGGGGAATGACAGGGTGATGTGGGAAGGTTGATGATTGGAGGAGGTGGGGAGTGTGTATATATATATATATATATATATATATATATATATATATATATATATACTAGCAGAATATCCCGTTCTTTTTTCAGTTTTCTTATAATGAAAAATATCCACTACCATGGCAACGAGTCCAATGCTTTCAAAATGGGAATTGGTAATCTGTATTGTAATAGCATTGAATCAACAATTTTTAATGGGGAATTGATAGATTGCATTATAAACCCGTTGATTTCAACCAACGACGTATACATATGATAACGTCATAATTTTAATACCCGATACATCATATTAAATAACAAGTAGTTCTGGAAAGAACTAATCTACGTACTTTTCTTTCAATACAATTTTAATATATAACAAGTACACAGGTTTCCCGTGATACAGAAGTGCTTTTCGTCAAATTCATCGCAGTATAATCATATACTAATGTATTAGCTTTCAAATCAGAAAATTATTTTTCCTTATATTGTGGTAGCCCCGCTTTTTTGATCCGTTCTAAACATATCTCGATTTCCCCCCTACACAAAATTTCTTTGAAATCTATTCAGCCAATACCTTTCAAATTCTTATTTACAGAAAAATTCTAACCTTGATATTGTGGTACCCCTGTTTAGTCGACCCGGTTAAAATATAATATAGTGGTTATTTATTTATATGAAGATTACATATACTATATTTGGTTAAAATCCAATAGTTCAGTTCTCTAGAAATACGTGTAAAAGAAACATTTAATTTTTTACTGTGGTAGCCCTGCTCCTTAGCTCCAATTTAAACATATTGATTTCATTATGATATGTTATACAAATCTTATATATGCAATTTAATTGAAATCCGTTCAGCCAAATACCTCCAAATCCTTAATTACTGAAAGTCTTATTTGTAATTGTGGCACCCCTGTTTGGCTGATTCGGTTTAAATATGCTAATATGGTTTTGTATATAAGTGTATATTTTATAAGTATTAAATTTGGTTAAAATTAATTTGGACAGTTCAACACAAATACGTGTAAAAATATTTTTTTTATTCCTTGTATTATGGCAGCCCTGCTTTCTATATCTATACTTAACATCCTGATTTTGTTATTTTATGTTGCATGCCTACTTCATACAAAATTTCGTTGAAATCGAATGTGCCAATTCCTTCCAAATTCATTATTAATGAAAAGCTTAACTTTGCAATTGTAGCTCCCCTGCTGTGTCGATTCGGTCCAAATATGTCAATTTGTTCATTAATTTATGTGTATATTCTATGTACTAAATTTAGCTGAAATTGGTTTGTTCATGAAGAAGATGTTAGGGGGAGACACACACATACACATGAACACCCGGGCGATCTCATAAGACTACTTTCCATTTTTTGGAAAGTAGACTAAAAAAAATTCCTCCTTTTAATTAAGAAGATTGATAGTCTGTCCTTATCATTATAAATAGCTGCTTCTTACATTATATAGGACTAACAGAATATCCCATTCTTTGCCCAGAGTAATCATAATTAATATCTTGTCAAGTCCCATTGGCAGGTACCCATAATCTTTCATGGTTTTGAATTAATAATTTCTATTCCTTGAACTCAATTATCTTGAATAAAATATTTAAAACCTTTTACAACAATTATTTATAGATTATATTGAGGATCTTTTCACTTTGCGAATGAATATACTAATTATTTCCACTAATTATTCTTGAGCATGCTACGTAAAAATGACCATCAGAAAAGCATTGCTCACGTTAAGTCCATCGATTTCAACTGAATTCCTCATCGTGTGGACTACTTCTATATGCAGGATATCCGTCTTCCCCGGTTTTCGTTTCTTTATTAAACACCTTAGGATATTTTGTTGAACACTTAAGTACAGTAGACCTCCCAGATGTCAATAGCGAAAAATCTCCCTTTTAAAAATAATGCTGTTATGCTTAACTTTCAATCCTGGTTAAAGGCAGAAAATGTTTAAATGCCACATCAAGAAATCCACAACTGTAATAAAGTGTGTCCTTGATTTAACGTACTTCGATTAACGTCAATTCGACTTAATGTCATTCAAAAATTACTAGCCATATTCAAATTAACATCATCAATGATTCGACTTAACGTCATCCTGGCTCGGCGCTTAAAAGAACGAAAAAAATATTGTGTAGATGCACTCTCACATGCATCTGTTGCAGTAGTTCACATTATTTGAGTGGAAAATGTTTGCAAATCAATGTCATTTGCAAATGCAAATGACATTGATACTACTTTTGCGATACCCAGCTAATTCGCAGGTAAATTTCTTCAAGTATTACTATGTACGTAAAAACGAACTTACATTCCTACTTTACAAATGACAGCATGGATTATTAATCACTTACTAATGGATTTTATTTTTACCCTTATCTATGATAGCAAAAATGAAAGTCAAGAGACAAAGTTATGATGCTAATTATAAGTTAAGAGTGTGTCAGTATGCTAAAGAACATGGTAATAGAGCGGCTGAACATGAATTTGGGCCCAGTGAATGTCTTATAAGAAAATGGAGAAAGGCTGAAGAAACGATAAAAAATATGGGGAAGACCAAAAAGGCGAACCGTGGTAGTAAAGCAAACCATCCTGAAATGGAAGGATGCTTGCTGAAATGGATAAGAGATACAAGAAGGGACTGCTTGGGTATTAGCACATCAGCTGTTAATGTGCAAGCTTTGAGATTATCCAAAGAATTAACCATTAAAGACTTCAAAACATCTATGCATTGGTGTCATCATTTCTACAGACACAATTTATCAATCTGCCGACGTACTACAATAAGTCAGCATTTACCCGAAGATCACGAGGAGAAATTAATTGCATACAAGTCCTATATAATACAATTAAGAAAGAAATTCCATTTTACATTTAGTCAAATAGGCAATGCCGACCAAACGTCATTAACATTTGATATGCCATCTGATACAATGGTAAATGAGAGAGGTGCAAGAACCGTCATGATGAGAGGAACAGGAAATGAAAAAAATCGTTTCATGTCATGCTTGCCTGCATGGCTGATGAGATGAAACTGCTTCCGTATGTAGTTTTTAAAAGAAAAACAATGCCGAAATGCGAATTTCCCCATGGCATCATAGTCCGAGTGCAACACCAAGGGTTGTTTGATGAAAACATCATCAGTGACTGGATCAAGACTGTTTGGAAAAGAAAGTCTGGTGGAATGCGTTAAAGATCTCACTTAGTCTTAGACACATTCCAATGCCACACACATCCCGAAGTAAAAAAGAAACTCCTTGAAATGAAGACAAATTTGGTGAATATACCAGGGGGAATGACATCAATCCTGCAGCCTATAGACTTTTCTGTTAAAGCTGTTTAAATCGGCACTGAAGAAGTGGGCCAATTGGATGGTGAATGGCACACACACATTCACCAAAGGTGGACTCATTTGTAAAGTAGATATAAAAACAATCTGTCAGTGGATTGTGAAAGCATGGAATGACTTCTCCTCAGAAACGATAATTAAGGGATTAAAAAATGTTGCATAAGTAATGCTTTACATGGAAGTGAAGATGACATATTATGGGAAGATGATGACAACAATGGCACGACGACTGCAAAATTAGAATCAGACGAATCTGAAGCTTCAGAAACAAATGAAGTTCATGACAAGTTCCGATGACGACTCAGACGATGGCGAATTTATAGAATTTTAGGAAAATTGTTTGAAAAGTTTAATTTGTTTTCTTGATTGAAGATTTTTTCAATGGGCAAATGCTTGATTTTTAAATTTTAGTTATCAGGTATTTCATTTTAGCTGAAGACTCAGTACAGAAAGAACGAAAAATGTTTAGTATCCATGAATATGAGTGTTTAATGAAGCTGAAATATATTGTATTTAATATTATTGTTTGTAAAAGTGCAATCTTTTTTCATATTAAAAAGTTTTATTTTAGTTAAAACACTTTGATGGTTAATAAATATTAGTTTGCAGCTGTTTATTTTTCATTTTTCATCAAACATTTCGTAGAGAAAAAAGCATGAAATATTATGTACCTGTGTATAAAATGCACCCTACTTTTTAGCTTTGAAAATTTGGAAAAAAGTGCATCCTATATGCGGGTCTTTACGGTATTAGCGTGTGGGGGTCCGTGAAATTTTTTGAAGTTAAGAAGGGGTCCTCATACTTTAAAAGGTTGGGAACCACTAGTCTAGGCCATTTATAAATCAGTACTGACTGACAATGTCAAAACAGGTGGAAAGCACTACACATGACCGGAAGGTTGGTGGCAATGGCATTGTTTTCTACTATAAGAAAACTGGCTCGGCCTCATACAATATGTTGTTATTGTATAGCTGTTCCTAATGCCATTTAAAAAATTACATCTCCAGAAAACTGAGGAAAAGATCACAACAATACAATCTAATTTAAGCATTCTGGAGCAAGTCGTCATTAGATATATTGCCAATATTTTTATTTTATTATAAATTTTCATTAGCTCTTGAAGAGCACTGTAATAAACAGAATCATTTGTTTCTTTTTCTCTTGAGCTGTGTCTGTATAGTTCATTTTCAACTTTTTTTGCACATCACAATAATATTGTCCTCAGTATCAAACTTGCAAATGCACTTTCTTGCTGCTTCCAGTCCTTTCAGTGCATCTAGGAATATTGTTTTGTCTTCTGCAACTTCCTCCTCCTCTTCATGTTTTTCTTCTGGCTTAGTCAACTGTTCACCCAACACCTGGTCAACAATCTGTACTTAACAAACAGCGAGAGCACTGTCACACGTTCTGTAGTCTTCAAACTGTACTCTATAAGGTTGTAAACTATGCCAGTCATCCTCTTCATTTTCAGTGAGTTTCACAGCACTGTCGCCACTGCTGTTGATGTGTTCAATCTAAAAACCACACTTCACTAAGCAGTTCTTGATTGTAGTGTGTTATCAACCACCAGGCATCTGCTATGAAGTGCATTGCATACAACCTAGCTTCATCTTCGTAGCATCCTGGAGCAGTCTCCCATCTATCATGGCTACAGCCTTCCAAATCAGCACTTTTCTGTAATTGCACTTGATTGCATGGATGATATACAAATCCAAAGGTTGGAGCTGGCAGATACAGTTGACTGGGAGAAATACAACTTAGATGTTTCTAAGAAATTTTTTGTTCTTTGGGTGAGCAGCACAATGATCAATGAAAAGCAAAATTTTGCAATTTTTGGCATCATTTTCTGGCTAGTTGTGTGAAGTAGTCTTCATATATTTTGGTGGTTATTCAAGAATTTGTATTAGCTTTGTATTTTGCAGTCAGTGTCTTGACATTCTTGAAAAAAATGGGATTTTATATTTTCCAATTACAAGAGGTGGAAGTTATCGTTAACATTTGGATTACATACAAGGAGCACAGTAACTTGCTGTTTATATTTGGTACCACCATGGCAAGAATCTCCTTGAAAAGCGAGGGTTTTACTTGGTTGTAGATTGAAAAATAGACCTGTTTCATCAGAATTATATGTTGCAGAGGTGATAACCTTGAATCTCCTGCAATAGTCTGTCATTTTTCCAGTCTTCAACAATTGCTGCATCAACACTCACTCCCATATTTTCCTGCAAGGGTGATAAAACATGCCTTATACAAACGGGTGCAACAAAATCACTATTTACCCAACTTTGTAATATTTTTGATTGTGGAGGGGGTATTGCATAAGCTAATCATTCAATCTCGTTTCTTTCTTGCCAACCTCATACCATCAACTAATTATGCATTTTCCCAGCAAATATTCTCAGTGTTATTGTTATTATTCATAATACCTTGTGACAAGTCTGAATTTACTAAATGTTCACAAAAAATATAGTAAACCATAATTTTCTATTAAAAATATTGACACAAGAGTAATGTTAACTTTCAACCACAGACTTAGACAACTTTCACCTAGGCTTTCAACTTATTTTTAGATTTCCATTGAGTGATGCATCTTATGTCAAAAATGGGTACATGCCACCCTGTGAGAAAATTTTCAACACACAAGACACCATTTACTATGTTCAGTGTATTTTGAAGAGTCTTGCTTTCTTTCTGGGTGTGTGAACCAATGACAGCTTAAAAGTGATGCTGTCCCAACGCTGTTCAATGCATCGAAGACCCAGCTGCCTGATGTGTGGACGTTCGTCCGATACCACGTAGAGAAGTATGTTTTCAGATTGGGCATAGTACACATTCAGTAGTATGTATTACTCTACAAGCTCCCTCAGCTCCTTTTTGAGAAATCTCGAGCGATTCACCAGTTGCCAGAGGTGTTTGGCTATTTTGGCTAGTATTTCCCTCGTTGGCGCTCCATCACTGCAATCACCCAAAACAGAGCACAACAATCGCCCTGCAAGCTGCTTCCAATGTAGTGTTGTTGGTTTCGACTGAGAGACAGTTAAACAAGCAAGGAGCTACACATTTAATAATCAATTATGCTCTGTTCCGAAGAAAACTTTGGGGTACTTGGGACATCTCAAGATATTGACCTATTTGAAAATAATTTTTTATGCATGCCTCTGGTCACAAATGGCATCTTTTTCCTATAGTCAGATATTGAATTTCAAAAAGTGTTTTTCTGCCATCACTAAGAAATGGGCGATTTTCGAAAACTTTGAGGTGCTTGGGGCACTTGAAGATATTACCTATTTGAAAATAATTTTTTGTGAGTGCCTTTGGTCACAACTGGAATCTTTTCAGCATAGTCAGATATTGAATTAAAAAAAAGTGTTTTTTGATCATCCCTAATGTACGTTTGTCATATTATATACTTTGACGCTTTCATATCGCCTCACAATGTTGAGTTTTTCCTCAAGCGTAATCATACTACTAGGCCAGAACGTTTTACACCCAATAGTATTTTTTGAAGTTCAGCTAATATTTTGAAGTTTTATTCCTGACATTGTCTCAAAAAACAAAGGTAGGTAAGAATTTATACACACCACAAATAACAACAAAAATAGGTTAAATTTCTCATCAGTTTTATATAATAGACACAAGTAAAAGCTGCTGATATGACAGTAAGTGCTAAGTAAATAAAATTAGATGACATTACCATTGTGGGATTTTTTTCGTGGAGTTCCCAAGCAGGTGTCCAAGATGCACCACCAGGATAGCCAGTGTGATGAAAATACACACGACGCCTCCATTCATCTCCTGGCAAAGCTATTTCCTCACAATTTATAACCACTACATGGTCTCCACAATCATCTGTCACATAAAAGAATTACACATTAATCTTTAGTAAACAACAAGATAAAAACACACCTTAATGACTTACTCATTGGATGATAAATTGGCTTGTGTAAACCACAAAGGTGCTTTTTCACAACAACTGCTGATTCAAAGGGGTTCTGCCAGGCTGCATCATATACATGCCATGTTCGGGCAAATGTTAGCCATTGCTGAAAAATCCAAGAATATATGATTCTGATCTCAATTTAAAATTATAGTATGAGGGGCATTCAAAAAGTAAGAATACAAAACCTCCCGTAGATGATCTAAAACTAGGAAACACAAAAACTCTGTTTAGAATTTATTAGAAGAAGTCTTACCTACTATTCTACATAATCACCTAAGCGAACTACGTATTTTTGCCAATGTGGGATTAACGACCTCATTGCTTTTAGAGGGATCTTTAATGCTTTTAATGGAAATTAAAGACGTTTGAATGCTTTTAATGCCATCATAACGAATTATAGTGGAACTTCCATAACTCGAATCTCAAGGGAAAGCAAAAATTATTCGAGTTATAGAAAAATCGAGTTACGGAAATATATTTCTCTTTATATTATAAAATCGTAATGGCCATCATGATGCATAACGCTCACTCTGATGTAAAAATCTTAAAGGAACCAGAAGAGATCTTTAAAAACTCTTATTACGAGTGATGAAATTGTAATATCATTTTAATTGTTCTGTTAACAATAATTTATTCAGTATCTTGAAATATAATGAAAATATAATTAATAATAATAACATTTGTTTACATGCTATCCATTTTAATCTATTTGTTTACATAATTGCTATTAATATGAATCTATTCATAGGATTACTTTATCTTGACATGTGCTCTGTGTGGTTCTTTGTTCATAATTCTTTACTTTCGTCTTTGTGGTTCATTTGTTGTTTTTTGGTGTTTTAGTTTGATTATAGTTATTTATTTTTTAATTTCTATTTGTCTTTGTGTTTAATTTGTTAGTTTTTGGTATTATTTCTTTGCGTTTGTCTCTCAATATTTTTCTCTGCACATTTTTTCGTTACTTCATTTGTAATATCTTATACTGTTGTTTATTGTTGTGTGGTTCTTTGTTCATATTTCTTTATCCTTTAATTTATTTTCATCTTTGTGGCTTTTGTTGTTTTTTGGTATTATTTCTTCTATCATCTATCAATGTTTGACTTCGCTTTTCTTTGTTCGTCTTTATTAAAACATTTTATAATTAAACTAAAATGTAGCTATATCCAGAGCAAAGTCACATCAGGGTGTGAAAATACAAATAACTGGAAATGATAATAGAGCAGAAAATCAAATAATTAATAATGTAGTTTATAATGAAGTGTTAAATTGATGTTTTTTAAATTTATCATTTTTGTTAATTTGTTATTAAAAACTAATTGTACATTCCATATAAAATACATTCATTAAACTCATATTCAAAACATTCCCGTTAAACTAATCTAAATCCAATAGGTACATGGTAGGAACGAAGAAACAGCGAGCAAAGGGTGGGGGGTTGGCAAGCATTATCGAGCAGGGATTATCTATCTAGTATTTATTAAAAATGCTGTGTCCGTGTGTATGAAGCCTTATATGGGGTTAAATGGGAGAATAAAAAAATCGCTTATAACTCAAAAACTACCCAATTTTTTTCTATCAACCTTTCAGGTATTACTTGCCAACGTGATCTTTAACCCATTAGTACCCAGCATCCCCATTTGAGGACAGTTATATTTTAGCTTACTAATATCTGTAATGTTTAGCTCTCACTACCAAGTTGCAATGTATTCACTAAATTCCATCCTAAGCTTTCTTATTCTGTACGCAAATCACTTCGTGTTGAGTTTGAGATGAGCAGCACATGTTTCAAGTTGCGGAGTTTCCTGTAAAAGTTACTTGTGCTAAATTATAATTTTTATTTTTCATCAAAATCTATATAAGCAGTAATTTCTTATGATATAATATACATACATGTACTTATATCGATGTACAATCTGTTAATTTTATTTTATTTATTCTTTATGATAATATGCATAGAAGTTGATGTCCTCAACTGAGGACACTGGGTGTTAGAGAGTACTTATTGTAACGATAGTTTGTTCAAGTTTTATATTCTGTCTTTCTTTTAACCCACAGCTAAAATGGATGAATGAATATGTAAAATGCTCCAGGAAGCATATGAATATTTATTTTATGAAGATATTGAAGTAGACATGATCGAGTTACACCCAGAAGTGGATGTGCTGATGGATGAAGATGGCATTGGTGACAATAAACTTGAAATAGCTCCTATACAGGATATTGCAGGAAAGATTGAAATACAAGTGCCGAATGAGGACTTCACAGAAAATGAGTTACCTTTATCAAAAATGTCACACAAGGAAGATGTAGAATGGAACAAGGTCAATCCGATGGATAAAAAAGAATTATTTGAGGATTAAACGTCATTTGAAAAAATTAAGAATTTATTGGAAAAAAGTGCTTTATAAACATTTGAAGAAATATTTATAGAGGATGCATATGAACTTATTGCAACAACATGGTATGCAACTGAATGGAAAAAGAGACAAAGTTTAGTTGTTTTCGTGAATTCAGTTTTTCTAGGGTTCCTAATATTTTCTGGCTATCCTACCTTGGCAAGTGAGTGGGATTATTGGTCAGAGGAGGAAGATTTGGGTATCCACTGCCATTTCTCAGCCTGCAGCCATTTACACTTAAAATATATTAATAGGAGGCATGGTAGACCTAAGTCTTTGCCATCAACCTTTCGACCTACTGTGTCTAAATATATCAGACATGATTAAAGATTGCATATGAGAGTAAAGAGGGACAATCAAAGATGTTAGCTAAAAATTGTAAAGGGAAACCACAAACAAATTGCTCCAAATGCAACATAACCCTGTGCATGTTTTCCAAAATGTCACGCTAACTATAAGTGGTGAAATTGGAAGTTTTCAAGAAAATAATACATCCAGTAATTGTATTCATGAATGCATTTCAATATTTTACGATAATGTAAAATAAATTCTCATTTTGTAAGTTAACAAGTGTTGTCTGTTTGTGTGAACTCCCAGGAAAAAAGAACTCAGCAATGCCCAGCGTCCTCATTTGAGGACGGCCTTTATTTCAACAATGAATTTGTCTACTCCCTTATGAGCTAATGACCACAATATGTGAATTTTATAATGAAGAAATTTAAAAAAATAATTTGAGCATTAATGAGTTAACTTTTAAAATGTGACCTTTAACATTTAAAATGCTCACTGCCTACATTTAACTCATGGGTTCTATCCCAAGAGCCTATCTTTCCAACATTTGAAGAACATGGGAAGAGATGAAACGTTGTGAGCATGCCTTTCTAAAGTTGAACATTCAAATTAGTTAGAACTGAGATATGAACTCAGGACTTGGATGTAAATGAGGCCGAATGAATCAACTTGCTTTTTACACCAAAAAGAATATGAATCCATGCCTAATTTTAATTCGGTGGTCGAATTAACGCTTGCGATTCAGATTTTTTTTTGTAAGAAATCTTAGTTACCATAACAGCGCACATTGTTGCAAGCTGAAGGCTTTAGTATTACGTGAAAACTGAGCCCATAGACGATATTACATTATTTTGTTTGTTTACATTTCAATTTTGATTTCAAACGATGTTAATGAATAAGTTTTATTTGAATAAAACTGGAAATATTCTGTAAATTGGAATTGTACTGTGAATGCCTAGAAATAAATAAAGACAAAGTGAGATCTATATTGTATTTCTGTAATGTGTCTTTCCAAAACTTTTATCATAGACCTATAAACATCCTATTATTGTTGATAGTAGCAATGGGTATAAGTACATTTTATTTAGCTCAGGCACATACATACCAGAGGCATTTGCATTAATACAAATGATTATCTAAATCACTATTCGTAAAAACATCTATATCACGTATGTATTTTCTTTTAATTTTCTTTGTATCTTCCTTTCTGTTTCATTTTCGTAATACCTGTTCATTCTGGCATTTTTCGATGGAACTGAGAGCTCATCAAAATGGCAAATAAATAGTATCTCTTTAGAGTAAATGCCAACTAATATGGATTGGTGTATGACTTTTCATATTTGCATTTTAAATTAATTAAAGTTAGTTTCAATAGAATAGAAATAACTCTGAATTTAAAAAATTCTACAGCCCATCTGTTTAGTTCAAAAATATGTTTTAAACACTAAAATTTTGTTTGTTGAAGATAAATTATGGGTTTAGTGACTTTTCGTCACCGAAAATTCATCACTACGACAAGTGGTCACAGACATTTGGTCATAGGGACAATTGGTACCTGCGACATTTCATCACAGGTGACATTTGGTAACAATGACATTTCGTCACATGTTACATTTGTTACCTATGACATTTCGTCATCCATGACATTTGGTATCTGCAACATATATAAAACATCATTGCAGCTTATGCAACAATGTTTCTGATATGATATACATGTGACAAATGATAATACCATAATTCAGAAACACGAAATCCTGATATTTCGAATAGTTTTAGGGTTAAGTATTAATAAAATAAAATGAGATGTTATTTCATTGGAACTTGAATTCATCAATTTTTATCACTTCTGTTACATATTTTCTAATATACCATGGATTCGCCTGCAATGGCCATCTCCTCGCCTTATTTTGCAATAAGTATTATATTTTGTGTAAAAGCCCATCTAATAAGGACTACAAGGTAAGAGCGAGCATAAATGTCGATAAATCGAATAAAATAATGTCGAATAAAAAAAATTATCTTAAAGACTAGCCAGAAATACGTGAACATACACATACATACATAATTTTCATTAAATTGATCAAAATTGAAATATATTTAATCATTTATAACTACTTTCTTGATACATTTTGGAATATAAGTTGCCATTCGCCTGTATAAAGCAGCACAAACATTCTTTAGTATGAAATTTTCTCATCTTCTATTAATTCCAGCAACTTGACTTCATTTTCTGAATTCCCATGCCTTACTGATTCTTTACATTTTGAGAAAGTCATAAATGAGATTCATAAAAGGAAAATGTGGAGACAAATATAAAAGTGTTCCTTCTCTGATAGTAGGATTTTTACTCTTTGACTTTTATAGAATGGAACATTATCCATCATTAATAAACCATTTTCAATTCCTTTTTCATCCATCATTTGCAATATGCTTTCAAGAAAAGAGCAGAAATAGTCTCCAGAATAAGGCACAGTTTGTGCTGACTAATGAAGTAACTTCTCACGGTACATTGCCTTCTCCACCCCATTTCCCCCTCCAATTCCAATTATACTTGTTAGATAAACAAAAATTTCCAAGATACGTATCATCCCCAGTACTTTGATACCCATGAAGCCCATGTTCCAGGATAGAAACCCCTATCCCCCCACCCCTCCCCCCGCTGATTCTGATTAAACTCAATAGATATACATACATTTCCAACAGGTGTATCATCCTTAGTACTTTAAAACCCATGAAGCCTATGTTCACAAAAAGAATCCACAAATGTAACATGTGACAAAGAGTAATGTGTGTGGAAAATAATTTTGTGATGTCAAGTCGCAGTTGCCAATTATTTTACATGATGAAAAGTCGCTGTCACCAATCCTAATGTGTGACCAAATGTAGCTGGTACCAAATATTTTGTGACAAAATGTCACTGACACAAATTTAAATGCATGACTAGTTGTCGTATTACCATTTTGAAATTGTGACGAAATGTCGCAGGTACCAATTGTCACTTGTGATAAGATGTCGCAGTGACAAATTTTCTGTGACGAGAAGTCGCGACACCAAATTATGAACTAAGTTAAGATGAGTTAATTTTGTTATCCCATTAAAGAATTTATATCTATATTTGTTAATCTTTGCGAATTAATTGTAACATCATTAAATTTCATTTTGAATTACTATAGTAAATTGATGATATACTTTAAAATAATGTTTTAAAAGGTTTTTCTGATATTACTATTACAAAATTTGAAAGCAAATGACGAACAATAATACTTTTTGTTATAAATGACCAAATTAAAACTGTTATACATGTGAAGCTATACTGTTATTTTAATATGTTGCATAAATGTGCTTTCTTTTAAAAATGTTAGTTTTATACTACATACAGGTATAATAATACTGTGATGATAACACGCAATTTTTGCACACCACAGGCAGCTAGTATTAACTCTGGTTTAGTTCCAAAGATAGTAGGTCAATTATTTCAAATTTTAATTTACAAAAGAGTAAAAGCCTGTAAGTTGAAAAATTGATTTTTACGTGTTATCTTATGGGAAACAGAAAATATCTACTGGAGTCAATTCTTTTTTTCGTAAATGGCTTTTACTATAAGAATCAAATGCTCCTACCAAATTTCAATCTTTTGCCTACTCATAGTTTGTTAAAAATAGCATTACAGTCAGTCATCAATAGTTCATATTAGTCGAGCATGACCGGATTTCTTAGCTCATTATTTCTAGAGATTATTATAAATTTATGCACTTATTTGTTCATCAATTCGATGAGTATTCAAAAATCGACGGCAGGAAAAAACTTTCATTCTTTTGGGCATTCATAATTTAAAATTTTGAAATCCTACAACTTTAATATGCGAATGATTAATGTTCTACATTAAAATGTATTCCTTCTCATAAATAAATAACGCAATGAATGTTGCTTAAATTGGGTGTTATGCTATGAAATCAATTCCCTCTCCTTCCTTCTCTCGCATATAAAAAGCATTCAAAGCATGCTTTCACCCATAAGGTGCATTTACACGGGTTGAGAAAGCGGTCATGATTTTATGCACATTATATGTTTATAAACAGGTCATGAAAACTCAAAGGAAATTATGTTTGAGAAAAGTGTTGCATTGCTTTATAAAACAATTTACAAGACAGTGTTAATATTGTCATTGAGTTGTTGTGTAATGAAGTTTGTGAAGATTTGAGAAATCCCTGATGCACTGCTGGTCTTAAGTTAAAGAAGTTCTTGACAGTAGTGTGAGCATAGTTTTTTTATTTACATTCTGCTATTCCAAAATCTTCCAATTCCATGCCCGCTACAATTTTTTCCAGAGAAGCATTTACGGCAAATTTATTTTTATGACTACCATTTATTACATCCCACAAAACATTCACTTTCATATCATCATCATCATCGTAGGTAGTCTGTCCGTGATTATTCATGGTTAAACCTGGTTCTCCAAATATACTCCTATTTTCCACTGTCCACTTCGTATCTTGATAACTCTCATTCCCTTTCAAATCATCTATCAGCTGAAACCTTTTCCAACTTTCCCGTTTTCCATCTAGTTTTCCTTCTAACACATCTTTAATCATACTCTCTCTCCTCAGGTAATGTCCGCCCCAGTTTGCCTTCCTCTTTCTAATAGTCTGTATAATCATTCGCTTCTCCACTACTCTTCGTAGCACTTCATCGTTTTTCATCCTATCTGACAATTTTATCTTCAGCATTCTCCTCCAAGTCCACATTTCAAAGCTTTCCAAGTATTTTATGTCATTTTACCTTATTGTCCATGTTTCTGCTCCGTACAAAGCTATACTGCATATATAGCATTTTATGAACTTCTTACGGATATCTTCCCATATATTCCCCATAAGTAGGTGTTTCTTTCTTCTGAAAGCCACTTTTGCTTTTCCTATTCTAGTCATGATCTCAACCGTACATTTTGCTTGTCTTGTTATGATGCTTCCAAGGTATTTATAGTCTGAAACTTGTTCTAAAGGCTTTCCTCCAATACTTATGTTAAGATACTCTTCTTTAACGGATATTCGAATGACCTTGTATTTTTCTGTATTTATTTCCATACCGTATTTTCTACCTGTTATTACTAGTCTATTTATCATTTTCTGGAGTTCCTCTACCTTTCTCGCTAGAAGTACTTGATCATCCGCGTATTTTACTGTTCTTATAATCCTTCCTCCAATTTTGAAATCTCCTGTGCCTTCTAACGCTTCTTGCATTAGCCTTTCTCCATATATATTGAGTAGAGCTGGTGATAGGCAGAAGAAGCCCTGTCTTACTCCTCAACCGATATTTACTCCGCAGGTGTTCGCATTCTCCAATCTGACCTTTACAACTTGATTCATATATAGATTCCTGATCAGTCTCCTGTCTTTCCAGTCTACACCTATATCCTTGAATATCTTCATCAACATTATCCAATTTACTCTATCAAAGGCCTTTTGCCAATCTACGAGACATATGCAGATATCTTGACTGTACTCTATTGCCCTTTCTGATATTATTCTAACTACCCACTACCCCTATCGCATGTCTAGTTCCCCTTCCTTTTCTGAAACCAAATTGATCTTCCCCTAGCATTTCTTCTGCCTTTTTCTCCAGCATTTTATTAAGAATCCTCGTGATGATCTTCGAAGTTTGTGACAGAAGGCTTATCGTTCTGTAGTCTTTACACTGCACTGCTTCTTCTTTAGTGGGATCATTGTTACATATAGGAAATCCCGAGGCCAAACTCCCGTGTCGTAAATCTTATTAATTAATTTCGTGAACATTTTTAGTCCTGACCCCATGACTTTAAGTACCTCAGCCGGTATTCCATCGCTGCCTGTGGCTTTCCCTTTCTTTAGTTCCATTATTGCTTTTTTACTTCGCTCTCCATAATACTTAGTCCCAAGTTGTCTTCTTCAATGTTTTCTTCATCTTCCAGTTATATTTTTTGCCGATCCTGCCTGCTTGCTGTATAGTTCCTTAATGCATTCTTCGCATACCTGTGCTGCATCCTCTGTTTCTGAGACTACCTTCCCATCCCTATTCATAATTCCTTTACCACGAATTCCATTAGCCTTCTTATCTTCTAAATCCAGTGCCCTAGCATACATCATATCGTACCGACCTAACTTCTCAATCTGTTGTATTTCATCACATTTTTCTTTTATTCAATTTTCTCTAGCTTTATCTGATACCTTTCTCAACTCATTGTTAATACCTCTATAGTTGGCTCTACCTTCTTTGCTGTTAACATTTTCCTATTTTCGTCTCTCATCCATTTTCTTAGTGATCCATGGTTTTCTGATTTTCTTATCTTGTTTTCCAATCTCTTTATCTAAGGTATCCTTGATACTGGTTTTAATTTCTTCCCATTCTATACCCAGTCTTTGGTTTGTTTTCCAAATTTCTTAGGCGATCTTCCAACTTCATGCTGACTACATCCTGCCTTTCTTTAAGTATTTCTAGGTCCCTAGTCTGTCTTTCTCTTCTCATTTTTCTTATTTGTTTGAGCTTTGTACTTACGTCGACTATTACAAGGCTGTGATCTGAATCAATGTCTGCTCCTGGTGATGCCTTGGCGGTCTTTATGCTGTTCCTGAGTCTTTGTTTTACTAGGATGTAATCTATTTGGCATCTCATTCTATCTCCTGGGCTTTTCCATGTGTATAACCTTCGTTTATGGTTTTTAAACCATGTATTAGTCACTACAAGGTCATTATTGATGCAGAATTCTACCAGTTTTTCTCCTCCTCGGTTTCTCTTCACAAGTCTGTATTGCCTAACAACATTTTCTTCCTGTCCTTCTCCGACTATGCTGTTCCAATCTCCCATTATTATACAGTTAACCTTTCCTCTTCTGTCTTATTTGTAAATGTCATTCATTTGCTCATAAATCTCCTCGATTTCTTAATCTTCATGGGCTGACGTTGGCATATATACCTGGATTATCAGCATTTCCACTGGGACTCCTTTTAGCTTTATTGCCATCAGTCTATTGTTCATTGCTATTATCTTTGTCACGCTTTTCATGATATCTTTCCTAAGTACCAGAGCTACTCCCTTTTCCCATTATTTCCCCCATAGTAAACTACTATGAACACTTCTGAGTCGAACTGTCCTTCTCCTTCCCACCTAGTTTCGCCCAGTCCTATAATGTCAACTCTATTTCTTCTTTCAAGTTCCCGAGCTTTCCTGCCTTTCTCATAGTTCTTACGTTCCAAGTGCCTATTCGTAAATTACTTTCGACAAATGTTTTCCTCAAGGCAGTCCCCACCCAGAGATTCGATTCGGGGACTATTTTACCTCCAGATTGTTTTACCTTGAGAGAACTCATGTAGTCCAACCATATAATAATTACTAGGGATTGTAATATGGTAGTTTCCCTCCTCCTTTCCACATCACAGTACTGTAGCCACTTAAATCATCCCAATCACACCTACAGCTGTATTGAATATAGACCCAGCCAACATCATACCATACTGACAGTATTGCTGCCTACTGCCAGGCACCGATGGTAGTTTTTTTAAAATAAAACCTCCATTCATGGGATATGAACCCCGGAACTTTGTAATGGGAAGCCGACATGCTAACCACTACATCACCAGTGTCTTCACTTTCATATAACAAAACGAATTTCATTACAGAGTCATCATTCCACCAAGGTGCCATTTTCGCCGTGATTTAAAAAAGTCACAATTGGGAGTGCTTACATGTGTTTCTCACCTGCTTTCTCAAATGAAAATCAAAGTGTCTGATATTATACCGTAAATACCCGCGTATAATGCGCACATTTTTTTCAAAATATTTTAGCTAAAAATTAGGATGCGTGTTATACGAGGGTACACAATCTTCCTATTTTCATTTGACCCCATATTTCCACAATTTCGGCACATTAATTACTGCCTGAGTATCCTCATATTTTTATTGGTGATTTTTACGAAAAAAAAGATAGATATGATTTAACATTAAAATCCATCTACTTTCACATTCTCAGTCGATTTACGTAAGTTATAGAATGAGATTCTTATTTTGGGAATGATAAAATGAAAATCCAATCGTTCGTGCAATCCTTCGACAATGTCTTGAATTTGTATTTTTTAAATATTTTAATCTTAGTTTAAAAAAGTTCCTATGTGTCAGTCATTCCTGTGTTACACGAGTTGAGAAAATCGTTTTGAGATTAGAACTCTGCCTAATGGGCCGACCAAAATTTGACCATTCCAAACACAAGGTATGAGAAATTTAATCCTGAAAAAATGACAACTCCCTCAGGAATTTCTTGAGATATCTTGTACACGTAGGGACAAAGTGAAAACACAAGAAATTGTTTATGAAGGAGTAGTAAAAATTGAAAGGGAAAGGTAAGAATAAACCGCAATTTTTTTAAGATCATCCTATTGACCTGCCGTGTTACATGAATAAGAGCTGTCTCCCCACTCCTGTGTTACGTCAATTGTCCAAACATTGCATTCAATATAATGCGCTAATTTTTCATGAAGTAGAACAAAAAATAACGATTCTATGTTTAGCAATTTAATTTAAGAAAAATGCTTATATAAATGATGCGCGGTGTAACATGTTGATATTGAAATAAAATAAAGTCACTAACTTGTAAAGCATGATTGCAGAACCCAGCAAACATTGTCATCTGTTGCTTTAACTTGGAATAAAACTTTTCAGAAATTTCATTCTAAAAATTAGCAATCTCACTGTATTTTACACAGCGGTACATTCGCGGAAATGTTATATATATATATATATATATATGTATGTATGTGTGTGTGTGTAAAAGTACAAACTTTAAAGGCAATGGGGAGATCCTTCTTCGACCACTAGCAATGAACAATGAATGATGACGAAAATAGATTGGAAATTATTTGGAGTGAGAGTACATGCAGCATCAGAACATGTGAGATCTACAACTTTCTTTCAAGTTCTCTGTATTTGTTATTTAGTTTTTGTGCTTCTATTTTCTATAATAATTCAAAAGGTTGATTAGCCAAAAATACACATATGCGCACTTTGATTTACTAGCCGGGTAGCAGATGCTCAAATGAACTCAAATCTTTCGCTTAGGTTGAGTCATGTTCTGGGTTTATGGAGTGTTTTTAATAAATTCTTCATTTATCTCGGCTCATCCTCACAGCACCAAATTTATTTCGTGAGAAGACACTGAAGTGTCAAGGATTTTTCCCCCACTAAGTGCCTTTCCCTTCAACCCACATTGCATTTCTTTCTCTCCAAAGTCGTTATGGAAAATAAGATGAAGAGCTAGGTAATAATAAAGAGAGAAACAACAAGCAGAGCTAAGACATTTACATTCAGCAAATAATAATATGGGTCACATTTAAGGCCCGAAAAAAGCCTGAATTGAGTCGACCACTTAGCCCGAGAGAGACACTCCTCCGGCCACCCTACCTCTCAGTCTGCCAAAGTGCCGTGCACATGGGTCCCTTTCTCATGAGACTGCTTCAGTTTTGGAAGCCCTGATAGCATAACTCATCTTTTAAAACAAGTTAAGTTGTAGGACACCAAGTAAAACACTAATGAATTTTATTTACTTGTTCCGACGTTCGCAATTATCTTGGGGCATCAATACCTTTTCCAGAAGATATTCTAAACATACGTTGCTCATGGGAGGTTGTAACCCCCAAACCCCCCCTCCCTGGATAAGCCATTGATTATAAAATATTTCACATAAATCTAAGACATTTAAGAAGTATGTTAAATCAGTGCTTTAAAAATATGTAGTTTATTTCTCATTCTGATTTATAAAAATACTCCACAGGTGGAGAACTAAGTATGTTCTTCCTGCTGCAAGCATGTTTCTTGCATGTCTGAAGATCCTAACCCTGGACACTGAATCTATTACTATTTTTGGAATGAATGGCTTTAAGACTGCACCATAGGGTTGGGGCGATTTCTTCCTTGCAGAAGGGGAGAGTGAAAGAATATGAAATGGTGTGAGGACTGGGAAAGTATGTGGCCAAGGACTTGGTACGGTACTTTAATGCGGGCCACAGGTTCAGAGGAGGGCCTTCTTGCAGCCCATGCACCGATGTGAGTTTGAGACCCCTGGCATAGAACCTTCAGCTGAGCCAGTGTCACCATTTTGGAAGTGTTATTCCAGTGTTTACATAACATTACTTATTTTTGTGTTTTTATAATAAATACTGACTTGGGATGAATATCATGGCACCAAAAAGGAGAATTAGTGAGAGAGAATTAGTGTGGAGAAAAGGCAAGGATAGAATTTTGAGTTTAAAATGGATATTATAAAACGTGGTGTCAGGTGATAAAACAGGTGGTCATGATGAAGTAACCCTGAAGTGAACTCAACTTGTTTGTTTGTATAGAATTTCTGGCTAATCAACCTATTGGATTATTAGTGAACTCAACTGTCAGTCTGAAAAGACCAGCAATAAATATAAAAGAACTTTTTACACTAACACTGAGACATTCCCAGAGGTAACCACAACTAGTGAAGAACAAACAAGTCATCTTAATATGAGAGTTTTCAACATTTAGCACATACCAAAAACAAAGGTCGAGAATTAAAAATAATTAATCATGAACAGCATGGTTATAATTGCATTTTTCGTATTACGACTTTAAATATACTAACTTATTGTGTTTGTCTACTTTGTGCTTGGCTTTATCATAAAAATAATCAGAATAATCATTAATTCTTTATTTTGTTTCATGAAATTCAGGCTCTTATATATGATGCTTACTCATTTGATAAAGCATTCTTACTGATACCAACTAACTTTGTCACCACATTTTGTAACGGCGTTGCTTATTTTTCAAATTATATAACAAGATTTATACATTAAAACTATTATAAAATTGTATCAATACTGTGGAAACGGAATTCTTAAAAATCACAGCATATAATCAAATCGTTGAATTTCAATAAATTCTAGAAAAACCAAAAAAGAATTACTATTAGGGTTGACATTACAATTTTGAGAATACTAGGCACAATGTCATTATGAAAGTTTTGAAACTCATAACTCGATTTACAGGGGAAATTAGAGGTTATAAATATGCAGACATATTATGGTAATAAAATAATATAACAAACAGTAACATTTAAAAATATTTAACGGCACTGAAAAGGAGAATTTAAACTTTTGTTACAGTGATAAAAATGTAGACTCACAGAAATTAGCCCCAATAAATCTACATTAAATTAGTTATTTGTTGAAATTAAGAATCCACTCAACATTTCCGAGGGTGAAATAAACACTTATTTTTTCCTATAGTGTAATTTAAATTTGTTTTTATTGTATAACTTATTTATTTGTAACGTTATTCCTAGATAACGATTACCATTAAATTAAGGAGTATAAATTTCAAATGCACCGTACGTGTTTTCGCAAAGGATCGAACCCTGGTCTTCCATCTACCACTAAATTCCCGAAACGGGCAAATCCGTTTCCAGAATTTAAACTCAAATAAATAGAATTATAAAATTGAATCCATGACTTTTTCCATCGACATACTTTACACAGTGAAATTAAATTGTAAGTTGTTAAACATAATATATTAGTGAAATGGATCATAAAATGAAATGTTGCAAACAAATGTGCTCAAGACATACCGAAAAAATACAACTATGTTATTTAAAATCTAACGCTACAGTTCAACAGAGAAAAATTGTAAAGCAATTCTGTCATTTATAGACTCACCTGTACCCTTCTGAAGGATGACATTTCTAGTAACAGAAAAGTAGTTGTTTCAGATTCAAAATCTCAATAAACGTATTTGTTCGATTGATTGAAAATTCAACATAAGAAACGGAAATTTGAATGCAACTACAGTCAATTGTTTCATGATCGATAAGTACATATTATTTCATGTATCGAAACCTTAGTATCGACACTAACGATATGTAGATGGGAATAGAAAACTATATATAGCTGCTTGCAGCATTTAATATGGGTGGGTTTATTTGTAGATAAGTAATTTCAAAATACTACAGAGCCTCCTTGTGGAGAACATTTCAACTATCTCCGACGGCCTCGCATTTGTTATACCCATGGTACTACTAAATACCAGTTCCTTCTATGGTCAAGAGATAGCAGTAATACAAAGATGCACGGCACCAATATTTTCCGTTAAAATTACGTTTGCCGGCAAATGCTGCCATTTAATACTCGTACTTTTTATTTTAATGACTTTTACGACATTAATGTAATGCAATGGAAATAATAATTCATGTCGAAATACTCGATGCCACCTGGTGTAGAACAGTTAAACCATCTCCAATGGTCCAGCATTTAGATTATACGTTCCTTCTACGGCCAAGAGATGGCAGTATGGAAAAAATGGCAAGATAATATTTTCTATCAAAATCTTATTTTCAAATTGTTTTCCAACAATTGCTTATATTAGATACTCATAGTTTTTAAATTTTAATGTTGTAGGTGATATTTGCAACCAAAAAAAGAACTATAAGTACTTTTAATGAAGAAGTTAACTGACCATGGATCAGTGTTGTCCAATAAAATATACTTGTCACAGTGCCATGCAGGGTCGTGACACTCAATGTTAGAAAACAAATCTAAACATGACGTCACATTACTCCTCCAACCCCTCCTTTGCTTCAGCGCATTTTGGTGTACATTCCCATTGGTCGAAGATGTTGCCAGGCAACGAGTCTATGCTAGCAGTCCTTCTCCTCTCCCCCCTCTCTCATTCTCCTCCTCCCATCTCCTGGGTTTGGGCTCGTTTCCTTTTCCTTATTTAGCTGTGATCACTTGCGACTGTTTTGTAATTACCACCATTGCTATCTAAAAATGGCAATTTGCTGAACTGAAGTAGTTCCATTTCTCGCCACATAAGGTGCCACTTCTAGGGGGTATATTGCATAACCTCCATTTAATTTAAAGAAAACTGAAAAATAAATAAATATTTTTTTGGAGTCAGAGCTTGCTATTCACATATTAAAACATTTTGGTGCAAGTGAAGTAGTGTATAACCATTCATATAACTGTAAAATTCATCTCAATAAACAAGAATGGAGAGATAACAAGCAAATATATTTATTTTGAAATAGTTTTGTTCAACCTGAATTCAATATTGGTTAAATACTTTAATATAGGTACTTCTCCATTAAGTGAGCCCACAGATGCTGGCACCGTCAATGATGAGAAAGCATCAAGAAATGGAACTGCTACAGGAGACGACTGTGGCTGGAAACAGCGATAGTAGAGCCATAAATGGAGGAGAAGTGGCGAGACATTCTACTACAACGTCATACGTATGTATGGAAAGCATAGGGAAATATGAGTATGAAGAACCTAGTTCTGCATTCCTACAGGAACCTCATGCTTGCTTCTTCTCAGACTTGCAATTCGTGATACTTTAGAGGCATTTTAAGGGGAAATATTAAAAAATACTGACGAAACGAACTGATGACCTTACCCAAGCCACAGGTGGGAACAAAGTTAACGGGTACAAGAAACCAACCAACTCAACCCATTGTACCATTTTTTATCGCTTTCTCATCATCAATGGCACCAGCATCAATGGACTCGGTTAATAGAGAAGTACCTTAATTTGTTTTAGCTTAATGGCCCCAAATATAGTTTCCATTGTCTGTCTTTTTGCCTTTCCATAAGTAATCCTTTTTCCTTGCAGAGCAACATTATAATGCATGTCAACCCTCATTATATGGAAAGAAAAGACCATCGTTTCGATGGTCTTTTCTTTCCATATAAAGAGGGTTGACATGCATAGCGCATAGGGATGCAGCCCCTAGTAAAATATACATTTATGTGGAATTTATCAAGTTTCATTTTAATCATCAAAATTTGTTTATCTTGACAACTGATTGCTACGAGAAATAAAATATATATAAATGGTGATTGTTAAAATAATTTATTATCAGTGAAAAATTAAAATTCTGTTTTTTAGGCATTCTTTACCAGAGAAGCGGCAGTAGCAGAACACCTTATGGGCATGTCCTGTCCGTCTGTAGTAATTTTCATCTCCTGAACTATTGGGCAGATTTTAATTAAGTATGAGTGATCCTAATTAAAATTTATCAGCCAATTGTGGTTTTGAACCGCATCCATCAAATAGCACTTACACTTTATAAGCACTTAAAAAACTTACACTGGTATATCGTTAAATGGCATCCGTCAAGCAACAATTAAAATCCATATTTTTCTCTCCCATGCTCTTATATGATGTGATAAAAATTAAAAAATGTATTCAGATAGAGGTCAACAATTACAACAAAAAAGTCTGCAAGATCACATAATTACAGCATAGTTTTGGAGATAAAAATTCAAGAACCGCCGAATCTTTCACTACTGTTTTATGCGCATTTCCCATAAAGAACACATTTGAAATCTCTGTGTATTCCATTTATGGAGTATACTTTTCCTTCTTGTTATCTTATGAAATAATGAAAATGTAGTTGTTTTCCTAACATTATGCAAAAATCTAAAAAAAAACCCTACAAAAATAGGGATGGCACTAAAAGGGTTAAGGTCAAGATATATTGGTGATTGAAGTGAGGTGTTGATAATCCATTTTATAAACAGACATCAACCAGTGATCACACTGTTATTTTAGGCAGATGTGTATGTTTTAATCTTTAGCTGTGAGTCAAGAAACGTGGATGCATATAAGTAAACACTTGGATGACTGGATGTAAAAACAGAAAGATGATATGTATTTGTAGGAAATGTTTGCCTGGGAGCAGGCCTGCCTAGGGCATGGGCTCCGGTTTTTTTGCACCAACTGCATCCTCCTCTCCCAGGCCCTGACTACATCTCCTGTCAGTTACTCAAAACAAAAACAATATAACATGCATATCGTCAAATGTGAGGCATTTTATGTGGTACCACAAACACAGTAGTGAGGAAGTTCAGCACCCTGGGTGAGACACAAAAACAGCACCCCAGATTTTGCCAATTATAAACAAGTAAGATATCCATGCTAAAGCAAGAGGTGGAAGCACATCTTCTTAAAATTTTATAGCATGTATTTTGATTTTGCTTTGGGAAGGGGGCAACCTGCACTGTTGGAAGGTAGATTCTCTTTAGACCTCGCCTGTGAAAACTTCACTCCTCTATACTCAGTAGTTTGGCTGCAATACCATTTCAAATTTTTCAATTTTGAAAGCACCTGGCAAGAAATTTATGAACTACTGGGAATATCCAATTGATGGAAAATTCAAAAAGAATTTTCTAAATATCTCTTAAAACAAAAAAGTTGTTGTCCACGAACGAACAGACCAAGTAATCACATTAGCACATTTTATCTTGTAAGAAAACATGCTTCAAATAATAATTTAATTATAAGCCAATTAGAAGAAATCTTACATTCATTAGCTTATGTGCCAAAATTAAAATTCAAGAGTAATACTTTCCCAAATTACGAGAAATCTTACATTTATTATCTTATGTACAGGAATTAAAATTCAAGAGCAATATTTTCCCAAATATTTATGACAGAATATTGACTCACAACAGATATTGGTTCCCTTAGCTTTGGCACCCAAGGAGGATGGCCCACTTGCCCCTTCCTTGCTATGGTACTGGATACCACAGTTATGCTATATCACATTATAGATGCATGCTACTTTTGTAGTGATGAGGCAAAGTTCTTAGAAGACGGCTGAGGAAAGTGATAAGCAAGATACCCACATGAGGCCATACTCTCGGTGTATCTTTGTTGCCTTATCTGATCATGTGCATGTAATTAACAATAGTATCTGCAATTTATTCTAATTGTGTACAGTATTATGATCACAATATGGCTCCAAAACAAAAGAAGTGAAATGAATGCTAAGAAAAGTTTTAGAAGAGAGAAATAAGTTATTCCTTTAAGTGAAAAGGTAAAATTATTAGAAAGGCAGATGTAAGAGTAAAGTTAAACATCTTTAGACAAGGCATTTAACATCAAGGAATCAACTACGAGCATTCATCTCCAAGGAAGAATGTTCCACATCAGGTTAACTTACCAGTAGGTCATGCCCAGTTGTCTCTATCAGGTGTGACAATTACTCAATGGACTGCCATATTGTAGCTTTTTCAACTCAAACCAGAAGCATACCCCAAATATGGTGAATTTGAGAAGTTTTACTATAATATAGATTTATTCATTAAAAAATAGTTACAAATCACCAAACTCTACCTAACAAACTATCATCATTCAAGGAAAGCATTTTGTCTTTAAGAAGATGCATTCTTTTAAGCAAAACAAATTATTTTCTAAGAACAAAGGAAAACAGGCAAAATTATTTTAAAACTGAAACTATCATAGAATTAAGTACTTCACGAGAGGCATCAAAATGAGTTATATGAGCCCAAATTAAGGAAGACTACAAAAATCTACCAGAGATTAGCAAAATACATAAGTAAACCCATTCCCATAGCATGCAGGCACCAAAAATATAACTGCAGTAAACAGAATAACTTTGCCCCAACCATACAATCCATAATGTTTTTTATCACAAAATTTATCATCAATTAAACTGTCAGCACAGTTTTGTAACCTTTTAAAAGCAAATGGAAGGAAATGATACAACATTTGAAGAAGATGATGCACAGATTTTCATATCTTCATATGCCCTTCACTCATCTGTCAGTCCAAGATCTGATGCCACAGTATGAGCAGTGACATACATCATTGAATGTCGATGTTCCCTATAAGCTGCTACTGCACGACCTCTGGCCTCTTCCCAACCATTAAGGTCCCTGCAAACAGAATGAAAAGATTTGTAAATAACCGTATTTATCTGAATTCAAGACAACCAAAATTACAAAAGATTCTTCCAGAAATTATGTGTTACAAAACTAGCACATAATTTTCTTGAATATCATTGGTATTATATCAATAATCATCACTCTCTATACTCTCTTCACCACTGTCCTCACTCTCCCTATCTTTATCACTAAAAACTTTGTCCATAGACACCCACAAATACATCTTCTCCATTTCCATCTATAGCACTGGATAAGTAACACTTCTTAAATCCATTCTCTATTACTTCTGGATTTATCTGTTGCTATGATGCCTTGATCCATTGGCAGAGCACTGAACAGTAGGTTTATTTTTAACTCTTAATATAAACCCTTTTAATTATCTTTAAAAGGTATCTGGACATTTCACCCAAAGCACTTCACCCACGGGACATTTCACCCAGACACTTCTCAGACACTTCATTTCACCCATACACTCTTCCCCCATGGGATGTTTCACCCACAGACCACCCAGGAGAAGTTTCATCCAAAGAACTTTCACCCATGCCTTTTCACCCATAGGTTTTTCACTCACAGTTCAGTTCACCCACATAAGGTTTCACCCAAATACCCTTCACCCATTTTTTTGGCCCATGCTTCAGCTTAAATGTTAAAAATTCAAATGAATTCATTATAGAAGGAATTCTTTACTAATAGCATATAATCTCAAGTAAGTTATTGTTTTATTATTATTGTAGTAGCATAAACAAGCAACAAATGGCAAATCAACAGACTAAATATGGCCAATAAATATTAATTAATATGGACAATTTCATAAAACCAAATACATATATAATAAACTGCACACTATTGAACATCAAATGGCCATAGAAGTATGCCAATACACAGAAACGGAAAGAAGAAGAAAACTTTTATTATTAAATGGACTATTTTACCCAAGTTAAGGTAGATGAAATTACATATCTACTTATGAAAATTCATTTTATGAAATAGTCTATTTATTGGCCGTCGAAATTACAATACAATACAAAGCGTATTTGCATGGGAATGACAAATCAGAACATCCATACTATTAATTATCTCATTTGGAAAATGGATGTCCAAAATTATACATTACCTAAATATGGGTCGCACAAATTTCATTCTGCCTTGCTCTGTAGCAAATTTAAGAGCCTTATCAATCTGTTCTTCCCAGCGTACTTTAATGCATAATCTCAGCCATCTGAAATTATAGAATAAACTATGTAAATGTTCAAATACATTGATTACCAGTTAGACTAAAGAACATATTTCTAATACTTTTTAATTAGCAATCAATGCATAAAACTAAAATTTGTTTTTAAACTAATAATGTTTGAATCAACTTAGCAAAATTTTTCCATTTTGTATGAAGAAAGAAGAAAATAAAATATTTGTAAAAATTTCACTTTAAAAGATTCACTTTAATAGGACCTAGGTTTCATTGTACTGCAACAGTGATATTTTTACTAAGCATATTGTTTTCTTCTTCCCTTAACATTTATTTTCTCATCTACCAAAACTTCATCAACTATAAAATCCTATGGATTACTTTAATGTTATAATTGCAAATACATAGATGTTTACTTAGCTAAAGACAAATAATCACATTGACAAAATCATAGCAAAACCTTGCATTATGTAATGTGTATTCCAAAAAGAAGTAGTAAGGCAGCAAATGAGTTAGCATATACATCATTCAAGAGCAAGCATTTAAAAAATACTTGTCTCAGGTATCTCCAATAGCCACAACAAGGTTATAAGGTTATAATTTCCAGCCATCATTAAGCCCGTATCTGGCAACATTTACAGAAAATGTTGATAACAGTTAAATAGATAAACTTAATTCATAAAATAAATAGGGATGTCGTAAAACATTAATAATTGCTTCGAGACTTGTATAGCTAAATGTGTCCTGCGTGAACTCAGCAGTCGTAATAATTAAAGCTGTCGGAGCGTGCCGCACACGTCGCACATATAGATACCCTTTACCAATAGTACTTACTTAAACTTAAGTACAAGATGATATTTTAATTTAATGGGATAAATAATAAATAGAATGCATTTGTAATAACGATACGTATGCTCAACTAGTCCTTTATCTTCTGCAACTCTTTTTGCCTTGTACATAACGATTCTGATCAATACAGTAACACCTAACTTCCTTTGTTAGGATGCTGCAATGCATCCCCCCTATTTACATTAGTTCTTATGAGAAATTCTTGTCCGATTAAGATAATTTCACCTAATGCAAAATTTTTTAAGAATCATGTTACTGTACTGCCAAATCTTCTCAAACCTCGGAAGGAATGTGAAGCTACAGAATGTCCCTTCCCCTTTCCGTGCTCCCTTTAAACTCTTATCACTGAGATTTGCTCCTAGCAGAACACTCCAACCCCTCCCCCACCACAGTCAACGTGTTTTCTCTGCGGCGTTGCTACTTCTAGTTTTAGAAGATTTGGCACATCAGTCGTACATGCTTTTGAAAGAGTGATGATTCAGATGATTCGGGGGTTTCGTACCACAGCGTAAGGCAGGAGGCACGAAACCACTCCTGCAAACCCGCACCTCCCTTATTCACTGTCAAAGCAGTGCCGCTCACACCCTCAAGGTCAGGTCTTCAGAAGTTGTGGTGGGATAGTAGTCAGAGACTGGGTGTACTTAGAATGTACAAGTATGAAAATCAACAATTGGAAAAATAAAAATGACTGAAACATTATCAACAATGTTAATAATGCAGGTACTGTAAGATTAGTCATTCTTGGAACTTCAGTTCTTCTTTTATCAATGGCTTTGGGTTATATTGACTCCATGGGACTAATTAAGGGTTACAATGAATAACACCATTGAGGCTGAAGCATATTCTAGCAATATATATTGGCACGCAATATCAAAACAATTTTCCAAACATCACATTAATAAATACAATTATTCATTTATATACAAACAATTTATTTTTATGTAGTAGTTTAAGAGCGCCACTGCATTTGGAGAAATACGTCGCATGTTTGGTATCGTGTAAAATTGAGTCAGCATTGCGGGAAGCCGCGTTCGGAGAAGTTTTGCTGAATTTATCAGATGGATAAACGAAAAGCCCCTGGAATCAAACTTAGGTCTTCATTTTACATGGAAAATTGTTAAAAAGTCATGTGGTGTCAATCTAATCAAAACTGAAAGAATATTTAAAATTTATGCAACCATTCTCAAGTTCTTGAACATAATTTGAAATATGAATAAATGTGACATCATCATATGTGGACAAAATTAAGCGTTTCAACGATTCAGTAAGTACCAGTCCAGTGCCATGGCAAATGACATGGGACGTGTGATTCAATTCATGCAGAGCCAACTAAAAGTAAGTGCCCCTTCCATGGGAACAGCAGTGGACACTAGGGGTCAGTCCATCGCTGCCTGGGGGGAGGGGGGAAGTAAATGATGTTTCATCGCAATTTTCTGCAGGTTTCATTCTTGCTGTCATACCTTATTTCCACCTTGCAGGATAGGCAACCCAGGGATGATTACTTGGAGTTGCTAGAACTTGCCATGATTTTTCTGGGTGGGATACCAGATAGGGGGTTGAAATTCTGTGCTCCAAGGCCAATATATAGGGCATGGTGGATGGCGAAATACATTTACAGTTTGAAAATATGGCTCTTTCGTGCCCAGTTTAGGCTCTCAAAGGGAGAGGAAAATGCTCGGAGAAAAATTTCTGTATTTGTTGTATGACTCTACGTAGAGCAGTGGTATACAGCCCATGTTGCTGTTCAAGCACCAAAGAATGATCTCCATTTCTTACAGAATCTTGTTCAGTAAGTTGAAAATAACTAAAGTATGTCAGATAATGTTGACAACACCACTACGCATTCATTGTCAAACACTCATACGTAATTTTTTTTCCAGGCTGCAGAAGGAAGAAAACGTATTCAGTGCCGCCCTGAACAAGATAAAGTTGCATTTGTGGTACCTTGGAGAGGACCTTGTTGGTCTTGCCCTCTTTGATGGGTCTTCCTGCTCAAATGAAGAGGGAAATGGTCACTGCAGTGCGGAAGAACCCAAGCGAGGCGGGCAACACGAAACGCATGGTAGTCTCCTGTTTGAAGGACTGTCTCAATATGACTGTGGTGAATTTTGTGACGGACAGATTGCTCGTGTTTCTTGACCGCCTTGGAATCTCTCAGGAGTTTTTGAGTCACAATCCGGAGGAATGGGGGCCGAAATAAGCGCGTCAAGTTCGCAGCAATGTCAAGTCCATGCTGATCATTTTTTTTGACATCGACGGGATCGTCCACAAAGAATTCCTCCCACCCGGTCAAACTGTCAATGGAAAGTTTTACTGCGACATTTTGAAGCGGCTAAGGGAGAATGTCTGACGCAAATGCCCAGACAAGTGGCGCAACAATGACTGGCTGCTCCACCATGACAATGCGCCCGCCCACACGTCACTCGTTATTAGGCATTTCCTTGCTTCCAAAAACGTGCCAGTCATCTCCCACCCCCCTACTCTCCTGACCTCGCCCCCTGCGTCTTTTTCCTGTTTCCCAAAATGAAACTCCAGCTGAAAGGGCGACGTTTTGACACGATTGAGGAGATCCGGGCAGAATCGCAAGAGGGGCTTAACATGCTCACACCTGCGGACTTCCAAGGATGCTTCGCATCATGGAAAAAATGCTGGGAACGCTGTATAAAAGCCCAAGGGGACTACTTTGAAGGGGACGGTGGAAATTAGGACTTAGCGTAAGTAATTTTTTTATGCACAAATTACCGGAACTTTTGGGTAGCACCTCGTACATCTGAAAAAAAGCACAAAATCGTTCCAGGTGTGCAAAATGGCCAAGAAATAAAGACATTAAGTCCAAAACTTTTTGTGAGGTATGCATGGATTGTATAAAAAATATAAACTAGTGCAATAAAATGCAAGAATAAATTCAGAAATAGTTTAATGTTTGCTTTAATGTACACCTAAATTTATTTTCCTACAAATGTAATAGTGTTAATAATCAGCTGTTCTGTAAATAATTACAAATAATTCTCTCTTTAAGGTTGATTCACAATGGAGGGACAGTCGCATGACGGTCATGGTTGGGACATTTTAGACCAAAATATAAAAATACTATTTTCAATGGGTATCTATGGAGAAGTCCCAAATGTGTTCACACTTGTAGGGGAGGAAGCGGTTAGGCCTCGGTATGAACCCCTTGGATCGCTCGGAAGCAACTTTTGTCCCAAGCCCCTTCGGGTCCTAGCCTCATCGGTTACTATCTGCAATCCTTGGTGACAGCCAAAGTGAGCTTGAATCTTTCTGCTAGTTAGGAGCATCCACAAACTACGTCACGCTGTAGGTGAGGGCTGGAATGCGACCATGCTGCAACCGAAGCCTAACCTACAAGTGTGAATGGTCTCCACAAAAATAGTCCTCTCCCTAATAGAGCCCTCAATGCAACCGTCCCTCCAGTGTGAACCATGGAAATTATTTCAAATGCTCAGAAAATATTTCTGCTTGATAAGTGCTTTTGAAAACTATCCAAAGGTTGTTTATTGAAAGTACTTATGAATTTTCTGTTATCCATAATTTTGGAATGGTATTTTATTGAGTAGGAATTAATTTTTGTACAAATAGAAAACATTTATGCTAAATTCTGAATGGGATGTACCAAGGCAAGAAAAGGTAATGTTTTATAAAAATCCAAAATGTCAACTAAAAAAACAAAATTTTAAAAGCCCTGCATTCCAGAATCTAAATAGCATTATCATGATCATAATTATGGAAAAAATACAGTATAAACATTTTGTTATTTAAATATGCATTATGTTTGGGGGTTTCTCGGACTTAAGTTACAAAAGATGACGTGTCTACTTAAGGGTTAAGAGGCAATACTGATAAATTCTTCGACAAGTATCACTGGAAAAATCTATCCGGATATCATCATAACTCTCTGTAAAGGTGATGAAACTCTCCAAATTCTTTGCAATGTTTATTATTTGCGTGTATTCCCATCTTCATCCAATTTCTGAGGAATTACTCTGCATGATGGATTTCAGATTCCCCATGTAAATCAAATAGGAAGGAGAACTCCTGGAATTGAACCTGAGAATTTCAATCTTTGTAACAAAAACAATCCTCGGGAGCTCGGCCTTAGTAGCAAGAGATTTTCACCAAGTGTCATGAAAATCAGTGTATTGGTTCAAAAGTTAATAGAGGGGGAAGGACAGTCAGACAACAAAGAAACTATAAACCTATTTCCATTCCGGAAAGTAGGCTAAAAAGTAAGAGACATGTGAAGAGAATATTACGCTTATATACATTTTTGTTAATCAATTTTCTTTTTTGAGTTTACTGTAAACACATTTGCCATAATTTTAGCCAATAGGTAGAACCAGTTACGTTGTTAAATCAATTTGCTAGTTTTGTAAATGGTCGCTATAGTATCTTTTTTGGTGCTAGATCGAACCCAAAATCGCTAGATTGGCAACGATGGATACTAACAACAATAAAATTGGGAGACAATAAACTCAAGTTATCCCAATAGTGCAGAATAATTTCAAGTTTATATATAGGGCACTCAGCAAATCTTCCATTCTGCACAACTCACAAAGCTTGTAAGGTTTCTACTCTTGGGGACTAAGGCAATTTTAATGACTGCTAGGGAGACTTCGAGAAAAGGGCCATTACTACCACTTCTCTTTGGATCTATTGCTACAAAATGTCACCATGCAAATAATGTAAATTTAATAAAAATACGTCAATCCAAAACACATATCCCACTCAAATAATGTGATCCGCTGCAACTGGAGAAGCGCTGCACAACAGATGTGGGCAAGAGTCATCTACGTAACATTTTTTCATGCTTTCTTTCAGCACTGAGTCAGGATGATGTTAACTCAAATCATCGACGACATCAAGTCGAATATGGGTAGTCATTTTTGAAAGACGTTAACGTGAATTAACATTAATCAAAGCGACATTAAACCGAGAACACTCTGTATAATGTTTTAGATAAATAAATTAAAGTAAATAGGGATGATCTGAAACAGTGGTGCCCAACAACGGCCTGCAAAGGGTTTTGGTGCAGGCCACCAATCTATGGCAAAAAAGCAATTAGAAAAATTTAACACACAAATTCATAAATTTTTTGAAAATTTTGATAATATAACATTAAATATTGAAATATTAACCATGAAAATATTATTTAGACTTGAGTTTCACTCATATGGCACCTCAGAATATATAGAAAACTTCCAATTTAAACTCGAATCCAGCCTGCCGAAGAATTGGCAACTTCCAATGCCAAGGGATTCGCAACCACTGATATACAGTATTAATAAGTAATAATGAAAAAATTGTTAATATACACAGTAAAACCTTATGAAATGTGAATTCCAACATTGCGTTTTCATTACGCTTTATTGGATCTCCACTCACAGTGATTACAATTTCGGTGGGTTTGCGATGTTATTCATATGTTTTTGTTCCTAACATGCCTGTTGAATAGCATGATTAATACCACAGAACATTAGAATTTCAGTAGATGTCATAAAACTTATATAAATACTGTTACGTATATTGAGATCGCAATGGCTTCAAGAGTACAAAGATATGTCTACACTATTATCTATAAGCTTCAGGTGATCCAATATGCAAAAATACATGGAAACCAAGTAGTAGAGTGTCATTTTGGTCTATGTTCCACAGAAAAAATGACTTGTGAATGGAGAAAACAGGAGGAAAATACTGAAGATGCCAGGAAAAGAGAAACATTCTTCTTAAGCTTGGTCCTACATGGTTACAACTGGACGATGAAGTTAAAAAATGGATAGTAGAACAGTGGAAGTTACGTATTGCTGTATTGATTAAAATGGTTATGTATGAGGCAAAAAGAGTTGCACAATAAAAAGGACAAATTGAGCATACATATCATTATCACATATGCATTCAAATGATTAGGAATTAAAATCTCTTGCACATAAGTTTAAGTAAAGACTATTGGTAAGGGATGACTATATATGCGATGTGTGTGGCATACTCCAACAGCCTAGTTAATAGGAGCTCTGAGTGCACATAGAGTACATTTAGCTATATAAGTTTTGAAGCTATTATTTGTTTTACATCATCCCTATTTACTTTCATTAATTAAGATTATATAAAACATTATATTTATCTACTAGATATGAATTTAATCACGGCTAGAAATGATACATGATGTGGCCTTTTTTAAATGCTTTGGTGAACAAAAATAGTTTTTTTTCCTGAATAATATCCTAAAAAGTTGGGGTGCATCTTATAGCCCAAAAATGTGGCATATTAACCATTTAAATGAGATAATTTACCAGATACTACCAGTTATGAGACACAAAATTATTGGAGCATTCGAGTCTGTTAAATCAGAAAACGATCCTCAGACGAAATATTAGTATAAGTAATCCCAATAACCTTGCTGATGTATTTTATATGCACTTAATTCTGCATTGGCATATTTAAATTGTGTTCCCTGAAAAAATGAGAAAATTTTGCAACTGCAAATTGCAATAAACAAAAGCCAAAGTATAAATTGATGGAATGAAATGATCATAAGATCTTAAGCAGACAGGCATTAGCTGTCAAGTTGGGAATAATTTTGAAACGAGAAAAATTCTGCTATGACCGGGAATCAAATCTGGGTCTTCCACTTGCTGAGCAGATATTCTACCACTGAACTATCATAGCAGATTGATTCTCTCATTTCTGAATGTGGATGTTCTTCTTAGTTGCGTCTGGGCTAGCCAACCAGCCCCAACAGACGTCCTCCAAGAGAACGTCAAAGAAAACCCCTCCCTCTCAAATAGTGAGATTGCCAAAGCTAGAAATTGATGGAATAATATGATCTAAAGATTCTATGCAGATAGGCATAAGCTGTAATTTTGGGAAATAATTTTGAAAAAGAAAAAATTCTGCTATGACCGGGAATCGAACTCGGGTCTTCTACTTGCTGGGCAGATCAACCAGCCCCAACAGACATCTCCCAAGAGATACATCAACAAAAACCCCTCCCTCTCAAATTGTGAGATTGCCAAGCTAGAAAAACACCTGCATTCAGAAATGAGAGAATTAATCAGCTATGATAGTTCAGTGGTAGAATATTTGCCTGGCAAGTGGAAGACCCAGGTTCAATTCGTGGTCATAGCAGAATTTTTTCTCGTTTCAAAATTATTCCCAAAAGCCAGTCCAAACCTAAACATAGTTGGTATCTATCTTCCAGAATGCGAGTTCTCAATGCAATGTGAATATACAAGGTAAGCCAACTGATAAACAAGACACATTTCTGGGACTCAATGACACAAACCAGCAACGTTGTTTCTAGTGAAGTGCCATGTTTGAAAAAATATATTGTAACACTCTGAATCAAATTCTTTTCATTTCATGGAATTTCCATAGGTTTCACTAGACTTAAATAACTCTAGGTACTCACCTGAACTTTATCTCAGAATTGGAATATGAGTTAAAGTCATAAACCTTTTGCATAGATTTTACTTTGCTCAGTGTCAAGTGGTCACTGGAATCTTCCAGGAGTTGTGCCAAGAACTCAATTACTTGACATGAACTAAGTGGCTTGAGATCCTCCGATGTAAATGGACAATCCTGGTTGTCACTAGAGTCCCACTGTTGCCAGCGCTGACGCAGCTCAGTGCATGAATCTGACAGAGTGGTATCATACCTTCAATAGAGCATTATTTGTATTTATTAAAAATCCACGAGGACAAAGCAAGCAATTAAAGGAGATTCATATATAACAAAGAGAAACAAGTATAAATTGTGATGAAATAATGACATCAATAAAATAAGAATGAATCAACAGAAAAAGCGATTAAATACTCATGATTAAGAATTGAAGAGGTTGGGATGTGGAAACAATACTTTTCCAATTTCAGTCAAATTCAAGTAGAATACTGTTGAAAATTTCAAGTTTCACATTTGAGTTCATCATTAAATAAATATATTTTACAATTTTGTGATTCAAGAATATACTTTAAACTTACTTTTTTTAAAGAGAACAGAAAAATTACATGTAGATACATTTTGCTCAAGAGGTGCCTTTAAGGATGCAATTCATTTATGATGGTAATGACTATAGGAATAACTTGCAAGACAGTTCAGCATTATTTCGACAAAACAACCTGCCTGACTTATGTAACTCTTCCTGCAACTGCATGAAGCAGATCCTTCAAAGGAAAAGTTATTTCTGGTCCTAATCGATGCTCAGAAAATACCTTCACTTTAGCCTTACTACATGTTCTTCTAAGTCCTCTATTAACTCGTGATCAGATATAATCTTCACCTGGTAGATTAACATCTTTGTCAGGACACTTATTGCTGCGGGTGTTTGTGAGATTCTACATGGAGACATGTCTGTGTGTATATGTATCTGAAGAAAAGATTGACCCAGAGTGCCATCAGATTTTAAAAACAAGAAGCAACAATTTTTCTCAATTTCTATAACAACCATAGACAGGTTTTTTCCAATTATAAAAAACTCATGCACACAGCTCATGTTATACCATTTTTCCTTATATCATTAACACAATGTCTTTCAAGCTATGATCCACAGCCTAATTAAAGTGCCATCGTCTGATTTGAATTTTAATTAGCAACTAAATACAATAAAACAGAGAGCTTAAAAAATGGTAAAGAATCTTACCCAAAAACACAAAAATAGCAACATGTCATACTTTCTCTTTAACCCCTCATGTTTTCTGATATAAAAATGTGAATTATATATTATAAATTGTCTAACCTCCTCTTATACAACCAAAAACTAGCTTTCTATACCTGTTGTAGCTTCCACAAGTTGCTAGCAACTACGAAGGATAAAGGTAACATAACGTGGAAAAGTATTGTTTTAACTTTCTTTTCATATCTGTGATGTCGTATATGCTGGTCCAATTGGCAGGAAGTTTGAAATTCTATTGTTTGAACATAAATGTTGTAGGCTGAAAACTGACCCTTCTTGACTCTCTGCCAAACACCTCTTTGACTATAATAGCAGGAATAACTTCATAATGAAAATTTAATGTTTCCAATCGAAAGGATGCATACTGAATGCTTTGAAAATGGGTCATAATCCAGGCTGTTACATGGTAAAGCAATAGTCTAATTACATTTCTTCATCATTCCTCTCTCCATTCCAACACATTACACCAGCCTTCCTCCTGCCCAAGTTAACAACTCAATTATTCTTTATACAGTAAACTCTCCTTAGTATTAACTGGCTAACATAGACACTCGCTTTACATAAACAAATATTTTCTCTGGTTCTAAATGTACTGATTAATATAAGTTGGTTGGTAGACAGGAAATTTGCTTAAGATGAACTTGGAACAAAATTCGGGAACCAAGAACTCAAGTAAACGGTTAACACGAACACTTGTTTGTTTGAACAAATTTAAATGAAACATTTTAAAGTGTTATGTTGTTTTAGCTTAGCAATTCTTCAATTTATACAGTGTTTTATATGGATGGTTGATGTGATGTTAGGAAAAGAACAATTTATAATTTTTGTCATTTAAGTTAGGTGACTAAAATATGAAATATTCAACAATTTCACTCCTACTAGTATTTAAAACTGAATTACTCTGAACTAGCAGTATATTTTCATTAATTTTAAGTAATATGAATGGATAAGTTAGTATTTCCATTAATGAAACAAAAGATACTATCAAACTTCTTACTACTTATATACTAAACATTCTTACGTTTGCCACTGAGTTCTCTACTTCTGTCTGCCATTCTCTCAACTGTAAAAAGATTAAATAAAGAGACGCCCACATCACTCAACAGATGGTAGGTAGACACTTTTACAAATTTTTATGCCCATACAAGCAGAAAGGTTATCATAATTATATTATAAAGTTTATTCATATTAAAGTATTAAACATATAAAAGTTGGTTATAAAAATTCATTTTTATACCTTTACTTGTTTGTACTTTTTTCTAAATACAAAAATATTTAATTTTTTGTGTTTTTTGGGCCCAAAATTGAAAATTTTCACTCTAACGTAAGTCAACACTTCATATTCTTATGATTGTAATAGAGAAAATGTGATGGTTCTACTTTGCATCACCATGTCTATCCAGCAATTGGTTTTCAATGTGGAGCAAAGTTGCCTGCCTGTATGGGCTACTTTGCCCCACTCCTCAAAAAATTATAAACCCATTAAGAAATTAGGAAAAAAAGCTAAACTCGCTTAAATATATTCTTCGAGTGTTCAAGTTTACAATGAATCACTTTCCCGATTTTTTGAACAAATTACATAGTATTTCGAGCATTTTCTTGTGAAAAACCTTAAATATTGAACGGTACCACTAAGAATATGTTATTCATAGCTTTATTTATTATTTTTTCCCAAATAAAACTATAATGTAAGTAGATTCACTACGTACTATATGATAAGTATTTATCTTTTGTGTTCTGTTATGCAATGAACTCTTATATGAATTTATTTTGTTTTATTTGATATATGTACTTGAATTTTGCATGTCATCCAGCTGAGAAGTAAGTTAATACATAAATATTTACATCATTCACCTTCAATATGGATATTTTAAACTTGCAGATAATTGAGATCAATCTATTTTAAATTCAATGATATGTTTATTTGAATATTAGTCCAATTTTTAATAATAATTTATTTAACACAAATAGGTTACCGCATTGACATTTTATATATGTATTAACATATATTTAAGCAGAAAATTTTAATATTTTTACTGGTTTTTCATACATAATTATCACTGGTTAACACAAACACATGATTTTATTCTCCCTTGGAGTTTATGTTAATGAGAATTACTGTATTTTCATCTAATTTAGTGCTACTTTTTTCAATAGCCACTACTCTCATTCTCTCCTCCATCCCCTTTGTAATTCCCATTTTCAATAACAGTAAATCTCAATAATCCTCCCTCCTTGTTTCTTTATTCTCCCACTTGGTCTGATGTATGCCCAAGATGAAGATCGTTGATGTTCCAATGGTAACTGTTAAATGATTCACATATCATTTTAAGGATTAAGTAAAAACTATAAGCT